>JAUIMM010000042.1:11662500-12295000 GCA_031769625.1 Taudactylus pleione | reverse complement strand
GTGTAATACACAGAGCTGTCTCTATAGAGCTAGGGAGCCACTGGGCAGGTTTTGTCGAACTGTGGAGGGCCCCAAAGTGTAGGCCTGTAGTATCGTATTCCCGGCCCTTATGTGTTTGTGTGTATATATATATACAGTCAGGTCCATAAATATTGGGACATTGACAGAATTTTCATATTTTGGCCTCTATTCACCACCACAATGGCTTTGAAATGAAACAAACAAGATGTGCTTTAACTGCAGACTTTCAGATTTAATTTGAGGGTAATTACATCCAAATCAGGTGAACGGTGTAGGAATTACAACGGTTTCTATATGTGCCTCCCACTTTTTAAGGAGTCAAAAGTAATGGGACAAACTAAACAATCCTAAATCTAACTTTCACTTTTTAATACTTTGTTGCAAATCCTTTGCAGGCAATTACAGCCTGAAGTCTGGAACGCATAGACATCACCAGATGCTGGGTTTCATCCCTGGTGATGCTCTGCCAGGCCTCTACTGCAAATGTCTTCAGATCCTGCTTGTTCTTTGGGCATTTTCCCTTCAGTTTTGTCTTCATCAAGTGAAATGCATACTCAATCGGATTCAGGTCAGGGGATTGACTTGGCCATTGCATAACATTCCACTGTTTAGCCTTAAAATACTCTTTTGGTTGCTTTTGCAGTATGCTTCGGGTCATTGTTCATCTGCACTGTGAAGCGCCGTCCAATGAGTTCTGAAGCATTTGACTGAATATGAGCATATAATATTGCCCGAAACACTTCAGAATTCATTCTGCTGCTTTTGTCAGCAGTCACATCATCAATAAATACAAGGGAACCAGTTCCATTGGCAGCCATACATGCCCACGCCATGACACTACCACCACCATGCTTCACTGATGAGGTGGTATGTTTTGGATCATGAGCAGTTCCTTTCCTTCTCCATACTCTTCTCTTCCCATCACTCTGGTACTAGTTGATCTTTGTCTCATCTGTCCATAGGATGTTGTTCCAGAACTGTAATGGCTTTTTTAGATGTTGTTTGGCAAACTCTAATCTGGTCTTCCAGTTTTTGTGGCTCACCAATGGTTTACATCTTGTGGTGAACCCTCTATATTCACTCTTGTGAAGTCTTCTCTTGATTGTTGACTTTGACACATATACATCTACCTCCTGGAGAGTGTTCTTGATTTGGCCAACTGTTGTGAAGGGGTTTTTCTTCACCAGGGAAATAATTCTTCTGTCATCCACCACAGTTGTTTTCCGTGGTCTTCCGGGTCTTTTGGTGTTGCTGAGCTCTCCGGTGCGTTCTTTCTTTTTAAGAATGTTCCAAACAGTTGATTTGGCCACACCTAATGTTTTTGCTATCTCTCGGATGGGTTTGTTTTGATTTTTCAGCCTAATGATGGCTTGCTTCACTGATAGTTTCAGCTCTTTGGATCTCATATTGAGAGTCGACATCAACTGATTCCAAATGCAAATGTCACACCTAGAATCAACTCCAGACCTTTTACCTGCTTAATTGATAATGAAATAACGAGGGAATAGCCCACACCTGTCCATGAAATAGCTTTTGAGTTGATAGTCCCATTACTTTTGGCCCCCTAAAAAGTGGGAGGCACATATTGAAACCGTTGTAATTCCTACACCGTTCACCTGATTTGGATGTAATTACCCTCAAATTAAATCTGAAAGTCTGCAGTTAAAGCACATCTTGTTTGTTTCATTTCAAAACCATTGTGGTGGTGAATAGAGGCAAAAATCTGAAAAATCTGTCAATGTCCCAATATTTATGGACCTGATTGTATGTAATGATCAAAATGGTCCGGCACTCACATAATAAGAATAACTTCACCCGGTGCCCCCACAAAAAAAGATAGTAACTGCAATACCACGGGTGCGGCACTCAGAGCTGCATATCAGAATAGAAACTACAACACAGTAAGTTGCGTACAACGTTTCAACCAGTTTATGATTTTCATCAGGTAATAAAGGACAATACAGAAAGTACCTTACCTTATACCTTTACAAACAGCAAATGAAACACCCAGTGACTCGTGCTCCAGCCCGACTCGGGTCTGCGCGCACATTAATGACGTCAACCACAGCAGTGTAGTTTCTGTCAGTGAGACCAAGAAAGAAGCCATCACCATGGAGACAACATGATGCATAACAGTGTAGCAGATAGCGAAGCACATATAATCAATAAAGAGGTTACTGTAACAAAGCTATTGATCATAACACAGAACAGTAGCAATTACAGGAGTATTTAGTAATAACAAAAATACAATAATATCAACAATTAAGGCAAGCTAAGGGCAGCATTTCATTTAAACCCTTGTGTGCTATAACATCCAGAAAATGAATCCAAAACTATTCGCGTTTCAATAACATCAGGTTCCTATCACCTTCTCTTAGAGGTTGGGTCACATGGTCAATCATTCTATATTTTAAACATGAGAGATTATGACCAGCCTCTAAAAAGTGGCGAGCCACAGGCTGATCACTAGAGCCTTTTGTAAGCACACTTCTAATAGCAGACATATGTACACCCATTCTCAAAATCTGATAGATAACATAAGTTGATTCACAGGTAAGATGATGTTTAATCAGTAATCGTTTCCCGGATTGCGGATGATAAAACGTATCTCCGGTAAGCATAAATCTACACGTTACACAGAGGCACCTGAAACAACCACGCTTTCTGGGAAGTACACTGTTCAGAACTACTCCCCATACCAGTTACATCAGTCTTGACTAATAAGTTTCTCAGAATTATATAAACGTAGGAAGTCCTATTGGAACACTCACGGCGCAGATTCCAAAAAAGACAGCGGCTCTAAAACCTTATCTAATTTTGCCCAATACAAGAAAGAGTTTGCATAAAATAGAATGTAGATAATGTCATAAGAGCGCTAATCAACAACAATATACTTAAGCTGAAAGGTAGTCCTTAAATTGCTTGTCACTTTTTTTCAAAGGATCCTCTTCAAACATTCAGTATATAAAACGAAAAAGAGGACAAAGAAAAAAACATGTGTAGAATAGTTTTCTGGAGAATTGTGCACAGTAAAATTCTTTGCAGAGATGATTACTACAAGGAATTCGTAGTATAATTTCCAGTAAGATAGTGGAATAACGTACCACACTCACTTCTAATTAGTGTGGCATGAAACCTCTAGCAGTTTCTTTTCAACATAAACTCTCAGAGATAGTGCATATAACACATCAGGGATACACAAGAAACGTACCCTACTCACATAGGACAGAGAAGGGTGACTCATAAAACGGTATCTTTATCAGGATGATCACGTACCAAAACTTACTTCAAACGCATACGGTTGAAAACACATCAAGGTTTCTTTAGGTAGATTAATAAAAAAGAAAATCCAAAAACTGTCCAATGAACACTCTATAATCTTTAATGAATTCGTGTAAAATAACACCATTAAAAGTATTAATAACTTTGGCTGAAAAACTTCAGGGATGGGGAAAATCACAAAATATCCAGGTATAGTTGTTAAACAGGTATGCTAGTTTAGAGACACTCCGGAATAGTCTCCAAGAAACACACCTGATACCTTAATAAAGATATAATGTCCACAGTCCAAATGTTCTCCAAATTGATGCACAAAAAGGCCTCTGACCAACGCGTTTCGATCCAATGTCTTTCTCAAGGTCTCCTTAATGATGCATCCCATGCCTCTTTTATACCCAAAATAGCCGGTCATGTGCTTGTGACCGGAAGTTACATCACAATCACAAATAATATACAATCCAGTAAGATAACTCACAATAGAAACCTTCAATAAATAAAATTGGCCTCTCATACTCATGTCTAGACGCCTGCTCCAGAAACAGTGTTCTGGCGTCTAAATAGACACAACAGCCTCAGCGTGTCTTACCCGCTAGCCGGAATGGTATAGATACACACACCTTATCCTACCATTTTAAAACTGCTCACAAGTGTTCAAATAAAGATATAGTTACATTTTTAGGTATACAAAATATAAAGAGCAATTGGAAAGATAAGGATCTAGAGGGAAACCTTGCTAGGGCTGAGATGAGGTGGATTTTTAAACTTGACACATTAACACCTGGTGGCCTTAATGCTGATTTCGAATTGAAATGATTTTTATAATATCAATTTTTATGTATTTATGTATTTGTGTATGTTTTAAGTATTATAAGCTGAGCATATTTTTATGTTATATAAGTGTATGCATTTCCGGATTGCGTGCCATTATGGTGTGAACGCATATCGGACTTGTACTTCCGGTCTTTTCAAGTTTGCGATCCATGAATGTGGAACGCATAACCGGAGGTTTCGGCAGTGACGAATTTCTGGCAAGCGAAGTGAGACGATCAGGTTTCCCTCTAACTAGCCAGACGTGGAACGCAAAGCCGGAAGTCATGTGCTGTGACGCACTTCAGGCTAGCGGGTAAGACACACTGAGGCTGTTGTGTCTATTTAGACGCCAGAACACTGTTTCTGGAGCAGGCGTCTAGACATGAGTATGAGAGGCCAATTTTATTTATTGAAGGTTTCTATTGTGAGTTATCTTACTGGATTGTATATTACTTGTGATTGTGATGTAACTTCCGGTCACAAGCACATGACCGGCTATTTTGGGTATAAAAGAGGCATGGGATGCATCATTAAGGAGACCTTGAGAAAGACATTGGATCGAAACGTGTTGGTCAGAGGCCTTTTTGTGCATCAATTTGGAGAACATTTGGACTGTGGACATTATATCTTTATTAAGGTATCAGGTGTGTTTCTTGGAGACTATTCCGGAGTGTCTCTAAGCTAGCATACCTGTTTAACAACTATACCTGGATATTTTGTGATTTTCCCCATCCCTGAAGTTTTTCAGCCAAAGTTATTAATACTTTTAATGGTGTTATTTTACACGAATTCATTAAAGATTATAGAGTGTTCATTGGACAGTTTTTGGAAAAAATTTTTGGATTAATCTACCTAAAGAAACCTTGATGTGTTTTCAACCGTATGCGTTTGAAGTAAGTTTTGGTACATGATCATCCTGATAAAGATACCGTTTTATGAGTCACCCTTCTCTATCCTATGTGAGTAGGGTACGTTTCTTGTGTATCCCTGATGTGTTATATACACTATCTCTGAGAGTTTATGCTGAAAAGAAACTGCTAGAGGTTTCATGCCACACTAATTAGAAGTGGGTGTGGTACGTTATTCCACTATCTTACTGGAAATTATACTACGAATTCCTTGTAGTAATCATCTCTGCAAAGAATGTTACTGTGCACAATTCTCCAGAAAACTATTCTACACATGTTTTTTTCTTTGTCCTCTTTTTCATTTTATATACTGAATTTTTGAAGAGGATCCTCCGAAAAAAAGTGACAAGCAATTTAAGGACTACCTTTCAGCTTAAGTATATTGTTGTTGATTAGCGCTCTTATGACATTATATACATTCTATTTTATGTAATAAGTTTCTCAGGTTTCTGCCCCTAGAGTAGTAGGTACGTAATCTATGGTCCTTCAGCCCTATATCCTTGTCCGTCTGCACAAGGTGCCATAGTCTTTTACTGATACCATTAATCACAGGTGACATGACAAAATTAATTGGAACAGCCCGATGTAATTGGTGGTCTTGGTTATGTTATTTTTCTGGTATTGTTTGAACGGATCCTATTTTTGTGTAATATGGGGATATTGTGTTATGTGGTCTCATTTTAATAAGATCATTGACATGCAGTATGTGTTTTTTTCTGTTTTATTTCTGATCTGTGATGTTATTTTTTTGTACTTTTTGTTTTTTATTTATTATATTTAGATGGGTGATTGTCCTCCATAGCTAAACCTGCTACCTGTGTGTGATGTAGTGGCCCCGCGGCTCCAGGGTACTTTGTTAGCACAACTGGAACGCATGCAGTCAGCCGGTGGAACGCACTCATGTGGTACCTATGGCGATCTCTGTAGCGTCATCCGGAAAGTGGAGGAGCATGGCGGACGGGGACCCTGGAGGGGTTTATAACGGTGGGGTAAGTTTTGTTTTTCTTGTTGTATGTGTATTTCCTGATGACGGGGCTGAGACCCTGAAAACATTTGAATATTTCAATTCATATGGATTGTTACTACATTGTCGACTCCCTTCATTTGGTTGGACTACATTGCACTTCTACTTGGTGCACTGGAGCGAGTTGCTCATTAGTTAGGCAGTGCCTGCAGACTGTGTTACATGTGTTTTAGTGCTTTTTTAGCACCCGTTGCAAGGCAGCCCTCAGTATATTTAATTTCATATTTTTTTGTTCTTTTGGATTCTTACCTGCACATCGATATACTGTCCTTTCAGTACCCTTCTATTGGGTTTGGAATATATGAGCCACGGCGGTATGGAGCTGGCACGGGACACTGCCCATGGACAGGAACCTATGGGATGCCATGGTGTGCTCATAACACCTTTTGGTGAGACTTTCAGCTTCTCTCAATCAGAAATAGACAATATTTTATCTAAAAAGACTGTCACTATATCTGACCCTACACACAATGTGGAGGAATTATATTATCAATATTGGAAACCTAAACGCCGGGAGATTGACTTTTTATTACACAGTATATCTCTCTCAGACTACTTCAGGGAATATAAGATTCCGAGGGGATTCAGGGTTCATAATGTCCCAACCATTGGATGAAATAACCCTGATTTTGTTCTCAAGTGGATTGCGATTTTGAACAAATGTGCCTTCGACCTTATGATTCTGGTTGTAGAAGAGGCGAATAAGGAGTTAATATCTACAAGAACCAAAATCGCCAATTTTGAGAAATAACATGTTAAAACGTTGGAGGAGGACACCAGTCAGAATTGGTTGTCCAAATTGGAGACACAGGCCCTGATTCAGAGCCGGACGCTCTGACAGAGCGCTCGCTCTGAATCAGGGCCGTCCCTCCTCCTTATTGGAGCGGCCTCCTGGCCGCTCGCATAGCTGTGGGTGACCACCCACAGCTATAGCGAGCGTTCAAAATGATGGTCGCGATGGTCAAGACCATCACGACCATCGGGCTTGCGACGAGACCCTAAGGTAGGGTCTCGCTGCCGCAAGCTCTGGAGTGCTTTTGGCTCTATCAGAGCCAAAAGCACTCCCACTGACATCACTAGTGATGTCAGTGGGGCCGGCCCCAGACGGTAGGCGTTCCCACGGGAACGCATCCGTCTGGGCAGCCACGCCCCCGGCACGCCCACAAAGGTGACGTGCTGTCAATCACCATCGACAACACGCCCCCTTTGGTGCGAGACCCATAACGACGGCTTGGCCGTCGTTATTCGGGTCTCGTGCATGCGCACGATGGAGCCGCCTCCGTCGTGCGCATGCGCACTTGGGCAACATTGACCCACTTGCGAGCGCTCACCGCTCGCGAGCGGGTCTGAATCAGGCCCACAGTGCGATCAATCCCAGAGGGACCTACTCAAATTTAAACACAGGAAAAAGCTGGCAGTTGACTCTGATTATGAGGAGAAATAAGTCAAGCAGTGACAGTGATTTCAGGATGTCGGAGGCGGAGGATACAGGGACATCATCAACTGTCCCTTTAGATGTGGCACCTAAAGTTACTCCATGGGTTCTTCCGTGGCCCCCTCGTACGCAAATGTATATAAGAATCACGCATGTTTTTCCAGGATTCAGAGATTAGTAAGCTATATATATATATATATATATATAGGGCACCCCAGATGGTTGAGTGCCGTGGATTAAGCCTGTCGTTTATTTAAATTTTGTGGTCACACTTGCTAGGGCACCCTGTTTTTCAAATGTAAGACAAACTTTTTTTCTTTTTCCAGGTGCTTATTAACTGATAGCCCTAGGTGTGGTCCTGTCTCTTTAAGGCAGAACTCAGTTTCATGTTTAAAATGTATGCAGCTTGAGCCAAAGGTGGCAGATCAAGTTCATTTATCTGAGAATCATTGTAGGGACTTGCCAGATGGGAATGACCGTGAAGCGGTGGTCAGCTTAACAAATTATTGCAATATTTTGGAACCAACATTCCCTATGTTGAAAGGAGTTGCAGTTTGAAAAGCATGTGAGTGCCGAGTTTGTATGATATTTTTTACGTAGATGGTGTGGTCACATGCCAAGGGCACCCCAGATGGTTGAGTGCTGTGGATTAAGCCTGTTGTTTATTTAAATTTTGTGGTCACACTTGCTAGGGCACCCTGTTTTTCAAATGTAAGACAAACTTTTTTTCTTTTTCCAGGTGCTTAGTAACTGATAGCCCTGGGTGTGGTCCTGTCTCTTTAAGGCTTCCAGGTTTCCTCAGTATGTATTTCACATTCTGACACACCCTTTATCAGCCTCTCACTGGTGGTCTGGCAATCAAGGCTGCGAATCAGCTTTCGTCTACCTGACAGATGCTAAAAACCTGGGGAGTATACATCTCCCCTTGATCTTTCAGACCCTGATATTATTGTACAGAAAGATTATAGGGGGTATATTTACTAAAGTGAGAGTTTTTAGAAGTGAGATGTTGCCCATAGCAACCAATCAGTTTCTACTTAACATAGCACCTTCTAGAAGATAATCACTAGAATCTGATTGGTTTCTATGGGCAACATCTTGTCACGGCCAGGGTATTTCAGCATGGCGCTAGGCGGGTGTTACCTGTGAGGTCGTTGTGGCGCGGGCTGTCTGGTGGCGGAGCTGGTGTCTGGCGGGGGGCTTTGGCTGCGCGCGTTGTTGTGCGGCCCTGTTGTCACTCTGCGCTGGTGAGGCCTGGCGGCGTCTCCTTTCCGTTTGGCATGGGCGCCGCCATCTTGCCTTCTGGCCATGTGATGCGGCTGGCCAATCCTGGTGAGTCACATGTTCCCTCTGGCCAGTAACAGCATGGCATGGGGTATTTAGGAAGGGTCAGTGCCTTCCTTCTTTGCCAGTGCAACGTGTATCTCAGCCTAGCTGAGAGGGAGTTCTCTGTGCTTATCCTGTTCCTGTGAATTCGCTGTCTGCCAGTCTGCCAGTCTGCCTGTCAGCTCCTAGCTCCCACTGGACTACCCTGCTTCCTCCATCACCCTTGCCCATACCTGAGTGCCTGAGCCTGCTGACATCCTGCGCTTCAGTTCACTAACTGCATACCTGGCTTGATTATTTTCAGTTCACTACCTGCATACCTGGTTTGATTATTTTCAGTTTCACTACCTGCACACCTGGACAGCTCTAATTGTTTCTACTTGGACATTAACCCTTTTACTCCCACCACAGAACTCTTGTTCACATTTATATATTCCTGGACTTTTATTTACTGCCACATTATATGTCTACTCAAGCACTTATTAAAAATCCTAGTTTTATTTTCAAATCTGCTTCTGTGATCGCTCCTGCTACCACCCCGGGTCCACAAACAACCCAGAACATAACAGTTTGCACTGGCCCCATGGAGCCGGCCACGGATCAGGAGTCAGGAGTGGATTTGTTCCGATGCATTTCTGGTCGTTTAGAAAATCTGGAAAACATGCAGCATCAGATGGCTCAATTTCTGCAAGAGATGTCCAAGCGACAGGATAGTTTGCAAACTTCCTTTTCTACCCCTGAAGTACCAGCATCTACATTCGCATCAGCGTCTGGGAATACAGGAGGCAGATCATCTCCCCGCCTACATCTTCCTTTACCAAATAAATTTGACGGCAATCCTAAACTCTGCCGAGGATTCCTAAATCAGTGTGACATACATTTTACCCTGCAGCCTGACAACTTTCTAACTGCAAGAACTAAAGTGGCTTATATAGTCTCTCTGTTATCCAGCCAGGCCTTGGAATGGGCTTCCCCACTCTGGGAGCGCTCAGATCCGCTGCTGGATAATTATGCAGGCTTTGTGTCATCCTTCAGGAGGATTTTCGATGAACCTGGGCGTACTGTATCAGCATCATCAAACATCATGACACTGAGACAAGGGGTCCGTCCTGTCAGTCAATATGCCGTGCAATTTCAAATTTTAGCATCAGAGCTCAAATGGAATGAGGAAGCCCTCACCTCGACCTTCTGGCATGGGTTGTCAGACCGACTAAAGGATGATCTAGTCACTCGAGAGCTTCCTACTAATCTGAACGACATGATTTCGTTGTGTATCAAAGTTGACCTACGCTTCAGGGAACGTCAGGCTGAAAAAAACAGAACTGACCGGCAAAGGTCATTTACCCCCTCCATTTCTACCCGTCCCATTCCTTCTCCTACTGAAGAGGAGCCTATGCAGGTGAATCATACACACCTCTCCAAAGAAGAACGTCAGAGAAGAATGCAAAAGAACCTCTGTCTGTACTGCGGAGAGTCCGGTCACCTGCTGATCTCCTGCCCCCGTAAACCGGGAAATGCCAAATCCTAACTGACCCTGGAGACATCAAGTTAGGAGTTATGAACCCGTCTCCAAAAATTAAAGATTTCACGATTACCCTAGCCTTGGATCTTAAACCCAAACCTGTCTTTGCTACTGCTCTACTCGACTCGGGAGCAGCCGGAAATTTCATAACGTCTAGTTTCATAGATAAATTTCAGATTCCTTGTTTGTCTCTCAACCATGCCATCTCTCTGACCTCTATAGACAGACTTCCTCTAACTAACGGGATAGTCACCAAAGAGACTCAACCTGTATTGGTCCGAATTGGGGCACTTCATTCTGAGTCCTTAAAATTCCTGGTGATATCAGAGGCCTCTCAAGAAATTGTTCTTGGTCTACCCTGGTTACGTCAACATAATCCCAGGATTGATTGGAGTTCTATGCAGATTCTGTCATGGGGAATGGACTGTCAGAAATCCTGTCTTCCAAAAATTTGACCTGTGAGAAAGACAGTTCCATTAGTTTCTTCTGCCATTCCCAAGGAATATCAGATGTTCGCCGACGTTTTCTCTGAACAACAAGCAAATATCTTACCCCCTCATAGGGAATGGGACTGTCCAATTGAATTGTTACCTGATAAGATACCACCTCGTGGTCGTACCTATCCGCTGTCCTTGCCTGAGACTCAAGCCATGACCGAGTACATCCGGGACAACCTGGCAAAGGGGTTCACTCGCCCCTCTACTTCACCTGCCGGAGCTGGGTTTTTCTTAGTTGGCAAGAAGGACGGTGGTCTAAGACAATGTATCGATTATCGAGGCCTTAATGACATTACTGTAAAGAATCGATACCCTCTTCCCCTGATTACTGAGTTGTTTGATAGGGTCAAGGGCTCTGTCATTTTTTCAAAATTAGATCTGAGAGGGGCTTACAACCTCATTCGTATCCGAGCTGGCGATGAATGGAAGACCGCTTTTAATACCAGAGATGGACATTTCGAGTATTTAGTAATGCCTTTTGGATTGTGTAATGCCCCTGCTGTCTTTCAAAGTTTCGTTAATGAGATTTTCTGGGATCTGTTATATGTTTCGGTTGTTGTCTATCTGGATGACATACTGATTTTTTCACCCTCTGTGGCTAAACATCAAGAACATGTTAAAGAAGTTCTGACCCGTTTGAGAGAAAACCACCTTTACTGCAAACTGGAGAAGTGCGTCTTTGGAGTGCCCAGTGTACCTTTTCTCGGCTATGTAATATCTGGCTCCAGTTTAGAAATGGACCCCAAGAAGGTACAAGCAATTCTGGATTGGACCCGACCTCAGACACTGAAGGCCATCCAGAGATTGTTGGGCTTCGCCAATTATTATAGACACTTCATTAAGGGATTTTCGACGCTGCTGGCTCCCATTACAGCCTTGACCCGCAAAGGAGCTAATTCTGCCCAATGGTCATCTGAGGCAGAGTCTGCCTTTCATCTTCTAAAACAGGCCTTTATTTCAGCACCAGTTCTTCGACAACCAGATCTGGACAGGCCTTTTTTGTTGGAAGTAGACGCATCATCTGAAGCTGTGGGAGCAGTCTTGTCTCAACATTATGAGGACAACCGATTCCATCCGTGTGGGTTCTTTTCTAAAAAATTCTCACCTGCCGAAAAGAACTATGCCATAGGTGAGCAAGAACTACTAGCTGTAAAGTTGGCGTTGAAGGAATGGAGATATTTGCTAGAAGGCGCCAAATTTCCATTTACTGTATTTACGGACCATAGAAATCTCCTATTTCTCAAAAACCTCCAATGTGTGAGTCCTCGTTTGGCCCGCTGGGCAATATTCTTTGCCAGGTTTCAGTTCACCCTGACCTTCTGGTCTGGAGCACTTAATCAGAAGGCTGATGCCCTATCGAGATCTCTCCTCTGTGATGATCAATCTGAAAATCAAAGCAATACCCCTGTCTTGGAATCAAGAGTTTTCGCCACATTACAACTTCAGCCTCCTACGGGAAAATCATTTGTGGCCCCGGAATTAAGGAAGCAGCTTCTCACTTGGGCACATTCCTCTCACTTCGCAAGGCACTCAGGCACTCGGAAGACCTTGGAGTTCCTGAAAAGACACTATTGGTGGCCTTCTATGAAGGCAGATATAATGGAGTTAATCTCTTCCTGCTCCTCCTGTGCCCAGCATAAATCATCACGACAAGCTCCAGCTGGGGAATTGCTTCCATTACCTACTCCATCACGTCCATGGACGCATCTCTCCATGGATTTCGTCACAGACCTGCCAGTGTCTCAAGGTTTCAACACTATCTGGGTTGTAATAGACCGATTTTCTAAGATGGTCCACTATATACCGTTGAAGAAGTTACCTTCTGCCCCTGACCTGGCACAGTTGTTTGTCCAACACATATTTCGTCTACATGGCCTTCCTGCTGAAATTGTCTATGACCGTGGTGTGCAGTTTACTGCAAAATTCTGGAGGGCTTTGTGTTCTGTTCTTCAAGTGAAGTTAAACTTTTCCACGGCCTACCATCCGCAAAGCAACGGCTCCACCGAGAGAGTTAATCAAGATCTAGAGACTTTCTTAAGAATTTTTATGTCATCTTCCCAGGACAATTGGGCTGCCTTGCTGCCGTGGGCTGAGTTTGCACATAATGCTTCCTACCACTCGTCAACTAACCAAACGCCATTTCAGGTTGTATATGGCCTTCATCCTCGTGTTCCCGAATTCCGAAGCCTGCCTGTTTTCGATGTTCCGGCCGTGGAGGACACGGTGCGGAATTTTGCTGCCATCTGGACTCAAGTACGGTCTGATTTGTTGAAGGCATCCTCTCGCTATAAGACCCAGGCCGATAGAAAGCGTAGAATAGTTCCACGCATGCAAGTTGGAAGCCAGGTCTGGTTATCCACCCAGAATCTTCGTCTGAGGGTTCCTTCTATGAAATTTGCACCACGCTTCATTGGTCCCTTCTCCATAACAGAAGTAATTAATCCAGTGGCCTATCGTCTACGGTTACCCCATACCTAAAAATTCCTAATTCCTTCCATATTTCCTTATTGAAGCTCCTGGTCCTGAATAAATTCCATAGTGCTCTACCTGCTTCTCCTCAAGTCCAGACGGAGAGAGGAGTTGAGTTTGAGGTCGCCCAGATCTTGGACTCTCATCTACGCAGAGGTCATCTACAGTATTTGCTGGACTGGAAAGGTTACGGTCCAGAGGAACGTTGCTGGACCGATGCTCGTGATGTCCACGCTGCCACGCTCATCAGGAGATTCCATTCTGCCCATCCGGAGAAGCCTGGTGAGTGTCCTGAGGCCACCCCAAAAGGGGGGGGTACTGTCACGGCCAGGGTATTTCAGCATGGCGCTAGGCGAGTGTTACCTGTGAGGTCATTGTGGTGCGGGCTGTCTGGTGGCGGAGCTGGTGTCTGGCGGGGGGCTTTGGCTGCGCGTGTTGTTGTGCGGGCCTGTTGTCACTCTGTGCTGGTAAGGCCTGGCGGCGTCTCCATTCCGTTTGGCATGGGCGCCGCCATCTTGCCTTCTGGCCATGTGATGCGGCTGGCCAATCCTGGTGAGTCACATGTTCCCTCCGGCCAGTAACAGCACGGCATGGGGTATTTAGGAAGGGTCAGTGCCTTCCTTCTTTGCCAGTGCAACGTGTACCTCAGCCTAGCTGAGAGGGTTCTCAGTGCTTATCCTGTTCCTGTGAATTCGCTGTCAGCCAGTCTGCCTGTCAGCTCCTAGCTCCTACTGGACTACCCCGCTTCCTCCATCACCCTTGCCCATACCTGAGTGCCTGAGCCTGCTGACGTCCTGCGCTTCAGTTCACTACCTGCATACCTGGCTTGATTATTTTCAGTTCACTACCTGCATACCTGGTTTGATTATTTTCAGTTTCACTACCTGCACACCTGGACAGCTCTAATTGTTTCTACTTGGACATTAACCCTTTTACTCCCACCACAGAACTCTTGTGCACATTTATATATTCCTGGACTTTTATTTACTGCCACATTATATGTCTACTCAAGCACTTATTAAAAATCCTAGTTTTATTTTCAAATCTGCTTCTGTGATCGCTCCTGCTACCACCCCGGGTCCACAAACAACCCAGAACATAACATTTACTGTTTAAGGAATCTAGGTGGATTATGCGATTGGGTACCACGAAGCCTTTGTGGGCTGAATGACAAAATTAACTGCAACAGTCTGATGTAATTGGTGGTCTTGGTTATGTCATTTTTCTGGTATTGTTTGAACGGATCCTATTTTTGTGTAATATGGGGATATTGTGTTATGTGGTCTCATTTTAATATGATCATTGACATGCAGTATGTGTTTTTTTCTGTTTTGATCTGTGATGTTATTTTTTTGTACTTTTTGTTTTTTTATTTATTATATTTAGATGGGTGATTGTCCTCCATAGCTAAACCTGCTACCTGTGTGTGACGTAGTGGCTTCGCGGCTCCAGGGTACTTTGTTAGCACGACTGGAACGCATGCAGTCAGCCGGTGGAACGCACTCATGTGGTTCCTATGGCGAGGTATGTAGCGTCATCCGGAGGTGCGCCAGTGCCCGGCTCCGGTGGGAGGTGCTTGCACTCGGCGTGGAACGTGGAGGAGCATGGCGGACTGGGACCCTGGAGGGGTTTATAACGGTGGGGTAAGTTTTGTTTTTCTTGTTGTATGTGTATTTCCTCATGACGGGGCTGAGACCCTGAAAACGTTTGAATATTTCAATACATATGGATTGTTACTACATTGTCGACTCCGAGTGCCCTTCATTTGGTTGGACTACATTGCACTTCTACTTGGTGCACCAAAGCGAGTTGCTCATTAGTTAGGGAGTGTCGGCAGACTGTGTTACTTTACTGCAAATCCCTACTCTAGGTGTGCTTGGTTACTGTCTCACCTTTAAAAGCAAAGTTGTATGTATTTGCACCCCTTGTGGTAGGGTCTCGTGGCAGCAAGCCCCAGAGAGATTTCGGCTCTCTCGGAATCTCTCCAAGGCATCACTCGTGATGTAAGTGGAGCTGCCCCAAAACGGCAGGCGTTCTCATGGGAACGCCTCCGTTTGGGCAGCCACCCCCCGGCCCACCCACCAAAGGAGGTGAGCTGTCACTCAACATCGACAGCTCACCCCCTTCGGTGCGAGACCCGGAGCGACGGATTGCCCGGCTAGCGTCGCGCATGCGCACGATGGAGCCAGCTCCGTTATGCGCATGCGCTGTGGGCCACCATCGACCCAGTTGCGAGCGCTCATCACTTGCGACCGGGTCTGAATCAGGCCCTTAGTCCATTTGCCAGGGTGCCAATGGCTTGGGGGAACTTAAAACACTAAATAAGTGCAACTCCTCAGTGACTCCTGGGCTTCACCCACGATGAAATCACTTCTGCCAACATTTTTTTTATTTGAGGTGTTCAAGTTGTATTGCTTTGTATAGGGGCCCTGTCGCGGGAGTGGCCCATGTGACCAGCAGTGCTATACAGAATGGGGGCAGCAGCGCCTTCACCCACCAATGTCACTGTGTGCCCTGTGCACAGACTGCTATGTAGCCTATCCAATTCAAGTGACTGCGGGCCCAAAGCACCTCACCTCCCACCCCTTACCGGCCGCACGCATGGTGCCACTCCTATATCTTGCATTGATGATGTCAATAAATTTTGTTTCTGTTATTGTGTATTTCCACTACACAATGATGCAGTTTCAGGAAAATCAGTTCAGTCATTTTTGGATCGAATAAACAGAATTTTCCCATAGAGAATTCCGAAGAGGTGGGCATGGTGTTTTTGAGGCTACACCTCAAAAGTTATTGGATGTACCAAGCTAAAATTTGGCATGGATGGGTAGAACTGTCACTTGGTGCTGCATGCCAAATTTCATGGCAAAGGATTTGGGAGTAATCTAAAGTTCCAACTGACAGTTTTTCCTGCCATTTTCAGTTGGGGCCACTTTTCTGCTGTAGTCTAGGGGAGATTTTTGGGAAGGCATAAATCAGGGTACAGGATGAATTTAGACTTGGGGCTTGTTTTATTAGGTAGCTCTTGTTCCTATGTAGGTGCTTGTGGGGTGCTTGTGAAGACGACGGAAGCTTTGGCGGGTTGGCGCCCGCCAGTTGAAGACGCAGGAAGCCCTGACGGGTTGGTGCCCATCAGGCGAAGATGACGCCAGAAGCCCTGGGGAGGCGGCAGCCACGAAAAATATCTTAAAGGCCGCTGCCCCTCAGGTTAAGACGCCGGAAGCCCTGGCGGGTTGGTGCCTGCCAGACGAAGACGCCGAAAGCCCTGAGGAGGCGGCGGCCACGAAAAAGAGCTTAAAGGCTGCTGCCCCCCAGATGAAGGTGCAGCAAAATGAATTATTAAAACAATCAGTGCTATGTTTTTATTTTAATATTTCTTTTACAGGGGTACTATAGATACCAGCGGGCCCTTAAAGCCCCGCTTGCTGGTACTTGTGGTTCTCCAAGTACCAGCATGTGGGGGAGGCTTGCTGAAACCTGTAGTTCTACTGCAAAAGTCAATATTTTAACTCTTTCATTTGCACCACATTTATACACAATCAACCTGACACCCACCACCCACGGGTGCCGGGAATAGGTCCAGGCTATCAGCCTAGGCCTGGGTGCCTGGAGAGGGGGACCCATTTATTGGTGGGGTCCTCACCTCCCAAGGGATCCCCGGCCTGGGTTGACTGGCGGTCAGGGGTAATGCTTTGGCCACGGGATCAGGTGAAAGGGTTCCCCTGGCTGTGGCATTACTCCCCCGCTAGAAAGGGTCCGGTGCTGGTTATGGACAATACAGGGGACCCCTACACTTTTGGTCCCCTGTATTTCCAAAACCAGGACTGGCCCTCACAAGCCCCTGCATAGACAGAGTATGATAGTTTTAGCAATTAGAGAGCAGAATGTGTTTTCAGCATAAGATGGATGTATGGAGTGAGAAGGTTATTGGAACCCAATGGGATTGTTGTGGTGACCGAATAGGAAGATTGTGGGCACTGAGTGGGATGTATGTGTCACATAACTGCTCAGACCTCAGCTGCATAGACTTCAGGTATGTATTCCAATGAGTACACAATTCTGTGAATTAGTAGCTCCACCATCTTGTGAGTAACAGCAATCTCACTCTGTGAGAGTGCTGAATCTGCAGTTAACCACAGGGTGCAATGGCATACCATATCTGTATTGCGCAAGGAACACATCCATTAAGGCATCAGCCTTAATGATCGGAATTTCATTGCTTTTTTGAGTTCTAGTGGTTGAAATGCAGTTTGTATAATTTCAGAATATGTCTAATGAGCCTTAATGGGACATATGAAATCATAAGGTTTTTTGTCTATGGTATATATATATATATATATATATATATATATATATATATATGGATAGATAGATAGATAGATAGATAGATAGATAGATAGATAGATAGATAGATAGATAGATAGATACAGGTAGAGTCTCCCATATCCAAAATGCTTGGGACCAGGGGTATTTTGGATATCAGTATATTCTGTATTTCGAAATATTTGCATAAAATAATGAGTTATCTTGGGAATGGGACCCAAATCTAAATACAAAATGCATTTATGTTTTATATACACCTTATATACATAGCCTGCAGGTCATTTTATACTATATTTTTAATAATTTTGTGCATCAAAAAAAGTTTGTGTACATACATGAAATTCATTTATGTTTCATATACACCTTATACACACAGCCTGAAGGTTATGTTATACAATATTTTTTAATAATTTGTGCTTTCAACAAAGTTTGTGTACATTGAACCATCAGAAAGCAAAGGTTTCACTTTCTCAGTCATGCTAAAAATATTCTGTATTTCGGAATATTTGTATATGGGAGACTCAACTTGTATATATGCTACTGTCAAGTTATCCCATTGTGGGTAAAGAAAGAAAAATAGTTTTATGATCCTGAAATTTTACAGATTTCAGCAACTTTTGAGAATTGACTAATTAAACCCAACACAGAAGCTCCCACTATCCTGTATTTATTTGTGTATTAACAGCGTGTTTTGATAACACCATATAGCGGAACTACTCTGGTATTGCGCAGTGGGAATTTTTTGTTGTCAAGTTTGTAAATAGTTTATAAAACAATGCAAGTATGCAGCAGGTTAATAATTAATCAATTTGATGTGAGTCATATGGTACTGTCAGAATGCCTGAGTGTGTAAGTATATATTGTTAAGGTTCATTCTAAAATTCTCTATACAGTAATTAGAATATATAGTTTCCACAAAGAAAGTACTCAGAATTATTAAGTTATATTTCTTAATTAAATTGATCATTTGGGCATATGCAGGACTCTGGGTTATAAGGTGTTAGTAGATACAGACATAAATCTTATAGTTAATGTTGGAAAGGAATCCACGTTATAGACAACTGATTAGTGGCAAAAAATAACCTCTAGTGGCTTCTTCAAACATAAGTCTCCAAACCAAATAAATGTTGGCACAAAGAGACCCATTTATCAAAACATTTTTGCGGCTTATTACCCGGTTTCTGGTGGTAACCACAAATTTTTAGTATCCCCCAATAGTATGACAGGGGAACCGCAGCAGATATCTACCTGCTGTGATCCCTCTATTCTCATTGGCAGCCACTACCACCATAGGGAGATGCGATGATGCTATATTCACGAATGCAATGCATTTTGGAGATTGGCCTCCGTAGCTACCATCATCTGGGTTACACATTGCACATTTAGCCGGGGGAACACCCTCCCCAGCAATGGCGGCCGTGTATGTGCGGTCAGCGGGACTGTGCATGCGAAGAAGTCCCGGCACCCATGCCCGGCGACAGGGGAGGACTAGGGGCACAGCCGTACGGGCCCAAGCTTCTAGGGGCCCACAGACAAACCTAAAGGAACTGCTGCCTGCTCTACTACTCTAGTGATGCAGGGTGCACTGCAGGCATGTTCGGGCCCAGTCACTGCATGGTCCATCACAGGCCCGAACATGCGTGCAGCGCACACTGCATCAGTGGTGGTGGAATGTCCGGCAGGAACACTGCTGTGGGCCGTAACAAAGGAGGCGTTCTGACGGCCTTCCTCCCCTCACATCTCCTCCCCTCCCATCTGCTACATCCCCTCCACTTACCTACTCTTTCACACTGCTGCCGGAGGGGCTGACGTCACACTCTAGTGACCGGCCCCGGCATAATAGTCAGTGCTCCACTTCCTGTAATGAGAAGTTCCCAAAGGACTACATTAAATCTCTCTCTCTCTCTCTCTCATCTATAGGGAGGAAGAAGGGGCACTTGCAGCATCTATAAAGGGGAGGAAGGGACGCTTGCAGCTTCTATAAAGGGGAGGAAGGGGTGCATGCAGCATCTACAGAGGGCAGGAAGGGACGCTTGCAGCTTCTATATTAAGGAAGAAAGGACGCTTGCAGCACCTATAGAGAGCAATAAGGGACGCTTGCAGCACCTATAGAGAGCAGTAAGGGGTGCTTGCAGCATCTATAGAGAGCAGTAAGGGGCGCTTGCAGCATCTATAGAGAGCAGTAAGGGGCGCTTGCAGCATCTATAGAGAGCAGTAATGGGAGCTTGCAGCATCTATAGAGAGCAGTAAGGGGTGCTTGCAGCATCTATAGAGAGCAGTAAGGGGCGCTTGCAGCATCTATAGAGAGCAGTAAGGGGCGCTTGCAGCATCTATAGAGAGCAGTAAGGGGCGCTTGCAGCATCTATAGAGAGCAGTAAGGGGCGCTTGCAGCATCTATAGAGAGCAGTAAGGGGCGCTTGCAGCATCTATAGAGAGCAGTAAGGGGCACATGCAGCATCTATAGAGAGCAGTAAGGGGCGCATGCAGCATCTATAGAAAGGAGGAAGAGTTCCCTTAAGCATCTCTGCAGAACACCTAGTTGAAAGGTAAGAGAGAGTCTCTCTCTCTCTCCCCTCTGCCCCTACCCGTCACCCTCTCCCTTTTACCCTTCCCATATCACCCTCTGTTTCTCCCAGTTACCCTGTGTTTGTCACCCTTTCCCTTTCATCCAATGCTTCTCCCCATCACCCTATAGGTGCATACACACGGAACGATGAAACTGGGGATAGGGGGCCCATATAAAAAAAGTGTGTACAGGGCCCCATGATTTCTGTTGCCGTCCCTACTGGCACCACTCTGAGCACATTGAAAGGACAGGCTCCGTTCGGAGCCCCTGTCCCTGCGGTTGCCAGATGATACATGGCAACAGTAAAATTGCATTTTAATCGTGAGCGATAACATTGCGCCCAGATCACATTGGAAATGTAATTTTTGATAAATGCCCACCAAAAAAACTTAACCACTTATGGTTCACTATATTTATGATAAGAAATATCTCATTGTTGGTATTAATTACAGTACATGATAAGAGGACCGTTATTAATAAAAACATAAAGGATACCTCCAATAGGAGTTTTTACATCACCAAGGGTGTAGCACTTATTTAGTGGGTCACACACCTGCAAACTATCATTCTTCTGCCCTGATTTTATTTCCATAACATGAGTCAACAAAATGAACGGCCTGTAACTAGCCCACCTTAATTTACTAAATCACACTCTTACCTAATGTAGTCCATGAAGTAGAATGTTTGCAAATTATTATCAATTTGGGGATCTGAAAAAAAATAATTGTGATTTTATGTCTGCTTTAACCATTCTTAGATCCCATCCCCTAATCATTTCACCTTTCCTTATAAATTTATAACTAGAACCCAGGGCCAGATTAACAATGGGGCAGATGGGACTATAGCTCCAGACCGCCACAAAAAAATAGGCCCATCCTCATAACCACATGGTCAGCCAAAAATCATAGGTATTCAAATTATATTTCTATTTTCTTCTCAAAATTATGCTATTTTGTTGGCTTTTACGTATTTAGGTTGACATTGTCGCTGATAGTGTACAAGCCCACATGGCACTGGCCACACCCACACAGCTTGGTCACCGCTCTTTTACTTCTCAAACTTATCCCTTTACCATTTTCAGACACAGGCCCATATGGAACATAATCCAGCCCTGCTAGAATCTGATTGGTTATTAGGACAACACCTACAATTGTTCTCTTTATAAGGTTTGATAAAACTCCCCCTAAATGTCTTTACATACATAGTAAACAAAGACCTTATCATTGCATGTCCTCAGACCCATATACAGGAGGGTGAATTAGTCTTTGGTTATGACAAACAAAATTAATTTACCCTCCTCCTCTTCTAGATGTCACGCCTGAGGTTAAGAGTTGGTCGGAACAGACGTGGGAGGCTGAAGAGGAGTAATATGAACTGTAGAGGATGATGGGCCCGAGGGCAAGGACAGTAAAGTAAATGTCTTTATTGAGCAGCAAGTCGGAATGGGAACTGGATATATAATACTGCAGAGATGAGCAGAATCATATTTAAACTCATGATACTGGATTGAGAAATGGATCGGTTTGAGAACGATATTGATGAAGTTAAGAACTTCGTTAGTTTGACACCGATGATGAATTGAAGAACTTGATCTGTTTGAGACCGTTGTTGATGAATTGAAGAGCTTGATCGGTTTGAGACCGATGTTGATGAATTCAAGAACTTGTTTGGTTGAGACCAATGTTGATGATTTGCAGTACTGGATCGGGTTGGGACCGATGATGATGAATTGCAGTACTGGGTCGGTTTGCATCCGATGATGAATTGCAGTACTGGATCAGTTTGGGACTGATGGTGATGAATTGCAGTACTAGGTCGGTTTGGAACAGATAATGATGAAATGCAGTACTGGAACGGTTTAGGACCGATGATGGTGAACTGCAGTATTGGGTCAGTTTGGAACCGATGATGAAAGTATCGGATATAGGTTAATGTTAACAAATTTCTGTGGTAAAACCAGAGTGGAATGTTAGATGGATTATGAGACTTGATAACCAGACTTGGAACTGGAATATAATGGACTGGAACCATTCAGATACAGAGTACCTGGGAGATCAGCATAGAGCTGTAACTTCAGCAGAAGCGACGTTGTACTGGCAACAGAGGCCAGTCAGGAAATGGAATTTATAGGGGAAGATCCCCAGGGATTGGATTCTGCGATCAGCTGGTCTGGGAGCAGCGCTCTGAGTGGAGGAAGAGCGTCAGGTGACAGTCCAACATGGCTGCGCCCATACTGTGCTTTAGAAGGGAACTCTGGCTTTCAGCCTGTGTGCCATCATGCTAGGAAGACACGCTGTGAGCAAGGGGCTGCAGAGAGCCATCTCCATGCTCAGTGACAGGATACTGAGCGGACGTGGCAGGAGCAGCTCAGACAGACCTCAGCATCAGCCGGGAGCGAGGTGTAGCGTGAGCGAATCTCTGTGCTAGTCTGGACAGACAAAGGAGAGGTAACTTTATACGTGCTGAATACTATTGCAAGCCACGATAGACAGACAGATAGATAGTTGTTACTATAGATAGTGCTACTGGCGGCATTCACCATGCAAGCTTACTGCAGGAGCCGTGGGACAGCAAAGGTGGCCCCCAGGGCCCTGCTCCCTGGGCAACGCCACCACTTGCACACCCCTAGTTATGGCCCTGCATAGGCTCCTATAGTTGCAATCATGGCTTTCTGCTTCAAAAGGAATCATATAGCTCTCAGCAGGCTGGGCAGAACAGTGCCAACCAGCACACAAGGCAGATTGAAGAGCAACAACAAATAATTGCACTTGTTGCTTATGTACCCATTAAATCTGTAATTGTTTACAGTGATTGTTTACAGTGACTATGCATGCACTCACCTTTCATAGAAAGTGACCATATACTGCTGTGCTTATACATCATAATTCACCACTGGGTGGCAGGCCTGCTGTTAAGTCAGGACAGGTCAGATAGAGTTTAGAGGTTAGCCATTTCATAATGAACACACGCAAAAAAACATGTTCTATAGATTCACAGCTATTGACATTACACTAATATGTAACAAGTATCTACATGAATGGCTGTGGATCCAGACAGCCTTTGTATTTCAGATACGACTTTAAATGAGGTGACTAGGCAGCTTACAATATTATAATGTGGTATCCAGCTGTATAAAATAAATATACCGTAATATACAATTTCATAAAGCATTCTTTCTAACTTGACAGCTTTAAGCTACAGACCCCTTGACCTGATGGGACCTCCAAGATATGCAGAAGCACCTGTACAGTACATATAATTGGACACTTCCTAGTTGTGAATCCCCACAGGGGTGTTGTGCAGCAGTATCATGACATAATGCTCCCAATTTAGTAGGTCTCCTGTAACTGTTACACAGGCTTTGCTAAGTTTGCTGGTACTTCTGTGGACTCTGGTCTCAAAAGAGGAAAGTACTCAGCAGTTTCAAGTCTGTGTAGCATATTGGGTTCACAGCAAGGACCCTATGTTCCCCAGTAGGGTTGTTACAATGGAATGCGGTCAAAATGCAGACGGCTGGGAAGTTGTCTGACTAAATCCCGATGCGGGACTAAAGACAGGCGGCGAAATCCTGACGTCCGTCTAGATCCTGAAGTCGGAATTTAGACAGACGACTTCCCGAACGAAGGTAAGCCGGGCACTGTTAGCGCTTAGCCGCGGGGGGAGGGGGGAATTTAGGTTTAGGCACCCCCGGGGGAACTTAGTGTTAGGCACCACCCCAACCCATTATAACTGTAACCAATCATGCTGCCAACATTCCATGGTGCAGTTCAGCAGTGTTCAATCAATAGATAACAGCAGGTTAGGCCTGACATCGGATGATGTGAATGTACCCTTATAATGGAATTCTGGGACTTAGGCCAGACGCACATCAGAATGACAGGCAATTGTGCAAAAGATCGGAGTGATTTCCCTTCATCGCGGACAATCGCAGATTGGTCGTACGCACTACACGATTTAATGACCAACGGAACAATATCGCATTCTGTCCTTCATTAAACTGTACAGCCCCGCATACGATATTGTCTGATCGGCCAACCAGAAGATCACCTATGTGACCCGTGGGAGCACGCAATTGTGGGTACACACTAAACGATGTAGACAATTTGACGTTCCAATACGGCAAATCGTCCTAGTGTGTATACGGCCTCAGATTCCTTGCACATATATATGTTCCAAATAGGAGTCAATATCAGTTTCAATGATCTGTGTGTATTTCCTGACAGATGACAATTAACTCTATTTTACATCCATCAGCTGAATGCAACCTAACCTTACTATACCACCAAAGTTAGGGAGCATCATTTTTACCCAGATATAAAATTAATTGTGCAGGGTTACACTAACTAGTAGATTTACCAAGCAGCAACCTTGCAAAATTCTCATTAATCTTTAACCAGTTTATCTCAATAACCCAATTTCCAAAGTATCCATTATAGCCAGAAAATTGCTTAAAATCATAATTGTTTACCTAACACTTCATCACCAAGACAATTTTATTATATATATATATATTCCCTATTTTCTGTTTGTATGAATTTACTGGAGCTTAAGAAAAAGATTTGTTTACAACAAATATTTAATAACGTAAAATACTAAGTAACATTAGGAAATAAAGATTCAGACAAATATGTATCCCTTATAAACCTGGATTATCTAGTCTTGTTTTCTTCTGAACAAAACATTTTATTTCTTTTCCTAGGACATAAATTCATAATGATAGCCTCACCCAGTGCAACAATTAAACGAAAGAGTTTTGAAGAAAAGTACAAGTTAATGAGCTTGCTGAGAAACAAACGCTGGCAGTATAGACAGAAACTATAGCCTAATTTACTGTTACTATGGTGACAGGTTGTGCCATAAACGTAAAGCACAGCTTCTGTTCTAATAAAATAGTTCTGTACTTTTTATTAACTGCCAACAAAAAAATTCTGGTATTATCAACCAAAAAAGAAAAACTCTATTATTACTAAACAATTAGTTACAATGGAAGAACAAAGCCTAGATCACATCAATCCGTTTGCTGATGAGCATCTTGAGAGCTTCTAAATATAACATACTAGCTGAAGTACCCGGCATTGCCCAGGTTTAAATCTTCAAGTTAATAAGTTATCAATGAGTTGGATGTAACTGACATTTTAAAAATAATTAGCAGCTTAGCAGTTCTTCCAACACACCCATGAGGAAAGTTCTGCATGGCGTACTCAGCCGTGAAGTCCAACCGGGACCCCAAATGCTCCATTAGGTATCCCAGACCAATTGCCACCCCTTTGTGAAGTTTTCAACAAACTCCATCAAGTGGAAGGCCTAGAACAGCCTCCCCAGGTCAAAGTTCTGCCCAGTGTACACCAACGGGAGGTCCGAATGGGACCTCAACAACCTAGTATGTCTTCTGGGATCCAATGTTACCACGCTGTGAAGTTTTCGTCCAAATCCATCCAGTGGAAGGCTCAGGTCTGCCCAGCGTACACCAATAGGAGGTCCGACCAGGACCCTAACCCCCCTAAAACCGTCCAGGAACCAACAGGACCACCTCGCATTGGTTTTATACCCATCGTGGCAGGGGTGTGCGAATGCATAAACAAATAGATAAACAAACAGACCAATGAATTTTATATATAAGATATATGTTATAACTCTAAATGAGAACCAATAAAAGTATTTTTTTGAAACACATGAATTTATGTCTGTAAGAGACTAATAGTAACTGACAGGGCCATCTACTAAGGCCTTCCACCGGTGAAGGCTTGCCCATGCGATAGCTGTTGCTGGCAACACCTCTCACCAGCTGGGGGGCTTTCGTAGATAGGCCTGAAAGTATGTATGTTTTCAGAATGGAAGCAGCCATATGCCTTCTTTCAAACTTGAATCAACAAAACATATTCCATGGAAAGAGAGACTGAATGGTATATTTACAAAAGTGTGGGTTTTTAGAAGTGGAGATGTTGCCCATAGCAACCAATCAGATTCTACTTAACATTTCTCTACTACCTTCTAGAAGATAATAGCTAGAATCTGATTGGTTGCTATGGGCAACATCTAAAAAACCTGCACTTTAGTAAATATACCCTTTACAGTCAAACATTTCAAGTACATTAGTACAGTAAAGAACAGTGGGAGATTTTACCTAGGGGCTGTAGCACCAGTAAAATCTGTCAACATATTGACAGCTTGGCAATGGCTTCCCATTGGAAGTGCTTTCTGCTAATCACATGCCAGACCAATCCCGGGGGAGGTGTTGTCCTGACTGGCATAGCAGAAAGCATTTCCAATGGGAAGCCTCTCCTCTGCTATCACAGCAACCCTACAAGGCTTCTAGGGGCTGCACCCAACAGCTGTGATTCAATTCAATGTGATAGTCTCGGGAGGGAGCTTCTGAAGCAATTCAATTAAACGCGATGTTTGGTCGGACTAAAGGATTTCTTCTCGCACCCTCCAGGGGATGCGAGGAGAAATCCGACAAAAGTGCCAGACGCGCGTCTATTTGCTGGATTAGTGCATATGCCTTGCGACTGGACATTAGTCGGAGAATGCCGGTTCTTGCTTACGACGCGAAAACTGGCATTCTCCGACTTAGCAGCACGCTGAATTGAATAGCTCCAGGAGCTCCCTCCTGGGGCTATTCAACATCGCATTGAATTGAATCGCAGCCAATGATACAGAAAGTGTCTGAAAATGTAATTAACTAAATTTTGGAATACTACTGGGGTATTACACAGGCAGAAGGGCATCAAAAGATACTTGTAGTGGTCTTGCATATTAAAGGCAGTCTTACACTCCTCTTCCTTGTGTACGCAGATCAAATTATAAACTGTGCAGATATCTAGATTTGGTGAAGACAATATAAAATATTCAGGGTTCCTTTGCACTGAAATTATGGTCCTGAAGCAGAGTGGGTTGCTGATCAACAGGTTGCCTGGCCTATTCATAAATAGTAAAAGTATAGCGCTCAACCCTGTGTGTGCCAGAGTAATTAAATAATCTGTATAGCAAATTAGATCAAATTACTTTACTTGTATAGAACAATATACAGTGATTAAAGAACAAGGCACGTAGTGCTGATTCCTGAATGAGTCAATTGGACTATGTACAGTCGCATGTAAAATTGCCACAGATTGCTGCATATTGTCCTGGTCCAGTGCATACAAAGGGCGGTGTCCCACGCCTCCACTATGTACTGTCTTACCAGAGCGGATCTTGCCTTGTCAGGGTACAGTCCTGATGTTATGTCCTTGGTGGAGTGTCTGGTGGTAGCGGTGTTATTATGCTGGCTCAGTCGAGGTTCCCTTGAGTGTAGGAGTCTCCAACATTGGCACTTCTCCAGTCTCTGGCTTTCTTCTGCAGTGCCAATATTCCGGCTTGTGAAAGTCATACACTGACATGGTGACTCAGTGAACCGCCAACTCCCGGGCCCCTGATCTTGCGAGTGAGCATTCCTGGGAAATGGCAGTGTATGCAATTCTCCTCTCTGGCCAGAGAGGGATAATGAGCGATTGAAAGTACGAAAAAAGTTTCACCAATGCGTTTCGACTTCTTTAGAGCCTTCCTCTGGTAATAGCACCTTTGATCCAATCAAAAAGTTTCATACATCAGAGTACATGGTATTAGGTTTTGACTGCATTTAGGGCTCAAAATCAATGCAAGGATGAAGCACCACTCCATTTACTTAACAAAGAAGAACCCAGCTCCAGCCGGAGAGGAGAATGGATTATGAAGCCTAACAAGAGATTCCCCTGATGCAATCTGACATTGCCTGTGTTTCAGAAAGCAGGGAAACTCATCCCCGTGAGGAATCTTCCCTGGAAAAATGTTGATGGACCAGTCCCATATACATTGTATATGTAGATGACCACCAGTTACATTTTGAGGAGGTATTATCTTGTGTATGCTACAGCCTTGACACAAGAGTCCCCAAGAAAGAATTTGCATAGACATCCAGACATTATGGGGTGAATGTAGTTGGAGCCAGGGAAGGACAAGATTGATAGAGCTTGTGGTAAGAGGTATTATTAAGAAAGTAATTGTCCCCTTATGTAGTGCCCCTCCCAGAAGGGTTATAGAACAAGTCTGAAACTGAACAAGTATGAAACTGAACTCTGCTTTTCGGAAACCTGCGGCAATCAATGGCAGTTAGAAAGACTTGAATCTCAATTTGCAAAACGTGCAGTGCCAACATGGATAACAATGTTGAAGAAATACAATGCCCAGTGTCACCAGAGTCCAAAAGAGCAGAGAAAATGATGGCGAGACAGCCAAGTGTAGCAGAGAGGGAACCAAATAAAAAACGGTAGGAGAGTGAGAAGCAGTACCTAATTTGCTCTCTCCTGAAGCTATTAGGACTTGACGTTTCCAGAACACTTGGGCAGTAGGTAAGTTAGTAACCGGACCCTGCAAAGTAAAGGCACACGTTGATTCCGTGCACTCTCTTCCGGAGAGAGGCATGAAAGCCCCAATTGCACGGGTTCCTCAGATGATTGTGGGGGAAGGTGAAACAGAGGTGCCAATCTGATCATGGGATGACATACCGTATATACTTGAGTATAAGTCTACCCGAATATAACCGAGGTACCTAATTTTACCACAAAAAAACTGGGAAAACTTATTGACTCGAGTATAAGCCTAGGGTGGGAAATGCAGCAGCTACTGGTAGTAATATCCCCCCTGGTAGTGCCCCCAGTAGTAATCCCCCCCTGGTAGTGCCCCCAGTAGTAATATGCCCCCTGGTAGTGCCCCCAGTAGTAATATGCCCCCTGGTAGTGCCCCCAGTAGTAGCCCCCCCAGTAGAGAGACATAATAAAAAAAAAAAACACTTACCTGAAACCCCGCTCCTGGTCCCGACGCTGCTACCGGCTCCTCCGGCCGCTTTGCATTATGGGAGAGACGTCATGACGTCTCTCCCATTACCCACTGCGGGAGCCGGAAGATGGCTCCCGCAGTGGGAGCAGCAGCAGCCGATGAGAGTCTGACAGACTCTCATCGGCTGCTAATTACAACAAACACACAGCTGCCGGCGGCTGTGTTTGACACTGTGTAGTGCTGACCGAACTCGGTCCGGTCAGCGCTACACACGCGGTGCAGCTGTGTCACAGAGACACAGTCTGCACCGCGGCCCGCATGGTACGCAGCTGAGTGAGGCACCCTCCAATATGTGGCACCCTACTCAGCTGCGTAACAGGAGAACCGGCCCTGGTCCTGGAACATCACTCGAGTGTAAGCCGAGGGGAGGCTTTTTCAGCACAAAAAATGTGCTGAAAAACTCTGCTTATACTCGAGTATATACGGTACTTGCTTCTTCTCTTGAGATTAGTCTTAGAAGTGGTGGTACACTTTATTACATAAAGGTAACAACTTGTTGAACGAGGGAGTTCATTTCGGGATGCCAAATCATCTTTGATCTAAAAGACCTTGCCAAATTACACTGATAAGAGCCTCGTTGTTCCTTTGTAATTCTGAGGCTTAGGGTGCATACATGTGTATGCCCAATATGCCCGTACCCGCATGCGATATCGTGCGATTACCTGTGCTGCACAGTCAATCATACGATATCGCATGTGAGCCTGTACAAGTTAATGAAGGACTGAACAGTGATTGTACCGTCTTTCATTAAATCTTTCAAGTGTGTACCGGCAATCATGCGATGTCCAGGGTGAAGGCATATCGCCCTGAACATTGGCACGATTGACGGTCGTTTAGGTGTGTACCCTGAACTGTACTACATATTGACCCTCTGTCTGAGTTCCCGGACAAAACTACTGGCTGCAAAATAAGCATGCCCAGGCTCATCGAAAATCCTGCAAAATGTTTTCAGAAAGTCACCTGTTACAAATTGATCCAGTTGTGATGCCATTTTCCTGGTGACTTTTACTACTATTGCAGGGGGTGACTGTGGGCTCCGGAGAGGTAAGTATTAAACATGGTTGCAGGGTGTGCGGTATGGGCCCCTCTGGATCCAGGGGCCTGTGTGCTCCGCACACCCTGCACAGATTATAGATACACCAGTGGTGTAAAGAATAGCATTATTAAGCCACACAGCTTCATTTAGACTCCAGCACAAACAGCCAGCCCAAGGGGCCACAACCTGGTTCAACGAACCCGACAGGACACGACGTCTGTTTTCCACTGGATTTCCTACAGGATATATTTGGACCACGACTTACTGACAGGAATCCACGGGAGTGTAACAGATCTGGTGATAAAGAGGCACAAGGAAGGGTTTTACCAGAGACTAATATGACCGGTGGTAGCACGACATGAAGCATCGGAAGAAAGGTAGTAACAGAGAATGATATAACTCAGTGTTGGCTAACCTTGAAACTCCAGCTGTTGTGGAACTATATATCCCAGCATGCCCTGCCAGTTTTAGCATGCCCTAATAGCAAAACTGTAGCAGTGCATTCTGGGTTATGTAGTTCCATAACAGCTGGTGTGTCAAGGTTAGCCAACACTGATATAACTGGTACTAATGAGGAACAAGGCACAGGTGTACCGGAGAATGATATGTCTGGTAGTACGGAGACATAAGGCACAGGAGATCTGGAGGCTAGAATAACTGTATACCAGGCATGAAACATAAGAATTCCAGGGAGCCAAACCGTCCTACAGCAAGGCAGGCTCACAAAGTTCTGGTACTTAACAGGTGCATACTGCAGGTTTATATATCCTCATATACATAATACCTGGAGAGGATTTCCTCTATTGATAATACAGATGACAATTTGATAGGAATGGGTTAGAATAGAAGATCCAGGTCTAGTTTTAGGGATGATGTATGTGTATATGAAGTATGGTATAAATGGTGGGGTTGGAGTGCTTCTCTCTACACCTTGAGAAAGATAACTTGTATCGAAATGCGTTGGTAGGGGAGGGCCATTTGGCTTTTTATATGTATGATTATAATAAGTATTTATGATTTAAAGACAAACTACACCTAAGCACCTACTAAGCAGGGAGGTTTTGAAATTTAACTAAGGGGATGAAAAGGGGCAAAATGTTTCCTCTCGACCGAGGTGACTGGGTGGCAAAGCAACATGCCCCAAGTGCTGCGGTACTGTAAGCTCATTGGTGCTCATTTATCAATGAGTTTTATCATATGCAATGAGTTTTAAAATTTGTTGCATATGATGATGGTGCTCCAGCAATCACCTCGTCACCGGTTTGACAGCTGGGAGCAGATTAGCTTGAGCGCCATTTATCATACGCAACGAGTTTTATAACTCGCTGTGTATAAAACTTGTTGATAAATCGACCCAAGTATCTGGGACGAGTGGCAGCTCTAGAGGTGGGACTACAGCGCCAGTCCCATATTCTAATAGGGAAGCGACACCAACTGCCAGTGATGTTTCAAAGCATTTGGTGTGGATCCCCTATTTGAATATTGGACTGTGCTGCCGCCCCACCTCTAGAGCTGCCACTGCTAAGGACTAAACACTTTGGCTAGATTTTCCTTTTTGGAGGTGCAGGTGTCTACGCTTTACGCATGACCTCTCCAAGGGCCACTGCGATGCGTACCTGCCACATGAAGCTATAAAAAGGTGTCCACCACACAACCCATCAATCAGCCCAACTCCGCCTCACACCTCTAACATGCATCACCTCTTCCTATCCCCAACAAGGCTCACCTGAGAAATCCACCACTGTGATTTACAAAGAAATCCTTAAGTAGAGAGAAAAAAAAAAAAATGTTTACATACGACTTCTATATAACCAACCTTTTATTCATTAACATTGAAAAGAAAAAAAGAATTATATATTTTTTATTTATTTAAATGGATACTACAACGCTCCTGTACCCCACAGACAAAAAAAAGTAAGCATATAAATTAAGTTAAATTGGGATGAAGGAAATGAAGACTAAACATCCATTCCAAGGTCTACCTGGGTGAAACCAGGCACATCAGTGTGTGTGTGTGTGTGTGTGTATGTATATTATATATATATATATATATATATTTTATAGACACACACGGCTGTTCTATGTGGTCGATTCTGTTCAACATCACAGTACACAGTAGTCCAACATCACATTTTCCAGAGTACACCTATGGGGATGCAATGCAAAATACACGATGTTGAGTAGGTGATGCTCATTCGTTACTGGCATTCACACAACAAATTACTAGCACTATTCCAACATCACGTAGAATTTACAGTGCATCCGGAAAATATTCACAACACTTCACTTTTTCCACATTTTGTTACGTTACATTCTTATTCCAAAAGGCTGTCCTCAAAATTCTACACACAATACCCCATAATGACAACGTGTAAAACGTTTTGAGATTTTTGCAAATAAAAAAATAAAATTAAAAAACCCTCTAAAAGAAAAATCACATGTACATAAGTATTCACACCCTTTGCCATAAAGCTCAAAATTGAGCTTAGGTGCATCCTGTTTCCACTGATCATCCTTGAGATGTTCCTACAGATTAATTGGAGTCCACCTGTGGTAAATTCAGTTGCACGGACATGATTTTGAAATAAATTCACCTGTCTATATAAAAAAGGTCCCACACTTGACAGTGCATGTCAGAGCACAAACCAAGCATGAAGTCCAAGGAATTGTCTGTAGAACTCCGAGACAGGAATGTCTCGAGGCACAAATCTGGGGAAGGGTACAGAAAAATATCTGCTGCTTTGAAGGTCCCAATGAGCACAGTGGCCTCCATCAACCGTAAATGGAAGAAGTTCAGAACCACCAGGACTCTTCCTAGAGTTGGCCGGCCATCTAAACTGAGTGATCGGGGGAGAACTGCCCTAGTCAGGGAGGTGACCCAAGAACCCAATGGTCACTCTGTCAGAGCTACAGCATTCCTCTGTGGAAAGAGGAGAACCTTCCAGAAGGACAACTATCTCTGCAGCAATCCACCAATCAGGCCTGTATGGTAGAGTGGCCAGACGGAAGCCACTCCTTAGAAAAAAAAGCACATGGCGGCCCTCCTGGAGTTTACCAAAATGCACCTGAAGGACTCTCTGACCATGAGAGACAAAGATTGAACTCTTTGGCGTGAATGCCAGGCATTATGTTTGGAGGAAACCAGGCACCGCTCATCACCAGGCCAATACCATCCCTACAGCGAAGCATGGTGGTGGCAGCATCATGCTTTGGGGATATTTTTCAGCGGCAAGGACTGGGAGACTAGTCAGGATAGAGGGAAAGATGAATGCAGCAATGTACAAAGACATCCTGGATGAAAACCTGCTCCAGAGTGCTCTTGACCTCAGACTGGGGCGACGGTTCATCTTTCAGGCGGACAACGACCCGAAGCACACAGCCAAGATATCAAAAGGAGTGGCTTCAGGATAACTCTGTGAATGTCCTTGAGTGGCCCAGCCAGAGCCTAGACTTGAATCCAATTGAACATCTCTGGAGAGATCTGAAAATGGCTGTGCACCGACGCTTCCCATCCAACCTGATGGAGTTTGAGAGGTGCTGCAAAGAGAATTGGGCGAAACTGCCCAAAAATAGGTGTGCCAAACTTGTGGCATCATATTCAAAAAGACTTGAGGCTGTAATTGCTTCCAAAGGTGCATCAACAAAGTACTGAGCAAAGGTTGTCAATACTTATGTACGTGTGATTTCTTAGTTGTTTTTTTTAATTAAATTTGCAAATGTTTTTTTTGTTTGGTTTTTTTCTTTTCTTTATTACACGTTTTGGAATAAGGCTGTAACACAACAAAATGTGGAAAAAGTGAAGCGTTGTGAATACTTTCCGGATGCACTGTAAATCACTTGTGTGTTTGTACAAGCCAGTTCTTCTATTTGCTGATACACATTAACTATTTTTAGTGTTTGTTTTTGTTGGCGGTTTAGGGTCATCTGCATTTGGACAATCATAATTAGGAACTTTGCAAGAAAGCATAAAATGCTGAAGGGATCTGTGTATTCCAGAACAAACAACACGAACAGTAATATAAAAAAAAAAATTGTTTTTATTTACTTAGAAGCAATCATAATGTCAACAAGGTTGCAACTTTTTTTTTTTCTTTCTTTTTTTGCAATTACAGAGTGGTATTCATTTAAAACAGAACAACAATTATGATGACAACTGAAGATGAAAAATGAACAACATCCCCATATAAACTATTTTGTGCTGTGCACTAAATTATGAACTTGCTGAAATTTACCATGCCAATTTACAACCCCCATACTATACCAGGCAAGGTTAGTGGCAAGTGAAAACCACTAAAGATAGGGAAATCTAAAAACACATATGGTAGTGTGTTAACTATACAAGAAGAAAAAAAAATTACAGGGGAAGGGTGGAGGGAGGGAGGGGCAGGTACGGTGGACACTGTACAGTTTAAAAACAAAAACGTACACATTCTTATTTCTTTTTGCCTTTAAAAATGAGTGAGCTGTGTACAGGGGATTTAAATGATATATAGACAGAAATTCTCATGGATAGGTTTATTCATCATCGTCATCATCTTCCTCCTCTTCGTCTTCCTCCTCCTCGTCGTCATCTTCATCATCGTCTTCATCATCCTCCTGTTTCTTGCTCTTTTCAGGCTTAGCGGGAGCCTTTTTTGCTGGCTCGGGTTTACCTTTGGCCCGATATGCTGCAACATCCTAAAGGAAGTATATAGAGGAAAAATGTAATACAAACAAGCAGAAGGACAAGATTTTTTTTTATTTTAGCAGATCAACGATTTCCACTATGCACATATATTGACGTGTCTGGTTTCACCCAGGTAAACATTGGATGTTTACTCTTTCCATTTCCTTAATACCATTTTAATTTAACTTATATGCTTACTTCCTTCTATGTCTCTGGGGTACAGGAGCGTGGTAGTATCCATTTAAATAAATTGAGTATTTTAAACTTTTTTTTTTCAATATGATTGAATTAAAGGGCTGGAGAACTGTACAATAATGAGTGTCGTCAGGCAACACTGAAGCATGGAGGAGGTTCCTTGCAAGTTTGGGGCTGCATATCAGCAAATGGAGTCGGGGATTTGGTCAGGAACAATGGTGTTCTCAATGCTGACAAATACAGACAGGTACTTAATCATCATGCAATACCATCAGGGAGGCGTCTGATTGCCTCCAAATTTATTCTACAGCAAGATATTTTTTCCACACCTGCCTAAACCTTTTGCACAGTGAAAATATATATATTATATATATATATATTTTTTTTATTATTTTTTTTCAATGTACCTTGACCACCTATATATTGCCAGTTGTAAATGGCTATTACTTTCCTGGTTTTAATAATCTTAATTCCATTACTTACACAGACTGGTATTTACAAACCTCATTCATTACTGAGACTTCACAGCTTGATGGCTCTCATGAGATTTACGCTAATGCAACCTCTCTTATGGATCGCATTAGCGAAAATATGCTAATGTTTTCCAAGCCTCTCAAAGCATGGGGACGCCTATTGCTCTCTTCTTATATCTGTCCAACGACGTGCAACAGCATAAATATCGGGAACATCAAGGCAGATCGGGTTGCAACGCAACTTCTGAGTGAAGTCTGACCTGCCTCAAAACACTGCATCTCTCCCAACACACAGAGAGCTCTCATGCTGCGAAGGAAAATCAAAGGCTAATGTATACACGCCCATGACAACAGAGTTTAAATGGTCCCAACATGCCTGCATTTACCAAGCCACCCCTCATTACCTCCCCCCAACTCTGACTACCTGTCAATCACTTTGCGAGTAAATCCTATGAGTAAGCGTAATCGCAAAGCAATCACTGCGCGTGCACAGTGCGGCTTTCACGCATGCGCAATGGCTAACAATCGCTCATTCTGCGTAAATATTTAAATCAAGCCAACAGTCATCGATGTACAACAGACAGCTGTCTGAGAATCCACTGATGCAATCAGAAACCTCAAAACTGTTGTAAGGCCAGATATAGGGTCATCAGTAGGTACTGCCATTTAGGACAGAACAAACAAGTACTTCTATGGGAAACCAGAATTATACACACACAATTTGGATAGGAAGATGTTAAAACTACAACTTGCTACTAAATATACAACTTTGTTTGGAGATTTTTTATTTTTTTTTAAAAGATATAACATTATTTATTCAAATGCTTCAAAACTATTTTAGGATAAGTCACGTTAAACATGATATTGTACAGTAAAATTACCTTTTCATATTTTTCCTTCAGTTTGGCAGCTCTCTTTTCGTAAGGCAACTTGTCTTCTGATGGAGTATTATTCCACATCTCTCCCAGTTTCTTTGCAACATCTCCAATGGTCAAGCCTGGGTGCTCGCCTTTGATTTTAGGACGGAAGTCAGAACAGAACAAGAAGAAAGCCGATCTGCATGAAATGAAACAAAGGGAACCATGCTTAGGTACATCATTTGTCTGTAGGATATGTTGTTTTCCATCCAAACTCCTAAATTGTTAGTGCTAAACAGTGTCTTATTACAGCACTGCTGGAGCCATGAGCTGTATTCTGACCAAGGCCCTATGTTTATGGAGTTTGTGTGCTCTACCACTATGCGTGGGGGTTCCTCCAGGTGCTTGGTATCCTCCTACAGCCCACAAATATACTGGAAGGCTAATGAATTACTGTCAAAATAGATCCTAGATCGGAGTGTCCTTTTTTAATTTCCCATCAGTTAAATTTATCTTTTATTTACCCCAAAGCAATAAACTTACGGTGGTCTCTTTGGTGCATTTGGGTCCTTAAACCTCTTTTTTGTTTCTCCTTTAGGTGGTATATAAGTTTTCATTTCTCTTTCATAACGAGCCTTGTCCACTTTTGCCATATCTTCAAACTTCCCTTTTTCCTTAGCGGACATCGTCTAAGAAGCAAATAAAAAATATATCATGTCTATTAGATTCTCACAGAAAACCACACTGAACATTCTGTAACCAAATCAATCTGCTGTTCAACTGCAAGCTGATGTATGGGAAAATACTTAGTTAGAACAAGTCTCAAACATTAAGTGGCAACACACAACGTACCGTATACTCAACTTTCTACCACTCAAATTAAATATGGCTGTTGCAATTAACCAAGTAAAAAGAGAAAAAGATTAGTCATGAGTAAAAGTAGTATGTGGATTTACACCCATACACTTCAATAAATGCAGATTAGAAAACCTGTTACCTTTAGAAAAAAAATAAAATGTTCTTTTTGACTCATTGCCATCGTTCGTTGGCTAACCTGAAAATTAGATAGATTCAATTGAGCTCAAGGTTCCATCTGAACCTTGTTCTGCGCACATTGTGGATAATTGTAGGAGGGAAAAACCTTGATTGTTCCTCACAGCTAAATAAAACCGGAAGATTATCAGGTCTGTATAACCTGTCTTATACTAGAGATAGTAGAAATTTTTTTAGAACTGTTCCGAAACCGTTCAGCTAACTGAATTTGCCCCATGGTGAAACAATTGAATGTGTTCTGGTCACAAAATGTATGAAATACTCTGTCATGAAGGTTTATTTGACCATGGTCTGAGCATTTCATAAAAGGTGTACCCAGTTTCACTTTAACTGGGACCAGTAGCCAATCACATCAAAATGCTCACAACAGCAGAGTATTTCCAGAGACCATTCGGCTATTGATGGGGCACTGAAAACACAAGATGAAGATATTAAACCCTTTTCTCCAAATCTACTGATTGGGACAGAGACCCTTCCTGAAGAAGCTATTATTTATCTAACAAAATCCAAAGAAAGTTTCTCTATAGACACAAAAGAACAGGAAATTAAAGTGTAACAGAGAATGTGAAAATTGTCCTACAAGGGAAGGAAAGTATTTAATGTACAGTAAAACAAGATTTTTTTTTTTTTCCCAACAGGTGGCTCATGCCCTGCAAAACAATGTAAACTTCTGGAATTAGAGCAGATACCTGAACATTTAGATCCGAGACCCGGAGATTTTTTTAATAATTGTAAGAGTCTGCTGAGACAGAAAGTGGACTTTGATTCGCAAATGTAGGATTTCTAGATTCTATTCCTCGCGGAGGCAGGTTTTCGGGCATTCAGTATGGTTTGTATGACAGAATCTGAAAAACCCTATGCTTTCAATATGGAGGCCTCAACAGCCACCCCGTTAAAACAAGGTGATCTATTGTGGGGTGCATTATGAGTCCTTGGGACAGAAGGTCTGGTCTCAAGGCACAGGGGGTGTCAATTAACATTCCCAACACTTTAGAATATCATGTTCTGCTAGGCCAACCCGCAACAATGAGAATAACTCAAGCCTTCTCCCTCTTTATTCTCCTTAGAACTCTCAGCAACATTACCAGAGGAGGGAGTAAATAGACGCAATGATAGCCCCTTGGGGTTTCTTTCTATCAGATTGGGTGCCAAAACTCAAGTTCTGGAGCACCAGGTCGGTAATTTGTGATTATCACGACCTGGCCCTTGAGGTTTCTAGTCAGAGGACTGGGAGTCGGAGTGACTAGGTGGGGAGGCAGCAGTAGACGAGGAGGAAGTACATACAACTTCATCATTGGCTAATTCCGGGTGTTGATGAGACCTGACCAGAGGCGTGGAGTCTAACTCATTGGTGGTTTTCACTAGTGACCCCTCCAATTGGGATATGGGTTTAGCTGCACCCAATGAACAGGTCGCGGCCCCCCGATCAGGGACCATGGAATTAGCAACTGACAGGGAGATAACAAAGACAACTCAGTGGCTGGAGATTATAAATGGTGAATATCGGCAATCACCGATATAGAACAATGAAGTATATCGGTAATGACCGATGTAGAATATCACTAGAGTGTATCGATAGTGACCGATGCTGAATATCACTGAAGATAAACAGTAGTGACTGATGTTGAATATCACTCTAGACTGTCGGAGGTGACTGATGCTAAATATCACAGAGAATGGTGAAGCGTACTGAGGACACAACAGCATGGAGCCTGGAACAGCGATCCAAAGCTAGCAGCTACTGGAGAAGGGAAGTTGTTCAAGCGACTTCCTGTTTCCTGGAGTCCTGCTTTATACCCTTAGGTAGCTGTCCATTGGAGGAGAGTCAGCTGAGAGCTGGCAAGGCTACCATTGGTGGAGGATCCGGTCAGGTGAGAAAGACAACATGGCTGCGCCCATGACCGCCACCACGGGAACTCCGATATGGAGTGGAAGTCAACAAGGCCCCAGGGATAATACTCAGCGTGCCACTGGCCGCACCTGGTGTCTGAACGTACGGCTTGTCAGGGGAAGCCAGTGCCGCGGTGAGTAATGACCGATCCCAGGGTGAATCCTGACAGCGATGTTGCCTGGACACCTTCAAATCTACATCCGGCAGGCAGCATCGATCTACAAGCATCTGGAAAACTTGCAGGTGAGAGACCATTCCCCCCAGATAGATGGCTTTCCTGCTCAGGTAGTCTGCCTCCCAATTGTCCTCACCGGGGATGAATACTGCCAAGAGGGACGGAACATGGAGTTCTTCCGACCTCATCATATGAGCAGTCTCCCACATAGCCTATGTGCTCCCGTTTTCCCCCCTAGTGATTCAGGAATGGTACTACCTTAGCATTGTCCAAATGAATTCTCAATGGGGAGGCCCTGGTGCAACGCCTGAGCACTGAGTAGAGCATTTTATAATGCCTGGAGCCACAAGACCTTTGAGGAATCCAGAAACCCTGGAACATATTGTGAAGGACAACTGCTCCCCAACCCCCGAGATTGGCATCCGTTGTCACTAGAACCCAGTCCCAGAGGGAAAACGGTGTCCTCTGGTTGAGATTGTAACCACCACATCAGTGACAGTCGAGTCTCTGGAGACAGTTTGAGGAGTCTAGATATCGAAGTGGGACAGAACCCATCTTCACCTAAGAGTTCTCCCTGAAACTGTCTGGAATATTTAGAATATGGTGCCACCTCGAAAGTGGCCACCATCTTTCCAAGAATGGATGGATGCTGACATAACATGAAACAGAATGGTCTGTTTAAAAAGAGAGATAAAAATATTTTCCATATCTAGGAAGACTCTTGCTCAATGTTGTCGAGGGGTCATTCACAAGAAAAACATGTTCTGAGAAGGAATAAGATCGGATTGTTTTAGATTGAGAATCCATCCGTGAGATTGTAAAATATTTTGGGCCTAATTCAGAGGTGCATCAAAAATGTCGATGTTCACATAGTTGAACAATTATTTTCTACTGAAAAACCCCTACGACGCATGATCCATACACAAAATGGACTTATGTGCAACTCTGAATCAGATCCATTGTCTGGTGATCACCAAACACTACAGAAACCGTAAAGAAATCTTCAGAACTGGCCATCCTGTATTTTCATTACAGAATGTGGGCTCGATTGAGACCTGCTTGCAAGATGCGTTCGCACGCAGCCCAAGTATGAACATCGGCAATCGCACAGTAAGGCATTAGCACGCCCACTACGTCTTTGCGTGCGATCGCGCTGTGTATGCAGACACCCACCAGCCTGTCTTAAGACACCCACGTCATCTCCAAGAACTGTACAACACCATCGGTAACATCGTGTACCATCGGGAGCGTTCGCAGCACTTGTGGCTGACCATGACATGCCGCAAGCACTTTGGTGTAAAAATCAGCCAAGTGAAGTGTACTATGACGCTGTGCCTTATTTATGCATGCCTCTGAACCGGCGTTAAGACACTCGGGCACGCCTGCGCTTGCCCCACTACTCCCCCTTTTTCATCGACCAACCCGTCACCACCCACAATGGCTTGTCCTGTCACTCATTCAGCCGGGCTGGCTATGCGAAGCGAGCGCTTCCCGATCGCTCGGACTGGTTCGTGCACGCGCACTGCTTACGCATGAGCACAATGCAAACATCTGAAGTCTACGTGCGAACGCTTCTTAGCAAGCGGGTCTTTATCGGGCCCTGTGGTCGATGTATCAAGCAGTGAAGAGTAGAGTTGTTGTCCATAGATTTGGTTGCTATGGGCAACTATTCCACTCTTTTCACTGCTTGATAAATCAACCCCATAAAGAGAAATAAATTTTCAGATGGACAGAGTGGAAACTATGTTTTAAATAGAAAAGCAGACGGAGACTTTTTGTAACCCCTGGAAGAGCTATATAGGAACATGCTCTCTTCCCATGCAAAGAGTGAGTCAAGCCGAGTACACACTAGACGATATGTCGTTCGATCCTGCGGATCGGAGCGACATATGGGTATATAATTGAGTGTGTACCCATGATATGCGCGTTTCCTTGGGTCTCTAGTGACAGCGGCCCTACTGCAAGGCAGACGGGGAATGTCGCTAAAGATGCCATGCTGTAAAATGCAGTATGACACACACTCTTCCTCCCACCCCCCCCCACCCGTCGGATCCGGCATTGGCAGGTGTGTATGCACTTGCCGCATGCAGGGTTCAGTCGCGTCGATCTCGTGCTGGGTACACATCGCTAAGTGTGTACCCAGCATTACAGCAGTTTATGCCTCACTACCTGGTATAAACTTAAGAGTGCTTGCTGGAGATCCACAGAATCTAAGGGCCTGTTTCAGCATGGATCGCAATTGCAACCACATACGCAGATCGGTGCACCGCAGTGCGCAGGTCAGCATTGCGATTGCACACGCAGACAGGAATCCAGATGGGACGTCAGCGTTTGGTGAGGTGAAAGTGGTTGGAGAAACGCAGGTGTGCCTGTCTGTTGCATGGGCGTGCATTACAATTAGCCACAGCATGAGTACTCACTGCGTGCGACAAGACTTGAAATTTTTGAGACAGGTCTAGAGCTGCTGTAATTCTGATGTTACCGTTGTATACGCAGGACTGCAACGTATTATGGATGTGAGAAAGCGATAGTGGGCATCTCTATGCTGGCTGAGCGGTCGAAAACAATAGCACATTCAGACAAATGAATTGCGTGCGATTACGTAGCCGTGATCGCAATAGCGATCTATGATGAATCAGGCCTTAAATTCACTAGGTGGGGGGGGGGGTGCGACATTTTATCCTGATTGCTGGTTGTCATTTTGACTTCATATACTGCTATGAGTGATTTTTGTCGATGTTCTACACATTTAATATACCTCCTGGTTCTTATGTTACATTATCAGAGGGTACCACTTTATTCTGTATTGCAAAGTCTTGTGTTCTCATCATTTGCTGTACAACAGAGAATTGACATGAATGGTAACACGGAGAAGTTAACAAGGAGCCAGTATCTCCAAAATTCAGGTTTCTTAAGGAGTTCATACACTAAATGGCCAATGTCACAGCCCCTGATCTGATTTGCCGATCCCCAATGATCAACAAAATCAAACAGGTTAGAAATTCATGATTAGACAATGCTGATCATTAATTTTTAGTCGTAATTGGCGAATCAAGGATTTCCAACATGTTGGATATTGCAGATTTTTGTTTTTTGCTCATATCTGTGTAACATAACTTCAACCATATTTATACCCCTTTCAGACATACTGAGATTCCCGGGTTTTTGGCCTGCCTCAGCCAATTTTCCTGGGTCTTGCGTATGTCTAAAAGGCACCAACCCCGGAACACGTTCCCGGGTTGCCGACCATTAATTCACCAAGATTTACATACTTTATTTTTGTGAAACGAATATGCAGTACAAAATACTTTTTTAAAAGTTTCAGAACTTTAATTTCATGCGCATTAATGGGTGTGAATTAGAAGCATTTGACGAATTAGATGTGGCCTGCAGCGGTTATCAGCTCACAACTTGCACAAGAGTTTGAGTACCCACATGTTAAGTATCCATTCAACCCTTTTGTCGTAAGGAATGCAGGTTGACTGGAAAAAATAAAACATGCATCGCTAAAAGATGAGCATGTGCACTAATAAAAAAAAAGAGCAAATTGTGGCTGTAAAAAGCCACACCTGAACCTGAAGGAAACCAATAGCTGTGTTTTGGGTTTTTTTTTTTTGGGGGGGGGGGGGGGGGGGGTTAGATTGTAACAAGACCGATATTCATTTCATGCAAATTATCTTTACCTTCCATCTTTCTGAGCACTTCTTGGAGAACTCTGCAAAGTTCACAGATGCATCAGGATGCTTTTTCTTGTGCTCTTCTCTGCAAGTCTGCACAAAGTAAGCATAGGAGGACATTTTTCCTCTTGGCTTCTTGGGATCACCTTTCCCCATTTTAGTAATGTTCTGCAAGAGATGACAGTTTGTATTTAAGTACTATAAACCATAAAAGCTCAATGCAAGTCATTAATATTGCTGTATACCTGCATTTGGACTCCACTTTTGTCATTATGATTTACTTGTCAAAAAACAAAATGTATTAAATGCATTATTGCAGTTAATATCCTAACTACATTTTAGGGTATGCTGATGTATTGTTTTTGTTAGTCACAGAAGGTAGGATCCAGTTTCATAAGATACTAAGTTTTACTTTAACAATATAAAAATTCACTGTGTATTGCCTAGTTAATGCGATAATATACTGGGAAATGTTGTAGATGTAATGCTGGGTATACAATAAATCAGGGGTGGGAAACCTTTTTTCTGCCAAGGGCCATTTTGATATATGTAACATTATTTGGGGGCCAGATACAGGCCACGCCGCCTACATGCGATGTCACAGGGACGGGGCCACAATCGCCGGTGATTACAGCAAAGCCCGGAACATCCTCAGGATGCTCCGGGGAGCTGTAAGGGTGGCGGTTTGGCCATCTGAAGCGTCTTAAGGACGCTCCAAAGGGCAATGCTGCCTAGATTCTGGCTGCAGGGTGCCATTCTGGGCACCCTGCTAGCCAGATGAGGCTAGCAGAATAAAAGCTCAGAGGGCCAGACCAAATGATACCGAGGGCCTTATACGGCCCCCAGGCCTGAGGATCCCCATCCTTGACCTAAACGATGTGTACCCAGCACAATCTCGTTAACGACGAGATCCTGCTTGGGTCCCAGCATCGGCAAGTGGATACACACTTGTCGATGCTGGGAGCGACGGAGGGGCCATGCTGCATTCGGCAGCATGACCCCCGCTGGCTAATCGCCCTTCGGACCTGCATGCAGGCCCAACGGACGATGTTGCTGACGACCCGCAGGAGCACGCATAGTCAGCAACATAGCTGATACAGACTGGCCGATATACTGTATGTCGTCCGATCCATCATGTAGTGTGAACCCAGCTTAAGTGAATTGTACTCTTACCTTTTCCTTCAGTGTTAATAGTTTGAAAAAATATAGGACATTACTTACTATACACAAAGTAAGTGAGCCATATAGCACTTATTCAACATTTTTGATTCTTTTTAACTGCATACCACCTCATGGTAGCTCCTTGTCAGCAAATGCTGAAATTGAAAAACTGATTAAATCAATATCAGAATACTGGTTTATTACTCATGTTTATGCATTTTCTCCCTAGTCAAATTTTATTTAAGCTTTCATACTGACACAATGTTGACCGTTTGTGAATAAAATACTAAGGCCCATATTAAAATATCAACGATGTGCAAACACAATGCGTTAGAATACTGTACACCAACATTGCTTATTTTCCTACACAACTGTATACAGTGAGGAAAAATTGGCACTATTGAGTGCAACTGAATTGTTACATTATTATAATAGTCTGTCACATGACAAACTCCCATATGAGGGAAACAGCTGGATTCTACATAGTATACATCATTGACAGCAGATTTGGGCAGTGGCGTCACTAGGGGTGCAACTGCACCGGGGGTCACCCAAAATGCTGGCTCCTCCTCAGTGCCCGGGAGCCTGGCGGCACACTAATGTTATTGTGCAGCACCCGACTCCCGATTACTGAGGAGCTGGTAGTGCAGGGAGAGTCTCAGGGGGAAGCCCAGCATCTACGGGAGTGCTGGGCACCCCCCCAGAGTGATGAAAGGGAGGGGGGGGCACGAGACCACACCCCTTGTACACAAGGGCACACCTCCTTTTTGGATGTAAACACAAGAGGTCTATTGGCCACGCTGGGAATCATCAATCCCAGTGACATCACTGGATTTGAGTACAGTAGTACTGCAGGAGGCACTTATGACAAGGTTTAAAACTAAGCAAGTATGAAATAGGTGCACAATTATGCGAGGCAGCGATATATAAATAAAGCAAGAAACAAAGACTAAGGGGAGATATTCAATTATTTTTTCCCGCGCCATGTCACGCCTAAATAGCTGTTTTACGCAACTAAAACCGGTCTGAAGTACTAGTTAGTACGCCGAAGAAAACATTTTGGGTGCCCAAAACCAGGACTTTTCGCACACCTCAGGAGAGTGAAAGTAGAAATGTGTCCACCGGGTGCATTCGCGCCTGAATAGCGCAACAATTGGATTGCTCCAACGGGCACCTATTATTGTGGCGCAGAAAACAATTAATTCCCACCCAAGTCTGGTAATGTGTTCTATATGTTGGCAGCGAAGGGTAACATGCTTTGATTATTTTTACCCTTAAGGGCCATATCCAATTAGCCGCGATAAATTACCGCGGTTAATTAGCTCGCCCGGGGCTATCCAATTAGCCCCGTAGTCGGCCTGACAACAGCACTTATCAGGGTTTTTTTTTCGGGACCTGATGTGTCCCGAAAAATAATCCATGGTAAGTGCCGTTTTTTCGCCCTAAAAAAGGTGAGAGCACATAGGGCTGCGAGCTTATTGCGGCTACTGTGTGTTAACAAGCGAACTATCCTATTAATTTGCCGGAATTAATGGGATAGTAAGAAAAAAATATCGGCGAAAATCAAGGATTATCGGCGAAACCCCCCCGTTTTTCGCTGATCGCGGGGATCAATTAGCACCCGAACAGTGTTCGGGGCTAATTGGATATGGCCCCAAGTCCACAAGTAAACAAGTTAGGTAAAAATTATTGTTTCATTGTTATTAGGAGAGCAGGATCCAATGAGGGATGGACTTTGGCAATGAGCAGAAAATGCTCTGTATTTTTTTTTTTTTTTTTTTTAAAGTATGGTAAGTCTGAACTGAAACGAAACAACATATCAATGGTATTTGACATTATTACAATAGTTCCAAAACAAGGCATAGGGGTCTATTCAGAAATTTATTTTTTACATAAAAAATACGGAAACTATGATTTCCGTATTTTTTTAATGTAAACCCCCTATTCAGCAATTGGATAATGGAGAAGATAACGCAATTATCTCTCCATTAATTCCCTGCTCGCAGAGTACCGCACTGTAGGGACAAGCCATTGATCTCTACAGTGCGTTAACGCTTTTTGCTATTCAGCAAAGCAAAAATCGTTAAATCACTCGAAAAAAAATTCCTTTATATAACGCCTTTTCAGAATGGCGTTATATGAGGAAAATACTTAAATATCCCGAAAACTGCAGGGACATATGGAAATTTTCCCATAAGTCCTGCCAGCATTTTGTAACTCCGCCCATTCTCAGTGCCTGGTTTCCTCTGATCGCCGACAGGTAATGGTGCATACACATGGTCAGATTAAAAATCGTACATATCTGAAAGAAAATCTGACATGTTTCCCTGCAACGATGAACGATGTGCGTTCCCGTTTGTCAGATAACGATATCTGACATCTGATGTGTTTGCAGTCAGATTTGGTCGATTTTCATTCATTTTATTATCAAAAATCGTTCATAGTTCATCTGACAGATCTGACCGTGTGTATGCACCATAAGTCCAATTAGAGCATGTTAGACCTGCCGAAAGAGATTGACATGTGTATACAGGCTTTATACTAGCCTGTATACATATATATTTATAAATGTTAAATATAAAAGCACATAAATATACATGTATACAGGCTAGTATAAAGCCTGTACCAACGTCAATCAGTTCGGACAGGCTGGAGCTGTACTTTCCGGGTCGGCAATCACCGCAAGCAGGGACGGAAACTGTTCCCGAGCGCATGACTGAGCATGCGCAGAGAAACTAACAGAAGGGATTGTTTTCGGAATCCCGAAAACTAATGCCTTCTGTGACATCGCAGGGACAGCGTGTTACCGCAACCGCTGTCCCTTCACAAAATATTGCTGAATAGCAGCAATAATTTATCAGTTAATAAAAACTTGTGACGATAATAATAATATTCTGGGCAACATTGTCACTGTTGCTGATTACACCTCTGTATCAGTTTAACTTGTCTTCTGCAATGCTTGAATAGTGAATTAATGTGCCAAGCTTTGTTTTGGTTTATTAACTTTTCTGAAATATTAATTAATCCAGTACTGTTCCCTCATCAAAATCACAAATATTGCAAAATACCACCTGAACTTAAGCAAGGAGGATGCATGGGAGCATGGGTTTGATTCCCCCTATGGCTGTGTGGAGTTTGTATATTCTCCCTGTGCTTGCGTGGGTTTCCTCTGGGTGCTCCGGTTTCCTCCCACACTCCAAAAATAAACTGGTAGGTTAATTGGCTCCCAACAAAAAAAATAAATTAAACCTGGTGTGCAAGTGTGTCTACATGTGGTAGGGGAAAAAAAAAAAAAAAAAAAAGATTGCAAGCTCCACTGGGGCAGGTACTGATGTGAATGGCCAAAATATGCTCTGTAAAGCACTGCAGAATATGTGTGCGTTCTATAAATAACTGGTTAATAGTATAGACAGGTGACTGTCACCTATCACAAAACTTAGCGGCTTGACGGTATATTTTAAATATGTTCATTTATAAGAAATAAATTTGTATGACGCTGGTTTACACTGCAGAACACAATCTGACATTCTATTATAGATTACTGGTGCAAAAAGTAGTACGTTAGTGAGGGAACAGGCCAGTTGTGTGCGCATCCTGGGAATGTCCTGTGTTTGGAATACTTCAAATGTTACTCATCCCTCAGCACAACCCGTGATCCACCACATGGGATACAGGGAAAGTCTGTGCAACTCAAACTCAACAGGGAACGCTGGCCGCCTGTGCGGCTCTTGTGGGATTACAAAATCTGTGTACAGCGAGCTGGCAGGCTATCCTGGAACTTGTAGTTCTACATCTATAGAGCAGCCTGTCACCTAGCCAGTAATTACTTTGCCATAGACTAGGCAATGTTGTGGTTTATTTTAGCTGTTCAGGTACCACAAGTCCCAGCAGGCCCATATCGTCTCCCAGGGCGACTGGCTCCATCTGGCATCGCTGGTCCATTAGAGAGAGGAGAGAGCTGGAGAGAGTGAGAGTGTAACCACCACGTCGTACTATTAGTCAAGAAATGGCGCAGCTCCAGGAAGGAGGAGGGAAAGAAGGTCAACAATGACAGTCTCTGCTCCTTCCATCTTGTGAGTGCCGCGTCCTGATGAAAGAAAGTCCCCTCCAAATACATCCCTCCGCCGACCTGTGCCTGTGTGGGGGCGCCGGGGGAAGGGGTTAGGGGGGCGCCACTGACGTGCCTGCCCTGCATCCCAAGCCCGCGTTACATACAGCGCTGAGGGAAGGAGGCTATATTAGCCGATTACACAGCACTGCGGGGCTGGTAGGGACGGGCGCGCTTGCTCGCTCCCCTCGGCCGCGCGCGCCGCCTCGAGCCCGACCGCGCGTGCCGCCCTCTCTCTATCTCTCCCTATTGTTGTGCTGCCGGCGCGCTCCCGCGCCCGTGTGTGGTCATAATAACCCACCATGTTATACAGAGACAAGAGAGAGAGAGCTCGCGCACAGAACCGCCATCTCAGGGACAGGGAGTGCGAATACACGTTATACACTCTCTCCCCTTATCTGTGAGGGTGATGGGGGTATAATAGTCACCTCAGCTAGGGCTGGTCACCTGTCACACCCGCCCGCCCGGCTCACTTATTCCCATCCCCCCCACTGCCTGTTTTACACCCTAGTCAGCCATGTTACGGTGGCAGCCTCTGAGGTAAATTAGGGGTTCATCTGCTAGCTAGTAACACGCCCGGGTGCGCCCGCTTTTATAGCCACCCGGCGAAATAGGGCGATACTCCCCCCCCTCCCCCTTTACTGGGCTGAATTTGTTACAGCCGCTTCCTGTCACACAACATGAGGGTGTCAGCGCCCGGCTGTGGCAGTACATCACCCGGGGAACCCCGATTTATAAAAAAAAAAAAAAAAACGGGCGTTAAAAGTTACCCCATTACTTTGTGCGGCAGATAAAACATACAGAGGATCACACCGGGCTCCGGTGGCGGAGTACAACTTCGGGTCACCACTTCTCTCTGAGGCGAGAGGAAAAAATAAAAATGACCCGTTATAGAGTAAATTTGCCCGTAATCACCATTGGTTTCGGGTGTTTATGAGATTAATCCCCTCGACGGCCCGGGATTATTTGACGTCTTCCAGCGGATTCAGACGGCTGTACTGATGTCCCTCACCGCCCGCTATACTTACCCGGCTTGTTCCCAGCGCATAGACATTGCCAGTCAGTGTAGTTAGCTGGTGCCGTGTACTCACCCAATGCTGTGCCTATGGAGCGCAATGTACTGCAATGGCTGTGAGAGAGAGCGGGATCGATACGCAGCCTCTTCACTTCTCCCAATCTGTAACATTACTCTTAGCTCAGGCCGGCGCTGATTGGCCGCCGCCAACTCGTCCCCTCTCGCCATTGGCCTTCGAGCCTCCATTGTCCTGACCAGCGGCCGACGGTGATTGGGCGGCATTTAGCCAACGTCACTGGAGATCAAAACAGCGCGCAAATACGAAATGCATCTTCAGTGTGTGAGGCGCTGAGGCGGGAGGGATGCGGCTGCTAGTTACACTGTGTAATGCGAGTCTGCCATAGTCCACACAGCCCGGTGCAGGGAGGGAAGTAGCGGGGACCTCTCTCCAGTACGGGGCTATGCCATGCTAGGGAACGGGTGGCCAGCTGCCACGCAGCACCCGTGCCCACCCTCACCCCCCCTACCACACCCTGCAGCCATCTGCATATACCGGAGAAGAGTAACCTTTTATCCGCTCTCCTTCCTATGCTGGCTCCGCCGTCGTGAACGCGCACAGTGATGAGACCAGATGGGATATATGGGAATGCAATGCTGAGAGCCTCTTATGCACGTAACCCTTGCAGGCAGCAGCATGTCCCCCCTCTGCCCATCACCTACATGCTCTATAGGTGTATATAATGCAGGCATGGGTAGTCTGTCGCAACTTCCTGGGTTGTGGAACTAGAAGTCCCAGCACGCTCCGCTTGTCATATGCTGCCTGGGCATGCTGGGACTTGTAGCACCTCAAGAGTTAGGCACAGATTGCTAACCTCTAGCACAGAGTAATGCTTTATAATACAGGGCACTGGGATGATGAGCGGGAACATGCAGCCAGCTGGTGGGTAACGGGGCAGAGATCAGATGGGATCTGGGAGACTATTCTATTTGTTGCTGGTGCGAAGACCCATAATATACTGTGGCGGTACAGCAGGTGACCTGGCAAATAGCAATGTCTTCTTGCTACTGTTATTGTCATGATCAACGCACATTACTGTGCACGATATCCAGAGTCTACACATTGCCATTATTCACTAATATACTGTTGTCTGTAGGGAGGATGTCTGGAAGTGGCTTCAGCCGCGTATGGGTAAGTCACTGGAGGAGGTACGTATCCCCTATGTACAGTTGTACATGCGCTGGGGGTCCGATGGTGATTTTCTGGACACAGGGATGTCAGTGACACATCAATGTGGCGAGGTGCCCGAGGAGAACCAGCACCGGTCGCCTTTATGCTATTTTGAAGCTGTTCTGTAACGTGAGTTAGGACCGGGGGCAGCTAGTAAAGGACTCGTATCGCAGATCTCTGCACAAGCCCGAGTCATCCCGCAACGTTCCAGAACGTCCAATGTAACAACTCTTGCAACTTCCAGAGTTCTTGGATGTCGGCGGCATCGCGCAGCCTGTACAGTATATGATCTTCAGGGCGTACAGTATATGATCATCAGGGATGATTGCACTGTATAGGGTGATGATATTGGACACTTCGTGAATCTGACACCCATCTATTTGCACTAAAGATCGAGTGGAAAATAAGATTTGTAAATGAGATGCTGAGTAATTGTTTCTGGGGAAGCCGGTTATGTTCGTGTTGCCTCGAATACGTTGCAGTCGTCAGAATGAACTCGGTGTCACACAGTTATCGCAGCATCGGAACTCGGCCACCTGGACAGCAGTCGTGTTAGCTGTATTCCTGTTGGCCAGTGCTAAAGCAACGTTAGCATCTACATTTTAATAGAAACAAACCAAAGTACATACATTTTATAAGTAATTTTAATTTTTTTTCATATGCGTTTTTACAATAAAGTAATTTTTTTTTGTATTTGCATGTATGAAGTTCTCTGTACTTTTCTTTGGCGTAAGACACCCATCCTGTAGGAAACTTACGCTAAGTGATTCTTCCTGCTTTTTGGGGTTTACTCAGCAAAAGTGACGATGTTGCCCAGAATATTATCGGGCAACATCAATTATTATAAAATAAGTAAGCTATGCAGCTATATTTTGCAGCAGGGACAGCGGTTGCGGTAACACGCTGTCCCTGCGATGCCACAGCTGGGATTGTTTTCGGGATTCTGAAAACCATTCCTTCTGTTTGTTCCCTGCGCCTGTTCAGTCATGCACTTGGGAACACTCTCCATCCTGGCTTCCCGGTGACCGCGGAGGGGTAAGTACAGCTCCAGCCTCCCAAAACTGATTGATATGTGTATGCATGCTTTATACTAGCCTGTATACATGTATATTTATGTGCTTTTATATTTAACATTTATATATAAATGTTAAATATAATAGCACATAAATATACATGTATAAAGCCTGTATACACAAATCAATGAGTTTCGGGGGGTTTAAAAGCCTCTAAAGTGACTTACCTGCTGCCGATCACCGGGAAATAAGGACGGAGACTGGGCGGGCTTACAAAATGCTGCAGGGACTTGTGGGAAAGTCTCCCTCTCCCTGCAGTTTTCGGGAAATGTAAGTATTTTCTTCATGTAACACCATTCTGAAATGGCATTATATAAAGGAAATATTTATCAAGTGATTTAACACTTTTTGCTTTGCTGAATAGCAAAAAGTGTTAAAGCACTGTAGAGATCAATGGCTGATCCCTACAGTGCGGAGCTCTGTGAGATGGGAAGTAATGGAGAAGATAATTGCGTTATCTTCTCCATTATCCCCTTGCTGAATAGGGGATTTACATAAAAAATACGCAATCATAGTTTCTGTATTTTCTATGTAAAAAATTATGAATTATAACTTACCGATAATTCAGTTTCTTCGAAAGCTCTATGGCAGCCATAACACTGGGTTAGTCCTCCATTTCCCTAACGACAGACAGGAAGTTTTTTCTACAGGGACCTCCCACTGGGTGTATATATGCTACCTCCTCCCTTTCCTTAGTGTCTTTTGAGTGTCTCTTCATCTTCTCTGTAGAAAAAACACAATTCCCGGAGGGTAATCTAAAGGCTGCCATGGAGCTTTCGAAGAAACTGAATTATCGGTAAATTATCATTCGTAATTTTCTTCAGCCTCCATGGCACCCATAACACTGGGATGTACCCAAGCTTGCATATACAGTCGGGTGCATAAATATTGGGACATTGACAGAATTTTCATATTTTGGTATCACCACCACAATGGCTTTGAAATGAAACAAACAATATGTGCTTTAACTGCAGAATTTCTGATTTAATTTGAGGGTAATTACATCCAAATCAGGTGAACGGTGTAGGAATTACAACTGTTTCTATATGTGCCTCCCACTTTTTAAGGGGCCAAAAGTAATGGGACTATCAACTCAAAAGCTATTTCATGGACAGGTGTGGGCTATTCCCTCGTTATTTCATTATCAATTAAGCAGGTAAAAGGTCTGGAGTTGATGCTAGGTGTGACACTTGCATTTGGAATCAGTTGCTGTCGACTCTCAATATGAGATCCAAAGAGCTGTCACTATCAGTGAAGCAAGCCATCATTAGGCTGGAAACTCAAAACAAACCCATCCGAGAGATAGCAAAAACATTAAGGGGCACATTTATCAAAGATCATTTGAGGTAAATTCCCCAAAAACACCTGTTTTCGGGGGTTTACCTCAAATACTAAGTATCCCCCAAATGTATGAAGGAGGGACCGCAGCAGGTATCTCCGATACCTGCTGCGATCCCTCCATTGCCGCCGGCAACCCCCTCCTCCATAGGTTTCTATGGGGCATGTGATGCTGCCAAATGTATCAATATCGGGAATGTGAATCTGCAGATAGCGTTAGCCGCTGTGTCCTATGGGCACTTACCGCATTTGAGCCGGCGGAGGGATCTGCCAGATCCCACCGCCGGCAATGGGCGCCGCTCATGTGCAGTCCGCGGGACTGCGCATGCGCAGCAGCCCGGAATGCGCTCCGGCCACATCGCAGGGACGGGCTCTTTTCGGAGCCCGTCTCCGTGCATGTGCCGGGTTATACATTCGGCCGGTATGATCGCATTTTGCAATGCGATCATGGGCGATTCTGCATGCCCTCATCGCATTGCAAAATGCGATCCTTAATAAATGGGCCCCTAGGTGTGGCCAAATCAACTGTTTGGAACATTCTTAAAAAGAAAGAACGCACCGGAGAGCTCAGCAACACCAGAAGACCACGGAAAACAACTGTGGTGGATGACAGAAAAATTATTTCCCTGGTGAAGAAAACCCCATTCACAACAATTGGCCAAATCAAGAACACTCTCCAGGAGGAAGGTGTTTATGTGTCAAAGTCAACAATCAAGAGAAGACTTCACAAGAGTGAATATAGAGAGTTCACCACAAGATGTAAACCATTGGTGAGCCACAAAAACAGGAACACCAGATTAGAGTTTGCCAAACAACATCTAAAAAAGCCATTACAGTTCTGGAACAACATCCTATGGACCAGTGTTGGCTAACCTTGACACTCCAGCTGTTGTGGAACTATATATCCCAGCATGCCCTGCCACCGTTTTAGCATGCCCTAATAGCAAAACTGTAGCAGTGCATGCTGGGTTATGTAGTTCCATAACAGCTGGAGTGTCAAGGTTAGCCAACACTGTTATGGACAGATGAGACAAAGATCAACTTGTACCAGAATGATGAGAAGAGTATGGAAAAGAACTGCTCATAATCCAAAACATCCCACCTCATCAGTGAAGCATGGTGGTGGTAGTGTCATGGCGTGGGCATGTATGGCTGCCAATGGAACTGGTTCCCTTGTATTTATTGATGATGTGACTGCTGACAAAAGCAGCAGAATGAATTCTGAAGTGTTTCGGGCAATATTATATGCTCATATTGAGTCAAATGCTTCAGGACTCATTGGATGGCGCTTCACAGTGCAGATGGACAATGACCCGAAGCATACTGCAAAAGCAACCAAAGAGTTTTTAAGGCTAAAAAGTGGAATGTTATGCAATGGCCAAGTCAATCCCCTAAATCCGATTGAGCATGCATTTCACTTAATGAAGACAAAACTGAAGGGAAAATGCCCCAAGTAGAAAGCAGGAACTGATGACATTTGCAGTAGAGGCCTGGCAGAGCATCACCAGGGATGAAACCCAGCATCTGGTGATGTCTGTGCGTTCCAGACTTCAGGCTGTAATTGCCTGCAAAGGATTTGCAACAAAGTATTAAAAAGTGAAAGTTAAGCTGCATACACACACAACGATTTTTTTAATGAACGATTTTAGTAAACGATTTTTTCCCTTGAAAAAATTTACTAAAATCGTTTACTAAAGTTGTTCATTTACTAAATGTCATGAACGATTTTTATGAACTACAAACGATTTTTGCATATTCCCTTAATGAAAATTGTTGAGTTGACAAGTCTGACTGAACTACAAACGTGAACGCGCATGAACGATAATCGTTCATCGTTTGACTGAGAAAGTGAACGATTTTTGCAAACAATTATCGTTAAACGATATCGTTTAACGATAATCATTAAAAAAATCGTGTGTGTAAGCAGCTTAAGATTTAGGATTGTTTAGTTTGTCCCATTACTTTTGGCCCCTTAAAAAGTGGGAGGCACATATAGAAACCGTTGTAATTCCTACACCGTTCACCTGATTTGGATGTAATTACCCTCAAATTAAATCTGAAAGTCTGCAGTTAAAGCACATCTTGTTTGTTCCATTTCAAAGCCATTGTGGTGAATAGAGGCCAAAATATGAAAATTCTGTCAATGTACCAATATTTATGCACCTGACTGTATAGGGTGGGCCAAATACATATGTATATATAAGAAAAAATACATTCAAGACTTTAGTCTGATGCAAATCTATTTATTTAAGGCCCTTTGAAGAACTTGACTTCCAAAGTGGGGGTCTGCAATATGCAAAGCATAATGTTTTGAGAATGTATGTATAGAAGACCAAGTAGCTGCTTTGCAGATGTCCACTGTTGACGCCTGAGCCTTTCCTGCCCATGAAGTTGACACTGCCCTGGTAGAGTGTGCCTTTATAATTTCTGGAATCCTTCGTCCTTCCTTATATATGAAGACAATCACTTCTCTAATCTATCTAGCTATAGTTTGGTTGGTACACAACCTTTCCTAACTCCCGCAGGAATCACCAGAAGATGTTTTGTTCTTCTAATCTCCTTCACCCTTTGCAAATATACAGTAAGAACTCTTACTAAATCCAATTTATGAAGATTCTTTTCTTCACTTTCTGGATGAGGAAAAAAGTTAGGTAAAATAATATCTTGATTCAAATGAAAGGCGGACACTACCTTCGGAAGAAACACCGGATTAGTTGTTACGACCACTCTGTCTGGAAAAAAAATAAGAAAAGGTTCTTTTGCCCATAATGCCGTTAACTCGCTCACTCTTCTGGCAGATGTAATTGCAATTAGAAAGACTACCTTCCATGTTACATATCTCAGAGCCACCTCTTCTAATGGCTCAACGGTGCCTTCATCATAGCGTTTAGTATAAGGTTCAGATCCCAAGGTGCTACAAACGACCTTATCCGTGGTCTAATCTTCTTTATGGCCTGACAAAACCTCTTGATTAATTCTTCTGACAACTTTCTCTCTAGTAATACACTTAGAGCTGAAATTTGAACCTTGATAATAGCCACTGCCAGGCCTTTCATAAAACCATCATAAAAGAATTGTAACACCTGTGGAATGTCCACGGTCAAAGGTCCAGTTACCCCCTTTCTCCAGACAAGAAATGTTTTCCATATTTTATAGTACACCTCTGATGAAAAACCGGCCCCTGACTCAGCAGATCCACTCTGCCTGGTATTGTCCATGGCTCCTTTACTGACATCCTCAGGGCTGTTGGGAACCATGGTCTTCTCGGCCAGTATGGTAACACTGCCACCACCTCTACCTGATCTTATCTTCTTGAGTACCTGAGATATCAAAAGGAATGGTGGAAAGATGTATCCCAGGTGAAACTTCTACTTTATTGATAATGCGTCCACTGCTTGTGTCCCTTCCATCTGGTACCTGGAGAAAAACCTAGGGAGTTTCGTATTCCGGTTTGTCGCCATTAAGTCTATCTCGGGTACCCCAAATCTTATTATTTCTTGAAAAGCTTCTGCATTCAACTCTCATTCTCCTGATAGGATCTCCTTGCGACTCAAAAAATCGTCTGTCATATTTTCTATCCCTGGAACATGAACCGCTGAGATGGACTGAAGATATCTTTGCGCCCAAGACATAATTCTTCATACTTCCTCCATCATACTTTTGCTCTTGGTGCCCCCTTGATGATTCAGGTAGGCTACAACAGTCATATTGTATGACAAAATCTTCAGATGAGAACCTCTGATCTGTTTTCTGAAATACATCATTGCGTTCCAGACTGCTCTCATTTCTCTTAAATTTGATGATAGCAGCCTCTCCTGGGGAGACTATTGTCCCTGTGCGATTAGATTTAAAAGATGTGCTCCCCATCCTATTAAACTTGCATCTGTAGTGAGTCTTAGATACTCCAACTGTGCTAACGAGGTTGATCTTTGTTCTTTTGTCAACATCCTCCACCACATCAATGATTTCTTTGTGTGCTGTTCCACTCTTACATAATGGTTTAGGGACAATCCTCTTAGGGTAAACTTTAGGATATTCCACTGAAGATCCCTCATATGCCATCTTGCCCATGGTATAACCCCTATGGTCGAAGACCTCATTCCCAGCAGAGAGACCGCTGTCCTTTAACTGTATTTTTTTGTATTTTAAGACCAGACCAATCATTTTCGGAATATTTGCAAATCTGTTTACTGACAGAGTAATTTCGTATCGGATAGTATTTATTTGTACCCCCAGGAACTGTAATTGTTGTACTGGTATCAATCTGCTCTTTTCCCAGTTTACTATCCATCCACTTAGCTGCATGACTTCTAAAATCTTGTCCTGATTGCTTCTTATCTCTGATGCGGTTCTTGCTGAAATCAGGATGTCGTCCAAGTATGGCCACATTGACAAGCCCTGCTTTCTTAGATATGCTGTTATCACTGATAAGACCTTTGTAAAAGTCCTTGGAAATGATCTTAGTCCGAATGGTAGGCATGTAAACTGGAAATGACTGTTTTGAATACAGAACCTTAAATAGCTTTGATGCTGAGGCCAAACTGGAATGTGGAAGCGTCTCTTAGATCTAATGACATTAGAAAATCTCCTCTCTTTACTCCCATTAGGATAGTTTTTAAAGTTTCCATCCGAAACTTTCTTGTCTGAAGAAACTAATATTGTTCTGAACTGCCCCCATGTTTTCTGTACCAGAAACATTTGGGAATAAAATCATTTTCCTCTTTCCATCTGAGGTACTGGTTTTATTGCTTGCAAGTTGATTAACTTTTTTGTACTTTCCTTCATAATCTTTAGTTCAGATATTGGAACTTGTGAGACCAAAAATCTGTCCTCTCTTGGTAACTTCTGAAATTCTATTTGATATCCTTTTGAGACTATTTGCAAAACCCATCTGTCCTGGGTAATTGTTTCCCATATTTCCACAAATTTCAGCAGTCTGCCCCCTACTGGAAATCTGGGTTGACACTGAATATAGTCATTGTCTTTTTCCATAAGGTCTCCCTTGGTTTTGACGAAATGACTGCCTTGTCATACCTGATGAGTATCTTCTATTGTACTGTTTCCCTGGTCTGTAACCTCGTGCTTCCCTCAACTGCTGTTTAGAGGTCTGTGCCTGATATCTTGTATACCTATCTTGAGGTAACCTTGTAGATTTCCCACCTGTTATCCTCTGTATTAATGCCTCCAATTCATTTCCAAACATCAATGATCCTTCAAAAGGTAAATTTGTTAGTCTGTTTTTTGAATGAGCATCAGCCGACCAGGAGCGTAGACATAATGGTCTTCTAGCAACTACTGCATTAGCCATAAACCTTGCAGTAAATGCTGTCACATCCAAGGAAGCTTCACATATATATTCAACTGCTCTTTGCATTATCTCCAGATATTTTAACAAATACTGTTTTGAAATCTTCTCTTCTAGATCAGTATGCATATTAGCACTCCATAACCTCAAAGCCCTTGACACGGAAGCAATAGCTAGACCAGCTCTTAAAGATACCTTTGAGGCAACATATCCTCTTTTTAAAGAGGTCTCCATTCTTTTATCCATTGTGTCTTTAAAAGAAGCCCCATCTTCCAAAGGAATAGTTGTCTTAGATACCATTTCTGCTACTGGAGCATCCACTTTAGGGATAGTATACCATTTAAGAAAATCTTCATCCCTAATAAGGTACATATAGTCCATTCTTGCTAAATTTCTCTGCCTTTTATCCAGATTCTGCCATTCCTTTAGCACAATATCCTTCATAACCTTATGTATAGGAAAAACTCTATTCTTCTTTACTCTATCTTCAAACAATACATCCTGTTGTTCATCAGGTAAATCCTTATAGTGAAAAGATTTCTAAATTTTTTTAACACCATTTCTACGATATCCATGTTAAACGATCTTGTATCCTCATGAATTTCACCAGACTCATCACTAGATATTTGTTACAATCCTTCCATAGCACTATGGCCCTCATTCAGAGCCGCTCGTTAACAGCAGTACGCTCGTTGCATTCCGATGTTGAGAAAGCGCGCATGCGTCAGTGCAACGCTGCCCATGTGCGTACGTCATATTGCGAGCTTTTTTTGTCTCGTTCGTCAAATTGCGTACAGGAAGTGACATGTCAAATGTGATTGACAGAACAGGGGGCGTTTTTGGGCGTTGACGGGGGTGGAGATGGAAAAACGCAGGCGTGGAGAGGCGTTTTTTGGGCGTACATACATTATCTGATGCGAACGTCAAATGTGTTCGGACCAAGTCATACGTCACTGGATGATCCTCTGTCCGTTCAAACTGCTCGCACAGCTTGGGGTCTGGATTACTTGACCACATTGGCGATGGCCTTCTCCTCCGTCCCGGCCCTCCACGATGTTTCATCAATTAATCACGGCTTGTCAGAAAAACAATTAGTTTTGTATTGAAAACCAGCTTGTAATGTGTTTTGAAATCAGTTTTTTTGGTTAGCACAAAACCGTACGCAGGTGGAAATCATAGCTGCTAATTTCAGGATGACACAATCAATTAGCGTACATTTGTTGGTCTGTTTTTTTTGGTTGATATTTGGTTTTTGTGCTATTGTAACAATAATGTCATCATGTTTGTGTGTATTTTTCCATTTTGCTTTTGTCTGGAGAATTTGCATCCTTATGTAAATTTTAAAGTGTTCCTTAAATTGCCCTTTTTTTTTTTTTTCGTTTTAATTTTTTGGGAGCTCGTTTTTGCCTTGTGGGCCAGGATTAAATGTAAACCATTTCTAAAATAATGTCAGAATACAATGTCGAACATTTTTTCAAAATTTATTGGAAACTAAAAACATTTTCTGGCACATTTTTGCCCCAAACATTTTTGGCAGTGTTATTCCAAAAAAATTTTTAATTTGTGCAAACATAAAAGGTATGGAAACTTAAATCAAAAAATTAAAAACAATTCACAAGAAAGGAGAGGGAAGTTTTGGCCAGAAAGGAATATGGGGCAAGCACAGAAGAAGTGTGGGAAAAGTTTTTTCCCCCGTTTGGCTGGGGGAGGGTGGGCGCCAGACCGGGTCCGGGATGTCATCGGGCTGGCCTGTCCAGAGGCAGATGTTGTGGCCTCTGGACTAGGCACAGGGCTAGGCACATTTGGAGGATTGGCTGATATTGTGCCAGAGGTGGAGGATCCTGATGTTCCGGCAGGAAGGGAGGTCGGCTCCACCATGTGCTGGCGAACGAGCTGCTCCAGGGCATTGGCGATGCGGATGTTGGCCCTGGTATTTTCCGCCAGGGCCTGACCAATGGTCACGTTGGCCGCAGCATTTTGCTCCAGGGCCTCAGCCACCCGTACCAGACTGGCGTCCATCCTCTGCAGAATCTCCGTATGGAAATCCGATTTAAAATTGAGTTCTGTGCGGAGGGACACTGCCTGCGAGGGGGATTGCCCTGGACTGGCTTCTGCAGGATCCTCAGCCGGATGTACTGGTTTCTCCCCTGCAGAGCCAGCAGAAATTCTGCGGCCAAGGCTCCCCTCTGGAGCAGACTCATCCGCCTGTGTCTCTGTTTGAAAAATGAGAAAAGAGTCACATTAGAATCTACATATTGGCACAATAACATTTCAGAGTTGGTGACATCACAATATTTACCTGGGACAACATGAGGAGCCTCAAAGTCTGGCATGTCCGTATCCATGTTGGACATGCCAAACACCTCCACAGCCTGCACACACCCCTGTGCCAGCTCTTCTAAATCATTCAACTCCAATGACATGGGTGGGACCCCCACCTGTCCCCCTTGCATGCCTAGCCCTGTCCGCCATTTTTTGTTTCAGGCGATATTTGAAGTCTTGCCATCTGTGGGTGAAAAAGGAACCATTCTGGGGGTTTTTTGGGGTTTGGTTTTAGGGGGGGCAAGTGTTTACTTACCGCCGTTTGACATCCCAGGCTAGACGGACATAATCACCCACCCTATTGACAGCACTGGCTACCTCCTCCCACATTCTCCACTTCTGGCTTGTACTCATATTCCTGTCTGCCTGTGGCAGGATGTCCACACACTTCTGAACCAAAACCTTCATCTCCTTTCTTGTGAATTGTGGCTGCCTTTTCTTTTTCCTGCTTTGGCCGGAATACTGGGCCCAGCAGCCTCTTCCATGTCATCCTCCTCACCTATTTGTTTAAATGTTGAGAAATTTAAGCTTGCAAACTTGCACTATATTATGTTTCAAAATAATCATTGTTTGGAAATGCATGAAATACTTACCGGCAGACTCTTGGCCATTGTTTCCCTGGTCTGTAGCCGTTTCTTATCTCCAAACAAGAAATACACCAGAACGTTTTTTTTGGCTCGTGACGTATTTATACATGCGTCCTTATTTTTCGGCCGCATCATTGATTGTGCGTTCCTATGATCCCTCCTTAATTTGTGCGGGAAAATAAACACTATTTATGGCTTGGGGCGTCTCGAGTCGAGGTGGCGGTTGTTGGTTGTTGGAGGTTACGTTGGTCGGAGTGGATTGTTGGCGGGATTTGGATTTGGCATTGTTTGGAGTTGTTTTTGATTTGTCTTTTTGGAGTTTTTTTTTCCGTTCGCTTTTTTTGGTGTGGTTGTTTTCTTTGTCGTGTTTTTTTTGGGTAAGTTTTTGGCCGTCTTACTTTTGTTCACTTTGTGCCTCCTTCTTTTTGTGAATTTTGGCTCGTTAATTTATTCAAAAATCTCCTTTGTTAGGTTTCTTTTGGCTCTGCCCCAACGACCTTTTTATCCGGTGACTTATATATCCTCTATTGGTAAGTTTATTTTTTCACTTGTTTATTAAATGTTCATGTTTTTTTTAACGCAACTTTGTTTGACCTTACACTTTTAACCTTTGGTTTTGTGAGTCCGAAATGTATGAACTAATTCGTGCTTTTTTATCTGCATATTTTTTTACTTGTATTTGCAAACTAATTAGCGCATTTTTATCTGTTTATTTTTTGTCTTGTATTTGCGAACTAATTAGCGCATTTTTATCTGCTTATTTTGTTCCGTGAAATTGGTTGTGTTTTCCCTTTAGCATTTTTTTAATACATTTGGGCCCAAATTGAGGTAGTCTGCGCACTGTCGTTTTGCTCTTTGCCCAAATGTGTGTTTCTCCCCTTTTCTGTTTTGTCTTGCACCCAATTTAGATTCCTAAATGGCCACCCTAAATTGTTGCATTGTTTATTTGTTATTATTTATAGGTTTGGACAATCATGACAATACCCCGGCATGTAAGCATCATTGGATTGTATCATCAAGCTAAGTAATTTTTCAAATATTTTTGCCCAAAAAAGCCTTACATTCAAATCTTGCCATTTCAGGTTGGTCTTGGTCGGATTGTTCTGGCCATGCTCCCGGAAGCCGACCAACCTCAATCTCGTCCCAGGCGTAGGCATGCAAGGCCCCAGATATATCGAACACGTTTCACCCTTTTTGGAATGCCGATGATGAGGTGTTAAGACGCTACCGTCTTCCGCCCAAAATCATCATAGACACTCTCTCATTAATAGAGAGTGATCTTGAGCGGCAAATTGACAGTCCTACAGCAATACCACCACTTACGCAATTTATGGCGGTGTTACATTTCTGTGCCTCAGGATCGTTTCAAACAACGGTGGGAATAGTGGCGGGAATCTCCCAATCCTCCTTTTCCCGGATCCTGAGGGCAGTGATGGAGGCCCTTTTCAAGCACCTCCATCATTTTATTCAAATGCCTTTGGATATGGGTGCCCTTAGTGTGGCCAAGGCAAATTTTTACCAAATAGCTGGCTTCCCACACATCATAGGGGTTGTGGATGGTACTCACATACCACTTCAGCCTCCAGCACGGCTGGAGGCCATATTTCGCAACCGGAAACACTATCACTCCCTGAATGTAATGGTGGTATGTGATGCCTCCCTCCAGATCCTGTCCCAGAATGCAAAATTACCCGGAAGTGCACATGACTCATTCGTCATCCAGCAATCAGGGATATGGCACAAATTAAACAACCTACAAGCTGGTGATGCGTGGCTTCTGGGTAAGTGGAGACCTTTAGTACATAACAATGTTAAGCTTGATACACAGTGATCCTGATGTTGTCACTTCTTTTTCACAGGAGACAGTGGCTACCCTTGCACGCCCTGGCTGCTCACTCCTTATTTGGCTCCCACACCAGGGCCACAAAGTAATTTTAATTCCGCACTTACAGCCACCAGGCAAGTGGTGGAGCGCTGTATCGGCCTTTTAAAAGGCCGATTCAGATGCCTCCACCGCTCTGGTGGCGAGCTCATGTATTTGCCGGATATGGTTTTGAAAATTGTGGTCCTGTGTGGGATATTTCACAACATCGCCATAAGGAGTGGTGTCCCAATGCAGCCAGAGGATGCCTTGCCTGAGGATGGCCCCCCCGAGGTTGGTCGGAGGTCAGTATGTGGGGGGCCATACGCGATGATGTGGTGGCCAGATATTTTAGGTAATTATTGGCACCAAAGAAGTTTTTTGACACAATGTGGTAAGGATTTTTGAAGACCATCTAATTAATTTGTTTTTTGTTTCCCATCTTCTGTTTGATTTCATAATCTTTGGGACTCAAACGATGACTACTTCCTGCTACCCAAAACAAACCTTCATGGGGACACATTGGATATATATTCTGGAACCAATATTGAAACGCAACATTTGTGGAATCATGTTGGCATGCTCCTTCGTCAACCAGTTCTTGATTTTTCTTTACTTTTTTCATATGGTGTTTGATGGGTTGTATTTTTTGTTATCACTGTGTGTATTGTTTGTGAGTCAACACTTTGGTTTTTTAGTTATGTTGTGAATAAATTTTTTGAGAGTGTAATTTTGCAAATTTTATTGACCATTGCAAGCAAGTGTAACCAGGTTCACCAACGTTAAAATTGCTTAAGGGTAATCCTGTAATGATGCAATTTGATCTAAATTTAAATATGCTTTCTGGGTCAAAACAAACACCAAAAGGTATTCTGTACAATCAGTAGGCTTTGTAATCTCGGCCTAAGCAGGTTGCCCCCCAAATTGGAACATGTAAAATGTAGTAATATATAAATTGTCACACACAAAAAAAGGCCAAGCAGATTGTTACTGTTAGCTGTTTCATGTGCCTGTTTCCTAAAAAAATACAACACACAATCTTAGTGACATTAATTGCAAATACTTGCTGGAAGAGTCTACTTATGTCAGTGTAAACAATCTAAGATTTGGAGACAAGGAATGAGACAGAACGCTAAGTTTACATTTTTTATTAATACAAAAATTTTTAAATGAAAAAAAAAAATTAGGGACGCAGGATCACAGACATACGGTCAAGGACCACCAGCAGCCCGATGACGTAGCCCCGCATCCTTTGGACGCACCCGGCTAGGTCCGCCAAACGCCTCTGGTCCTCTGTGGGTTAGAAAAGTGTGGGGCTTAATACATAATTAATGAAACCCAATGAAAAAACAAGCCAAACAAAGGTATCCAAAAATGGCAATATTGTGACCAAAAGCACATTTAACCCAAAAAATCCAAGGACACAAAAATGGACAACCAAAAAATTGCAACAAAAACCAACAATTTTTGACAGGTGGGATATGTGTATGGGGAAATCAGCAGTAAAAGATAAAGACAAACAGAGATCAACACCAAATTCTGAAAAACCAAATAAAGTAAAAGGCACAGACACAGGATTAGATCCAAACATTTAAAAAAAAGATAAAAGCGAAACATACCGTTCAAAATGACGCCTGGCCCAGAAGCAACTCCCTCGTCCTCCTCGGAGGTGGCTACATTCCCCAACGAGGTGGGAGGGGTGATTTGGGATTCAGGGGAGGGGGTAGTTACGAGAGGGGTGGTTGGAGGGGAGGGGGAATTGGGATGGAGGGGAAGGAGCCCCGACACATGTGCCACAGGGTCTGTGCAGGCTGGGGAGGAGGGGGAATTTAGGGAATTTTGGGGTGTGGATGTTTGGCTGGGGGTTGGGGAGAGGGGCCGAGAGCGCCGTCTTTGACGGCGATGACGCCGTAGTCTTCGCTCTGCCCCATAAAGATGGAAAACAAATTGTGGTTATTTTCGAACATGACCTTGTTAAATGCTAATTTTTTACAGCACAAATATGTAAACATGCCCATGCAGATATGAGTACAAAGAATAAATAGGCCATGCAGATATGAGTACGAAGAATAAATAGGCCATACATGAAAACATGCTCATGCAGATATGAGTACAAAGAATAAATAGGCCATACATGAAAACATGCACATGCAGATATGAGTACAAAGAATAAATAGGCCATACATGAAAACATGCCCATGCAGATATGAGTACGAAGAATAAATAGGCCATACATGAAAACATGCTCATGCAGATATGAGTACAAAGAATAAATAGGCCATACATGAAAACATGCACATGCAGATATGAGTACAAAGAATAAATAGGCCATACATGAAAACATGCCCATGCAGATATGAGTACAAAGAATAAATAGGCCATACATGAAAACATGCCCATGCAGATATGAGTACAAAGAATAAATAGGCCATACATGAAAACATGCACATGCAGATATGAGTACAAAGAATAAATAGGCCATACATGAAAACATGCACATGCAGTTAGGGCCACAAAGATAAACATGAAAACCACAGTCAAAAAAACTTACTTTCCGCGATCTGCATGCGAAAGCATGCCAGCAAGCGGGGCGTCCGCCGTTGCAGGTCGGACCACCTGCGCTCCAGCTGGCCGATCTGGCGGCGTGAGCCGAAGGAACGCAGGCGGCCACGTACCTCCGCATATGCGGAACGCTTTTCCCTATTGGTGATGGGGGGAGGCTGGCTGGTGATCCGCCTGTCCATCACCTCGGTTAACACCATCAGCTCGCGCCTGGTGAATGCCGAGGCTCTCATGATGGCAATGGTGTATTTTATTAAAAACTATTTTAATAAAGCCCCGAAAACAAATATGATTGGCTAATGTATTTGGGTAATTAACAGGACAAATTCTATTGGTTAGTGTATGAGTCATGTGTTTGACAGGGCCACAAATCTATTGCGAGTTATGATAGGCTTGATGCAGTGACATGCGTAAGCTAATTTAAATAAAGAAATGAACCCAGGAAAATATGCGTGGTTAAAAACAAAGAAAACAAATGGATAATTGGCTCAAACATGTATTTTGACAAATAAAAGCGAATGTTTAAGCCGTACGTATTCTGCGGGTAAACACAAACACTGACAAGAGTAAAGTTTATTGCATTGCCAAAAAAAAAGAAAAAAAAAATGATGAGCAATTAAGATAATTGATATATTGATTGGCATGATACGATTGAGGGAGGTAGGCAGAATAAAGGAGCAGGTAATTGGAATCTGACAGGCCCACTTCCGGGTTGAACTTGTGCGTGCGTTCCCTGCAAGCCACATTGGGGATGTACGTTCGCTATTTGGCACGCTCGTTAGTTAGAGGAGGGGTTGGTAGAGTTTGGGGAGGATGTTTAGATGCGTTCGAAATTACGAGCGAGTGCTTGAATTAACATATTTCTGTACGTACGCCGAACGTACGAACGCCCACTTGCGTCCGGGTCTGAATGAGGGTCTATGCTCAAAGGGCTCCAACTCATCATATCCCAAACTTGTCTGAGACCTTGATCTCTTAAGCCCCTGGATAGCTAAAAATTCCTCCTTTGATACAAAATACCTTTTCATCCACTCCATAAGTACCTGAATTTGATTCACTTGCTGACTTTGGCTAGGTGGAGATTTATGTTTGCATAGATCACAAAACACCATATCCTGACTTCCAAAGTAAGATCTATCACATGCTGCACACTTTAAAGTCATGTGTTTCTTCTTAGAAAGCCTCTTCTTATGTTCCATAGAACTAGGCACACTGCAGAAGACACAGTAATAAAGTTTCTACTATACCTATACTAACTAAAAACAAATATTTGCACCCATCTAATCAGAACTTACCCCATCTGGGCGCTAATTGGCTGTTGGGGGCAAGGCTGCAGCTGCTGTTGTTGCTGCTCCATGTCTGCACTTACAGCTCCACTCGGCAGAACTCACAACTGATGCCTTCTCTGGTGTGCGGCGCCATTTTAATAGCCCTTTGACCCTAGTGACGGGCGGGTGCCTGTAGTGTGTGCCGCACTGCACTCTGGGTGTTGACGTCATCCCGCTCTGCCGGCCGCGTCCTACACGAGGCTACAGCTGATTCAGCTGTAACCCAGCGTCCAGCCTCTCCTTGCTCCTGGCGGTCGCATCGTGCAAAAGACCGACTGAAATCCACCTAGTGCAACCAGCCATCTCCATGACCCCGGGGCGCCACCCCGCCACAGACTGCAGTAAAAACGGCATCTTGCTGGGCACAAAATTGAGGTAAGTCCTATCAGGAAAAAATAACAAACTTCCCTACTCTGACTAGAGAGAGAGGAAAAAAAGACACTAAGGAAAGGGAGGAGGTATCATATATACACCCAGCGGGAGGTCCCTGTAGAAATAACTTCCTGTCTGTCATTAGGGAAATGGAGGACTAACCCAGTGTTATGGCTGCCATGGAGGCTGAAGAAGAAATATCAATGTTGAATAGACCCCTATATGTTGTTTAAGTGGCGTGGTTTTCACCTCTGGTGTTCCAATTGCTTGTGTTGGTTAGCTCTTGTTGGTGGGAAATGCAAATTTAGGGCCTGATTCAGCAAGGAACGCAGTTGCTAATACGCAAGCAATCGGTCGATTGTTGCGTACTGTGTATGCATCGCAGTGCGCGTGTGCGAACTAACAATTGCGATCCGAACTGCGATTGCAGAGGCTGCGCAGACCCAGAGCACAGTGATTGACAGGAAGTGCCGTTTGGGGGTGGTGACGCGGGGGTGGTCGGGAGAATACAGGCATGCCGCTGCATTGCAGGGGCGTGCATAAATTATCGACTTTGTGGCCATACTCAGCCTGAGACCTCATAGCGTGCGCTGAAGTTAGCAATTCCTGATTGAGGTCTGACCTGCCTTAACTGCAAAAGGGTGCGATGTTACCTATTAATTTGCTATGTTGCCCAAGTATACGGATGTGAATAAGGGGAAGTGGACGTCCTTATGATAGGCTGTGATCGCAATTAAATTGCAAACATTTGCATTTCACCGCTGATAGCAACTGCGTTCCGTGCATATTAGCAGAATAGCGATCCTTGCTGAATCAGGCCCCTAATCCTCTTCTGTTATCATTGGGAGAAATGGTGACTATGTGGTTAGGCACTGCAGCGGTCACAATGTTAGGCATTACGCCTCCCTAATAATTGGTTATCAAGTTATTTATATAGAGTGCACATTACGTAGGGCTTTACAGAGTCACTCACATCACTACCTGCCTCAATGGAGCTTACGCTCTATATTCCCTACCTCATGTACACACATATATACACTAAGGTTATTTTTATATCAAGCGCCAAATAACCTACCAGTTTGTTTTTGTTGTGGGTGAAAACCAGAGCACCCGGAAGAAACCCACGCAAACACGGTAGCCTCGTTAATTTTTCACTTCTCTATGGGATATGAGTGAATATTGCCAAGATAAGTGTCCCTGATGTGTCCCCGTCTTGATTGTCGACATTTTAATTTACCCATTAGTTTAAGTTTAACCCAGTTTTAACTCCCTGCTTTAGAAATAAGGGTTCTTATACATAAGCTGCCTTCAGGCATCTTCCTATATATTTTATTTTAATTTATCGCTGCTTCAGATGTGTCTTCTGTGTCCTGAAGAAGTCTGGTGAGGACAGGAGAAGGCAGTACCGACACCAGTTACTTATCTAATCAATGGGAAGCGAAAGCTATTAATGGTGAAATACAGTGACTGCCAAGAAGGGTAGCAACCAAGGGATCCAGGTGCAGCTAGTGATGACAAGCCCATGCACAGCAATAAGGCCACGTTTCAGAGCCTTTCTAGGCTTTTCAACTGCCTGAATAGAGAAGTTATGGCTCTGATTGGATGGGTTACCCAGCCACATAGAGCAGATGGGTCACTGTGCCTGAGGAACCCGACTGAGCTTACTTCGCCACTACTGTGGTATATGTAATTCTCTTTTTCCATCAGTAAACACCTGTTATTGAGTTCTACTGCATTGTAAAGAGTTCATTTGTTGCCACCACCAGGCTCCTGCATCAGCTCCAGGAACAGCTTAGTTTTTGGTATGTGTGTGGCCACACAACTGCAGCATCTTCTTGTGACAGCTAATTCCTCACTGACTGCATACTATGAAGCAGTCGGAGACACTGGCCTCAAACTCGGGACAGCCAGATAAGTATTTGACTCTTAACTGGTAGTCACAGGATACAAGCAGATGCATGTGCCTTGGAAACAAAGAAAACGGATGCAAGTAAGGTATATATATTTTTTTTATGGAATACTTTTTATTTTATTCAGGTTGACATGGGGAAAAAAAAAGTCAAAAAAGTACTCAAGACATGGCTTTGCAGCATGGGTATCAAAAAAGAATAGATAGACTGCATAGGGAGCAGATACCCTATATTTTTGCAAGTAGCAGCATAATCTCCAGACTCTTTGAAAAGCAACCAAGGGCCCCAAACCGTTGAATTCTTCACATTTATCAGCACCTGACGAAAGGAGGTCATCCATGGGAATATAGTGATCAATTCTAGAGAACCAATCCTTAAACATGGTTGGGGAAGTAAATCTTCAGTGAACTAGAATTCCTTCTTTAGCTGCACTAATAAGATGTCTGAGGAGCGACTTCTTGTAGCGGGGTATAGAGCCCATAAACAACTGCCCCGGGCTGCAAGGCAATGAGTGTGCTGCCCAACACTGGGAGACCAGGAAAACCTGCTCCTGGTACCTGCAAATGCGGAAAGGGGACAAATTTGGCATGTTATCCCTTGGTGCTCTGCATAGTGCTGGGATCCGGGGGAGTAGCTCCCGGTACCGCCGGCACATAAATTTTTAAAGTCCCAGTGCTGGGACTAGAGCTATAATGCCAGGTGAAAAATACTGTGTAAATGTTAGAATAAGATGTGTAATGTGATTTAAAATGCATGTGCAACACTGAGCCGGGGAAGTAGATCCCATGCTGCGGTGCGTAAAGCCTGGTACTGTGCACAGACGCAGTTTGTTACATATTTAATGTAAAAAGTTTTACATGTAGTCACACCGGGTGCCTAAAATTATCTATATCTTAAGAAGACATTTGATGGATGTTCCAAATATTAAATATAGTCAGAGTGTTGGTATGAAGTTACTCTGGTTTTTTTTTTTTTTTTTTAATAAACATATTTTATTAGAAGAATGAGAGACAATAAAATAGTAACCCACGTAGAGGTCTAAACATATAAACGTACAATCTTGCAAAGAATAAGCATATGTACATTATACCTACAATAAAAAATAAAAAAAAATGTACAACAAAATAGTCTCATCCATTTTTTTAATTTTCAAAAAATAAAATTAGTAGAGAAGGAAAAGAAAGAAGAAGAATGAGGGAGAAGGAGGAAGAGGGTGGGGAACCTGACTGAAGATAGCCATAGCGACAGCCCAATCAATAAAAAACATGGACTATGGACCTCATTCAGAGTTGGTCGTTGCGGCCGCACGGTCATACGCCACCGATGTTCGCTAAACTGCGCATGCGTAAAATTACGATCAGAAATTGCTCTCTCCTTGAACACAGCCAGGTCGTTAGTTTGAGTGACAGGATGAGGCGTTTGTGGGTGGTAACAGGGGAAGGTGCTTGTGAACGGGGGAGTGGAGATCCAAACGCAGGCGTGCCTGACTATGCAAACGGCGTTTTATGGGAGTGCATAATTAACTAAGTAGTGTCATGGTACATGTGACATGGGAGGTTTTTACACTGACTTGATCGTAGTGCTTAAGAGAGGCTTTGGTCAACCTTAAGCTCTACAACTAGCTCCGATGGTCTCGATTAATCCTTATATGCCCGGAGATGACGTGTAATGGGAACGAGAAGGGGGCGTATTTTTAGTCTTACGGCCGCATCCTCCCCTCGCTCGTCCAGCTAACGATCCCATCTTAACGACGCAACTTGTGAGCGCTTCATTTGCATATCCGGCTCCTTTTACCTTACAACCGTGCGGCCGCAACGACTGACTCTGAATGAGGTCCCATATATAAAGTAATAACACAAAAATAAGTGGTCAGATAAATGCCGGGGGGACCTGAAAATGAGAAGTCCAGGGTTCTAAATTTCTTAGAGGAGCCCTTCATTATGCTAGTGATGTATTCCACGGCATGGATATGCCATATTTTAGCTATAATCAAGCCCATAGTAGGAGCTTCAGATGTCTTCCAAGATGACGCATCTGGCCGCCAAAACATCTGAGTAAATAAACTATTTTGATGAAGGGATGCCCCAGGCATACATATAATGAGTAAAAAATATTTAGGACTGAGCGGGACGTGAATGCCTAAGATGGAGTTGGCCAATGTGCCCAATTCCTTCCAATTGAGGACTAATTTCGAACAGCTCCACCAGATGTGTAGGAACAACCCATCTTCAATGCAACATCGTCAACACAGAGGGGAAGTCCCAGGGTACATTTTATTAAGACGAGTAGGGACATAATACCACCTAAAAAATAACTTGTATGCATTTTCTTTAAAGCGAACACAGATTGAACTTTTGACCAAGTTAGAATAGATGTCAGTCCAGTCGTCTTTGTCTAGGGTGTCTCCCAAGTCAGCCTCCCAGGCCCTCTCATGAGGTTCTCTGTCGTCCGGTGATGGGAGCAAAAGTAAGTTATATAATGTGGAAATAAGTCCTTTAGGTGACGCCTCCCGAAGGGCTAAGCCCTCCAACGTAGTGAGAGACTTGTGGATGAGTTGTGATGTTATTTTCGAGTGAAAATGTCGTATCTGTAATTATTGGAAAACGTAGGTGTGTGGGATGGAAAGTCTGGTCTGTATATCCAAAAATGTGGGGAAGGACGTAGTCTGCACAATATCATTTAACAGTTTAATTCCATTGTCCTTCCAATGTACCAAGGCGGATGAGAGACAGCCCAGACGAAAAAGGAAATTGTCAAACAGTGGAATCATAGGGCTAGGGTGTGGGGCAATATTATATAAATGGATGGCCTTATCGCAAACATCCAGAGAATGAGAAAGTACAGGGTGATGCAGAACAGCCCCGGGGTGGGCCGCTCTAGGAAGCCATAATAACGAAGAGATAAAATGCAGCTTTAGTTCATGAACTGACTCTGTTATTATGAAATCACAATTAAGTTATTCACAACACCATGACAGAATAAAATAAGAGTAATTTTTGCATACACAATAATAAAAAATGAAAATACAATTTGGACTAATACAAAATATGTTTCCAAATATCGGAGAGAGAGCAGTGATTTGAACATATGTCTTGAATGAGTTGGGTACGAAATACCGACAGCGGCATCCTGATGTTCAGCTCAGTATCCTGACAGGGGTATATAACTGGTATGCAGTCGGGAAACTGGCTGCCTTAATACTGACAGCCGGCTTCCCGGCTGCTTTATCCCGGCGTGGGATAAATGACCGGCGTCTATATCTAGACGCCTGTCATTTACCCGATGCCGGGAGACCGGCGCCTGGCATCCCGAGCGAAGGGATGCCGGGCACCACGAGCAGACAGCTGCGGGGGAGGGAGGGTTAGGTTTAGGGCACCCGGGGGGGACTTAGGGTTAGGCACCCCCCCGGGAGGGTTAGGCTAGGGGAAGGGGGGGTTAGGGTTAGGCACCCCCCCGGGGGACTAGGGGTTCAGGCAGCAGGAAGGGGGGGGTTAGGGTTAGGCACTTAAAGGGGGGATTAGGGTTAGGCACCCCTAAGGAGGGTTAGGGGGTTAGGTTAGTTTATACTTACCTTAGGGACGATCGGGATTTCCAGCGCTGTCGGGCTCTGCTGATCTGTCGGGCTGCCGCTGCCGGAAATCGAACTTCCGGCCATGCGGCAGCCGGGATTCCATACCGATTCCATATAACTATGCTAACTCTCTCCCCTTCTGCCTCTAACCCTCCTTTCTTGCACCCTAACCTTCCTGGTTAGTGCCTAAACCTAATCCTCCCCCCCTGGTGCCTGAAACTAACCCTCCCCCTTAGTGATTAACCCCCCCACCTGGAGACGAAATCCCCCGTAATGCCTAAACCAAACACCCCCCCGCGGCTCACCTAACCCGGGACGCTATGCTCACGTTCAGGATGCCTGCTGTCGGGATTCTGGACTTGGTATCTAACTGGCATCGGGATTTAGGCGCCTATGTTTAGTACAGGGTTGGGACTAAATGCTGAAACTAACATTTGCATATTACCACCAGTGCAACTCCGCAAAAAGTTGCAATTGCCTCTGCGTCCATCTCTGAATTAAACCCTTAGAGGGAAATTTACTAAAGTGTGAGTTTTTAGAAGTGGAGATGTTGCCCATAGCAACCAATCAGATTCTAGCTATTATCTTCTAGAAGCTGCTAGATAAATGTTAAGTAGAAACCGATTCGTTGCTATGGGCAACATCTCCACTTCTAAAAACTCTCACTTTAGTAAATATAACCGTTAGTGTCTGTCACTGTAACTGCACCGTTCGGATTGGGCATTTTAGCAGTCAAATATACCTTTCCTCTCACGGTAGTTTTCTGAGGTATTCTTTTTATCTTAGGTGTTATTTTTCATTAGTATTAATTACTAATAATTAACTATACAATTATCCATATGCCTTGTTACCCTTCTGTCATGGAAGATAATCCGATGTCCATCCTTAGGCAGCCGCGGCCGTGTCTTCGTTCACCTCTGAATCTGCCACACTATCTACTTTTTACGAAGCTTATTGCGCCTAAAACATTTTTTGTCTCCAGCTGCAAGTGATCAGTGCCACTAAAAATCAGCAAAGTGCTTGGTAAACAGTGACTGCTGTATACACACTTGTTACTGGTAGCCTCACGCCCGGAATGAGAAGGATTATAATAGGAGAGATTGGGCTAAAGCCTTGGGCCATGAGTTGTGGAAATATACAGCCCTTGAACTGTAAATGTCTTTAGTGATTTCCAACCACTAAATTCCAGCCAATCACAAGCGTCCTGCGCTGTAACAAAATGGTTGTGATTAGCTGCCAGCGGAGCAGGGTCCAGTAAATTTCATTATCTGATCATTTAGTGGCCATCAGCCACTATTGTAAGGGTCGGTGTTTTATGTGGATTTTTGGAATGTATTTTTCCCCCTATTCTTACTATGGCAGGTCAAGAAATATATTATTTAAAATTTAAAAAAGTGATGAATGAGGGTTTAGGGAGCCTTATTTCAGTTATTTTTATTATTAAGTTGTGGTTTACTTATTCAACTCGTACGAGGTCCTAGGAACCTGTTCACATTACACTAGTAGTGCCACTGGCAAAGCAAAGCTTCCTCTCCAGTGTCCCAGTTCATAGCCCCGGTCCTTATGCCTCAGTGCTTTTCACTGTGGGGCGGGGAGTGAGTGGGGATACTTAATTTTTGTTGAAATAATCAGCCAGGCTTTTACCTATTTTAGCCATATATTACTCCCATAAATCCACTGAGAATGGTGGATGAAAAACTACAATGACACAGGACTTGTCTCTATGGGACTGCATAGAGCCTGTTATTCCCATTGAAACAAATGGCTGAGCTCTGAATGGTAACAGCATGAATACAGCTATTCTTATTGGTTTGCGGTATCAGCCATTTAGTAACCAACAGTGATCAACAGTGGTTATAGTTTAGAAGGACAAAACAACCTTTAGTAAATCTAAACTAATATAATAGGAACGTTGCGTGTCTGTTTGTTCTAAGTTGGCGCACAACTATTGAACCGATTTTCATGAAAACTGCATCATTAACTCCTAGAAATAACCTACACTTTGTTCCATCTCAATCCGTCAAGATAAATCTGAGCAATAACAATTACAAAATGTATTGACATCAACAATGCAAGAGATAGGTGTTGTGTAACTAGGGTATCTGGAGCCCAGGGCAAGATAAAAAATTGAGCCTACCACCAACAGTGTGCGTGTGCCGAAAAAGTGGGTGTGGCCACTGAAAATGGTGCGTGTCAACATGACACACCACCGCTTCTTGTCACTCTGGGAACATTCCTTTCCATTCCATATGCAACTTAATGTCCCCAACAGTAGTGCCCCTAATGCAGTGCCCCAAGTAGTAGTGCCCCTTATGCAATGTCCCCAGTAGCAGTGACCCTTAGACAATGTTCCCTGTAGTAGTGCCCCAAGTAGTAGCACCCCTTATGCAATGCCCCGTTGTAGTGCACATTATGCAGTGCCCTCAGTAGTAGTGCCCCTTATGCAATGCCCTCTGTTGTAGTGTCAATTATGCAGTGCCCAATATATAGTCCCGCTGTAGTACCCCCCAGTAGTGTCCCTTATGCAGTGCCCAATATGTAGTGCCCCTTATATAGTGCCCCCAGTGGTACCCCTTATGCAGTGCCCAATATGTAGTGCCCTTATACAGTGCCCCCAGTAGTGCCAAATATACAGTGCCCCCAGCAGTAGTGCCTTTTACACATAAGACACAAACACAACACATAATTTACTTACCGGAATCCCCACTCCTATGCCCGCAACTGCTGTCCACTGCTACCGTCCCGCTCTCCCTTCACCCAGTGCGGGAGCCGGAAGGCGGAGCTCATGAGTGAGCTCCAGCCCTGGGTGCAGCAGCCAATAGGAGTATGTCTGACTCTTATTGGCTGCAGTGCTAAAACAAACACTGCCGCTGGTGGCGTGCTTGTTTTAATGTGTAGTGCCGCAGACCACACGTGCCCTGCCCGACACCCCCCACCACCACCACGTTACGCCACTGTAGGTGTGGCACCATGCGTGCGGCTGGTAAGTGGTGGGGGGAGAGGTGTTTTGGGCCTGTGGTCACTTGAATTGGAAAGCTACATAGCAGTCTGTGCACAGGGCACACAGTGACATTGGTGTGAGTGGTGGGTGAATAGGATAGGATACATAGCACTCTGTGCACAGGGCACACGGTGACATTGGTGTGAGTGGTGGGTGAATAGGATAGGCTACATAGCAGTCTGTGCACAGGGCACACAGTGACATTGGTGTGAGTGGTGGGTGAATAGGATAGGCTACATAGCAGTCTGTGCACAGGGCACACAGTGACATTGGTGTGAGTGGTGGGTGAATAGGATAGGCTACATAGCAGTCTGTGCACAGGGCACACAGTGACATTGGTGTGAGTGGTGGGTGAATAGGATAGGCCACATAGCAGTCTGTGCACAGAGCACACAGTGACATTGGTGTGAGTGGTGGGTGAATAGGATAGGCCACATAGCAGTCTGTGCACAGGGCACACAGTGACATTGGTGTGAGTGGTGGGTGAATAGGATAGGCCACATAGCAGTCTGTGCACAGGGCACACAGTGACATTGGTGTGAGTGGTGGGTGAATAGGATAGGCTACATAGCAGTCTGTGCACAGGGCACACAGTGACATTGGTGGGAGAATAGGATAGGTTACATAGCAGTCTGTGCACAGGACAGTGACATTGGTGTGAGTGGTGGGTGAGTAGGATATGTTACACAACAGTCTGTGCACAGAGCGCACAGTGACATTGGTGTGAGTGGTGAGTGTATAGGATAGGTTACATAGCAGTCTGTACACAGGCAGTGGCGGTTCTAGGGGTGGGCTAACAGGGCAGTCGTCCGGGGCGCCGGCCCCTAGAGGGCACCACTGGGTCCCCAGAAGGTAAAAAATAAATAAATCCCATAATAATAATAATGAAAAAAAAAAACAGCGCCAGTCCCCCCCGCGCTGCCGGGCGACCGCTGATATTTGTTATCAGCGGGCATCCGGCTCCCTCCCTGCAAAGGCAGCCGAAGCTCACTCCAGAGCTCCGGCTCCTTCATAGAGCACTATGGGAGGAACGTCATGAAATCATGACGTCTCTCTCATAGATCCGTGGTGGAGCCGTGGTCGGACCGGACGGCAGCGGACGCAGGAGCGGAGCCTAAGGTAAGTATTGTGTTTGTATTTTTTATTTTTCAGAAGGGAGGCATGGGGGCATTACTACTAGGGGCATGTCTATAAGGGGGCATTACTACTGGGGGCATGTCTATAAGGGGCATTACTACTGGGGACATGTCTATAGGGGGGCATTACTACTGGGAGCATGTCTATAAGGGGCATTACTATTGGGGCATGTCTATAAGGGGGCATTACTACCGAGGGCATGTCTATAAGGGGCATTACTACAGGAGGCATTACTACTGGGGGCATGTCTATAAGGGGCATTACTACTGGGGGCATGTCTATAGGGGGCATTGCTACCGGGAGCATATCTATACAGGGGCATTACTACTGGGGGCATGTCTATAAGGGGGCATTACTACAGGGGGCATGTCTATAAGGGGCATTACTACTGGGGCCATGTCTATAGGGGGGCATTACTACTGGGAGCATGTCTATAAAGGGGCAATACTACTGGGGGCATGTCTATAAGGGGGCATTCCTACTGGGGGCACTACTATAGGGGGCACTAATGGGGGCATTCCAACTTTGGGCACTACTATAGGGGGCATTCCTACTGTGGGCACTACTATAGGGGGCATTATTACATGGGCACTACTATAGGGGGCACTACTACTGTGGGCATTGTATTAGGGGCACTACTACTCAGTACTGTGGGCACTAATTTGGGCATTGTGTAGAAAGAGCACCACTGTGCATCATAACATGAATAAGGGACTAATGTGTGGCGTAATTTGAATAGGGGATACTGTATTATAAAGGGAATTACTGCATGTGGCATAATGTGCTATACAGGGCATTACTGCATGTGGCATAATGTGTTATACAGTGCATTACTGCATGTGGCATAATGTGTTATAAAGGCCATTACTGCGTGTGGCATAATGTGTTATACAGGGCATTACTGCATGTGGCATAATGTGTTATTCAGGGCATTACTGCGTGTGGCATAATGTGTTATAAAGGCCATTACTGCATGTGGCATAATGTGTTATACAGGGCATTACTGCATGTGGCATAATGTGTTATAAAGGCCATTACTGCGTGTGGCATAATGTGTAATACAGGGCATTACTGCATGTGGCATAATGTGTTATACAGGGCATTACTGCGTGTGGCATAATGTGTTATAAAGGCCATTACTGCGTGTGGCATAATGTGTTATACAGGACATTACTGCGTTGGGCATAATGTGTTATACAGGGCATTACTGCGTGGGGCATAATGTGTTATTCAGGGCATTACTGCGTGGGGCATAATGTGTTTATAAAGGGCATTACTGCATGTGGCATAATGTGTTATACAGGGCATTACTGCGTGTGGCATAATGTGTTATAAAGGCCATTACTGCGTGTGGCATGTGTTATACAGGGCATTACTGTGTGTGGCATAATTTGTTTAGAAAGGGCATTACTGCGTGTGGCATCATTTGTTTAGAAGGGGCATTACTGTGTAAGGCACATTACTGCACATGGCAATTATTCGCCAGGAGGGTAGTTGTTGTTGTTTTTTTTTTTTTTTTGGGGGGGGGGGGGCGCAACTGTGAACTTTCGCCCTGAGCTCCACAATGTCTAGAACCGGCCCTGTACACAGGGCACACAGTGACATTGGTGTGAGTGGTGGGTGAATAGGATAGGCTACATAGCAGTCTGTGCACAGGGCACACAGTGACATTGGTGTGAGTGGTGGGTGAATAGGACAGGCTACATAGCAGTCTGTGCACAGGGCACACAGTGACATTGGTGTGAGTGGTGGGTGAATAGGATAGGCTACATAGCACTCTGTGCACAGGGCACTCAGTGACATTGGTGTGAGTGGTGGGTGAATAGGATAGGCTACATAGCAGTCTGTGCACAGGGCACACAGTGACATTGGTGTGAGTGGTGGGTGAAGGCGCTGCTGGTCACATGGGCCACTCCCACGACAGGGCCACTATGCAAAGCTATACAACTAGAACACCTCAAATAAAAAAAATGTTGGCAAAAGCTATTTCATTGTGGGCGAATCCGCGGGCAACAGCTAGTAGAGGTTTAAATCTGAAACTACCCATTGATCCGCTGAGAATCCCACTTTGTTGAAAGCAACAGTAAATATGACATATATTAAAATTTTCATGTCTGAAAATATGTTATGGCAGTGGTTTCCGTAATTTTTTTTGCATCAACTACAAAATATGTGTTTCCATAACAAATTGGAAAATGTAATTTTTATTGTAACACTTGTACATTAGGTATTCCCTCCCGAATTTTCCTGGAGACTCCTGAAATAATAGTTTATCTGTCTCACATACTGCAGAAGCCAGATTGGAACACAATTTGGAGGTGTGATTTAGCCCCCACTCATCTCACCCGCACTAGCTTCCTGGTCATGTCTCACCCTCAGCGATGACTGACACTAGCTGGGTGACCTGCTGGTCAGTGCTCTGTGCTGTATGGCTGGCCATATAACCTGGATTTGCACTCAATAACTGACTCCTCCTCTCTCCAAGCTCTGTTAACTTGTGTTAAGTGAAGAATAGGCGCAACAGCAGCTTTGGAATTACATTTGTAGCAACTTGGTATGCTGAGACTTGTAGTGCCACAACAGTTGGATAGCTGCAGTTTGCCTAGTTCTGATCCAGAGGGGTACATTGCAGCCTAGGTACAATAATTATATATATGTCTTTTGTTCATGATTTGACTCTGGACTTGGTATCAGATCAAGGTATACACATTTCTGTATAACTTCCTGCATCTTTAGGAGCAGATGAGAGATGGTTTGGTGCCACTGACATCATGCTCCACCGCATTGTTTGGGATGCAAAGATTAATGTGTGCTCTACACTTTTTGACCACAGTGTCATCCCGACAGTCACAATCCTGGCACTGAGAGACAAGTTCCCTACACCTAACCCTTACCCCTACCCTCCCTGGTGCCTGAACCTTACCTCTCCCCTAGTGCCTAAACTTAACCTCCCTCTCCCCGCACCCTAAACCTCCCCCCATTGTGCCTAATTTTGACCTTCCCCCTAGTGCCTAACCCTATCTCTTCCCTAACCCCCATTACTTACCTTCGGGATGCCGGCGGTCAGAATTCCAGCGCCTGTATTTAGACCATTGGCATCCCATCTGCCGGGATGCTAACTACATCCTGTGCCAAAGATGGTAGGGCTCACACAGATGACATTTTCTGGGCACTTTTTTAAAGTGGTTGTTTCTTTTAACAAACTCTTGTGTGCATAGATCTGCTTCCAATAGCATTCTGTAGGCCCTCAGGAATACCTAATGCAGATTGTACACGTATTGCTTTGGGAACACATCGCCACAAGGCAAAAAACTACATAAATTGCCACCATTTCCAGACTCTTTGTGCAGGTGGTCTGTGATTCCAAGCTGGGAATCATGAGTGTAGTTGAGATATCCTCGCTTATCCGACGCCAGAGTGCCCTCTGTGAGAAGAGTCAGGGTGGTGAATATCGGAGGCATGGTAAGCATATTAATGAATGAAAATATGTATATTTGCATAATATAAGCTTAAATTAGAGCTTAGTGTATACCTGTACCACCTTTATTTCAGTTTACACCTATTTCCCATTCTATCACCACGGCATCTGTGTATGCAGCTGGTGTGCAAAAATATACAAATGTCGCCGCCACCGGGATTTATATTAAGACGCCCACCTGCAGCTTTGCAAATCCAATCATCTGCGTACAGCGTCGATTGCATATAATTAGATTATCACAGTACTGAATAACCCTATGGCTGCTCAGAATGGCCACGTGAACTGAGACTCCGGAGCCATTCTCACTGTGTATGGGATCGCAGACGCAGTATTCGACACTCCCCGAAAATGGTGGTGACACACCTGCGTTATTTACCGACACTCCCCGTTAACTCCCACAAACGCTCCCTGTCAATCAAACTGCGAGTAAAAAGTCGCTGCAAGCAACTACGGTACTGTGCCTCGACCCAAGCACAGTGCGACTTAGATGCATATGCAGTTTTCCGATAATCGCTCACCTGTGAAAATATCAGCATTGCGTTCGTCTCTGAATTAGGCTCATAGTGAAGTGTGATAGAATATAAATTTGAACTATTGAAGACTAAGGGCCTGATTCGGAGATGTACGCTAATTTGCTGTTGCAAACTTGTACGCAGCGGCTGTGTGGAAATATGCGAATGTTGCCGCCCACTGGCAGTCCCTGCCTGTCAATCACTTTTGAATTATTCCTCACTGCGAGCGATGACGGTGATGGAACATTACACTGCACCTGGTGGAATAGTGGGTCCAGATTTTACTGTTGTGCTGGTATGGCTGATTTCAGGCGATGGGCCAGAGAAGTTTGCAATGGTAGAACGTTAAAATTGGGCAGAGGCAGATGCAATAGTAGGATTAAATTCTCTTACAGCACCAGTTAGGGAGTTAATTGCTGGAGTAATCTAAAACAAATGTTTAATCTTGTTGCATATAGTATTAGAATTTCTGTTTTGTGAAATATCAATGGATGTCATAGTTTTCAGACCCTGTACAAATGTGTATTTTCTCTGCCCATTACATTTTTGTACATTTTGTTTCATTTAACCCATATTGCAGAATCCATGTCAGGATTAAAGTCACCTTGTGCTGGCATAATAGGTTCTGGGCTACAGCAGGGTGCTAATCCACCCTATGCCATCACCTGCCTTCAAATATGTGATTTCATGACGTCAAAATGAGGGGGCTGGGCCAAGGAAGTAGCTGACAATACAGAGTGGCTCTGCTAGTAAAATTAAGGTGCCACAGGTGATCGACAGTGCCGCCCCCCTAGACCCTGCACTTTGGGCGGCTGCACCACTAGGTTAATACAGGTAATGTGCTGTATAGTGAGGTTAATACACAGTGGTGGCAGTGGAGTATTTAGCAAAATTAGAGGTGGTGACACTGTGGCACTTGCAGGGTCTCTGTCGTTAATCACCTTCTCCGCTTAGGAGAGACACACAAGGACATGTCCTTCCATAATAGAGGACGGAGCTGGAAGCAGTAGCACCTCTCAGTTAACCGGGTCGGCGAACGTGCTGTGACGCGACGCCAGCTGTACAGGGTCCCGTCGGTTCAGAGAAGCAGTCTCCTCCAACAATTACTGGTCAACACATTTCAAAAGTATTTTAATTGGACAAGTCATATAAGTATGTAGTGTTGTATTGCTATGAAGAATAAGCATGTTGGATAGGTCCGAATCCGGTCCAGGTACTAACATCTCTCTCTCTATCTATAAAATAAAGTCACTGGTTTAGGGATCTGCCTGTTCATACGGGCTAATCTCTTGAACCACTAGACGGATTTTGATGGGGTTTCCACTATTCGTAATTGCATTGGTCGAGGAAGGTTTAGGTGTATGAACCATTCATCTGTGACAAAAGGGAGCTGAGCTGTCATGATTTTAGTGAATACAAAGGAAAGAAGAGCAAGAAGGGCTTGTTGTGGGGCACTCTTAAATCAAAATATACATAAAATATAACATTTAAAAATATGATTAAACTTCAATAAATCTCCTTGCTAAACCTGAGTACATGGATATGGCGAAATATTCAAAAATTGTTGTGGATAATAAATCTCTGTGCAGATATACTGGAAATTTGGAAATCCTGTGTTTCTGGCCAAATGACAAATGCACAGGAAGATAACATCCGCAGTGACCCTGGCATATAGAAATATAGTCAGTAGTTGCCACCAGGCATATATTTCGGATTTATTTGAAAAACAATTTTAAAACATATTATGTTTTATAATATGTTTTAAAATTGTTTTTCAAATAAATAGATTGTACTTCACTATATGTGGGAAAAAAATGTTTCTCTTTTATATACATCCGAAATATATGCCTGGTGGCAACTACTGTGGAACAAGGAAGAAGAATCATTTATACAGTACTTTTATTCTAAAGGACCTACAGGAGGGAATAACATTTTACATTGACCTAGAAGGAAGCGCTGGGACTTTATTGTTATTGTTTGTGTCTATGTTTTTGAATTATAGAGTTTTGTGACCTCTATTTATTGTTCTAGCTGCATCCTATATTGAAGCGCATTGTTATCTCAAGATAATCTTTGAGATAAAGGCCTGTTTTAGAAGATGAAAGGCAGACTCTGCCTCAGGTGACCATTGGGCAGGATTAGCACCTTTGCGGGTCAAGGGGAGCCAGCAGTGTAGAAAATCCCTTAATGAAGCGTCTATAATAATTGGCGAAGCCCAACAATCTCTGGATGGCCTTCAGTGTCTGAGGTCGGGTCCAATCCAGAATAGCTTGTACCTTCTTGGGGTCCATTTCTAAACTGGAGCCAGATATTACATAGCCGAGAAAAGGTACACTGTGCACTCCAAAGACGCACTTCTCCAGTTTGCAGTAAAGGTGGTTTTCTCTCAAACGGGTCAGAACTCCTTTAACATGTTCTTGATGTTTAGCCACAGAGGGTGAAAAAATCAGTATGTCATCCAGATAGACAACAACCGAGACATATAACAGATCCCGGAAAATCTCATTAACGAAACTTTGAAAGACAGCAGGGGCGTTACACAATCCAAAAGGCATTACTAAATGCTCAAAATGTCCATCTCTGGTATTAAAAGCGGTCTTCCATTCATCGCCAGCTCGAATACAAATGAGGTTGTAAGCCCCTCTCAGATCTAATTTAGAAAAAATGACAGAGCCCTTGACCCTATCAAACAACTCAGTAATCAGGGGAAGAGGGTATCAATTCTTTACAGTAATGTCATTAAGGCCTCGATAATCGATACATGGTCTTAGACTACCGTCCTTCTTGCCAACGAAGAAAAACCCAGCTCCGGCAGGTGAAGTAGAAGAACCCCTTTGCCAGGTTGTCCCAGATGTACTCGGTCATGGCTTGAGTCTCAGGCAAGGACAGCGGATAGGTACGACCACGAGGTGGTATCTTATCAGGTATCAATTCAATTGGACAGTCCCATTCCCTATGAGGGGGTAAGATATTTGCTTGTTGTTCAGAGAAAACGTCGGCGAACATCTGATATTCCTTGGGAATGGCAGAAGAAACTAATGGAACTGTCTTTCTCACAGGTCGAATTTTTGGAAGACAGGATTTCTGACAGTCCATACCCCATGACAGAATCTGCATAGAACTCCAATCAATCCTGGGATTATGTTGACGTAACCAGGGTAGACCAAGAACAATTTCTTGAGAGGCCTCTGATATCACCAGGAATTTTAAGGACTCAGAATGAAGTGCCCCAATTCGGACCAACACTGGTTGAGTCTCTTTGGTGACTATCCCGTTAGTTAGAGGGCGTCCGTCTATAGAGGTCAGAGAGATGGCATGGTTGAGAGACAAACAAGGAATCTGAAATTTATCTATGAAACTAGACGTTATGAAATTTCCGGCTGCTCCCAAGTCGAGTAGAGCAGTAGCAAAGACAGGTTTGTGTTTAAGATCCAAGGCTAGGGTAATCGTGAAATGTAGGGTAATCGTGAAACCTGCATAGGCTCCTCTTCAGTAGGAGAAGGAATGGGACGGGTAGAAATGGAGGGGGTAAATGACCTTTGCCGGTCAGTTCTGTTTTTTTCAGCCTGACGTTCCCTGAAGAGTAGGTCAACTTTGATACACAACAAAATCATGTCGTACAGATTAGTAGGAAGCTCTCGAGTGACTAGATCATCCTTTAGTCGGTCTGACAACCCATGCCAGAAGGTCGAGGTGAGGGCTTCCTCATTCCATTTGAGCTCTGATGCTAAAATTTGAAATTGCACGGCATATTGACTGACAGGACGGACCCCTTGTCTCAGTGTCATGATGTTTGATGATGCTGATACAGTACGCCCAGGTTCATCGAAAATCCTCCTGAAGGATGTCACAAAGCCTGCGTAATTATCCAGCAGCGGATCTGAGCGCTCCCAGAGTGGGGAAGCCCATTCCAAGGCCTGGCCAGATAACAGAGAGACTATATAAGCCACTTTAGTTCTTGCAGTTAGAAAGTTGTCAGGCTGCAGGGTAAAATGTATGTCACACTGATTTAGGAATCCTCGGCAGAGTTTAGGATTGCCGTCAAATTTATTTGGTAAAGGAAGATGTAAGCGGGGAGATGATCTGCCTCCTGTATTCCCAGACACTGATACGGATGTAGATGCTGATACTTCAGGGGTAGAAAAGGAAGTTTGCAAACTATCCTGTCGCTTGGACATCTCTTGCAGAAATTGAGCCATCTGATGCTGCCTGTTTTCCATATTTTCTAAACGCCCAGAAATGCCCCGGAACAAATCCACTCCTGACTCCTGATCCGTGGCCGGCTCCATGGGGCCAGTGCAAACTGTTATGTTCTGGGTTGTTTGTGCACCCGGGGTGGTAGCAGGAGCGATCACAGAAGCAGATTTGAAAATAAAACTAGGATTTTTAATAAGTGCTTGAGTAGACATATAGGCCCTGATTCAGAGCCGGACGCTCTGACCAGAGCGCTCGCTCTGAATCAGGGCCCTCCTCCATTAAAATGGAGCGTCCTCCTGGACGCTCGTATAGCTGTGGGTCACCACCCACAGCATATACGAGCGTGCAAAAAGATGGTCGCGATGGTCTTGACCATCGCGACCATCGGACTTGCGAGGGAAACCCTGCGGTCGGGTTTCCCAGCCACAAGCCCTGGAGTGATTTTGGCTCTATCAGAGCCAAAATCACTCCCACTGACATCACTAGTGATGTCAGTGGGCCGGCTTCAGACGGTAGGCGTTGGGAACGCCTCCATCTGGCAGGCACGCCCACCAAAGGGGGCGTGCTGTCAATCAACATCGACAGCACGCCCCCTTTGGTGCGAGACCCCGAGCGATGGAAAGCCCGTCGCTCGCCGGGTCTCGCGCATGTGCACGACGGAGCTCCCTCCGTCGTGCACATGCGCAGTGGGGAACATCGACCCACTTGCGAGTGTACTGCCGCTCGCGAGTGGGTCTGAATGACCCCCATGTGACAGTAAATAAAAGTCCAGGAATATATAAATGTGCACAAGAGTTCTGTGGAGGGAGTAAAGGGTTAATGTCCAAGTAGAAACAATTAGAGCTGTCCAGGTGTGCAGGTAGTGAAACTGAAAATAATCAAACCAGGTATGCAGGTAGTGAACTGAAAATAATCAAGCCAGGTATGCAGGTAGTGAACTGAAGCGCAGGATGTCAGCAGGCTCAGGCACTCAGGTATGAGCAAGGGTGATGGAGGAAGCGGGGTAGTCCAGTGGGAGCTAGGAGCTGACAGGCAGACTGGCAGACAGCAAATTCACAGGAACAGGATAAGCACAGAGAACTCCCTCTCAGCTAGGCTGAGAAACATGTTGCACTGGCAAAGAAGGAAGGCACTGACCCTTCCTAAATACCCTATGCCATGCTGTTACTGCCCGGAGGGAACATGTGACTCACCAGGATTGGCCAGCCGCATCACCAGCGCAGAGTGACAACAGGCCCGCACAACAACGCGCGCAGCCAAAGCCCCCCGCCAGACACCAGCTCCGCCACCAGACAGCCCGCGCCACAATGACCTCACAGGTAACTCTCGCCTAGCGCCATGCTGAAATACCCTGGCCGTGACACTGGTCCACCACAGCTTGTCTTAGTCATGCTTCCCAAAATGTTATGTGTGTGCTTTCTGCAGAAAAGGGAGCATGGTAAGGCGGAATCGGTATGAATGACCGGCAGACGGGATGCCGGCGGTCAGAAGACCGACAGAGGCATCCCGATGTGCAAAATACCGACAGGGGCTGGTAAGTAGACTAACCCTCCCCCTCTCCCCCCCTAATGTTCCCCTAGTGGTGCATAACCCTAACCCTCCCGTGGTAGTGCCTAACCCTAACCCCCCCTCCACGTAGCCTAACCCACCCCGGTTGGTGCCTAACTCTAGCCCACTCCGGGAGGTCCCTAAACCTAACCCACCCCATCCCCGGGCTAACCCTAACCCGCATACTTACCTTTGGGATGCCGGCGATAGGGATGCAGATGTCGATATATTGATCTCTTCGAGATAGCGGTGTCGGCATTCTGACGGACGTCAGGATTCCGTCGTCTGTATCCTGACATCCGGCACCCCATTCGCCGGCATCTTAACTGGATCCCGCTAAGGCAAATAGGATCATGGCTGTGCCAAGGGGCGTACCTAGTGCTTCCTGAGCACTAGGCTGTCCATAAATCCCCAATGTACCCTAAAACGTGTATTGCTGCCAGCACATGCCTACTACCTGTCTGTGTGTCCCAATATAGTAATAATTTTATACCTATATCAGTGATTCCCTAATCTTGCCAGAATTGGCTTTATAGGTATTTGCTATTAATAATGACACCAGTGGGAATACTACATAAACCCTTCCTCCTGTCCATTAGTGATATAACTGAGATGTAATTGATAAGTTTGAAAGTGGATATGGCCCATCTGCAAATCAGCATTATTCAGATTGCATATTTAACAGCACTTTTAATTAATAATTACACAGGTCTGCAATGAAAAAAGCTTTTTTAACGAATGTATGTGATACTTACAGATTTTTGGCTTCTGAACACGAAAATGACTCCCGATTTTGCATATCACATCACGTTTTTCTGCAAAAACGTGTATTTATGAATGTAATTTTTTTCATATTCTTTTAAGTAATCAATGTATTCTGCCTAGATTTATTATAAAACATTGTCTTAAATGAATTCAGTTCGCTAGTATAGAACGTTGCAATTCAGTTCTCGTCATAAAACTTCCCCCCGTCCAGTGCCAGATTAAGGTTCACATGGTCCAGGAGCTGAAATTTAGAAAGGGCCTAAACCCCATACTGTCTAAAGGAACATTACATACACACAACAGTCTACAAGGTGAGCTGGCGAACGAGGAACCAAATACAACAGATGCAACACAGTTTTGCCCTGTGCCGGCTAATTTTAACCCCTACCACCACATATACACACACACACAGTACACACTACACACACAGTACATATACAGTACACACCACTCATACAGTACAAGTGATTTCAACATTTTTAGGCAATGTCAAGGATCCAAACTACAAATAAATTGTCAGGGAAATGCTTAATAGTTACAGAAACCTTGGCTGCAATATGAGTTTAAAGGTACATTTTTTGAATTCCTATATTGAGCATTTCCCGAATAATATCGGAGATTACAGTGAAGAACAGGATGAACCAGTGGCGGAACTCCCGGAGACAATGGAGTCATTTGCCGCCGGGTGTCAGCCCTGAAGGGGGCACCTGGCTCCATTGTCCCCGGGAGCTACATGGAGAAGGAGCGCCGCTGATCGGCGCTCCACCTCCATTGGCGTAACTACGGAGGGTGCAAGGGGTGCGGTCGCACCCCCTGCACCCTCCATTTGCCGGGCGCCCGCTGAGTGTGTTACCAGCGAGCGCCCGGCTCCTATTCAAACCCCCGGCGGCAGTCGGAGGACGGAGCTCCCTCCGTCTTCTGGGTCCCGCAGTGTACTATGGGAGTGACGTCATAACGTCACTCCCATAGTGCCAAGGAGCGGATGCCGGGGACAGAGCTCAGGAGTGAGCTCCGTCTTCCGGGTCCCGCAGTGCACTATGGGAGTGACGTAATGACGTCACTCCCATAGTGCCGAGGAGCGGACGCCGGGGATGGACGGCAGCAGCACTGGAGCGGGAATAAAGGTAAGTGTTTGTTTTTTTTGTGTGCGCGCGCGCGGTGGGGGCCATCACACTGGGGGCAACTACAGGGGCTCACTACTGGGGGCAACTACAGGGTGCTCACTACTGGGGGTAACTACAGGGGCCTACACTACAGGGTGCTCACTACTGGGGGCAACTACAGGGGCCTCACTACTTGGGGTAACTACAGGGGCCTTACTACTGGGGGCAACTACAGGGGCTCACTACTGGGGGCAACTACAGGGGCCTCACTACTGGGGGCAATTACATGGGCCACACTACTGGGACAACTACAGGGGGCTCACTACTGGGGGCAACTACCGGGGGCTCACTACTGGAGGTACTGCATAGGGTGACCATTACTGGGGAGCACTACATAGGCGGGCACTGCATAGGGGGACCACTACTGGGGGCATTATACAAAAGGAACTGCATAAGGGGATCGGCGGCAGCTGGGGCTGGCATAGATGCTGGGGGTGGTACATTTTAGTTTGGGGGGGGGCAACAACATTTATCTTGCCTCCGGGCACCTGGGATGAAGTTACGCCACTGGGATGAATGGTTCCACCAAAACGTTAAAGATGTAGAAAGAAGATACCAGAGTCGTTGGAACGTCAGCATGATGGCTGACTACTGCTGGATGATACACAGAGAGGACAAAGAAAAAGTTTATAAGTGAAAAGCGACAAAATTAAGTTTGAAGACAAAAAAACAAGATATTAATGATTTTTTCAATAATTATGGTTTTGTTTCTATTATTGTTTGATTTTATTGTTATTTTGTTATGTAATTAAAACAAAAACAGTGATATCATCTACACTTATTCGTATTTCACAATAAATATGTCAAAAACAATTAAACTTCTTGTTGTTTTTTTTTAAATGTATGTAACCCCTTTACAGGTAAATGTGATGTGGTCATTTTTTTTAATATACTATTCTTCATGTACACAGGAGTATAATTAAGAATATAAAAGTATTATTAAAAAAGCTTTCAATACCTTAATTTTACAGACCTGTGTTATTAAACCTTTATTTGCTATATATCTACTATACCTTAGTTACTCTTTGTAGTATATGAATAACATGCTGATACAAACCTATCTGAATATTTAATAGAGGGTGTTACCTGGGGTACATTAATTATGTACAAATAGTCCTGTATGTAAATAGTTTATTTTCTGTGGATTAGCTGCATGCACCATTTTACTTGACTCCAGGATATTGGTAGGCAAAATCTGTATTCAATGTATTAATTTTATCTGCTTACATATTAAATATTAATAGCAATAATAATAGGCAATTTATAAATAAGACTCTGACAAGATTTTGTTTTAAATATTACATTGATCATTTTTCTTTTCTTTTTTTAATATAGTAATTTTTATTGGAATTTTACAATGAAATCGAATAAGCAGTTATAAAAAAAAACATACATATTGAACATGGATATTACACAGATATCATGTATGTAGACATGAATGATGATATATTATTCAAAATATTCCAGATACAAGGGTGATACATAAAATTGGCACAGAAAAAAATGTCCCAAGATAATGAATGCCAATCATGAGAATTGTAGGCATACCATTACAAATGGAAATACATCATATAGTATGTCGAAGCTGGATAATTGGCTGAGACAAGATCAGCTTAAAATTAGATCGAAACGACGCCATCTTGCGACTGGCCGCAAGACAACATCTTGAAAATGAGATCTGCAAGACGCCATTTTGCGAATGGCCGCCCAGCGCCATTTTAGCTAAACTCACACTTAAGTACATATGGCGATGCTATTATTATCATCAGGTGATCGCATCTTTTACCATACCACATACACACATTAATACACACAGTTGCACTGTTAACATGTCGCACATTAGCGAATGCATAATACCCCGCATGCGAACGCTGTTTATTAGCTTTGTGCGTACGCTTCTGCCCCAAGTTAACCAGCGTCTTTTCCCAAACCCCTAACACTCACACACTGCACATTCACGTAAAAGGTTCCATAGTTTGAAGTGTAAGATTCAAGCTTTGTTCATTTATTACAAATGCTGTGAAGTAAAGGCTATTTAGTATCTAAGGTTTAATACATGATAAATAAGCCGTGTTTGGTGTTATACTGATCTGCACTTTCTCAACAGCTTCCTGGTATCATCGGTGTGAAGATCGCAACATGCATTCTCAACTTATGGACCGTAGAAAGTTAAAGCACCAAAATGTACTTTGTAAAGCCAACAGCCTAGATTTGCATGAGGCGGGAAAACGGAGATAACCAGCTGTCGGAGGCTGGTCTGTGTCTATTTGAATCAACCTGTTAAATGTCCTGTAACAGAAGCACCGTGATGGGGAGCCAATGGGATCCCAACGACCCTCTCTATTGTGTAGTCTATTTCTGTGGGGGTATAAATATGTGTGTTCTGACCCCAGTCTTCATGCTGATGCTGTTGATGGAGGTTTCTTGCTGATGCCGGAATCTGGTCCCAGAGCGCGTGCGTATGTATAACTGTATCATGGGTCTGTGCGTATGTATAACTGTATCTTGGGTCTGTATAATTTCTTTGTGCTAAATTGTACTTAGATCACAGCGTGTAACTAACTGTACTTTGCTTGAAATAATACTTTGTGCTTTGGAAACACATGTCCAAGGTCTAAGGTCTTTATTTTACTGTATGACTGCGTACGCAAATAGCATAAATGTAAGAAGGTATAGGTAGGTTTTTAGAAGGTATAGGTAGGAGCGTACAGAGGTTCAAAGTCAGTATCCTTAGTTGGGGGCTCGTAGAGTGAGGTCACTTACCTATTCACATGATAAACATACGGTTGTCGATATCTCACCAAAGGGTGGATAGTGGCCACACGCAGTTTACCTGCAACCACTCGGTGCTGAGAGATCGCTATCCGTTATCGTTTGAGTCAGGGTACGCTGACTAGAATCCAGGGACAAGAAAGGAAGAATTTCACGCTAAAAAGGGTGCTGCTGTATTGCGCACGTGTCTGAGTCGCATTTTTGCGCGCGTAATAGATACGCACTTCTGCGTACGCAGCTAACGTTAAGTCATACGGTTGTGTAGTAGTCGCATTATTGTGTATGCGACTAGTCGCACAATAGCGTATACGTACTTCCGGTTGTGCTGCCACGTGTTTAAACAAAGCCGTTAAGGTTACATTATCAATTGTTGCCAATAACTGGGTTAACGTGTATTTTTCTGCGCAGGAAAAAAGTGTGTAACTGTGAGTACTTGTTTAGGGTGTAACACGGGACCTAAATGTTAAGGGTATCGCAGGACCCTTAAGTGCTAGGCGCAGGAAGTTGGCCTAGTGACTCGGTAGCAGCTTACCGTTTACTTTACACAAGGCAGGTGTATGGGTTGTTATTTTTGTTAGGGTTCGGCTCCCAGCGTGATTATAGTGTTCAGTAATCAATGTGTGTGATCTGTTTTGAACACTATAATTGAACCGCATAATTTTGGTTAGATTATGATTGTGAGCTGGTGAGAGGGGGACGAAATCAACTGGAAAACAAAGGGTACTTTGCTGCCCCCTAGCGGTTAAAACGTAGTCAAAAAGGGATTTCTGCGTGGGAGCTGCTTTTCTCCCATAGGTGAGTGGAGGCGTCTAGAGGTCCTCCATAGGGTTCGTGGATACACCCTTTTACAAAACCGTCCGCAGGTAAGTGAAAGTATCTTGATTGTCTTTCACCAGTTTAAATTTTTATTGAAAAACGTAGGAGTTGTCCCAAGATGGGAGCCACGCAAACAATAGAGATGTTAGACAATGATGTGCTGCTAATGGAAGCGCCGCTTGGATCGGCCCGTCGTATTATGCATACTAAGTACGGTGCTTATGCAATAAGGTATTGTGACATATGGTTTAAGATAACGATGAAGAGTGTTAGGCCGTTTCCCAGAATTGGTAGTTTTGATAAAGATGTATTGGATAATGTCCGGGATCACATCAGTCTGATGCGTTCTCGATTGAAAAAGGTAAAACATAATGAATGTTTAAAATTGTGGAAGCATGAAGGGGATGCGTGGCTTAAAAATGTGCAAGCGACGCAAACTAGCGTTGCGAACGCATTGCCAGAAAATACACCCGCGGCGCTAAATTGCAATGCGTGCGAGCTGCAAAATGGCACGCAAGTGCGGCAAGGTAGCGCCGCGGAAGGTATTGCCAGTAGTTCACGCACCGTTATTATATAGGATTAGTGGATTATACCCAGGCATGTTTACCTGTCTATAAAGTATGACATTACCATAGACATTTTTTCATTCCTATGAGCCGTGTCTTACTCTTCATAACAAGTTTAATATATATTGAAAATGATATGCGGCAGATCTATCTATTATATTTCTCATACTCATGTAGCATATGTGATACTCCTATTTAGCATGTGATATTAGAGCACTATCATCTAACAATACAGACCACACAGAGTGGAAAGTATATGTATACACACTCATTTTCTATATTATTGTGTCTGCTGATAAACAGACATATGAAGATATTATATGTTTAGATAGGATATTTGTATCTAATCATCTGTATCAGGACTGTATCCTGTTGCTACAAGTGACTCACAGTGTTTTTCAATATATACACTATAATTGTCGTCTATTAGAAGAGTGTAAACTGTAGACGTCTATAGAGACACTCTCATTGTATGTTATATATTTACATTTTAGTTGTAAGTATTTGCCCTTGAAAGTTATAGTGACTATTGATTACATACAGTACCTGTGATTGTTATATGTCAATTATATGAGACGCCTAAAGAGACACTCTCATTATATGTTATATGTTTTAGATGTGAGCATGTGCCATTGAAATTAACAGTGGCAACTGACTATTTACCGCATCTGTTTATCTGTGATAAATTTACATTCAATAGACCTGTGGATCAAAACATACAGCAAATGAGGAAGGTCCTCCCAAATTATATGAATAATCAGTTAACTGTGCAAACAGGTGGTTGTGATTGGTATCATCTTATCAATTATCAACCATGTGGTGATTTACTGTGACATTCTATTCACTTCATCTGCTTTTCTGAATTTTCTATTAACTGCGGGCTATCTCAATAAAGTAATTCTCTCATTGTGTGTCCGATGCTTCATGTATGACACTCAAAAGCAGAAACGAAATATGAGCAACGTCCCTGTTAGTCTGTTGCAATTTGTCCTCCGGTAATCTCTCACTCCTTATAGATAGCCTATTGCATAGGTAAGGAGTAGCAGAATGAGGAGTGACAACTCTATGCCTGGACTTTACTAGAATTTTCTTATGCCCACGATCCATATTGAATTTAAGTATTAATGGGTACTACTGCTATAAGATTATATATATACTACTGAATTTAGTCTTATTACAACATACACTTCGTTTGAATACTTCGCCAGCCTCAGGGTGTTATCAATTTTTAATTGTGATTAAAATAATATGTATTGTCCTATGTACTTTGTATATTGTATATGTACATGTTTTTTTCTTATTTGGATATCTATCAGATATTCTAATGATTTTTCTTTTTTAGACAGATGTAATAAAAGTTAAATTTTAGGGACTCACTTGTATGTCCTGTCTTCAACAATCAAACATAAGAGTGCTCGCACAACAGAGTTTCTTTTTCTGTTTCCTTTTCAATTGACTATTACATGACTCTAGTGAGCACCGCCACTTCTCCTTTATCTGATTTACTTTATTTGCAGTATAAATAGATGAGATTAGTGGTTCTCATGTATATGTGCAAATACTTGTACATATAGGTACTGTTAAACCGTTAATTATACTAACAATTGTTCATTCTTGCCTGTGCGACAAATCCTCCTGTCCCTTTTTCCCTTTGTTACAAACCAGCAAATATCCAAAAGGGACCAGCTCCAATTGTGCCCGTTAATGCTTTATTGGAGAGTGGGAGCCAGCGCTAGGGGTCAGGTCATACCTGTAGTCTACAGATAGTCAGGTTAACAGGAGGTACTAAACTAGGGAAGAGCCAGTCATGATGGTTGATGTAGCTGGTACTAATTATCCTTTTCTTGTAGACACAGGGGTGACCAGGTCAGTGATAAAATCTCCCGTTAATTTACAGGTAACCAATGAGACAGTCCCAGCAATGGGCGTAACGGGTAAAGTGCAACATTATCCTTTAACAAAATCCATGGAGGTTACTATCGGGCCACTGCATACCAGGCATTCTTTCCTTCTGGCTGCAGCGGCTCATACTAACTTACTGGGGAGAGATTTGTTATGTAAGATGGGATGTGTCATATATTGTACCCCTGATGGTGCATTTTTAGATATCCCAGAGAGAGTTGCACATGAGGTGAGGGATATGTTGGACACTCCCCAAAGGATAATGTATCACTCTACCAGTGTAAATGAAAATCCATCTCAGGTAGATCAAATGTTATCCCAAATTCCAGATTCACTTTGGACCAAGGATGGACAGGACACTGGATTAATTAATGGCAAACGTAAGCCCCGTAATGGTAAATTTAAAAGGCAGTAGGCAGGCTCCAAAAATTCCTCAGTACCCACTAAAACAGGAGGTAGAATTAGGGGTTTATCCAATAATTGAGTGATTATTACAACAGGGAATTTTAGTTTGTACATCTAGTGTAGCCAACAGTCCCATCTTTCCGGTGAAGAAGAGTGGTGGGAGGTGTTATAGGCTGGTACAAGACCTTAGAGGTGTTAATAAGGTAGTAGAGAGCCAATTTCCCGTAGTGCCAAATCCAGCTGTCATTCTTATGCAGATCCCACCAAATGCAACTCATTTCACTGTCATTGACCTCTGTTCTGCTTTCTTCTCTGTGCCTCTTCATCCTGTCAGTACCTATTCGCTTTTACATACAGGGGTGTACAATACACATGGACACGATTGCCCCAAGGTTTCATAGACAGCCCAGTATCTTCTCCCAGGCCCTGCATGACGGTTTACAATCTTTTCAACCTGCCAATGGGTCTGTTCTAATTCAATATGTGGACGATTTATTGTTATGTTCTGATTCGCTTATGTCATGTTTAAATGATACTAAACTTTTGTTGCTTCACTTCTCGCACACAGGACACAAGGTTGTTAAGGACAAACTACAGCCGTGCCAATCCAGAGTAAAATATTTGGGACACTGCCTAACTCAGGGGTTACGACATCTCACAAATGACAGAATCCAGGCCATACAGAACATGACACTGCCGCAGACCCAACAGCAAATTCGTACCTTCTTGGGAATGTGTGGATACTGTAGAATGTGGATCCCAGGTTTTTCTATTTTGGCCTTGCCATTACACGAATTAGTCTCTTCCTCAAAGCCCAATCGTGTAATACACACAGAGGAAACAGAGCAGGCTTTCCTTAATCTTAAGGATAGTCTGACAAAAGCACCTGCATTGGGAATACCTGATTATGAAAAACCTTTTGATTTGTATTGTACGGAAGCCGATGGTTGTGCTGCAGGTGACCTCACACAAAAACATGGTGATGCCAGTAGGCCCGTAGCATACTACAGTGCCCAATTGGACACTGTGGCAAGATCACTCCCAACGTGTTTAAGAAGTGTGGCAGCAACGGCTCTATTGGTTAGTAAAAGTGAGGACGTAGTATTGGGCCATGATATGATTGTCTATACTCCCCACGCTGTATCTGCTCTGCTGAACTCTGCCCAAACCAGACATGTTTCTTCAGCTAGGTTTACCAAATGGGAACTAGCTCTAATTGCACCTGCAAACATCACTGTTAAACGATGTAATACGCTGAATCCAGCAACATATTTACCATATGTACAACATGATGTACAAAGGGTGAAAGGAGACGGGTTGCTAGCGGGAAGTGAGTTCAGCGTACATAATGATACACACGATTGTATGGAATATCCGAATCAGACCTTTACTGCTAGACCTGACATACGTGACACACCTTTAGAGAATGTGGATGTGACATTTTACATGGACGGGAGTTGTCATAGACAAACAGATACAGGTGAATTATGTACAGGTTATGCTGTTGTAAATGACACAGACATCATAGAAGCTGGACCCCTTGGTCCTCTTCACTCAGCCCAGGTGGCAGAGTTAGTAGCACTAAGAAGAGCGTGTGAACTGGCAGCAGGCAAATCTGCTAACATTTACACTGACTCTAGGTATGCGTTCGGAGTGGTGCACGATTTCGGAGCTCTATGGCGTCTGAGAAATTTTATGACAGCAGCAGGCACACCAGTTGCACATTCCAAACATATAAAACAATTACTAAAAGCAATCCAACTGCACAAAACGGTAGCAGTAATTAAGTGTAAAGCCCATACATGTGAGGATGATCCGGTGTCACTGGGCAACAACAGAGCAGATGAAGCTGCGAAATGGGCAGCAGGGTTAAAAATTACGATACCAATGGAACAAATTATGTCTTTTCAAACAATTGATATGTTGAAACTAATTGAGATGCAAAATTTGTGTTCAACCCAGGAAAAGTCAGTTTGGAAGTCCAAGGGATGTGGGCAAGAGTCCACCGGCTCTGGAGGGACAGACAAGGTAAGCCAGTAGCCCCCAAGGAATATTACCCCAGCCTGGCTGAGGCAGCACACGGTCTGACTCATCTGGGAAAGCAAGGTATGTGCAAATTGGTGAGAGCATACTGGTGCACACTGGGTTTTTCTTCACAAGCAGAAAATAGAGCAATGTCCTGCCTGACCTTCTTGAGGAAGAACATAGGGAAAGCGATCCCTACCGAACCATCCCACATTCCACCGACTGACGGACCTTTCCAGGTGATACAAATTGATTTCATCCAATTACCACCCTGCAGGAATCTCAAGTATATATTAGTGTGCACTGACGTATTTTCCAACTGGGTTGAGGCCTACCTAGCGGCCACTAACACTGCTGTGTTTACTGCCAAGAAAATAGTACAGGAGTTTGTATGCAGATACGGTATCCCTAAAATTATTGAGAGTGACAGGGGTACTTATTTCACAGGTGATGTTTTTCAAAATATGTGTAAACTGATGGGTATTAATAGTCGACTTCACACCCCCTACCGACCGCAGGCCAGCACCAAGGTAGAGAGGATGAATGGTACTATTAAAAATAAGTTAAGTAAAATCATGGCAGAGACTGGACTAGGATGGCCAGAAGCATTACCGTTGGTCCTACATAGTATAAGGACCACCCCTAGACCCCCCCTAAATCTGTCCCCCTTTGAAACACTGTTTGGTAGACAACCTCATTTGATTATAAGTCCACAGGAAGACTTGAAGGGTAACAATGAGGTAACTGTAAGGTATCTTATATCAATGAGTAAACAGTTAAAACAGCAACAGCAGAAACTGAAATTGTTGTCCCATGATATGCCTGAAACTAACTGTCATGATATTGAACCTGTAGAATATGTTATGATCAGAAATTTCTTGCGTTGACTGATTGGTGGGAAGGCCCGTACCAGGTCTTACTGACAAGTACCCCATCCTTGAAGGTGGCTGAGAGAGATACCTGGGTCCATTCCACTCACTGCAAAAAGTCAACCAACCGGTGGATAAACAAGGCGGAGACAAGGCTGATAACGTGGACCTGACGATCGCGAGCTTGTTCCGGGAGGATTGAAAGGTTGTAGTGAGATACCTGCACTAAAAGAAATTTGCAGGTCTTTGTTGTGGCAATGGACTGGCCTGCTGTGTTCATTTTCATATTCTTTTCCAGATTTTTCACCATTCTGGTTGGTTCGGGAATGTCTGGTTCCTGTGACAGGGGACCGATAGAGGAGATGGTAGCTGATGGCAGTGCTGATGGAGTGGAGTCAGAAGGAGGAGTGCTATGCCAATCAGGGGAGTGTCTGACCAATCCTAGTACTGTAATTGTTAAGAGAGCTGCTATTCCGGATACTCGGGGACGGTGTGGAGGTTTATCGTCTGAAGATTCCTGTATTTGTGAGCTTTGTGGGTCCCTAGTTGATGAGAACTGTATCCAACAGTGCCAGCCTAAATATAACCCGTACTGGGGTGGGTATCCTTTAGAGGATTATCATAGCATGGTAGGCAAAGAACTAAACCAGACTGATTGTTGGGTGTGCCCACATGTGCCACAGGGTCAGCATAATGTAGGTTTGGTGCCATTTCCGCTGAATATTACGGAAATTTTAGAATTGCAAAAAGGGAAAACATTGGATGGAAAATTCCTCTCATCCAAAACACCTAATTTCAAACTATATCAATTCCAAGTAGATAGATCACTTTTGTGCTTAAACATAACCAACCCCAATAAACCCAGGAGTTGGGAAGTGACGAGGAATAATCAGACGATGACCTTCTCACTGAGAGCTGATAATGAGTCTATGAATCATGATCTGTTACGCTCAATTAGATCTAATGGGAGACATTTTAGGTATCGGTATACATTGAGTTCCACCAAAGAAATTATTGGTAAGGTACCAGATGGATATTGTGCTAAGATAATACAACCAGAAACTTGCATACACCAGATGGAAGAGCCTGAGATAGGATTGTTTGCAAGGGAAATGTGTTTAATAATAATGATGCATTCTATTCCTTATGTTCTCCCAGATAATGTATATTTTATATGTGGAAGAAAAGCGTATAATGGCTCTCCCCGAGTTCCGAAGATTTGTGTTACCTGGGAAGAGTAGTCCCAGAGGTTATGACCCTCACACATGTTGAAATGCTTGGTATTCATAAAAACACACCGTCACCATATCTTCACACGCAGTATGAACACAGAGGCAAAAAAAATATGATACCTGGTGACGTGTATAAAGCCACTCAGTTAATTAGTGAGACAACTGGCTTTCAAGTTTTAGTTGCACTGGATCCCACCAGGATCGCTCAGGGTACATAAAATTTTAGATATATTCAGGACCTTGCTAAATTGATAGATAATATCACCGAGATGTATGATGACATCTTCAGGTATACAGGTAGGGAATTGCAAGCGTACAAGAAAGAACTGGCTAGTGTTAAATTATTTAACTGCTGTCACTGGAGGATACTGAGTAACTTTGGCCACTCAATTTGGAGTGAATTGTTGCACCTATGTCACCAATGATACCAGCGACCCCAAGGAGGTGATAGACCGTAAGATGGATGAAATTCTGCAGCTAAAATGGGAATTTCGGAAGAACCACAATGCTTCAGTGGCTGAAGTAGAGGAGAAAGTAGAGGAATGGGTGTCATGGTTGAACCCCGTGAAATGGTTCTCAGGCCTAGGGAAATGGGCCCAGGAAATGATCGCAAGCGTAGGTAACTTCCTGATCCTTATACTGGTTGTCATCATAGTAATTGGCATATGTGTCTGGTGTGTTCCTACTGTGGTGAAGTGTGGAAAATGTAAAGATAAAGTAACACGAAGGAACGAAATTATGATGGTGGTCAGTAATGACAATATGAATACTGAGGTAAATCTAGAACTGCATTACAACCCTGAACTAGGTAATACCATCATATAATGTATTATGTTTAGACGTGCATAAAATGTATTAAAATGTTATTTTTAAATATCTCAAATAATGTAAGTCCCTAATCCCCCTCAAGACTTCCTTTATAGGACTGGTGCATTCCCACATCCTTTCCCATGATCTCCCAAGATCCGCGGTGTGCGTATAATGGTAGTTTTATGTCCCCTCCCAGAGACACATTATTGATGGATTAAGAACCACCTTGTGCCATCCCATAATAACGTTAAATAATATATAAATGTATGGCTTAATTTTAACATCAGAGTGTTATAGCATGTTGTTCGCTATCAAAGGGTGGACTGTCGAAGCTGGATAATTGGCTGAGACAAGATCAGCTTAAAATTAGATTGAAACGACACCATCTTGCTACTGGCCGCAAGACACCATCTTGAAAATGAGATCTGCAAGACGCCATTTTGCGAATGGCTGCCCAGCGCCATTTTAGCTAAACTCACACTTAAGTACATATGGCGATGCTATTATTAGCATCAGGCGATCGCATCTTTTACCATACCACATACACACATTAATACACACAGTTGCGCTGTTAACATGTCGCACATTAGCGAATGCATAATACCCTGCATGCGAACGCTGTTTATTAGCTTCGTGCGTACGCTTCTGCCCCAAGTTAACCAGCGTTTTTTCCCAGACCCCTAACACTTACACAATGCACCCTCACATAAAAGGTTCCATAGCTTTAAAGTGTAAGATTCAGGCTTTGTTCATTTATTACAAATGCTGTGAAATAAAGGCTATTTAGTATCTAAGGTTTAATACATGATAAATAAGCTGTGTTTGGTGTTATACTGATCTGCACTTTCTCAACAGATTCCCGGTATCATCGGTGTGAAGATCGCAACATGCATTCTCAACTTATGGACCGTAGAAAGTTAAAGCACCAAAATGTACTTTGTAAAGCCAACAGCCTAGATTTGCATGAGGCGGGAAAACGGAGATAACCAGCTGTCGGAGGCTGGTCTGTGTCCATTTGAATCAACCTGTTAAATGTCCTGTAACAGAAGCACCGTGATGGGGAGCCAATGGGATCGCAACGAACCTCTCTATTGTGTAGTATATTTCTGTGGGGGTATAAATATGTGTGTTCTGACCCCAGTCTTCATGCTGATGCTGTTGATGGAGGTTTCTTGCTGATGCCGGAATCTGGTCCCAGAGCGCGTGCGTATTGGGTCTGTATAATGTCTTTGCGCTAAATTGTACTTAGATCACAGCGTGTAACTAACTGTACTTTGCTTGAAATAATACTTTGTGCTTTGGAAACTCATGTTCAAGGTCTAAGGTCTTTATTTTACTGTATGACTGCGTACGCAAATAGCGTCAATTTAAGAAGGTATAGGCAGGTTTTTAGAAGGTATAGGTAGGAGCGTACAGAGGTTTAAAGTCAGTATCCTTAAGTATATTTGAACTACAATTCATTAACTGCGAGAAATAAATGTTTAAATAAAATAAGAAAACATAAATAAACATTAAACAATACCTAGACATAAACATAGAACAAAGCCACACCCAGTGTAGTGTCTCACAAGATTAAAAATACACAGGTATATCTTTTCTCAATATATGCTAGACAGACTGCGATTTCCCCACTGCGCATGCGCAAAACGCTGGAAAAATGGCCACGGTGGCCATTTTCCAGGTGTTTTTTGCAGGGCTGTGACAGCAAACGCGGCACTTCGGTGAGGTGAGTATTAGAAAATATTGGGTGCAGGGTGTGCGGTGTGGCCCCCCCCTGGACCCAGGGGCCTGTGTGCACCGCACACCCTACACCCATTATAGATACACCTCTGGGTCCAACCCATCATCTTCTTTAGCACCAAGGCTACACAATTTATCTGTATGCACTGTAGAGGGGATACCAGCATGGGTCGAGGCAAATTATCATTGTTCTTTTAATATTTTGCTTAGTAATGGGGGAGGATAATTGAAAGATGTACATGATTTTAATTGTACTGAAATACATTTTTCAAAATTATTATTTTACCAAATTTTGAACATAAGTAATCCACATGAAACAAGGGTACAAAACACTAGGCCTGTAACCAGAGGCAATGAAAGATGTTCAGAAGTTCCCGAATTGCTTTGAAAAACACCTCAAAGGGTTGAAATGCATTGACTGCAAGAGTGTGTACAGTGTGGACCCGGAATTTCTGCACATCTCTCATCACCCCTGATTACAGGCCCAGGGGCATATTCAATTAGAAGCGAAAAGCCATTTTCGGCGGAAAAGTTTCGCTGGTGACATCATTTTTCCAGGTGAAAACTTATCCCCGTATTCAATTCCAAAGGGTTTTCGCCTACGCGGAAAGTCAATGCATTGGAATAGGCAAAAAAATTTGCCTATGAAAGCAGGCAGAAAAAACTGCAGAATTACGGTTTTGGGGTGCAAAGGTGGGGAAACCACCCTGCTCCCTGGGACAGGCCCCCAAAGGTTAACTGCGTCAAAAAAATCCTAAAAAAAATTGAAGAGCACCCCAAAAAATGACTTTGAAAAAGTGGGCGAAAAAGTTCAAAGTTGGGGTAGAAACTTAAAAACTAGCAAAATAAGCTTCTGGGGGGTCTGCAAGTATGGGAGAGGTGTTTTTTTTATTGCAGGTGCTTGCTGAAGGTACGTTTTTAAAAACTTTTAACCATGCTTGCACCCATTTTCATGTACCCCAAATTTGCTGGGACTAGTTATTTTCTCCCAAAAAAACGGCTAAATGCTATTCTTCACCACTTGTGCAAAGAAGCTAATTAGTAGCAATTGAAAGCATTTAAGTACCCCAAATAGCTTCAGTAGGGCTATTCGGGGGCATCTACATTGATCCCAAATGTTAGGGCATCTTTTGGGGGGTATCAGGCTGATTTCCCCAAATCTGACAGCACTTTTCGCCTGTTTGCGTTTCGCCGGGTCCCGTTTTCACGTCCTTTGGAATTGATTAGGGCGAAAAGCGGGGCCGCGCACGAAAAGTTTTCGCCTCCAAAACAAGTGAAGTCGTCAAAAAGTACAGCAGGCAAAACCTTTCTGACTTTTCGCGTCTAATTGAATATGATCCTTAATCTTTTTGCAAGTATGCTATCAGCTATTTTTGTTTTGTTTTTTAGTAAATAAATGGTTTTACACTATATTTCCATCTCTTGAAAAGTGAAATATTACAGGGTGACTTTGGAGAAAAAAACAAAAACAAGAATAACCTTCTGGAGGAGTGTGATTATTATTACATGCCTGAGTTTTATCTGCTTCTTGTACGTGTATCACCAAAAGGGAAGACCAGATAGTAGAATGATATTTCATGCCTAAGTTTCATCTGTTTTCTTGTAAGTGTACCACCAAAAGGGGAAATCAGATGGCAATGGCAACTTTTAACATGTGACTAATGAAGAAGCACTAAGAATTATTTCACTTTTCTACACAATATTGCATGATCTATTGTAAAGTACACAAGTACCATTTAAAACATTCATTGGGTTCTCTCTGCAATGAGTCCGTAAAGAAAACATTCATGGGGTTCTCTCTGCAGTGGGTCCGTAAAGTACTACCCTTATTGTTTGAACATATTATACTATTGTATTTTTTTTCATGTGACATATGATGGGAAATAAAAGCTCATTATAGATCTAAATTATATGAGATTGATTATCATGACAGAGGACTCTCTTTATTAGGCACCAGGTTTAAATAGCCTAATTTGCATATTGTGTTAAAATTTGGAAGTGAAGGGACACTTCATAGGACATTGAACATTGGCAGCCTTGTGGCACAATTTTATGGTTACAGTTTATTGTGAGATCTTTGCCAGTTGGCCAAGAAGTTACTTTCTACCATGAGAACCAAAATTAGCACTCTGGGCCTGATTCATTACGGATCGCCAAGGCCGCCACCAGGAATCACGGGGGCCCAGTACAAGTGGATCATGCAGGCCCCCCCCCCTCCCCTTCCCAAAGCCTGGAGGGTGCAAAGGTGTGGTGTAGAGTGCTGAGTGAGAATTGTACTTACCTGCCATAGATTGAATTATATGGCGTTGAACTTGGTTGTGCTTCTCTTCATCCATGCGTCTTCTGATCGCCAGCCAATGGCCATGGTTCTATGTAGTACATTCAGAAGATTAGGATGGAAAGACATAAAGAGTGAAGTGGAAGATGAGGGGGTAGAAAGGTGGGACATAAGAGGGAAGTGAATGGTCAGGGCAGATAGGAAAAGAAGGTTGAAAAACAGATGGAATGGGGAGAAAGATGGGATAATGCAGGCCTGGACAACCTGCAACTTTCCAGCTGTTGTGAAACTACAAGTCCCAGCATGCTTTATTAGCTGATCAGTGGAAGAGTATGCTGGGACTTGTAGTTTCACAACAGCTGGAGAGCCACAAGTTGGCCAGGCTTGCATTGTGACACAGAGAAAGAGATACAGAGACAGGGGTCAGAGGCGCATAAGTGGAGTGGATGAGGGGCAGAGGCACTCAGAAGGGAGGGAAGTAGGCGCATAGGCACACATGGGGAGTGTAGTGTCAGGCAGAGACACACATGGGGACAGAGGCACACATAGTGAGGGAAGTAGGCGCATAGGCACACATGGGGAGTGTAGTGTCAGGCAGAGACACACATGGGGCAGAGGCACACATAGGGAGGGAAGTTGGCGCATAGGCACACATGGGGAGTGTAGTGTCAGGCAGAGACACACATGGGAGCAGAGGCACACATGGGGTGTGTAGTATCAGGCAGGGACACACATGGGGGCAGAGGCACACAGGGAGGGAAGTAGGCGCATAGGCACACATGGGGAGTGTAGTGTCAGGCAGAGACACACATGGGAGCAGAGGCACACATGGGGAGTGTAGTGTCAGGCAGGGACACACATGGGGGCAGAGGCACACATAGGGAGGGAAGTAGGCGCATAGGCACACATGGGGAGTGTAGTGTCAGGCAGAGACACACATGGGGACAGAGGCACACATGGGGAGTGTAGTGTCAGGCAGAGACACACATGGGGACAGAGGCACACATAGGGAGGGGAGTAGGCGCATAGGCACACATGGGGAGTGTAGTGTCAGGCTGAGACACACATGGGAGCAGAGGCACACATGGGGTGTGTAGTGTCAGGCAGGGACACACATGGGGGCAGAGGAACACAGGGAGGGAAGTAGGCGCATAGGCACACATGGGGAGTGTAGTGTCAGGCAGAGACACACATGGGAGCAGAGGCACACATGGGGTGTGTAGTGTCAGGCAGGGACACACATGGGGGCAGAGGCACACATAGGGAGGGAAGTAGGCGCATAGGCACACATGGGGAGTGTAGTGTCAGGCAGAGACACACATGGGGGCAGAGGCACACATAGGGAGGGAAGTAGGCGCATAGGCACACATGGGGAGTGTAGTGTCAGGCAGAGACACACATGGGAGCAGAGGCACACATGGGATGTGTAGTGTCAGACAGGGACACACATGGGGGCAGAGGCACACATAGGGAGGGAAGTAGGCGCATAGGCACACATGGGGAGTGTAGTGTCAGGCAGAGACACACATGGGAGCAGAGGCACACATGGGGTGTGTAGTGTCAGGCAGGGACACACATGGGGGCAGAGGCACACATAGGGAGGGAAGTAGGCGCATAGGCACACATGGGGAGTGTAGTGTCAGGCAGAGACACACATGGGGCAGAGGCACACATAGGGAGGGAAGTAGGCGCATAGGCACACATGGGGAGTGTAGTGTCAGGCAGAGACACACATGGGAGCAGAGGCACACATGGAGTGTGTAGTGTCAGGCAGGGACACACATGGGGGCAAAGGCACACATAGGGAGGGAAGTAGGCGCATAGGCACACATGGGGAGTGTAGTGTCAGGCAGAGACACACATGGGAGCAGAGGCACACATGGGGTGTGTAGTGTCAGGCAGGGACACACATGGGGACAGAGGCACACATAGTGAGGGAAGTAGGCGCATAGGCACACATGGGGAGTGTAGTGTCAGGCAGAGACACACATGGGAGCAGAAGCACACATAGGGAGGGAAGTAGGCACATAGGCACACATTGGGAGTGTAGTGTCAGGCAGGGATACACATGGGGACAGAGGCACACATGGGGAGTGTAGTGTCAGGCAGAGACACACATGGGAGCAGAAGCACACATAGGGAGGGAAGTAGGCGCATAGGCACACATGGGGAGTGTAGTGTCAGGCAGGGACACACATGGGGGCAGAGGCACACATGGGGTGTGTAGTGTCAGGCAGGGACACACATGGGGGCAGAGGCACACATAGGGAGGGAAGTAGGCGCATAGGCACACATGGGGAGTGTAGTGTCAGGCAGGGACACACATGGGGACAGAGGCACACATGGGGTGTGTAGTGTCAGGCAGGGACACACATGGGGGCAGAGGCACACATAGGGAGGGAAGTAGGCGCATAGGCACACATGGGGAGTGTAGTGTCAGGCAGAGACACACATGGGGCAGAGGCACACATAGGGAGGGAAGTAGGCGCATAGGCACACATGGGGAGTGTAGTGTCAGGCAGAGACACACATGGGAACAGAGGCACACATGGAGTGTGTAGTGTCAGGCAGGGACACACATGGGGCAAAGGCACACATAGGGAGGGAAGTAGGCGCATAGGCACACATGGGGAGTGTAGTGTCAGGCAGAGACACACATGGGAGCAGAGGCACACATGGGGTGTGTAGTGTCAGGCAGGGACACACATGGGGACAGAGGCACACATAGTGAGGGAAGTAGGCGCATAGGCACACATGGGGAGTGTAGTGTCAGGCAGAGACACACATGGGAGCAGAAGCACACATAGGGAGGGAAGTAGGCGCATAGGCACACATTGGGAGTGTAGTGTCAGGCAGGGATACACATGGGGACAGAGGCACACATGGGGAGTGTAGTGTCAGGCAGAGACACACATGGGAGCAGAAGCACACATAGGGAGGGAAGTAGGCGCATAGGCACACATGGGGAGTGTAGTGTCAGGCAGGGACACACATGGGGCAGAGGCACACATGGGGTGTGTAGTGTCAGGCAGGGACACACATGGGGGCAGAGGCACACATAGGGAGGGAAGTAGGTGCATAGGCACACATGGGGAGTGTAGTGTCAGGCAGGGACACACATGGGGACAGAGGCACACATGGGGTGTGTAGTGTCAGGCAGGGACACACATGGGGACAGAGGCACACATAGGGAGGGAAGTAGGCGCATAGGCACACATTGGGAGTGTAGTGTCAGGCAGGGATACACATGGGGACAGAGTCACACATGGGAAGTGTGAAAGGGGCAATGACACACAGGGGATGTGGAGTGGGAGGCAGAGTCACTCATGAGGAGTGGAGGGGTTAGAGGCACTCATGGTGTGAGGCAGAATCACCCATGGGATGGGATGAGGAGGGAATGGGAAGAGCAGGGAGGGGCAGAAGCACACATACTAAGCTACATAGTGTAGATTAAAATACAGAGTACAGACAGGGGAGAAAGACAGATATTAAGGTGGTACAGAGGGAACATAGAGCTACAGACACAAGTGAGATTAACGTATTTACTGTGGTGTGTCTGCAGCATTCTTCTTCCTGGGCTGTGTGCGCCTGACAAAACACCTGACCTCCAGAGAGTCCAGGCTCCAGTGTCAATCACAGGTCTGCTGGGGAGTCCAGCATCATTCTAACAGCACTAGCTGGTGTGCTGCCAGCGCTGGCCGGAGTTACTCATCACATACAGCTGAGCTCTGTGCTGAGTCATTCATATAACTCCGGCCAGCACTAGCAGCTTGCCATACTTTGGGTTAGGGCAAAGATTAATCAATTGACTCTGCCTGCAGGAGGGCCCCCCCAGCTGTTGGGACTGGTACAAGAGTACTTGCTGCCCCCCCCGATAATGGTCCTGCTGATCGCTATTGCAATTACGCATGCAGTTCTGCTGCGAAAATATGCTAATGTTTGCAACTGCTCATCCAGCATAGATGCCCACTACCGCTTTCTCACATCCATAAAACCATGCAGTCCTGCGTAAACATCGGTAACATCGGCCCCTAAAGCAGAATTACAGCAGGTCTGACCTGTCTCAGAAATTACAAGTCTCGTCGCATGCAGTGAGTACTCAAGCTGTGTATGCCATCGCAGTGGCTAATTTATGCAAGCCCGGGAACCAGGAAATGGCGTTCAAACAGACAGGCATACCTTTGTTTCTCCGACCACTCCCTCGTCACCACCCCCAAACGCTGACGTAACGTCACTCACTCTGCAATGGCTTTCTGTCTGGGAGCGTGATCGCAGTGTGATTGCAATCCTAACCTGCACATGTGCACTGCAGACGTATGCGCAGTACGCACCATTGGCCGATCTGCGTACGCTGTTACAATCCGTGATGAATCCCCTGTACCCTGGAGCAAAGGTACGTAATTGGGCATTACAATTGTTCCAAGTGCTCTGTCACTGGGATGCGGTTAATATCCCTACGATCGGGATTCAGAATGCCGGAATCCAGATCACCGAGAGAACGGCGCCGGAATCCCGACATGACTGGGAATGTCGACATCGGAATCCCGGCAGTCGGCATCCCTATCGTAAGGACACCGGAGCAATGTAAGTATCAGCGGGGGGGAAAGGGTTAGGTTTGCCACCCCAGGGGGAATTAGCATTATTCTGCGGAAGGGGGGAGGTTAGGTTCAGACACCACTGGGCAGGAGGTTAGGGTTAGGCACAAGGGGGGAGTGTTAGGTTTAGGCACTTACCGGGAGGGTTAGGGTGCGGGGAGGGGGTGGTTAGTATCAGGGTGCAAAAAAGGAGGGCTAGGGGTAAATAGGGCAGGGGAACAGTACTTACCATTCCCCTGTCGGGATTCGAACCATCGGGATGCCGCTGACAGTGTACTGACAGCCGGCATCTCCTCCGTCGGTATTTCATAACCGATTCCCTCTCACTATCTGCACCACTGCAGCTATTCTTTCTTGCATCTGAGCAACATGCTGAATAATTGTCTTACAAGGACTGGGTTGCCTCTCCTATGCCTCTTTTGCAATTCTCAGCAATCATCTTGGGTGTCACCCATACACCAAATCAAAAGGCGAGAACCCCCATGGAAGATAGTGAAACCTTTCTAATGGCCAGCAATAAATAGTTTAATAAATAATTCCAATCTTTCCCATCTTTATCCATCAATTTCTTCAGCATATTTTTTAAAGTTTTGTTAAACCTCTCCACTAAACCATCAGTCTGAGGGTGATACACGAGGTCCTTAGCTGAGTAACTGTAAACAGGAGGCACAATCATGATTCTTGCCATAAATGGGGTACTCTGATCAGTAAGGATTTCCTTAGATATTCCCACTCTGCTAAAGACGTACTAGTTCCCTGATAATTGTCTTTGATGATGTATTGTGCAATGGTATTGTTTCCAGGTATTTGGTTGCATAATCCATTGCCATTAAAATATACTGATGAACCCTAGCAGACTTTATTAGAGGTCCAACCAAATCCATAGCTATTCTCTCAAACGGGGCCTCAAAATTGGGTAATGGGCCAAGCAATTTCTATAATGTGGCCTGGCGTCTAGGTACTGACACTCAGGGCAGGATGCACAGTAGTCAGATACATTTTTATGAACCCCTGGCCAGAAAAATTCTCTCAGAGGTTTTCTCTACCCCTAGATATCCAGCAGTTATGTGACCACGAGCTAGGTCCAACACCGTTCTATCTGCCTTAGGAACTATCACCAACTCGGCTATCACACTTTCTAGACTTCACGATCTTGGCACTGCTGCCTCCAGGTTTCCTCAGTATGTATTTCACATTCTGACACACCCTTTATCAGCCTCTCACCGGTGGTCTGGCAATCAAGGCTGCAAATCAGCTTTCGTCTACCTGACAGAAGCTAAAAACCTGGGGAGTATATATCTCCCCTTGATCTTTCAGACCCTGATATTATTGTACAGAAAGATTATAGTTGGTATATTTACTAAAGTGAGATGTTGCCCATAGCAACCAATCAGTTTCTACTTAACATAGCACCTTCTAGAAGATAATCACTAGAATCTGATTGGTTTCTATGGGCAACATCTCCATTTCTAAAAACTCTCACTTTAGTAAATTTACCCCTGGCCAGAAAAACAATTAATTTCCTAGATGTACGGGTGACTCTGTCCTCCAATACTCTGCATGCATCAATCTTTCAAAAACCCACTGACTGCAACACAATCCTTCCAGTGGACAGTTACCATCATACACCTTTCAATAGAGGTTTGCCGTATTCCCAACTTTACTTATCTATCATAGTGTACCAGAAACCATCAAGCATATGGATCTAATGACTGAAAAAATTGTTGAGAGGGGTTATAACCCTAAATAGCGTTCCCGCTAGGCTGTTTTAGCGGGGCGCGGCGCCCTGCCCTCCTTCTGGAGGGCAAAAAGCACCCTGCCCTCCAGGAGGAGGGCAAAAAGAGCCCTGCCCTCACAGCCTGCGGGTGCCGTTCTCACCCGCGGGACGCAGTGTCCCGTGGGTGGAGAAACATGCGGTGTCCCGTCACCGTCGGAGAGTAGACGCCGGGCGCATGCGCCCGGCATCTATTCTCCCTTTCTGCAGCGCTTGGGGGCTGCCCGGCATGTCCGTAAAGCGCCAGGCACGCCCCCAAGTATGACGAAAAGGGGACGCGTCTTATAGACACGCCCCCTTTTCATAACCATGCCCTTTTTGGGCGCGCGCATAAGGTTGCCCTCTCTAGCTCCGGCGCCTAGCCTGCCGCCGAAGCTAGAGTGAACACTACTAAAGAATTGCACAGTACCAAACAGAAAGTCCTATCTATGATTAGATGTCCACGTGGATATCTATATATAGGGAAAACTTCACGTAAATTCAAGGAACACATGGCGCTCCATCAGTTGGCGATCCGTCAGGCCCTTGGATGGCAGAGATTGTGAACAAGCTATGGGGTGCCATTTTAGGTTGAGACACAATTTGGCATCCCTTAAAAATAAAATCATTGATTTTGTCCCCCCAAATTTAAGGGGAGGTGACAGGTTATCGTGCTCTCATTCAGCTGGAAGCATGCTGGATTTTCAGGTTGAATACTGTGCAACATGGTTTAAATGAATATGTATCCTTTAGCTGTTTTATATAGTTTTGCATAATTTTCTTCTTGACCATTTGGTAGTCTATAAAGTCTTTCTCACTAGTCTAAGATCATATATTGAGGTCCTGAAGTACGTGTTTCTAGGCCCAGGTATGATGACTCATGTTTTTGTATAGCTGCTAGGTTACAGTATATAGCAATCTCCATTTGTTATTATTATTATTATCCTTTATTTATATGGCGCCACAAGTGTTCCGCAGTGCCTTACATAGTACATAGAACTAATAGGTGAACAAGAAACAAGTAACATACAGTACATTACAGTACAGGACAAGGACACAACTTATATACATTGCTGAAATAGTGATTAAAGCACTCACAATAAGCTGCCGGGAATTGGCGGTCCCGTGTTAGGTGCCCTAATGGGGAGTAGAGAGTAGAAGAAAATGTAAAGAGAAGCACATGAGGGAAGAGGTCCCTGCTCGTGAGAGCTTACATTCTAAGGGGAGGGGCAGACAGACAGGCGTGACACAGAAGGGGAAGATGGGAAGGAAAGAGCATGAGGTGGGTTAGGATGACAGCTGGAAGGCCTTGATGAAGTAGTGGGTCTTGAGAGCCCATTTGAAGATTTGTAGAGAGGTGGAGAGTCTGATGGGGAGAGGGAGAGCATTAAAAAGGTAGGGAGCAGCACGGGCAAAATCTCGGATGCGGGAGTGGGAGGAAGTAATCAGTTGGCAAGAGAGGCGGCATGCATTAGTTGAGCGAAGTGGGCGGGCGGGAGTGTGAAGGGAGAGAAGGTCAGAAATGTATGCGGGAGAGGATTTGGTGAGGGCTTTGTAGGCGAATGTAAGAACCTTGAATTGGCATCTGAAGGGGAAGGGGAGCCAGTGTAGGGCTTGAAGGAGAGGGGAAGCAGATGTAGAACGTCTGGAGAGGAAGATGAGCCGAGCAGCAGCATTAAGAACAGATTGTAGTGGAGAGAGGTGAGAGACTGGGAGGCCAGCTAGGAGAAGGTTACAGTAGTCCAATCTGGATATGACCAGTGAGTGGATGAGGGTTTTAGTGGCATCCTAGGTGAGGAAGGGTCTAATCCTGGAGATATTTTTTAGGTGAAAACGGCAGGACTGCGAGAGGTGCTGAATGTGCGGTTTAAACGAGAGGGAGGAGTCTAGGATAACTCCAAGACAGAGCACTTTGGGGCTAGAGGAGATAGTTGTGCCATCAATAGATAATGAAATTGTGGAAAGTGATGTAGTGGAAGAGGGTGGGAAGATGATCAGCTCAGTCTTAGACATGTTAAGTTTAAGAAAGCGCTAGGACATCCACAAAGAGACAGCAGAGAGACAGTTGGAGATACGGGTAAGGAGCTCAGGGGTGAGCCCAGGGCTGGAAAGGTAAATTTGAGTATCATCTGCATAGAGATGATATTGGAGGTCAAAGGAGTTAATGAGTTCACCCAAAGAGGATGTATATAGGGAGAAAAGGAGAGGTCCAAGAACAGAACCTTGGGGAACTCCTACCTTTAGTGGAAGTGGAGGGGAAGAGGAGTCATGAGAGGACACAGTGAAGGAACGATCAGAGAGGTAGGAGGAAAGCCAGGAGAGGGCAGTGTCACGTAGACCGAGAGAGTAAAGGATTTGCAGGAGGAGAGGGTGGTCTACAGTGTCAAATGCAGCAGAGAGGTCAAGGAGAATGAGCAGAGAGTAGTGGCCCTTGGATTTGGCAGCAAGGAGGTCGTTGCTGACTTTCGTGAGGGCAGTTTCAGTGGAGTGGAGAGATCGGAAGCCAGATTGAAATGAGTCAAGGAGGGAGTGGGAAGAAAGAAAGGTGGTAAGGCGGTTGTAGACAATACGCTCAAGGAGTTTGGAAGCAAAAGGGAGAAGAGAGATGGGTCGATAGTTGGAAAGTATGTTACTATATACAAAGCTCTCTGATTGTCTCAAGTCTATGTATTCCGTAGGTATATAGGGCCTGATTCAGAGATGGAAGCTAATGAGATTTTTACAGATTGCGCGAATGGTTGCCATTGCACATGCATATAAACCACACAGCACTCACAGTCATAAATCACAATGTCTCTTAACAGGCCTGCTGCCTCCTTCCCCAGGCAGAGAGATACTGAGTAAAACCCCCTGACACACTTTTATCAGCCTCTTACAGGTGCAAGTGCTAATTAGCCTGTTCTCAGGCTGAAGACCCGAAATGGGCCTAATTGATAGAGCCCGCCTTCACTCTCCATCCATAACTCTAGGAACCCCTTTCCGGCTTTTACTAAAGCCCAAACACTATCAGGTCTGTTTTGCAATCACAGACATTATCCTGGGGTTTTCAATATATATAGGTCAGAAATAAAACCATAAGCTTATTTTCCATATTTAAAGGACAGTGGGCCTGATTCAGACCTGCTCGCAAGCGTTATGCGCTTGCGAGCGGGTCGATGTTTGGCCACTGCGCATGCCGGAGCCGGCTACGACGTGCGCATGCGCGAGATCCCGCTAGCGGCGGACACTCCGTCTCTCCGGGTCTCGCACCAAAAGGGGACGGTTGTCGATTTTGATCGACAGCTCGCACCGTTTTGGAGGCGGGTCGGGGGGATTAGCTGGCCAAACTAAGGCGTTCTTGACGGAACGCCTGCCATTAGGGGGCGGCCCCACTGACATCACGAGTGATGTCAGTGGTCAGCTTCCGGCTCTATTAAGAGCCAGAAACTCACTGGGGCTTGCGGGAACAAGACCCTACCGCAAGGGTCTCGTCGCAAGCCCCCAATGGTCGAGACCACCACGGCCATCACCTGGCCGCTCGTAATAGCTGTGGGTGGTCACCCACAGCTATGCGAGCGGCCAGAAGGCCGCACAAAAAGAAAAAAAAAAAACGCCCTGACTCAGAGTGAGCACTCTTTCAGGGCGTCCGGGCAATCAGGGCCAGTGCTCGCTATATTGTGAAGAATGTTTAACCATCTGGAGATCTTTCAGAGGTTGATGTGATGCACCCTTGCTGATGGAACATTGTAATGTATATATGTGTGTTATCTGTATATGTATATGTGTTTTAAGCAGCTGCTCATCCAAAAGGGAAGTGAGTGATGTCAAGCCTTCCCTAAAACCTACAAATAAAACTAGTTGGAGAGCGTTCATAAATACTAAATGGAAAAAAAAATCCGTAATTATATTTGTATAGGTAACTGGCTTGGTTGCTACCCTTTTCAATACTGCTCTTTCATTTGCTGTGAATTTTATATGTTCTATATTTGATGTTTTATGCTTCTATATTTTATACATTTAGTTTGTGATATAGGTATTAAACCTTTTTTTAATCTTATTCATCTTCTGTAAATCATTCATGGTTACAAATATAATTACGTTTTTTTTCCATTGATTATTTATTATTAGAGCTCTCCAACTAGTTTTTGTCTAAGTAAATCTGGGGTTTTCCAAACTGACACTTGGCAAATTTACCTGTTTGTCATTCTTGCAGTGTCAATAAAAAGACAAAACTGCAGCCTCAAGGCCCATAGCAAGGTGGTTTGTGCCACAGATCGAGATGGCATATAAATCTGAAACATAATGGCCCATTATCTCTGAATTTCCAGAACACTCTAGAATTTGGAGGAGTTTTTCCAGCTCTCAGGAGTGTGGACAACCATCCCATGTCCCGCCACATTTCTGGTGAAGTGGGTAGGTGGCATAATTATGCAACTCGCTGTGAATCATCATTGCAGCCCTACCCCCTGCAATGCCATGCCAGGAATCATGACAAAATGTCATGGAGATGGGGCTGCAACAATGCTATTCATTGCGCCACACTTACACCCTTCCCGTCTAATCTTCCCCCTTCCCAGGTCTCTTGGAGGCAAGAACAGAGAAGTAGATGAGAGGAGGGAAATATCTACCTTGTTCACTCAACTAGAGGAATGGTGCCATTGTAGGCAGCATTTCCTAACACCTTAACTCCGTTGATATACAAAGCAGATAACTGGGTGTCAACTAACCATTCTCACATTCTAGTCATATCTCACATCACAGAGATGTGAGGGAGAAGTATGAAAAGTAGAAGGAGCCGCGATGTTGGCAGCATCATGTGGGAGGAGTAAGTCATATGATGATGGCCACTGCATTCTTATATGCCCACTAACAGGGTGATAAAGACTTGCACCTGGTAAGCGTTGTTGTAGGAGAACTACCTGCTCAGCAATAGGGATGGTCATCGACCATCAATGGTTAGCAATCATTGATGGTCTGCCACAGATGGACGATGATTTTTCCATCAATGGCGGAGAGCCGATAGTTCTCAGCTATTGATGGCAGACAGGGCACTGATAGGTTTTTTCCTCCCCCAGTGCTAAGGGTATGCCACTCACCTCATATTCTCACCCCCTTTTCAAGTTGACCTGTTGTCCGTGTGTCCAACCTCCTAGCTCTTGCCTGTTCTGTGATGGTCATCGATGGTCCAAACCACTGATAGTTCACTGTCGATGGTCTCCTGCCATCTATGTAAAACATTGATACTGATGGTGGATCCTTCAATGGCCATCCCTACCGACGAACATCAATGGAACCATCGACTGAAGACTCTTCAATGGCCATTCCTACTGAGGAACATCGATGGCGCCATCAACTGAGGACTCTTCAATGGCCATCCCTACTGAGGAAAATACCGGCCAACTTTCCATTTCTCACTTTTGAGATTTATGAAAAGAGGTAGGTGTAGCTTAATGACATAATTTTTGTCAAGTGCACTGGGTGATATGATGTCGCTAAATATTCACTAAAGTCTGCAGTGGTTTGATGACAAAATGTATCATGTTGGTTGATCTGACAACACAATTTATTTCATCATGGCACGTCTCTGCCCACTTGCGGACAGATAAGTGAACTTTCATAAATTCTTAATCTGTGCATCTCCAAGACATTTGAAGTGTAGGCACCTATGCTTTAGACTGGAAACACAGGGGCATAGTCAATTGGGTGTGAGATTTTTGCGGAAAAAATTAATGTGCCTATTGCGCTCAATTTCCTATTACCGCGGCTATGCACGCTATGAAATCTCGCGCTATTCAATTTAGAAAACTTGGCGCAGTAATTTTTTTCTGCAGAAACCTATGGTAAATGTAAGAAAAAATAAAAAAAATTGGGGAAATCAGCCTGTACCCCAAAAAACAGGCATATTATTATTAGTTAACATCATACATAGATATTGCAGTACAAAAGCAAAATATTTGGTGCTCTTAAATGGCTGATTTAAGAGCACCAAAGGATAGAGAGCTATTATTCTATTATTGTTTTAGCTGATAAATGCTCTTGTTATTTTAAGGGGTGCTTAAAAATGCCTGTCAGCCAATGTTTGTAGTAATTTTAAGTCACTTTAAAAATAAAAAAACACCTGTCCCATCACTACAACTTCCCCATATAGTTGCCCCATATCTTTTGACTTATTATTCTGCACTTTGCAAAATTTCACCCCAATAATGACATGTAATTATTACCCTAATTAAGCCAACTATAAACTTCTGATTGCCCAATTGATCATTAAGGGGGGGGGGTGTTCCAGGAGTTCTGAACCAAGGACCTGATTCAGACCCGCTCGCTAGGATGCGTTCGCTCGTAGCTGGCCGATTTTTTTATTCTACGCATGCGTACACAATGCAGTGCGTGTGCGCTAACCAATGCTAGAGCTCGGGAAGCATTCGCTCTTTGCGAATAAACTGCCCAGCAGAGTGAGTGTCAGGAGAAACCATTTGTAGGTGGTAACAGGGGCTGGCCATTAATAATGGGGTTGTGGAGATGCGAACGCAGGCGTGCCTGAGCGTCTCAGCGCCGTTTCAGAGGCGTGCATAAATAATGTAACCTGGCTGGTTTTGACACGGAACTGCTAGCAGTGCTTGCGGCAGGGTATAGTCAACCTCAAGCACTGCACTCGCTTCCGATGGTACCCGATGTACCGATGTTTGCATACACTTCCTGGAGATGACATGCGCAAAAGGGCGTCTTAAGACAGGCAGGTCGGCGTCTGCATACACAAAGCGATTACACGCCAAGACATAGTAGGCGTGCTTATGCCTTGCCGTGCGATCGCCGTCATTTAGCCGAATGTACATATGCTGGGTGCGAGCGTACGCATCTAGCGTGCGGGTCTGAATCAGGGACCTCATTCAGTCTCTCGCAGGCGCTGTGCGCTCGCAAGCGGCCTGATGGTTTGCGAACGCGCACGCTTCGTTCTGTGCGTGCGCGAACTACTCTGTGCGAGTGCAGCCCGCTCGCCCAGCAAAGACAGCCCAGTGAAATGAGTGACAGGAGAGGCCGTTTGTAGGTGGTAACAGGGGCAGGACACTAATAACGGGGGAGTGGAGGTGCAAATGCAGGCATGCCTGAGTGTTTCAACGCCGTTTTTAAGGCGTGCATAATTAACAGGCAGCGTCATAGTACACGTCACATGCTTGTTTTATACACTGAAGTCCTCGCAGTGCTTGCGGCAGGGTAAGGCAACCACAAGCACTGCGATAGCTACCAATGGTGCTCGATATACCATTGTTTTAATACACTTCCTGGAGATGATGTGCACTAGTGGGCTTCTCAACATATGCTAATGGGTGTCTGCATACACAGAGCGATCGCTCGCACAGCCAAAGTGGGTGTGCTTATGCCTTGGCGAGCGATCGCTTCCCATGGCGTCACTTTGAAAAATTTGCATACACTGGATGTGAGCAAGCGGCCACTTGTGAGAGACTCTGAATGAGGTCCCAGGTCCCAAGTCAGGACATTCTTACCTTAAAATAGCCATTTTCTATGACTTTGCACCTGTTCTGAAGTTGCAAGAAAAATTAGCGCCAAATTCTAGGCTAAAATTCTTGCGCCAGATTAGATACCAAAAACCCGCAGCTGGCCGCAATTTCTTGCAGAGAAGAAAATGACCGTGCCCAATTGAATATGCCCCATAAAAGGTCAGTAAGCTTAGGACACACTTCTTCTTGGTAGTGGCTTGCCTCTCCAGGGTTTTCGTCTTGGCAGCGACCATTCCATCCTTCTTGCCTTGCGCCCTGGGCGGCACACCCCTTGTTACGGTCCTGAGTTGGGTGTCCAGCCAACTGAGGAGCAGAAAATGAGCTCTATTGCCACGGTTGAGTCTAATCTAACCTATTGTCATGGCTGCACACCAGAAAAGGAAATTTATGTAATATAATTTTCCTCTTTTGTAGTGAAACACCTTAGAGAGTACAGGGATTAAAGCAGGCTTGCCTACCCTCCCGATTTGGTCGGGAGCCTCCCAAATATCGGGTGCCGCTCCCGACCCCCTGGAAAGGCAGGCAAGCCTCACGGCTGCCGCCTACCCCCCCAGACTACTAGTAAAAACCCCCGCTGCCGGGGGGCCCGATGAAGCGATTTGCGCTGAATCGCCTCATCGTGGCTCTGCCCCCTGCTTCACAATGCCTTTTTTTCGGCATTGTGAAGAGGGGGCGGGGCCACGATGACGCGATCGTGCGGTCACGCCCCGCCCCCAAAACGGCATCATAGCCCGGCCACGCCCCCCACAGAATGCAGGCATTCAGCTCCCTCCCGAAGGATGGAGCTGAATGTCGGCAAGTATGGATTAAAGTACTTCTGGACACTCAATGGCCCCTTTGTTAATCTGTTGTCACAGGGCCTAATTCAGCAAGGATCGCTATTCTGCTAATACGCACGCAACTCAGTTTCTAACACCAGCGTTTATATGTAAATAATTGCATTCGCATTGCGATCGCAGCCTAACATAAGAACGCCCACTTCCCCTTACTCACATCTGTACACTTCAGCACATAGCAAAATAATCGGTAACATCGAACCCATACGTACAGTTAAGGCACGGTCATACCTCACACTGCTAACTTCAGCGCAAGCTATGAGGCCTCAGACTGCGTATGGTCGCACAGTGGATAATTTATGCACGCCCATGCAACGGCGTTGAAACACACTGACACGCTGTGTATGGCCAGCATAACCCTCCCCTAACTGGCGATACTTACCTTGGGGATGCCATCGGTTGGGATACTGGTGCCGGGATCCTGACGCAGTCGGCATTCCGTGCACCGGGATGCCGACTACATCCCGCGAACAGCATCTTTTCTCAGTGTAGGGGGAGCATGGGGGTTAAGGCCCCCATAGATCAGCAATTGCTTGCAGCAATCGTGCAATTTGCAATCGATTGTGTATAAAAAATTTTCCCTTTTTAAATTGATTGTGGCAATTCTGCAATCGATTGAAAAAGGGAAGCTTTTTATACACAGTCGATTGCAAATTGCACGATTGCTGCAATCAATTGCTGATGAATGGGGGCCTCTAGACCAGTATCAAGAAGATTGCTGGACACGCCCCCACAATGGTGTGTACGGAGGCTCCGCCCCGTCCACTTAGACTCCGCCTCCTTTTGCCCAGCGAGTATAACCATGACATTACGCTGGATTTGATGTCGGAAGCTCGACAACCATTCGATGCCGGGCTTCCGATGTCCGTCTCTAGACATGCGTATTTGTGTTACTGTATAGCGCCGGATGTGTGGAAACAGCGGCACAATTATTATTTTTTTAATTCTGGAATTACCTTCTGGAAATGGGGCTGTGATATCTTTGCTGCAGACGGAAGTGGGGCAGTGATGTACATAACTACTGCCGGAAATGGGGCAGTGATGTACATAACTACTGCCGGAAGTGGGGCAGTGATGTACATAACTACTACCGGAAGTGGGGCAGTGATGTACATAACTACTGCCGGAAGTGGGGCAGTGTTGTACATAACTACTGCCGGAAGTGGGGCAGTGATGTACATTGTTGCCGCCGGAAGTGTGCACGTTGGTTTAACGTAGTTGGTCTCACGTGTCGCCGGCTTGGTGATCGTCTGTGAAGCGGGCTCACTAAGAGGAGACCGGCGGGGCACAGCATACCGGTGAGCGCAGCACGGGAAATACTGGCACTCTCCTTATAGTGCATATACTGACTGCACCCTACTTATACCCCGTATACTATCCGTATGGGCTAGTACTGCCACCCTTCATTCCCTATTGGCATGCAGAGACTGACAATAGCACACCTATTCATTAGGTGCTACCATTACCTGATTTCAGAGACTGGCACAGTATACATCATGTTATTACAGGCTCTGCCACACCTATATGTTACTTACTAATACACACACCACACATCAAGGTAATGCCACCCCTATATCGCTTACTGTACTCTTGCATTATGCCCTTACAGGTGCTGTCACCTCTATACATCATATATTATTTCATATACTCCTCTTACAGGTATTGTCACCCTTATACATCATGTATTACATATACTGCAATTACAGGCCCTGCCATCTATTACATATACTGCAATTACAGGCCCTGCCATCTATTACATATACTGCACTTACAGGCCCTGTCATCCTTATACATCATGTATTATTACATATACTGCACTTACAGGCCCTGTCATCCTCATACATTATGTATTATTACATACATTGCGCTTACAGGCTCTGTCATCCTTAGACATCATGTATTATTACATATACTGCACTTACAGGCCCTGTCATCCTCATACATTATGTATTATTACATACATTGCGCTTACAGGCCCTGTCATCCTTAGACATCATGTATTATTACATATACTGCACTTACAGGTGCTCTTTATTTATAATGTATTATTTCATGTACTGCACTTACAGGTGCTGTAACCCTTATACATCATGTGTTATTTCATAGATATCACATTTGCAGGTACTGCCATCCCTTATATATCACTTATACACATACTCTGCACTTGCATGTGCTGTCACCTTTATACATCCTGTATTATTTCATATACTGCTCTTAGAGGCACAGCCACCGTTATACATGTTTTATTACATACACTCTGCACTTACAGGTGCTGTCACCTTTTTGGTGTTATAACCCTTATACATCATGTATTATTACATACACATTGCGCTGACAGTCGGTCACCAATATACATCATGAATTAGCAGATAGTGGAACGACAGTACGATTACAACATTGCAATCGTACAGTCATTCCTCTTCCCCTGCAGTGCCTACACCGAATGATATGTCAGTCAGTGTAGGCACCCTCCCTCATCCATGAACATGGTCAATCTGTCGTTATCGGCAGATTGACCAGCATGTTCAGGCGATGATTGATGTCGAAAACGACCAGCGGGAGCACGCATCGCTGGTAGTTTTCGACATGCACGATTAATGAGCGATTGAGCGATGCCATTATCATTCTATTGCTCATTTTAATCGGCCAGTGGATACACGGCTTTAGACTTTGGGGTTTTTTTTGCAACTCATTACTAATGTATATGTACCTCCCACGAAAAACTGAAACCTGAGATTTCTTTCCAAGCTAAGATGGTGGCACCCGGAAACGTTGTAATTTCACTCATATTTTCGCTATGATTAAGTTTTTTTCAGGTATGAAAAAAAAAGTAAGATAAAGTAAGGGCCCCATACATCTCCGATGGCTAGCTGCGATCAGCATCGCAGAAATCCAACATGTTGGATTTTTCCGTTTTGACGATCGCGATAAAAAAATTATCATGATTGTCTAATCGAGGACATTTAACATGTAAAATGTCAGCGATCCTGCGACGGATCGCTGTACATTGATGCTGGGCGGTCGGCGTTTCCACCCGGGAGATCAGCATTTCCGATCGCATTGCTACATCCTGACAATCTATCGCAGATGTATGGGCACCTGTAGTCAATGTGAGGACTAATAATGCAGGCCAAACTTGGCTGAGAACAATAGTATTTATCCCAAGCCTCCACTACACCTCAGTCCTGAGATATTTGCGTAAACTTTGCAAACATGAAAACCACTGTCCGCCATGGTTTAAAGAATACTGCTATTTCTGAAAGCAAGCGAGAATAAGAGACACAAATATTTGTGGCTTTGAACAATTGGAATATAGGGGTATTAAGTGACAAGAAATTACTTTTTTTAAATGGTCATGTAACCCATGTTGAACCACTGAGAGACTTCAAAAGACCCATCAATCTCCATCTAATATGTTATTGTTTTGGTACTATTAGGGTCTTTTTCAGTACCAGACAGTAAGTCTAATATATACACCGATCAGCCATAACATTAAAACCACTTCTCTAATATTGTGTAGGGGCCCTTTGTGCCACCAAAACAGCTTTGACCCATCGAGGCATGGACTCCACAAGACCTTTGAAGGTGTACTGTGGTATCTGGCACCAAGACCTTAGCAGCAGATCCTTTGTCTTGTAAGTTGTGAGGTGGGGCATTCATGGCTTGGACATTGTTTGGGTACTGGTACTTTTCAAAGTAACATCCACATGAATGCCAGGACCCCAGGTTTTACAGCAGAACATTGTCCAGAGCATCACACTGCCTTCGCCAGCTATCACATAGTGCATTCTGGTGTCATCTCCTCCCCATGTATACGACACACACGCACCCATCCGTACATGCGCCTGCATCCATTCACCGGCGGTAATCGCTATACCACCGTTTTCCCCACCCACGGGACACTGTGGCCTGCGGGTAGGAACAGCACCCGCAGGCTGTTTTAGCGGGTCAGGGAGCGCCGCCCCACTGAAGCAGCCTAGCGGGAATGCTAACGTTATAACGATTTGAATGGAATTAAATATTTACATTGTTAAAGACATGGCTTTTTTAGTGTTCTAAAATAAAAAATATATATAGCCCCTGGTGCTTGAAATAGGACAAAAACAAATATAAGTAAATAAACTATAAACAATTATGTACTTAAAAATAAAAATATATGGAAATGGGATATTTTTTAGCAGCAGTTAAATGGTTGAAAGCCAAAGTATAACTAGAGAACAAAGGAATAACTGCGCTTATATCAGTATCCAATATACTTTCAATTTTGTTCTATATGAACAAATGTACATATGGTCTATAGTAAAAAGTACATTCAATCTAGGTGTGAAATTAAAAAAGAAATTTAGTAATCAATAGTAAATCATAAAAGCTCAAATGAATCACAGCAATGTACATGTAATAACCCATTAAATCATGCATATAGGAAATTAAACATTGGCCCTCATTCAGAGCCACTCGCTAGCGGCAGTACGCTCGTTCCGAGCGATGTTCGCACATCTGCACATGCGTACGGTTTTTAGTACGCATCCGCGAACCGGTCAGTGCGGCCGAAAATCGTTGGTACGCAATATAGCGAGGGCCTGCTATTTTGAGTGACAGAATGAGGCGTATGTGGGTGGTAACAGGGGAAGGTGCTTGAAAACGGGGAGTGGAGATCCGAACGCAGGCGTGCTTAAAGGTCAAAACGGGCGTTTTAAGGGAGTGCATAATTAATACAGCAGCGTCATTGACCACGTCACTTGGTTTTTTTTAACTCAGAACTGCTCGCAAAATAGCGGTTGAAAACACCAACCACAAGAATAGCGAGCAGTTCATACGCTGTACAATGTACTCGATTAATCTAATAAATAGCGGACATGACGTATGGTGCGTGCGGCCAGGGGGCGTTTTTATCAAATAAACGAGCGTATGTTTTGCTCGCTCGTTCAGACTTAGAGGTGGGAACAGACTGCAATTTGCGAACGGATCATTTGAATAGCCACCCCTTGTTTTTGAACGAACGACCACAAATAGCGAACGGCTCTGAATCAGGCCCATTGTTTCTAACAATGAATGGTAGTAGAAACAGAATAACTAAAAGTCCCTTAGCTGTGAGCTCTGGTAGAGCGCATACAGTATATATAAGTAAAACTCTGCCGCGTCCTGCTGGAGAAGTATGTCTTAAAAAAAATATAATAAAAAATAAAACAATTCCAAAGATGATACTTTAATAGAGCCAAAGAAGGGTATATATTATGATATGAAGTACCCCCCAAAATTTCAATACATCAGTGATATCTTAGTGTCTCTGTGGAAATCCTGAAAACCTGCTTTATAGTATGCACACTGTATAGGAATTAATCCTGTATGGAGCACTGCACCACTTGGAATTGTGGAATTACGGAACAATCACTGTCCTATGGTGCAGATTTTCAAGCATGTGGTGAAATTCCACTATACCTTAGTGCGTGTGTGTAGCTCCTATTGAGTAACCAGTCAGTAAGCTGGTGGGCCGTGCTGAAAAGTCTGTGCCTGGAGCTGTTTAGTCCGGACGTTGGGTCTGCTAGCCAAATTTTAATGTAAGCGAGATATCGGCTAACAGCTATTCTCCACTCTGGGAGCAGTGTCATTCGTCCACACTAGCACTGAAGTCCGAGTGTGCATCGGCAGCAGGAGAGGAGACAGGAGATTCACAAGAGTAATGTCAGTAGTAAAGACTAACGCGTTTCTTCCATTAAGGATTTCTTCAGGGGGAAGAAAGTATCTTTGGAATTGTTTTATTATTGATTCTATTTTTTAAGACCTACTTCTCCAGCTGGACGAGGCAGAGTTTTACTTACATATATATGCTTGATTCAATGTGTTATTGCATGTACATGTCCATTGCTGTGATTCTTTGAGCTTTTATGATTGACTATTGATTATTAAATAATTTTTTCATTTCACACCTAGATTGAATGTAATTTTTACTACAGACCATATGTACATTTGTTCTTATAGAACGAAAATGAAAGTATATTGGATACTGATTTAAGTGCAGTTATTCCTTTGTTCTCTTTTTATAGTGTTCGACCTTGAAAGTGAATATTACATTGCAAAAAAGTCTTGCTTGTTTTTTTTTCCCCCTGAAAACTGTATTTTTGGGGTTTATTGTATTTCTTGATAGGAGATATATTGTTTAAATTGTTCTAAAGGGGCAATTCAGTTGATTTTGGGCTGCGATAACTAATGGGCATCCAATGGCACCCATTAATTATCACGCTTGTCTTGACCAAAAGAATTGACTTTAGCCACCTAAAGCGGCTAAACCCGTCTAAAGTCCTGGTTACCCAAGCCACGCACTTTTCGCACATTTCTGCTTGCCACCTCAGGAGGTTGTGAGCAGATATGTGGGCGCCTGCGGCACTCGCACCCGATCGGAGCAACATTTCAATTGTACTGTCAGGGGCCCATTACTGAGCGGCGCACAAAAAACAATTGAACCTCCCTCTTGAAATGAAAGTCTTGTCTCTTGGAAATAGAAAGCATATTCTGACATCTGTGTTATCCTTCCTGCATATGGTATGTCCGACATCTGTATAACACCATTATCCAGAGAATGGTTTCACATTATTAAGGTACCCTGCTTGTATAATACTGACATGCATGGTAAATGGATCCCCTGTGTTAGCTGTGCTCCCTTGGCAGAGGCTGCAGCCAGAATATATATTATGGACGTTGTTCCTCTTTATGGAAAACTAGTCTTCTGTACTCATTACCTTTTAAATGCTGGAAGCACCAAGTACCGGTACACATTGTCTCCCAGCACACATTGTCTCCCAGCACACATTGTCTCCCAGTACACATTGTCTCCCAGTACACATTGTCTCCCAGTACACATTGTCTCCCAGCACACATTGTCTCCCAGCACACATTGTCTCCCAGCACACATTGTCTCCCAGCACACATTGTCTCCCAGCACACATTGTCTCCCAGCACACATTGTCTCCCAGCACACATTGTCTCCCAGCACACATTGTCTCCCAGCACACATTGTCTCCCAGCACACATTGTCTCCCAGCACACATTGTCTCCCAGCACACATTGTCTCCCAGCACACATTGTCTCCCAGCACACATTGTCTCCCAGCACACATTGTCTCCCAGCACACATTGTCTCCCAGCACACATTGTCTCCCAGCACACATTGTCTCCCAGCACACATTGTCTCCCAGCACACATTGTCTCCCAGCACACATTGTCTCCCAGCACACATTGTCTCCCAGCACACATTGTCTCCCAGCACACATTGTCTCCCAGCACACATTGTCTCCCAGCACACATTGTCTCCCAGCACACATTGTCTCCCAGCACACATTGTCTCCCAGCACACATTGTCTCCCAGCACACATTGTCTCCCAGCACACATTGTCTCCCAGCACACATTGTCTCCCAGCACACATTGTCTCCCAGCACACATTATACATTTCTGATCTCTATTTGTGGTTAACTGTAAAATACAGATGTGTTCTCATATAATATTGCTGCAGTGGTGCCAAATTGCCCTTCTCAGTGCCCCATGCCCATGCCACTCGGCTTGCACTTGGACATCTTTTTGCCTGAATGTGCGTTTTGACCACAGCGTGATTCGACAAATTGGCTTCATGCGACTGCACTGATAAATTTGCTATGCGACACTTGTATATCTGTGTGTGGCACGAATTGCTACGCTGCAGCGCCCGCTACTTTTTTTTTTCTCCACTCGAGTTTCGTTGTACAGAGTCAGACTCTGTCGCACACAGATATACAAGTGTCGCATCGCTTTGCGACTAAGATGCACATTTGAGCGAATGACGCTACACCACTATAACGCAGCTCACTTGTCCCGGGCTCTCACCACATGGCATATTGAGGCTGGGGGGTAAATTTACCAAAGGTCGATTTAAATCAATTTAAAATCGATATACATCGAATGGCTTTCCGACCATAGAATCCACATATTTATCATCCGTAGGGTTTTAACTTCAATTGAATATGCGAAGTTTGTGGTCAGATAGCCCATCGATTTAAATAGACCTTTAGTAAATATACCCCTAGGTGTATGAGGACACATCTGTAGGGTAATACATGTCATGTTAACTAGTGTATGTCTTTAGTCAAGCACAATGTTTACTCTAATTGAGGTATAATGGGCAGAACTGTAACTTCTTAGATCATGATGTACATTTGTATTTATTTCTCATGTGTACTTTTCCTAAAAGAATAAAATCAAGGTAAGTCAATTAACTTTATCACCGTGTTATTACGGTCCAGGCAGTGGGACATGCAACCTACTATTGAATGCGTTCATTTAGTGAGCTGAAAGTATCATCTGTGCATGTCACAGCTGTCTCTTCCTGAGTGCACAAGCATATTAATAGACCAGGCTGGGAAAATGTGCTTCTGCAGAGCCAGTATATAATGTTACTGGCTTACACTGGCAAGGACTACAGACACCGAAAGGACCCTACTTGTTTTATTCCATTTATGCCTCCTGTAATGGCATTGACTGCCAGGCTGGAATCGCAGATCTTGCTCATCGTTGCTGTGTTGTCAGGCCCCATGCCTGTCTTAAGGTGCCCATACACGGTGCGATATGCACCTTGCTATGCGACTTGTGATCCAACAGCCGACATATCGGGCTGTCCCCACACACGGAGTGATCTGGTGGCCGACTGCCCGATATGCCTGCACCCCCCACCCACATAGCGCTGCATGGGATCGTATATCTCATCCCCAGATCAAGTGAACATGCAGTAAGATCTGGAGGTGCGATGTACGACCCCACGGGAGCGCGCACTATCCAATATCATGGCCATACACAGTACGATATAGCAGTGATATTGTACCAATCCGTCGGATCGGCTGCTGTATTGCACCGTATATGGGCGCCTTTACTGAGCAGCTGCATTTCTATAGGATCACATCTGTGTACAATCTGAGCACATATGTTACTCTGTTGATTTGTAGTCTTATTGTTTTCACTTTATGAATCAAGAGTGCTTCAGTACAGTCTTGCCACCAAAACGGTCATTTTGGGAGCGATTCAATTGTTAGATGGGATTTTTCTATTCAGCCAATTCCCATGTTCCTATGTAACATTTCAAGTGAGAATTCATGGGATTAGCTGCATTAAGCAGCTTCTTCCATGCTAAGTGCCAGACGGGAGGCAGTTACAGCGCATCTGACACTCACAACCAGCCCTGAAGCCCTACTTACTGCGGATTTCTGCTCGCACCTCAGGCTGCAATAAGTGCAGCCTCCTGGCTGGTCTCTGTTAAAATTGAATACTATCTGGGCACTTTCCCCCGTAACATTGAATTGCCCCATTTCAGTGCTTTCCCAACATTGGACAGTTGTAGGAATATTAGAACTTAATTGTATAGTTACAATACACACCCTATTTTTTATTTTTTTTTATAATGTTTTATTTGTGACACCACAAGGGTTCTGTAACTGCTATTCATAGTGGATGGAACATGCCACAAAATTGCATAGTACATGGACGATTGGGTCACAACATTACAAACGTACGTAATTACTTAGGAGAGAAGGGGCCCTGTTCTCCCTTCAATTGAGGTCTTCTTTCTGCTCCCTTTTGGATAATATGTCACCTTGGGGTCAATTTACTAAGAAAACATGATGTTTTACTCAGCAACTTAAACCTGCATTGATATCAAAAGCAAAACTCTCTGTGCCTGATAACCTAGGGCCTGATTCAGAGATGGACGCTGATGCGATCGCAGCTGTGACTTTGCACGGAAAGCAGCTGCGAAAATATGCTAATAGTTCCAAAGCTTACCCGAGCATAGGGACACCCATCGCTGTCTTCTCATCTGCGTCCTACGTCGCATACCAGCGTAAAAATCTGTTACATCATCCAGCCATGCAGCAGGTCTGACCTGTCTCAAATACAGCTGCTCCCCTGACATGCAGAGCGCTCTCAAGCTGCGTTGAAGATCGCAATGAATAATGTATTCATGCACCATGTAACGGCGTTTAAATGGTAAAACACACAGCAGTGTTTCTCTGACACCCCCCACCCCCGTTACCTCTCCCAAATGCTGACTACCTGTCACTCGCTTTGCAAATGAATCCTCAGTGCGAACATAGGCAATTGCAGCTCGTGCGCAGTGCGCCTGACAGCCATTCGCGATGGCAAACATTCGCTCAGTCTGCATAAAAAAAATCCTCATTGCGTCCATCTCTGGATCAGGTGCCTAGTAGCCCCCTAACATAAATGGGTTATTAATTTGATAAACTGCACAATTCTATTGAGTTATTTGTCACACCTTGATTTCCTTAACAATGAAATAATCTGATTGTAATGTGTCTGGCCAGTTTAACGTGCGCTTAGAGATGTATATTTATATTAGGGATGTGCAGGCTCGGATAGGTTAGAATTTGCACGCAGAGTTCGGATTTTTCCCTCCAAAAAAAGTGTCTCAGAGCGAGGCAAAACGTCATCTCTCATGGACAAACCTCATCATTCCTGGACAAAAGTCCAGGGAAAAATCCAAACTCGACGTGCAAATTCGAACCTATCCAAGCCTGCACATCCCTAATTTATATAACCTGGTATTTTTTTAAATCCAGTTTTTGGATGGTGTACTATGTTGTAGGTAAGCAATAATCCTCATTTTGCCTTAATTAAATCCATTCCCTGTGTAGCTATTCATGATTAAATAGAAATATTTTTTCTATATTTGCAGTTTCTGTTCTGAATAAAAGTGATTTTATGTTCTCAATTACATAACCTAGCCTAAAGCAGGCCACTTACATAAACTTCGTTGATGCACTACAGAAGCAATTTCAAACTAAAAAAGACTTAATGAGTAGATATTTATAATGAGTTATAGTTTTTGTAAGAAGGGTTAAGTAGCTGGGCTGCCATTAGCTTTGTGTGTGGTCACGTGGCAGCACTTCTATTTCAAAAGAACAGCTTAAAAAAACAAATATATACAATGTTTGTGCATTAAAATGCAAGGAAGTGTTTTTAGGTTTTTATTGTGCAAGCAGCATGTAAAGAACTGGATTGCTGCCCCGTGATAGTGACCAGTATTCAGCTCTTATAAAAGCCTCGGTTCTTCTGGCTTTAATGTGCATCTCTTGAGCACTACCATGTGACCCGCCGATATATAGCTGGTCATCTTCTACCCCTGATCATTATGAATGTACTGTTTAGCTGTGATTCTCATTCTCTGGGTGTTTTATTACATGTTGTTTAGTTCTTCCTAATGCCATGTGAATAACGTATTCCACTCACTTGTCTTTCAGGGTTCTTTGACCTATCCTAAACGGTGCTGGCATGTTACATGTGATATGACAAAAATAAGTCAATGGGTGACCACAATGGCTTCAGAGACTCCAGGATCTACAGTGTCATTGGTTGGACAAGGGTCATTTTTAGATAAACCTTCACTCCACATGGTGGGGTACATGGGAAAAGTCAGTGAAACCTTTTTTGTTCTGTGTTTTTTTTTCTACATTTTTATATCTGCGCATACATTTATAATGTCCTGTTTTCGGGATGTTTCGGTTGTTTGTTTTTTTTTTTTTCTCCACGGAAATCTTTAATAAAAAAAAAAAAAGGCGAAAGATGGTCTGGAATGGAAAAATTGACATTCCATGACTTTGGTGCTAGCTCTTTGTGATCATAATATAGGTTTCTTATCAGCAATAAAACTGTTTATTTGCTCTAGTTTTAAAATTAATCAATTGTTCTTTAGGTATCTAAGATGTATGATCTTTACGTTTACTAATTGTTTACCATTTCCAGTCATCACCAACATGTAGTCTGCTATAATGACCTATTCAGTATCTAGAGCTGCCTTGCCTAGGGTAAGAATGTACCCCTGTACCCCGACTTACACTGGCTATTAACCAGTCATTGCAGACTTGATAGTCCTGTATAATTAGACTGTACATTCATCTACGATTGGCTTTCAAGTAAATGGCTCTGCCTATAGGGAGAAGAGCAAGTAAATTGTTGGAATTATTCATCATTACTTATATGTTCAGTAAATGGGTGTTACCTCTTGTGCGGTAACTGTGCATTGCAGGGCAGTTGTTACATAAGTAGACATTACCTTGTGCATCCAGTTAAAAACACAAAGAGCTACCAACTTGCAGTCGCTACCTCATATAAGGTATTTTGGGAGCTTTACCCATGTGCAATGCATGTAGGCTCTGTGTCCTTATCTAGTAGAACATTTACTCTTTCTCAGCAGTCTTCTTTTTGGTGATGGCTACGGTACACTATAAGTTGTCCTGAAGTAACATGAAGTGATTGTTATAATGTGTTGGACCAGAGTAAACCGTGTTCTAAAAGTGTCTCCTAACATGCCTTCTGGTGTAACTTTGGTACAGTATATATTTAAAGATTTAAAAAGCATTTAAAGGAAACAACCATACATTACACACACAAATAAACATTGTATTCCTCAAATGCTATAATATGTGTGTTCATTGCAGAATGGACCTGCCAAGTGATGGCTAACAAACCCACCCTGTTATAGCTTAGTTTTTTTTATTTTTTTACTTCAGTGCTTTGAAAATGAATAAAATACTTTAAAATAAAATTAAAAATCAGCTAACAAAATAAGCACAGTACAGGTACCAGATCTCCTCCTGCTGCTTATATCCCCAAATGATTTCTGTTGAAATGTGATGTATATAATACTGGGAACTTGGGATATATAATTGCCAGTGATTTGTGTTTACAATGTAAATGTCAACCTAATAGCATCACCCTCTACCCCGCTGCATCCCAAGTTCAATCCCTGACAGAGTGGTGAAAATCTTTTGGGCCTTATTTAAAAATGATGTCCTGGTCTCTCTTTCAATTAGACAACTTCTCATTAACCCAGATGCGTCGCACTACTGTTTATATTTTCTCCAACAAATTGTGCCAAATTCTAGTTTGCTGCTGTTCCACTTAAAGGTCTACAAACGTCTTGTTGCTTGAAATGGTCCAGTATGATTTTGGTCTAGAAAACTGGTGTTTGTGTTTTTTTGCTAACTTTTCTGACAGCATATGTTGACATCTGAGTAATATTTTTCCATTCTAGAACCCAAACGCCTTTAAAACTCCTCCTGATGGATGTTGCCCAGTGTGTAAGTCCAAGGGCCAGTCGCAAGCTCTCAAGACATACCGCATTAATTTTACTCAGTCAATATTCCTCTGCTCTAATCCGCAGGTAAGGTGCCATTCAATTTCATGTGTGGTTCATATCGTTTTAAATGAAACAATTATGAGTTGATCTTCTCTTGTGGTATTTCTATTGTTCTTGACATTTATTCTGTTTGCTTTTTTCCAGTGTATTTTTCCGTTGGGATACACTCCCTTGGATAACATAATTGCAAACACTGGGGACTTAACGAAGAACTCTAGCCCCAGAAAGACGAAAAAGCGAAATATCTCGGATGTGTCACCGGTTCCCCTCCCTTGTGAGAAGCGACTGAGGAACGATTTGCCCATTTTTGGGGAATGTCTTCCAATAAATGGTTCTCCTTCTACCCAGTCTGACCAGGGAAAACCTGTGCCCGTTTTCCCTACACTGGAATATGAAATTGGTCCTCTCAGAACTTCACAGCTTTATCTGCCTAATAACCAAAAGATTCAGGTTCAAAATGTGTCGGGGACAACAAATTCATACAGCAGTTCCACTTCTGGTCTGTATGAGAAGCCTACCTCTACATTTGTACATATGGGGATACACAATGGGCCAGTGTCTGACCAGTCAGAAGCACTACTTGCAGATCAGGATAGACTTCAAGAACGAGTCTCGCAAAATGAAGTTGGTGAAATGGCCACGTTGGATAATGGTCTTCTATACCATTATGAGAACCCTAATAAAGACCTACAGAATTTATCAGAAACTCTCCGTACATTGAGCAGCGATGACAAAGAGCAGGAAACTTTAAAGCTAAACTCAGACATAGTAAACACGGTGGTTTCAAATGGAGATCCAGGTATACTAAAAAATTGTGTATTCACTCCAGATCATATGTTCTTTATTAGACCTACCACCCCACCACCTTTGTTACAATGTCATCTGCTAGAGTGCCACGTGAAGGACAGTGCACCCAAGATGGTGTCCAGTCAATCATTCGGTATTGTTGATGATGGGCCACATCTGGGAAATGATTCTGTCTTGGGATCTGGATTACCACCATCCTGTGAAGTCATTCAGAACAGTCTTTGTGATAAAGTGGAGGCATGTTTGTTACAGGACAACTGCCCTAAACAGCAAGTGGAAGACATGTGTGCCGTGGTTATCGCTGGCTGTGCAGAGGCTCCTCAGGACACAACAATATGTGAAGTTACAACCTCTCCTGGTGTGCAGCATAATAAGTCTGATCAGGAAACAAATGTAATCGTCTTGCCAAAATTAAATCCACCGCCCATTACTCTAGTAGGTGCTGTCGAAGAGAACGGTATTGTAAATACGGGTGTCTCACCATTAAAATCTGGGTTATCAGAACAAGATTGTTGTAAAATGATGCCTCCCTCTCAGTCGTTGCAGGATTTGCAGCAGGTGTGCTCAACAGAAGATGGTACTTTGGATGTCTATGAGCTCACTTGCACTAAATATTCTGTTGCGAAAGACAATAGTGTAGAACTCACAGCAGCATCTTGGAAAGTCTGCCACTTGTCACAATCAAAACATTTGGCAGAGGACAAAGAGAAAAGTCAGTGTGGGACAGCCACTCCATCCCACTTATTAGAGCGTCATCTGCTGCCCGTAAGCTTGTCCAAAGACGAATCATTGTCACGTGTGAGTGATGCTTCTTGTACGACAGATTCTACCGGAGAATACAGGTGTAATGTAAATGTGGCACATCCGGCACTGCCAGATTCTAACTTTGCAGAACCACAACAGATGGTCCTGGACTGTCAGTCAAGTATTTCTGCAAACCCGAATTCTTTGCAGATCCTTCTGCCTGACTGCCAGTCAAAAGAGAAGTCCTTGAGGGTTCTGCATGACACCCCAGTGTCTGTTGTAAGTGACCAGCCTAGTGTGACCTCAACAGCAGAGCCATTACTGGAAAATCCGATGTCTGAACTACTAGATTTGGTCCATGGTTGCCAGACAAATAACATTGCCAAACCACCTAACTCCTTAGAGGACGTTCAGCCGGTGTGCCACTCTGACACTAGTTCCATGTTGTGTGTTTGTGACCCTCTTTGCACTACAGTGTCTGTTGTGAAAGATGGCTTTAATGTAGACCCAGATGTTGCATTATTATCAGACCGTTCTTTGTCAGATTCACAAAACTTGGCACAGGACTGTCTGAAACCTTATTGTGTAACAAGTACACCATCTCCAGGCATTCAGGCAGCACCTCCTATAGATGACCATTCCATGCTTGATGTAAAGCTTTCCTCTTGTGACATGACTGCTGCTCTGGATGATTGTGATAATGATGATACATCAGGACCCCAGTTATCAGATAATCATTTCTGTCTGATGGATAGTTGTGAAACTACTGTGATACCAAACTCACAAATAAACAATGTGTTAGACAAAGAATTCAGTTCTTCATGCGATACAGGTATTACTATGGAAGACCGTGGCAATGTGAAACCACCTATTCTATCGGACTGTGATGTATCAGTGCCCGAGCAGGGTACGAAGAAGACGTTTTATGAAAACGCAGTCTTACCTGACTTGTTACTGGACATTCAGCCTGAGCATCGGATGGAAGAGCCCTTAGCAGCAACCCCCCCATGTCCTGCATGCCACGTACCTCTTCTATCAGACGCAGAACCAGTAGTACAAGGTCATTTGCTGCAGGAAAGCCAGGCTACACAATATGATAAATCAAAGCTGAATGACTTGACTGATATATCCAGCACAGTAACCAATCACAATGGCCTTTGTGACAGCAGTTCATTGTCAGAAACACTTTCTTTAGAAACTTCATTAAACTCTGACCGTTTATCACATGATGAATCAATGGATACAACAAGTGTGGATTCTAAACCGGTTCCGAAGACACCCGGAAGTAGAACTTTCCAAAATAACCAGAGATGTCTGCAGTGGAGGAACAAACATTCTTTATGCTGGTTAGATTGCATATTATCAGCCCTGGTCCAGTCTGAGATGCTCAACAATTTTGTGGCTAAGGGAGATAACAAGGAATTAATTATTCACCATCTTTTTGAACGATACAAGGAAGCCAGCTCCATGCTAATGCAATGCACCAAGAAAGTAAAAACAAGTATGCTATTTTCTATTATACATTTCTTTCTCCATCTTCTCCCATTTCTAAACAAAAAACGATTGTCAAGCCTCTTGGAGCGCATGCCATTTTTTTTCAATCTAACACCATATAATAAATAAAGTTAACACTAATATAAAATGTGGTGCGATCATAATCCCGACCGCTGGGAATCTGGAGTTAGAGTGCCGACCGCTGAGTACTGCAGTTAGCGGGAGGTTTAGGATGGGGGGGGTTGGGTTTAGGATGCGGGGAGGGTTAGGTTAGGCCAACTTTCATGGAGACGTCAGGATTGTAACCTGGTCGGGATCCCGAGCGCAGACATACTGTACCTGGGATGTAGTAAGGAGACTGGTGGCCATACTCAATACTGACAGGGAAGTCCAGACAAGGATCTTAATCCCAACGCCGGAATGCTGAAGGGCGCCAGCCCGAATGAGGTAAGTCCGGGCGCCCTTAGCGTTACCAGCAGGGGGGAGGGTAAGGTTTAGGGAGCGTAGCGGGGTTAGGTTTTTTTTTGGGGGGGGGAGGGTTAGACACCTCTGGGGGGGGGGGGGGTTTAGGTGTAGGCACTAACGGGGAGGGTTAGGGGTAGGCTACAAGAAGGGAGTGTTAGGAGGGGGGAGGGTGAATATACTTACCCTGACCCCTGTTGGGATGTCAAACATCGGGATGCCGCTGTCGGTATTCTGACAGGAGGCATCCCAACTGCCAGTGTTACATACCCATTCCCCGTACCCATCCCATATAAAATATACATTAAAACTGCAAGGTCAAAACATGCTAGATAGAGCTCCCAATAAAAGGGTACCTAAGCTCTCAAACGAAAAAGTATAATGACTCTGAAGCCAAATAGCATAGGTAGAAAGGGAAATTTAATGTAACTACATTTTTCTAATGTACAGTACTGTGCAAAAGTTTTAGGCAGACCTTACTACGTGAGTGGCTAATATACACTACGTGAGTGGCTAATATACACACAGATTGCTGTTGTTAGTATATTATGTGTTTTGTTTTTTTATATTTACAGTACTGTGCAAAAGTTTTAGGTAGGTGTGGAAAAAATGCTGCAAAGTAAGAATGCTTTCAAAAATAGAAGTGTTAATAGTTTATTTTTATCAATTAACAAAATGCAAGCCATTCCAACTAGGGGGAGAAATCAAACATGTTTGATTTTTCCCAGCTTGTTGGGTAATAACCGTTCAGTATAGGGGAACTCCCCCCAACTGAATTATTTTAACATAAGAAGACGGACACTCTGCTTCTACCATCGCTGGCAGGGTCTGCTGTTTAGGGGGCAAGGTAGCATGTAAGAGCTGCTCTAACTGTCCCTGCTCCTGCCCCCCATATTAATTTGCTGTATAGGGGTTGAGGGGATTTTGTGACCAGATGCTTTGGAGAGGGAGAAATTAAGTGACAAACTGTGGTGAAGGGGGAGATTGTGACGAGATGTGGAAAGGTGTGATGTGCAGATGGGGGGGTATTATGTGACAAGTTACTGTGCAAATGGGGGCAGTATCATGTGACAACTTATTGTGCTGGTGGAGATGTGTGAAAAAAGCTGCAGAAGAAGAATCAGATGGAAAGTGTGAAATGCATTTTTTAGTTGTTTTTTTTTTTTTAAAAAAGTCGGATGTGTCCACATACTTTTGAGACGTCAGAAATGTTCAGTTGCAGAGAAGTTGGCTGTAGTTGGTTAGATGCAGAGAAGTTGGCTGTAGTTGGTTAGATGCATGGTGTACCATTTTAGTTGGACAGTTGGTTAGTTGAATGAAAGTTGGACTAGTGTATGGCCAGCTTTATTCACATAATTGACATTGGGGCACATCTACTGGAAACACTTTGAAACTCGCACATGGCTGTACAAGTTTGTTACTGTTCACCCTTTAGCTGTGAAGGGGGTTGTGAGCTTGAGACTGATTAAAAGCTGAAATGACCACAATACTACAGTAGTGGTTATTCTAGCACCCCGCACATGTCGCAACCTGTGCAGTTCCTCTTCCCTGATTGGGGTGTCTCTTTCTGCTCTGGTGGTTCTAGCACACTCAGCTGATGCAATGAACTGCTGAGATACAAACCAGAGTGCGCTAGAAGCACCAGAGCAGAGAGAGACACCCCAGCCAGGACAGAGAAACTGCATGGGTTCTGACATGTGCAGGGGCTACAATGAACACTACTACAGAATGCGGCTTTTGCGTTCTGCCAATTTAATTTACGAAGTCTCTGACTCTTAAAATTGTCAAGTTGGGGTTCAGCTGCAAATTTTAAATGTCATTAGATCAAAGTTCATTGCCAAATAACATGCTAAATCCTTCTGAAATAATTTTTTATTCCCCTAATTTGGATCAGTTTCAGTATGTAGCATTTATGATTTGATGTGTATCAGTTTAATTTATAAATGTTTACTGCAGGTTTTTTTTACACAACTATTCCGCTACCAAGTCTATAATTTAAACAGCTTCTCCATGAACTTCCCTTTTTGTGTAAATGGGAAATATATGGGTTAGGGGGATGTAGTTATGAGACTGGCAGCTGCAATGAGTAAAGTTTAGGGAGTGTAGTGGGTTTAGATTTTTTTTTGGGGGGGGGGGGGGGGGGTTAGGCACCACTAGTGGGGGTTAGGTTTAGGCATGAAGGGGGGAGACTTAGGTTTAGGCACTAACAGGGAGGGTTAGGGTGCGGTTTAGGCTACAATAAGGGAGGGTTAGGGGGAGAAGGGGGAGGGTGAGTATATTTACCCGACCCCTGTCGGGATATCAACCATTGGGATGCCGCTGTCGGTAATCCGACAGCCGGCATTACAAATAACAGTTCTGGGTCAGGGGCTTCGATTTAAGCCATTGTGTAAAGAAGGACCTTCTGGGTGAGAGAGCAGAGGATCTCCTGTGATGGACTGATGGGTGCATTGACCTTCCTCTGGCAGTAATAGTCTGCCCTTTACCACCTTAGAGTCACTGAAAAACACAATTTGAATTGTCGGTGAAATATCCCTTTAACTATTGAACCTTCCACCGTTTCTCTCCTGCACCCTTTTTTCTGTCGTTGGTTTGCTCCCATCTCCCCAGCTAAACAATCTGTCTTTTGCGCACCTTGCAGGAGGGACCAATAAGTTTGAGATAGTCCTGAATGACGTGAGAATGCACATCTTTGACAAACTGAAGCCACTTCTGAAGTGTGAATTAGGTATGTACAACTCTACGTACTGTACTTGAACCGGGACCCCTGAAAGTGCAAGCGTACATGTTCACAAATGATTTTGTTAAGGTGATGCTGTGTCCAAAGTTTAGAGGGAAATAAGCTTATTACAGACCTAATATGTAAAATTTATAAACTCCCAACATTACGCTTGTAGCGTCTGCTTATAGTAAACACAAGAGCAACTATTATAATGATGAAAAGTGTTTTTCCCAGAATATGCAGCTGATATACCTTGAGAATATAGGTTGTCCTCACAAAGGAAAAATGAGCAGCTGTGCTATTAATGTACATGTAATTGCCTATGAATTTCATGCAAATTAGGAATTTACACTCAACTTAAATTACTTTATGAGCATAACTTTTGGGGATCACCTATCATTGCATCATTTTTGGATCAATTGAGACTCTGCTTGCAATCAACTGTATGCTGCAATATTTTATCCATGTTCCTTTATATGAGTACTCTAAAACATTCTATCCTCTACATACCCTCTTTAAATTTCAATTCATCCTGCCACTGTATACCTGAGGCAGGGTGCTCAAATGGTTTCCAGGACCCTCAGCAAATATTTAGAAATGACTGCTATGTTACCAGTGTCCTGCAAATTAATGCCCCCATTATGATACATATTGATTGCAAAGATTATAAACGTACTAAATCTGTTTGCCAGTCCCTCAATATTTTGTGACTTTGTCAGTGGCAATCATACAGATGTGTCCACATACATCTATCCTGCATGTGCCACAAGTCGAGTTACACAACGTGTGAGCGCTGTTTGATTTAATAGCGCTGAGCGTCTTTCCATGCTGCTTTCTTCTTTAGGGTCCATAGGGCTCCACAGGGAGACATTGGGATGTATGGTGGGACCTGGAGGACCGGACTCCACCAGCAAAGGTTTTCAATCCCAGGATGCTCCGGTCCTGAGGGCATTTCAGTTTTGTGGGTGTTCGGCAGGAGCTGGACCACAATTATAACCGAGGGCTGCATTAAGCAGCCCAAGTTTTAATTTTATGATTATTTTTTTTATTTTCTTCTACTATACCCTGACATACTAAGGTTTTGGGGCTCATTGTACCTCACATCTGCTTTATAGGTGTCAGGGCTATCACGTACTATATACCGCGGTTGCAAACTACACTGTGCCATATATAGCACGCTTACACACTACATTGTGCCATATTACACACACTGCAAGGTGTTCATTGCACTGTATCATACTGTGTATTCTATTATTCTTGGGACTATGGCTGGCAGAGGAAAGCATACCAAGCAGCCTGATGCTGCTGCTCCTGCTCTGGTGTCTTGTAAGTCTTGCTCTGCAGGCTTAGCCACAGAGTCCATCAGCCCTGTTGTCTCTCCCCCAGGACCCACTATGGGATGGCCACAGCAAGTACCCCCTGCAAATCCTTTGCCTCCTCCATGGTTAGACGTACGGTCTACCTCAGTACAGAGTGGCTAATACCTCTACGGTTTTTCATCAAATAATGTAAAAAGAGAAACCTTTGCCTACTAAACGTACTATATCATCACAATCCACACCGTTATCTGATCCTGAGATATCATCTGGGGAGGCAGAGATGCAGATCTCTCACTCTGACTCTTATGAGAAGAGGAACTACCCTCTAAACTAAATATACCGGCTCTTGTGAGAGCTGTTAAAACTATTCTACAAATAGAAGAGGATGAGCCCGCTCCTGAGAAAAAACACACACTTTATAAGCATCAAAAGGTTTTACCAGAGTTTCCTCACTCTGACCAGCTATCTGATCACGAGTGAAGCTTGGAATATGCCGGTAAAATGTTTCAAATTCCAAAACGTTTCAGTTCCTTTTACCCTCTTCCAGTACCTGATTGTACTAAATGGGAAGTTCCCCCAACGGTGGATTCTCATGTAACACATCTGGTTAAAAATGCCACCTTGCCCATTCATACTGCAACCTCCTTGAAGGAGACTACTTACAGATAGACGTATAGAATCTTGTCATAAATTTATATACTCTCTTACAGGAGCTATTACTCGTCCTGCTAGGGCTACGGCCTGGGTGGCAAAGCCATTGAGAGTTGGGCCGAGGCCCTAGAAGAGGCTTTTCCCCCTGATGCTTCAAGGGAACAGCTATCCTACATAGCTCACATTAGAGATGCAGCCTCCTACTTAGGTGAAGCAGCTATGGATATGGCTCTCCTAGCCTCCAGGATATCTGCCACTTCGGTAGTGGCCCACCGTATTCTTTGGCTATGTTCCTGGAAAGCAAATTCTGAATCAAAACGGGCTCTGGAGTCTCTGCCTTATGCAGGAGATGTCCTATTTGATCCAGAATTGGATAAAATTGTGACTACTTTGGTAACTAACAAGATGGCGTTCATGCCCTCTGCATATAATCCAAAGCCGCGGACATCATCCTTTCGCCCTCAAGGCAATGCCAAAGGTCAGTCCTATCTACAGCAACAGACATCAGCCAAGGCCTCCAAGCCTAGGGCCAAACAACCCTGGGATACTAGAGGTCCATCTGCCAAGTCTAAGGACAAGCCTGCAGCCTTATAGGGCGGGCCTCTCCCTGGGTGGGAGGCAGACTTCTTCAATTCGCCCAAGTTTGGCATCAAACTACGTCAGATGCTTGGGTAAGAGAAGTTGTCTCCCACGGATACGCCCTCTCCTTCCTGAGGCGACCCTTCCTGAGAGGGGAAGGCCCCAACAGTTCTTTTGCACCAGCCATTCCGTCCTCACTGAATTCAGGAGTAATAATTCGGGTCCCCTCCTCACAACGGGGCAAGGGCTATTAATCTACCCTTTTCTTAGTTCAGAAGCCCAATGGGTCTCATCGGCCTATCCTCAACCTCAAGTCCCTGAACAAATTTATCAGGGTGCCCAGGTTTCGTATCAAAACACTCCGTTCTATTATCCTAGCTATGGAACCTGGAGATTTTATGGTATCCCTAGACATTCAGGATACTTACCTACATGTACCTATAGCGCCTTCTCATCAACAATATCTCTGGATTGTTACACTGCACCAACATTACCAATTCCAAGCACTCTGCCATTTGGTCTCAACGGCCCCTGGGGTCTTCACCAAGATCATGGCAGTTAAGGCGGCCTCTCTTCATCGTCAAGGGATCAGACTGTTCCCGTACTTGGACGATCTCTTGCTGTTGGCAAGCTCCCCAGAGACTCTTCACAGCCATCTGCAGTTAACCGTTACCTTTCTACAAATGCACGGTTGGCTGATCAACTGAAATAAGTCTTCCCTGTCACCCTCTCAAAGGATGGTACATTTGGGAGCCCTCCTGGACTCTCAAGTTCAGAGAATCTTCCTGACAGCAGACAAGATTTCAGTGATACAGTACAGACTATACAGACCGCTTCACAGTTGCAGTGTGTCGATTCACTTTGCAATGCAGGCCTTGGGATCAATGGTGTCCATCTTCGACATGGTGGAGTTCGTCCAGTTTCATTCCAGGCCCCTCCCAACACCTGATCCTCTCCAGGTGGAACGGGCTACCCCGTCTGCTCAAATGCCAGATGATGAGCCTCCCCCCAGAGGTACGCCTGTCCCTTTTTGATCCCGGACTGGGCTCTCCTCATCACAGAATCATGCCTCCAAGGGTGGTGCGCAGTAACCGGCCAGCACTCCTTCCAGGGCTGATGGTTCCCAGTTGAGGCAGTGTTGCCAGTCAACATCCTGGAACTTCGAGCCATCTACAAAGCTCTCACTCTGGCTCAGAATATTCTGAATAACGGGCCAGCACAAGTAGTCAGACAACCCCACGGCTGTGGCCTACCTCAATCGCCAAGGGGGCCCTCGAAGTCAGTATGCAATTACAGAAGTGTCCCGCATTCTCACATGGGCCGAACGCAATCACCTAGCCATCTCTGAAGTGTTAATTACCGGTGATTCTCAATTGGGAGGCGGATTTCCTCATCCGTCATGACGTGCATGCAGGAAAATGATCTCTACATCCAGAAGTCTTTCAGATTCTAGTGGGCAAATGGGGTCTTCCGGAGGTGGATCTTGTTGCCTCCAGACGACAACAAACTTCCAGTTTATGGAGCCAGAACAAAGGACCCCGACGTGGCCGTCATAGACACATTGTCGGTAAAATGGAACTTCCAATTAGCATACCTCTTCCCTCCAATATCCCTGCTTCCTCGAGTGCTTCGAAAATTCAGACAGGAGGGCGCCACAGTCATGTTAATCGCTCCGGCCTGCCCAGACATCACTGGTGCTCCAATCTGCAAAGGCTCTCCATAGACGTTCCTCTTCAGCATCCTCTACGAGTAGACCTGTTGTCTCAGGGTCCATGTCTCCATCCGGACCTAGCCCATCTGTCTTTAACGGCTTGACTCTTGAGACATCCCTCTTAACGGCTAAGGGGTTTTCCAGCTCTGTGGTCCAGACCATGCTAAAAGCACGTAAACCAGCCTCAGCCAGGATTTACCACAGAATATGGCATACATATTTCCAATGGTGTGCTCCAATAAACTGACCCTCAGGTGTTTAAAGTTACTAGAATTCTTGCCTTTCTTCAAGCTGGACAGGATCTAGGTCTCCGCCTAGCGTCTCTGAAAGTACAGGTCTCTGCTTTGTCTGGTTTCAGCGCACAATTGCTTCTATACCGCATGTTCACACCTTCATGCAGGGTGTTCTACGAATACAACCTCTCTCTATCCCTCCTGTGGCTCCATGGGATTTGTCAGTGGTGCTCCAAGCACTTCAGGAGCCTCCATTCAAACCCCTGGAATCAGTTGATATCAAATGCTCACTATGGCATCTGCCTGTAGGGTATCTGATTAAGGGGTGCTTTCATGTTGCTCCCCATTTTTGATATTTCATCTGGACAGGGCTATTCTTCGAACATGCCCAGGCTTCCTTCCCAAGGCGGTTTCTCGCTTCCACCTGAATGAGGAAATTGTGGTTCCGGCCTTTAATTCACCAGACCTCTCGGCAGGTGAGGCCTCTTTTGGATGTGGTCCGTTCTCTAAAGATCTACGTGGACCATACTGCTTCCATCCGGAAATCAGACTTCCGCTTCATCTTCTATGGATCCCATAAGAAGGGATGGCCAGCTAACCGACTCTGGCCAGATGGATTTGCATGATTATCTCGCAGGCTTACACGCAGACGGACCTTCCTGTGCCGACTACTGTCTCTGCTCATTCTACTCGCTCTGTGGGTCCTTCGTGGGCAGCCCGACGTGACGCCTCAGCTGAACAGCTATGCAAGGCGGCCACCTGGTGTTCTGTCCACACCTTTCTTGGGTTTTATGCCTTTGATACATTTGCCTTTCAGGATGCTTCCTTCGGGCGTAGGGTTCTTCTGTCAGCTCATGAGCGTTCCCGCCCTGGAAAAGCTGCTTTGGGACAACTCCAATGTCTCCCTGTGGAGCCCTATGGACCCTGAAAAAGAGGAAAAGGAGAGTCACGGTAAAACTTACCTTGGTTAACTCTTTCTTCAAAGTTCACAGGGCACCTGCCCTGACACTCCTAGCTTCTATGGGTTTTCTTCTTCTGGTCACTTGTTTCCTTCTCTGTGTGAGAGAGTGATTCCTCAGTGTACCAGTCTTCCTTCTCTCCTATCCTGCTCCTGTCTCGGTTTTGTTAACAAAACTGAAGTGCCCTCAGGCTGTGGGCAGGGTATAGGGGGAAGGACCGGAGCATCCTGGGATTGAAAAGCTTTGCTGTTGGTGTCTGGTCCTCCAGGTCCCACCTATACCCCAATGTCTCCCTGTGGACCCAATGGACTTTTAAGAAAGAGCGTTAACCAAGGTAAGTTTTACCATAGCTGTAATTTTTTTCTCTTCAAATGCGTCTTATTCGCACACCCCATGTGAATAGAATGCACAAGCAGATGCTGATTAAAATATGCGGCATGCCTATATTCTGTGTGCGACCGGCTGTTGTACTATGTAAGGCGCTGCGGAACACTTGTGGCTCCATTTAAATAAAGGATAATAATCTGCATGTGAAATGCTAAGTTAGTGTCAGCGGCTGTGTCACTGTAACGTAGTATTTTGCATGCAGATACACCCGCACTCACAAACAGAACATAGGCATGCTGCATATCATTTTAATCAGCAGAAGCTGCTTGTGTGTCCTATTCGCATCGCTGTGCGAATAAGACTCATTTGAAGGGAAAAAGTTGCACAAAAAGATGCTCAACGCTACCGAGGCATGGCTCGACTAGAAGGGCTGTTCAACGTGCAAGGAGGACACATCTATAATTGTGTATTTACAAAAAGAAATTTAGGGACCGATTGTATTCCAGAACGGCACATTGCAGCCATCAACGTTCACAAGTTCTCTCCGCACCTCATAGAGGAGTGCAGGGAAAACCTGCGATGTTGAGCTACCTAAATAGGCAAATATGTGTCCAGTCGAACATTGCAGTGAATTGAATTGGCCCCTAAGAATAAATTTCTTGCATATTTTTGTTCTTATGTGCTCTGCCTTTTTATCATTCTGATCTTTGTGTGACTGGTTGCAGTTATCGGTAGTCCTTGGTACTGAGTTTGTTTAGAATTTTTCTCCCCATTATACAGAAATAAAAATCTATATGGGGGTATATGTAATAGCCTGCGGACTGTAGGCGTTGGCGAGTCCCGTGTGAGACTGCCCTATTTTTTTTAATTATTATTTATTTAAAGTAGTCATTTAAAAGGCAAAATCAACCTGGTTTTGCCTTTTTAAATGACTTCTACTTTAAAACATTGGGCTGTCTCGCACGGGATTTGCCGATGCATGCAGTACGCAGACTATTACATATACCCCATTGAGTGTTCTTTTGTTAAAGATCAGCAATCTTCTGCATATCCCTTCCTAGGCCGACCATAGAAAGGCATCATGGGAAATGTAGTTCCGCTAAACAGTTGACAAGTGGAAAATGAGCAGTGTCTATGAAGTGCTTTTAGCAGTAACGTGAAGGAGGAGTATTTTTAAGGAATGGTGATAGATACAATATATAGTGCAAGGCTCGCCTCCTAGAGATCACCCCTTAACCCCTTCAGCACTGGGAGCACCTCTATCACATTGATTAAAACGTTCATGTGCAGTTTATTTTTAATTAGGTGGCACCCCTTCATTGCAGGTGTCTGAGAAGTGACTAAAACGTTTTTGGACTTAATGGACTACGTACTAGTGTAAGTGGAATAACATCTGCAAGGTACGGATTTTAATGGCTACGCCATCTAAAATGAACTTTGCCGGATTACATCCGCAGCAAAACACTCCAGTCTTACTGTGCCCTTGTCTCCCCACGTTTAATAGTATATAAGGGGTTTTTTTTATACCTGTGTAAAGGATAGTGTGCCATTTTTTAAAACCTCCAATTTTAGGTGCATTTTGCTAAGTTGAGTGCACCTATTGAAGTTATTCTCCAACAATGGGGACACACACACACAACCAACGACCTGTAACTAGAGCAGGGTAGATGTAAGGCATTTGTCAGACTGGTGCAGGATGATTTTAGTGTCAGAATCTTGCTTATATATCCAGTTTATTAGTGGCGTTGGCGTGGTGGTTCTTGCTGGGTACGCTGCTAAAAAGTCCATGCAGTAGTAGAGTAGGGACTGCCAAATATATATATTTTGTGTCTACTGCCAAAATTGAGTTAATTGTAAGTTGCTAACACAAATAAGAATTACAAGGTGTTATATAGAAGTGTAAATGTGTTATTGATGCACAGTGATGCCTACCCATTCTGCAACATGTTCAATTAAAATATATAGATGTGTTATGTACCATCATTTTCTTTGCCTTGCTACAGAATGGATTATTTGCGAGATATAGATAGATAGATATACATATATATATATATCTATCTATATTTGTATTTTTTATTTGATGGTTGCCTTATGTCTGTCTAACCTTTCCTTGTCACTACAGGACAGAAAGAGAGCCCGGTCTTTGCGTTTCCTTTACTACTGAAACAGGACCTGGAGGTTGAGAAACTCTTTGTGCACACTTACACGTGGGACTTTAAGTGCGAGCTCTGCGGATATAGTTACCAAGATAGGTGAGCGAGCATCTTTTACATGCAGTGATATGGGTAACATCAGTGACTCTGTAACCACTCAGCCTGGATTGTTGCAAAAGCTAAAGAAATATTTAGTCGTCACACATCATATCGTTACTACTCACTAAGGGGGGAGATGTATCAAACATCCTATAAGGGACAAATAAAGGTGGTGCCTGTAGCAGTCAATCATATTATAGCTAACATTTATCTAGTACCTGCTATATAATAACTATAAGCTGATTGGATACAATGGGTAACTCCTCCACTTATCATTTTTCGAATGTATTCTAAAACTCCCCCATAGTCTGTTCTAAAAAAAAAAACAAAAGTTATTAATCTAGGAAGTTTATGGCATGAAAGATAATTATTGACCTATGTATAGTATTATGTACAAAAACAAGGGTATAAATCGGGGATGGACAAGCGCAATAGATTTTAGGATCCGGACAAAAAGGCCATATATAGAAATTACTCTAAAGGGGCACATCCACTAGACGATCTACTCCCTGTCCAATCTCTAAACGATTTTCCCTTGATTTTTTTCTCTTGAAATTTTCTTTCAGTCTGAACGATTTGCAAACAATCTTTAATAGATCAAGTGAAATTGACCTGCATGTTCAGACGACTGACGAGACGACCAGCGGGAGCGCGCATCGTTGATCGTTAACGACCAAACACTGCACGATTTATAAACTATTTTTAAACGATTGAACGATAACAACGTAGTTATCGTTCAATCGCCTGCTAAAATCGTGTAGTGGATGCCCCCCTTAAGAAGTGTTGGGGAGATGTAGCATTTGGCGACTAATGGGCGTTATTTTTGTGGACCCGCTTTATCTCCAGTGGTGAAGCGGGTACTGATAACGGTTGCATGTATTAACAAAACTTTTGCCGAAGAGGGAGTGTGTTAACTCCCTTTTCCGGTGAATCACCGTCTCAATCTTTGACGGCACATAGCGGTCATTCTGCTCGCTTCCCTGCATTACTACATACAGGGAAGCAGTAACTGCAGCACTTAATGTGCGCACTTACGGTTTTCACCCCCCTATTACCCCTTCATACATCTCCCCCTATATTTTTGGTTCGTCCTGGCTTCTGGTATTTGTCCATCCCTTTTATAGAGTGATAAGATTTACTAGAAGTGTATAATGAATATTGCCTGATTGCTGTAGCTGGTGAATGCAGAATGGATTAGGCAGGGCAGCTGGTTGTGATGGTGTATGCCTGATCATGGCTATTTTTTTTTCTTTTGTGATTTGTATATTTACCTGCAGATGCCAGAAAACACTGACCACTTTCACAAGGGTGGTCCCAGAATGGCGCCCCCTAGACGCCGTGCACACCGCTCCATGCAACCAGTGTCAGAACGCAAATCAAAGACGGTCAATGCGTTTGGAAGAGTAAGTTGCTGTGTTTTACAGTCCCGTAGCCATAATGTATTAAATCATCCTTTTATTTCCCATTAAACGGCTTTGGTCTCATCTGTTGAACAATGCCGTAAATGAATTAAATCGTGACATTTTACCTAAGGAGATACTGTATACATCTGACCCACAAATATGTGCAGGAAGTAACTTTGTTGTTCCACATATCATACGTAAGCAGTGGGGGGGTTTCCTCTACAAGGTTCCTAAATATAACATGATGTTTTATTTTTTTTCATTTAATCGTTGTTTACACAGTAAACTTGTCTGTTTTCTCATTCATAGTAAGACTAACTTGGCACTCTTGTAGTCTAAAATATGTTGGCTCAATAAACCGTTTATTAGGGTAATAACCATTGAGTGTCCTAGGATATAGGAAAATACATTTCTCCTTGTTCCCTTGCCACTCGTTCCAAAATCCCTGTCTAATCCCCAGTGTTTAACAAGCTGCCTTACTTACTCCTGTATGGAATCAAGTTAGATTTACAGCATTCCCAGCCCCCACAATATGCCCTTTTGTTCGTATTGCTGCCGGACTACTCTACTCCCCACTATTTATTAATCATGCACTAATTTTGTATATTCAGTTCTTTTTTTTTTTTTTATTGAAACACCATAAAAGCAAATCATCCTATTTTCATTTCTTAATGATGAGAATACAGGTTGTCTTCCATATCCGAGATGCTTGGGACCAGAAATATTTGGGACTTTTCCGTAGTTTGGCTTATTTGCATACCATAACGAGATATCTTGGGGGATGGGACCCAACTCTAAGCACAAAATGCATTTGTTTCATATACACTTTATACACATAGCCTGAAGGTCATTTCATACAATATTTTTAATAATTTGGTGAATGAAACAAAGTTTGTGTACATTCAACCGTCAGATAGCATAGGTGTCGGCGACCAAAGAATTTCGGTTAAGGAAGAATCGACCTGTATCAATATTTTAGCAAAAAATAAGATCTTGCAACTCTTAAAATGTCCTTTACTGTCTGTAAGTCTCTCTGCTTCTACTAGCTGGTGACCAAACTACACCCATGCACCTAATTCAGGGAGGAATGCCAGCAATCTCGTAGCTGTCACCATTTCCCATCTCTTTAAGACCCTTTAAACGTGCTCTATGGAAGTCGTGCCCTGTCTGCAACAAACTAATTTCTATCTATAGTCTCCTCTCAAGCAACCTCAGCTATCTAGCAATGGCAGACACTTTGCTCACACTATCACATGCTGATTCCATGATAAGTATTATAAAAAAATATTATATATTTATATATATATATATATATATATATATATATATACTACTACTAGCGTGAGATGTCAGAGATAAAGCTGTGGTCATGGGGCGAGATACTGTCCAACATGCAGCAAAACATCCTGTTAGTATTACAGTCAGGGACTTTTTTTTTTTTTTTTTACGTTGCCTTTTGCAGTGATCTTTACTGTAGAATCCCTTTCGTGATAATGAACGGGAAGTTAATAAGCTTAAGCCTAGGTCTCGGTTTAGAACTGATGAGAAGCACACTTATGAATACACTGATGGCATTAGTAATAAACTGGTAACCTAATAAAAGCTCATTGACAACATGCACTAGTAATAAACAACTGTGCCTCAGTAACTTACGCTGGTGATCTACATACTGACCTAGATCACATCGGTCACTCACAGTAACTCAAAGCTATTGGGAAAGCTATTTCAGCACAGTTATTTGTTACATAAGTATTAGAGCTCACTGATATTGTACCAGCCTGCCACCAGCGCAATACAATCGGTCACTACCTTACCGTGGATGTCAGGACATGTAATCCTCTCCAGTAAATACATTACTTTGAGACTGGTACAGGGGGTTCGGGATGTCCCTCCACAGTGACTGTGTGACAGTCCAAAATTCAAATAGGGGAACCACACCTAACTGCCAGTGAGACCCGACCGGCGATGTTTGGGGTGGCAGTTGGTGTGGTTCCCCTATTTGAAATTTGGACTGTCACACACTTGGCACACAGTCACTGCGGAGTAGTCGCTGTATATTGCCCATCCCTTCCACAAACTCAGTCTTCCAAAAACTGAGCGTCTTTCTACGGTCTACGGATGCTACTTGACACCAATCTGTTGAGAACTTGAAAGTAAACCCTGCGCCTCATGCTCACTGCCAAGGTGCCATCATTGTTCTCCCACATCCAAACTGTCTCAAAATCCTGTTTCATACATGGAAGAAACATCTCCAGGAGGGATGCAGTCAGGAAGCCAACAGTCGAAATGCCGACCGCCGGCTTCCCGAATGTCAAATCCCGGCAGGGTACCTGTCATTATACCTATGCCGGGAGCCTGACGCCCGGCATACCTAACAAATGTAGGTAGGCCAGGCGGCGGGTGCGGACAGCCGAGGGGGGTGTTACGGTAAGGGCTCCCTGGGGCGGGCTTAGGGTTAGGCACCCCCCCCGAGAGGGTTAGGCTCGGGGAAGGGGAGAGGGGTGTTACGCACCCCCGAGTGGAGGTTGGGGTTAGACTTGGGTTTAGGCTGCTGGGATGGGTGGGGGTTAGGTTTAGGCACTAAGGGGGGAGGTTAGGCTTAGGCACCACTAAGGGAGGGATAGGGGGGGGGGGTAGGGTTAGTTATACTTACCTAAATCCCCTGTCGGGATTTTCACTGCTTTTGGGCTGTCGGTGTCAGGATTTGGCCATAGGGCCGGCGGTCATTCATACTGATTCCCTCCAGGATATGCACGTTTCTCTCTCACAAGACAATACAAAGACTTCTATTAATGTTCTCATGAACTTCCACTAGTGCTTTTCCTTTCCTACCAGTCTTTCACCCCTACACCCTAATTTGGAGTGCAGCGACCATACTAATTTTCTGTGTTTTAAAGGTGCTGCTGCTGCTCCATTCTGTCAGTCCCTATATTGGTGATATATATTTTACATGATCCTGTGTTTCCTCTTATATAAAAAGTCTATTCCAAAACTCTACCAACATATCCAGTATATCTCTTCCCTCGACTCAAAATATCTCCCAACTTAATCCTTCTGCTATGCCTAAGATCTGTGGCTCTCATCCTCACTTGTTTCTTTCTCCCATTCCTAAGTGCCTGATTACTATCCATCTCTATAAAGTTCACTCACAACTTTACACTCTAATCACCAACTGGACCCTGAATCCTCATTGCTGTGTCTGCTTCCTAGAACTCCATTAACCACTTCTCCCATTGCAATCTGTCTGGACGCGTATTCAACCTTAAACATCAAGTTACTATTTTCCTATAGATGTTGCGAGTCCGCGAAAGTGCCCTCTTATATAAAACAAGACTGGGCACTAAACCTGTCTGTTCTCACACCAAAGAATTGTGAAATGTGCCAGCGCTGTATAAATGAATGTTTTATTATGGTTGAAAATAGTTTAAATGTGTACTGAAGACTAATGGCACATAAGCCTGCTATATTGGGGAAGGGGGATTATTTGTTTTTTTATTTGCAAGTAGAGTGAAGCATTTTGTAATTCCTTGCAGTGGTGGTTTCGCCCTTACAGTCCTTTCAATGTGTGTGTGTGTTATGATACTTTGCATTGTAAAATTTTGTATGTCTTGCAGGCTGCGTTCTGTATTTATGATGCACTTTGTGGAGGGTTTGCCGACCAATGATCTGGAGGAGTATTCATTTCAATTTAAAGGCCACATGTATGAAATAAGAACAGTAATTCGGTATCGGTACGACCATTTTTCCACTTGGATAGCCATTGATGACGGTGAGTGGTGCCAATTGCACATAAATGTGGTGGTTTTTTTTGTTTCACTCATGAGGTCCATATTCTTGTTTCCTGACATTGTATAGGTGATTGCTGGTATACGGTAAAGGGAAACATCTGAACTCTCATTTCCCTGTATGTCTATGAAAGATTAATTGTATAAACAAAAAACAAAGAAGGAAGTTATAAAAGAAAGATCAATGTGTTGAGTTAAAGTTGCAGGAGGGCTTTTAAAAGTCAATAAACTGAGTAATCTCAAGATGAAGATCCTTTTAACAGTGAACCAGGTTAACTTTATATATCTATAATCTAATGTGAAGCAATGTAACCGTTCTCAGGGTCCCATACAGCAGACTGCATGGTTTGGTCTGTTGGAGCAGGGGGTTGATTCTCTAATTTAGGGTTATAATGGGGCTCTTGAATGCTACAATAGTTTGTTTATAAAAAAAAACAATTTCTATTTTAGTTGTTGTTGTCCTGTTAAAGTCTTGGGGGCTTATGTAAGAGGGTGCGATCTGGTGCCACTGTGGGAGCTCTTGCGAGTCTTCCCGTATTTTTAAAGCAGAAATAATTTTAAAGGCAAAATCAAGCTGGTTTTGCCTTTAATAATGATTACCACTTTAAAAATATGGGAAGACTCGCAGGAGCTCCCACAGCGGCACCAGATCGCCCCCTCTTACATGAGCCCCTTAGACTATGTTTAGACGCATGGCCGGCGGTTCAAATCCCGGCAACGGCAGCCCGTCAGAGGAGGAAATCCCAATCGTCCTAAAGCAAAGTATAAACTAACCTAATTCTACCCCCTAACCCTCCTTTAGGGTGCCTAACTCTAACCTCCCCCACTCCCCCCTGTGCCTAAACCTAACCCCCTTCCCCGCCGCCTAACCCTAACCTCCCCCTGGGGATGCCTAACCCCCCGTCCCCTAGCCTGACCCTAACCTCCTGGGGGGGTGCCTTACCCTAAATCCCCCCCCGGCAGCCCTAAACCTAACCCTCCCCTCCCCGCGGCTGTCCGATTGAGATGTCCACTGTAACAGGCTGCATAATTTTAGTAATCTAAAGTGAATGTAGTTTATATTTTAATGGCAAATGCAGTAGATGGTCCTGATTTATTTCTGGTATAACCATACATTTCTCATTGCAGGTACTTGGCTAGAGTCAGATGATCTTAAAGGCTCATTCTGCAGAAGGCACCAAAAATTCAGAGTCCGTGCGGAGGACATCCATGTGGTCATGTGGGAGAGGCGTAAAGCAACGACGACTGCAGAAGAGAGTACTCAGCTTAGTGCAACAGTGCATGAAAATAATGAGCTTAATGCAGAAAATCAATCCACATCGCCTCAAGATCAGAACCTGTATCTGGCTGCTTCTGCTGACGCTCCCGCTCAGGCCGTTCCTGCAACTGGGTGTCTAGACTTAACAACCACCAACCCGCTTGCTGGAATGGAAGGATATGCTGATGATGACATCATAACCCTGACTCTCGTAGAAATCCCGATGGATGCTACGGGCAATCCTATAGATCTTAGTCCACCTGATAATTGTGCAGCTGAAATGGAAACAAGTCAAGTAGTCTTTCCCCAACCTGCTCAACTGAAAGTGCCCAATGATCCCTTGCCGCTGCCTCAACCTGACGACCAGAGGCATGGGACATTGTCATCACCCGTCTGTACCAGTTCTACAGCAAAGACTGTTCCTTCTGTGGATTGTAAATCTCGTCTCAGTCCTGTTAAACAAAATAAGGTGACAAAACCGGGTTTTAACATGCAGGCTAAAGCCACTGCAACTTCCACCCCTGCTCCGCAGCCCTATAACACAAAGAAAAGCATAGTCGGCACCTGGATGATGAGTTTGGTAAATAAAGATCATTCTCTTGTAAATTCCAGTCTTTGTGGTGCAAATAAGAAAAGTCCTGCAATCAAACCTTGCCCTCCCCTGAAAGTAACCGAAATAGACGGTGTTCCCAAGAATGCTCAGAACTTTAATGGTTTCCAACCGAAACGTCTGAACACAACTGCTAATCCATTGGGATCCATTGTATGCCAATCTAAGCCTGCAAATCCGCCTAAAGGCAAGACTGCAACGTCTCTTGCAACCTTTTTAACACCCGCTGCTCCTAGCCATTTGAAACCTGTGAGCAATGGGTTAAATTATGAAAAACTGTTGAAGGATGGGAGCTCACCCAGCGATGATAGAATTCGAAAACTTAGGCTGAAGCTACTGAAGAAGCTGAAGGCCAAGAAGAATGAACTGGCCTCTTTAGAAAGGATGGCAAAAATACAACACAGCCACCCCTGTAGCGAGCAGTCCGACGCCATCCCCCAAGGCAGGTTGAATCGGCGCGAGCACCTGCGCGGCTTTTTGCAGGAGCTGCAGGATCAGATAGACAATGCCGACAATGAATCCATTTGCACAATGAGCTCCACCACCTCTATATGCAGCAGTCCCGGAGATGCACAGTTCTTTGCAGAGTTTTTCTCACCACCGCCGATGGACAACCCATCAAACGACAGCAGGTATCTAGAGATGTTGGCTGATGGCTATGGAATATCAGCTGACCAGTCACAACAGGCAAATGGCCATGACCTCCCCATGAACAGTAGTTTCTCCCAGCAGTCTACCTCAGGAAGTCATTCCTGCCTCAAATCCGGCACACCTGACCGCTCCATTGGCGAAGAGTCTCTTGATCTCATGTCATCTTCTACTTTAGCGATGTTGGACGAGGACACTGAATACTTCCCTCCTTTTGATTATATTTTCTAAAATATTGGAAATATTAATTGGAAGCTTGTGTTGCTTATCCTTCCCGTATAGTCCTCAGAAGCTGCTGCTGTTTTCTTACATCACACCCATTGCCAACAAATATTGGTACAATTCATGTCACAACGTGTCACGCCTCATGTACTATGTACTATTTTCTGCATTCTTATCATTTAGTCCACACAATGACTACATCATAGTCAATGTATTCTTTATACCAGGAGTAATCAACATGCGGCGCTCCCAACTGCTGTGGAACTGCACACCCCAGCATGCTCTGCCACAGTTTTGCTATTAGGGAATGCTAAAACTGTGGCAGGGCATGCTGGGATGTGTAGTTCCACAGCAGCTGGCTTGCCTGCATGGTGAAACCGCTGCTTTATACCAGCTATATGTCACTGTTTTTTTCTTTTCTATAATGTGTGGCTCTTGCACCTTCTCCTTAAACTTCATTCGAAATTGTAGTGATACGAAGCATTTTAGTACGGTGTGGAGAAAATGCGAACACCTTTGCTTGTCAATAATCAATGCTACACAGGTTAATTCTAAAATGTGTGTTCAGTCAACAGCAATATTTATTTTATGCACTTATTATTTGTATTGTGTCAGGGAATGCATTACCAGCTCTGCTGTACAGTGACACGCGGAAAGTGTCCTGTATGTAAAAGTGTCTGAGCGTTTGCTATACTTTGTTCTTAATAGTGTTCATTCCAGCACCCTGCACCTGTCACAACCAGTGCAGTTCCTCTTTCCTGCATGGAATGTTATTCTCTGCTCTGGTGCTTCTAGCACATTCAGCTGATGCAACAAACTGGTGAGATACAGGCAGGAAAGAGGAACTGCACGGGGCTGACACAGGTGCAGGGTGCTAGAATGAACTCTACTGGAACGTTTTAATCATTTGGTTTTTTTTCTGTTTGGTCTTTCATTAGGGTCATGATGCAATGCTAAACTACAATGTGTGTGTAAATTCTTCTAGCTTAAACGCTTTTACAAAACATTAAAAAATTAAATGAAGTGCGCTTAGAGGAATGCAGGGCACACAGTGTTTGAGGTGGAATTGTCACTTACGATCATCGGGTAAGGGGGTAGCCATTTTGTGTGCTAGACTCATTTTCATGGTTTCTAGCAAAGTGATAGGTTGCATACTGGTTCCGCCCACAAAATGGATTCTTTCCCGGTTTGTAAGGTGACAGGTTTACTAACTCATACATGTCAGTTTCTCTCCAAATGAGGTTTGGTTCGTACATTTCCTGACTTGACTTGAAATTTTTACGTTTTGTTTTTTTTTGTATATATATATATTTTCAATGTATTTGTTAAATAGCAAAAGGCTGCTATATTAAAATGTGTAAAGGTATTATAAACTGCCTGCCGTGTGATTTGTTGATGCATGTATTTATTTTCATAGATTTTATACGGTTTTATTTATGTTCTTACAGGGTCCAGATAACATATCACACACATACTTAGGGGGAATGTAATTAGCTGCCCTATTAAATAAGTTACGGGAACCCCCATGCACTAAGCACCAGACGGTGGCTTTTTCCTGGGGAGCTGTGAGGAAAACATTGTTAAAATGCAAACTTCTGCATTTAATGCGCTGGGAAACCCATAGGTGTCAGCACTTTACACATAATCTATGAGTTAGTGTGCATTAACCCATACTTTACTGCACAGGGAGCTTTTCTCCATGCTGCAAACCCTGTGTTTAATTGAATTCCCCCCTTAGGAGCAGATTCAGTTCAACACATTGCACATGTTTCCAGCTATTATGGTAGTCAGATTCTGCTCATACCTCCATAGGCTGTGAGCAGAATCTGCCTCCTGTAGTTAACGCACAGATGTCGCCGAAACGGGCACCTGGGGCCTCCGCACTTTATTCAGTCTGCCCCTTAATCTAGATCCAATCAGATATTTATGCTATTCAATTATCCATAGGAATTACTGGGAATTTTTGTTCACAGCTCCTGATCAGGTGAAAAGTAAGAAAAATTCCCTGTTTTGAAAATGTCAAGACCTATCCATCCAGTCCAGGTGAAGACTACGGTGTATATTTACTAAAGTGAGAGTTTTTAGAAGTGGAGTTGTTGCCCATAGCAACCAATCAGATTGTAGCGATTATCTTCAAGAAGGTGCTAGATATATAAGTAGAATCTGATTAGTTGCTTTGGGCAATATCTCAACTTCTAAAAACTTGCACTTTAGTAAATATACAACTTGTATTTTCTTATGTGAGGGTTGTACTGCTATTATGAGCATACAAATCTGATAAGATCAACTGAATTAAATGTTGCACTACTATGGGAGATAATTGTCTATTCATGACTTTTACCCAAGTCACCTGCCTCGTACAAGTCTGAATGTATACACTGCAAATTACCCATACAGTGCATCCGGAAAGTATTCACAACGATTCACTTTTTCCACATTTTGTTAGACCCCGGGCCTGTTACTATGTTAAGTCACTATTATGTAACCTAATTCATGTGTCTGTAATCCTTACTACATGAAATAATATCAAATATACGGGCACGCATGGCATTATCACTGTAGCACACTGAGCATTTACTATAGATATATATTTAGGAGTTCATACTTTTAAGCCCACACTAAAGCTGGGTGCACACTGGACCTCATTCAGAGCCGGACGCTATTTGCGCTCGCTCGTTCAGAAAAAAGGGCTGGCTATTTAAATTGAGCGCTTGCCATTTGCGGTCTGTTGACACCTCTATTGTAACAAGAAAGTTATTGTGTTTGCCAGGTGGCGCTGGATATACAAAAAGATATAGACCAAAAATAAAATAAGTGAAGGGGAGATACTCAATCTGTTTCAATAGATGAAAAAGGTCCTTGCATAAGTCACTTTCTGTGGGAAATCCAAAGAGTCTCCGGGGATTAATCCAGTTGGCACATAGAGAAGAAAAAAATACAAAAACAAAAAAGACCGTCTTAGTGGTCTAATATTGTATTCCAAATGATATTATTAATGCATCAAGCATGGGGGCAGAGTGATATCAACTCCGTCAATTAATTAAATTGGTGCATACCCCAACTCAAGTCAAACGTAGTGGGGTTCCCAGAAAGGTTTCTTTATATCTCCCACCCGCTCAATGGTTCCATCCAATTCTGCTATAGTCATGTATCATAAATGAAGACAGTAGAATGATGCATACCCTACTTACATATTACAGACGTAATATTCTGCACATAAAGGTTTCTTTCAGTAGTTCTCCAAAAAATTCTTGGGATTAACTCCTTCTTTGATATATCCTCATACAAAAAGAGGGATAGGTAGTGTAGCTAAAAGTTCTCTTTAATAAAAAATGTACATACAAAACAAAAAATAACATAAATCAGAAAAAATATCAATAACAAAGTACCGATAACCTGAAAGTTGGAGGTGATATAAAATCCGCCACCTCATCAAGGAGCAAGTAATAAAGTCCTAATCTTAAGATTCCTGTTAACCAACGCGTTTCGACCTGTCAACTGCAGGTCTTTTTCAAGGTATAAGGAATCTGACCCACACTAGGGCTTTATAATACCCTGTGTCTTTAATTCATCCATTAATTGCCCAATTTAATGTATTGGTCATACACAGATATAGAGGCTTAAGTTGCTAAGGGTAGATAACACATTCCCAGGCGGAGGTAGATCAAGTTTGGTTAATTACCTAAAATTACTCAGCCGGATATCCCCCGGAAATGACGCATCGCATGTGCTGCTTAATCGAGACCCCGAGGTCTCCGTCCACCTCGTGCACGCTGTCAGCATCCTCCCAGGAGCCACGCGGCGCACAACCGCGGCACCCGGGGGATGCTGTAAATACCTCCCATCGTGAACGTCGCGAGGCTGGAAGTCGCCTCACCGGCGTCCAGCACCAAGTGGCATACACACATGGTACCCGGCGGATACTGTGCACGGCTCCTACCATAACTGCCGTGAAGCCGGAAGTCATCACACAAACATCTAGCGTACTTCCGCTCCCCGGCAAAGAGTGGTACAAAATATATAAAAATATGAGATATGGTAAGAACTTACCCTTGTTATCTCTATTTCTACGAAGTCCATAGGGTTCCACAGGATACCTTGGGGTATAGGTGTGACGTCAGTCGCAGGGCACCAAAGAGTTAAGCTTTCAGCCTCCCAGGATGCACTAGGTCCCCCTCCTATACCCCGCCCCCAGGCCAAGGCACCTCAGTTAGTTACTAAGCCATAGGCCGGAGGAGGAGAAGGAAGAGAGAGAACAAAGATCTGGACACATACAAGAATCACATTCTCACCAGAGGGAGACGGAAAACCGGTGACCAGAGCAAAGCCCATCTGCAGCACAGGTGCGACAGGGCGGGAGTCCTGTGGAACCCTATGGACTTCGTAGAAATAGAGATAACAAGGGTAAGTTCTTACCATATCTCATATTTTCTACTTCAGGGTCCATAGGGTATCCACAGGATACCTTGGGGATGTCCCAAAGCAGTATCCTTTAAGGGTGGGGACGCTCCTGTGCAGAAAGGAGAATCCGCCGCCCGAAGGAAGCATCCTGAGAGGCGAAGGTGTCAAACCTGTAATACCTCACGAAGGTATGGACAGAAGACCACGTAGCAGCCTTGCAGATCTGAACTGCCGAGGCACCACGTCAAGCTGCCCACGAAGGACCCACAGACCTAGTGGAATGAGCCTTCAGAGAAGGAGGGACCTGTAGGCCTTCATGAAGATAAGCTTCAGAAATAGCCATACGGATCCAGGCTGCCAAAGTTTGCTTTGAAGCAGGCCAACCCTTTTTACAGAAGCCATAGAGGACAACAAAGCGTCCGACTTCCTAAACAAAGAAGTGCGGTCCACATAAGTCCTTAAGGCCCGCACAACATCCAAAGAGGCCTCACCCACGGAAAGACCCGGTGAGTTAAAGGCCGGAACAACTATTTCCTCGTTAACCTGAAACTGGGAAACAACTTTGGGGAGAAACTCGGGCCGAGTGCGGAGCACTGCCCTGTTCCCATGAAAAAAACCAAGAAAGGGGGTCTACAAGAAAGAGCCCCTAACTCAGAAACACGTCTGGCTGAAGCAACGGCCAGAAGGAAAACAGTCTTAGCTGTTAGCCATTTAATATCCACTGAGCCCAGTGGTTCAAACGGCGGTCCTTGGAGAGTCCTCAGGACCACAGCCAAATCCCAAGGCGCCACAGGTGGAACAAAGGGCGGCTGAATACGGAGAACACCTTGCATAAAGGTGCGCACATCCGGGATTGTAGCAATCCTACGGTGAAACCAGACAGATAGGGCCGAAACCTGTACCTTCAAAGAAGCAAGGCGAAGCCCATGATCTAGTCCCGCTTGCAGGAAGGCGAGAATCCGAGACAGACGAAACTCCCGCGGTGCATAACCTCTCGGTCGACACCACTGGAAGAACGTATGCCACACGCGATGGTATATCCTCGCGGAAGACTGTTTCCGAGCTCGTAACATGGTACACAGCATAGAGCTGGCAAACCCCCAGGACCTCAGCATGGCCGTCTCAACAGCCACGCCGCCAAAGACAGCCGAGTCCGGTCCGGGTGAAGACAAGGACCCTGAGACAGAAGGTCCGGTCGTAGCGGCAACCGCAGAGGACTGTCCACGGACAGACCCTGAAGGTCTGAGAACCAGTGCCGTCTGGGCCACGCGGGAGCTATCAACAGGAGCGTCCCTCCTTCCTGTTTGAATTTCCGGATTACCCGTGGAAGAAGGGAGACCGGAGGGAACAGGTATGCGAACCTGAACGTCCACCGGACGGACAGAGCATCCACCAGAGACGCCCCTTCGTCTCTTGTGCGAGACCCGTACACCGGCAACTTGTTGTTGTGCCGGGACGCCATGAGGTCGATTTCTGGAAGACCCCACCTGTCCACCAGTAGTTGAAAAACGTCCGGGTGCAGGGACCATTCCCCTGGATGAACGTCCTGGCGACTTAGAAAGTCCGCCTCCCAATTTAGCACTCCCGGGATGAAGACCGCTGATATGGCCGGAAGATTGCGCTCCGCCCAAACCAGGATCCGAGAGACCTCTACGAGAGCCGCCCGACTGCGAGTTCCTCCTTGCCTGTTTATGTAGGCCACGGTGGTAGCATTGTCCGACTGGACCTGCACCGGGTGACCCTGGAGAAACCGCTGTGCCTGCAGGAGAGCATTGAAGACCGCACAGAGTTCCAAGATATTTATTGGAAGCTCCGCTTCTGTCGGTGTCCACCTGCCCTGGAACAAGTGTGGACCCGAAACTGCTCCCCAGCCTCGAAGACTGGCGTCCGTTGTCAACAGGACCCAATTTGGAACCCAGAACGGACGTCCCTTGTTGAGGTGGGTCATCTTTAACCACCACGCAAGGGACAGGCGAACCTCCGGGGTGAGCACAATCGTCTGGAACTTCAGAGACTGAGGCAGCCCGTTCCACTTGGACAGGATCAGGTGCTGCAGAGGTCTAGAGTGAAACTGGGCGTATTCCACCATGTCGAACACCGACACCATGGAGCCCAGTAACCTCATCGCCGAGTGTAAGGACACCCGGCGGCTGTGCAGACAACTGCGCACCCTTGACTGTAAAGCAGAGATCTTGTCCTCCGTCACGAAGATCCTTTGCTGTCCCGAGTCCAATAAGGCTCCAAGATGCAGAATCCTCCGAGACGGGATTAGAGTGGACTTCTGCCAGTTAATTAGCCAGCCGTGCCGTTGCAGCAGTGCAATGGTCAGGTCCAAGTGGTGTAACAGGAGCTCTGGAGATCCTGCCACCAATAACAGGTCGTCCAAGTACGGCAACATGCGGACTCCTTGCAGCCGCAGAGAAGCCGCCATGACCGCCATAGCGTCCTGTATGTCCAATGACACCATGTAGTCCCCAGGTTCCAGCGCCAGAATGATGGACCGTAGGGTCTCCATCCGAAACTTCGGGACCCGCAAAGACTTGTTGAGTGCTTTGAGGTTGAGAATCGGACGATATGACCCATTGGGTTTCTGTACCAAAAATAGATTTGAATAGAAACCCTGGCCCCTCTGGGAGAATGGAACAGGCACTATAACTCCAGCCTGGAGCATAGTGTGCAATACCTTCCGCAGCTCCGTAGCCTTGTTCCGGTCTGATGGTAGACCCGTGGTGAAGAATCGAGCCGGGGGTCTGTGCCGGAAGGAGAGGGCGTACCCGTGAGAGACCACCTCCAGAACCCAAGTGTCTGTCGTAGTGAACGACCAACACCGGGAGAACTGCAGCAGGCGGCCTCCCACCCTGGGATCCCCCAAGGGGAGACCCGGACCGTCAGGCCGCAGGCTTGTCATCTGGCTTGGGGGCCGGACGTCTGGTACTCCATGCCTGTTTCCGGGGCTTGCCCGATTTCTTAGGGCCAGCCTGTCGAGGAAACGACTGTGGTTTGGGCCTGCCCTGGGCCCTAGATGACCGAAAGGACGATGGTCCAGAACCAGAAGGAGCAGCGGCCGACGGGAGACAAGCAGATTTGGCTGCCGCCAGCGTGGCCACAATCTTATCCAGATCCGGACCGAAGAGAACTTCTCCGGTAAACGGCAACGCTTCCAGACCTTTCTTGGATCTGCGTCCGCCTTCCAGGATCGCAGCCACAAGGTGCGACGAGCAGCTACCGCTGCTGAAGAAATTCTAGACACCAGAGTACTAATGTCTAGAGCCGCCTCGTTGATGTAGGTGGCCGAATCACGGAGATTGCCAATCAACTCCGCTTGTTCGGCCGGACAGTCGGATTCAAAAGAAGCCTCTAATGAATCCGCCCAGCGCTCCATCGCTCTGGCAACCCAGCAAATGGCCATAGCCGGCCGTGCTGCCCCCCCTGCAAGGGAATAAGCGGACTTCAGGCAGATTTCTACCTTGCGGTCCGTAGCATCCTTAAGGGAGGACATGGATGGCATCGGCAATGTGGCACTACGGACAAGACGGGTCACGTGAGAATCCACCTGTGGAGGGGATTCACACTTAGCAAAATAATTATCCGCGAACGGATAAGCCACCGCCAGGCGTCTCTGCGGCTGGTATCTTTTGCCAGGTTGTTTCCACGCCTCCTCTAAATGGTCCACCAACTGACCCGAAAGAGGAAAGACTGTGGCATCGCCCTTCACATCTTTGAAAAAGGCATACTTAGATTTAGCCGCTGGGGGAACTTCGTCCTCAATCACCAAGGCTGTGCGGACCGCCCGAATAAGTCCAGGAATATATACTTTGGACTTAGCATCAGCGTCCTTAGTATGGAAAGGTTCCTGATCGTAAGGATCCAGAATCTCCCCATCATCAGACGTCCCTTCGTCATCCTCATAAGGAGCGGACAGAGACGCCACCGGCCTTTTATGAGGCCGCATCACAGACTCCCCTTGCAATACATCCGACAAGTGCTGTAAAGAACTCGTCAGGGAGTTAACCCACGCTGGCTCCTGAGAACCCGGGAGCGGGGAAATAGGGAGACTGTGGGGTACCACCAATTGTCGTGGGAACCCCTGCATGGGTGACGACACCACAGACTGCTGGGACAAACCCATCGGAGTAAACGCGGGCTGCGGAGCTAACTGGCCCACTAAAGCTGTTAACGCCTGAGCGAAACAAGCCCAGGGCGGCTCCTGTACCGGTGCTGTAACCGTAATAGGCCGCGCCATGGACAACACTGCCGGCAAAGGCCCTCCGCGCTACCCTCCCCCTCCGCTAACGGTACTTTGCACGTGGTACACTGTAGCCGGAGGGGAAAATCACTTTCAGACATGATGGCACCACGTATGTGACCTCTCTCACCAATTAAGTATTAAATAGGCGAGAGACCACCCTGCAGCACCGCACCGCAAGGGCTTTAGCAGAAAGAACAGGGACAGTAATAAAGCTGACAGTTTAGTGAAGAATAGTTACAGGCAGCGCTAGCACAGTCACATACAATGCAGAGAAATAACAATTCCTGCACTAACAGCGCTGATCACTCAACTACACAGACACAGGGCCTGGTAGGACACAGCGCTGCATACACAGACCTGAGCCACAGCGTAGGAGAGGTATGCGGGGGGACCCAGACCACGATGCTTCCTTCCAGACTTCCAGCAGCGTTCACCATGCGTTGCAGAGAAGATGGCCGCCGAGGAGCAGAGAGAAGCTGGCCTGGGGGAGGAGCGCTGACACAGGACCAGTCAGCACAGTGCAGAGAGGGCTGTGTGCAGCGGGGGAGGCGCCGGCTGTGAGACAGGGAAGGCGCGCTCCCCTGGCATGCATTTAACCCCTGGGACGCCGCAGCGCTACCGCTCTGCTGCGGTCCGCTGTCCCAGGGGGTAGTGGAAGCGCAGGTTGGTCGCCTGGCTCCACGCTGCAGCCAGTCCCCAGGGAGCCCCCTGCCTGGGGACTTAGGACCATGTGATCAGCGGGGACCCACCGCGGGACCCCGCTGCTTACCTCTGTCCCCCTTGAATCCGGCCATGGTCCGGAACATCTGGGGTCACCGCTAGCTGTGACCCCAGATGCCCACCAGCATCCCCGGATCAGTACCGGCGTTCTGGTACCGGCGGGGTGTAGGGAAGACAGCATGGACGTCAGGACTGACTGTCCATGCTGTTCATCCAGTTGTGCAGCCACAGCTGCATGAAGAATAAGCTTCAGGGGCTCTTCTAGCCCCCACTCCAACAGGTGCACCCGACTCCGGCCGGGCACCAAACTAAACTGAGGTGCCTTGGCCTGGGGGCGGGGTATAGGAGGGGGACCTAGTGCATCCTGGGAGGCTGAAAGCTTAACTCTTTGGTGCCCTGCGACTGACGTCACACCTATACCCCAAGGTATCCTGTGGATACCCTATGGACCCTGAAGTAGAAAATGTCTCCATTGACTGGGCATCCATGTTGTAGCCCCAATATTGTCAATAATCTATAGCTAATTTAAAACATATACACATAAATCAAACAATATAAAATCCCTAAAAAACATATCAAAATTGGGAATGCTAAAAATAGAATAAAAGAGCTTATAAAAGGCCAGGGCATTTGAAGTAATGTAAAATGATGTAGAATAATATCTTAAAGGACCATATCGTAAAATCAACATATAGAAAAAATACATGAAATCTAGACTATAAAAACCACTTAAGTTCGAAGTCCTGATTCAGACCGCCAGGGATCAACGTTTTATATTGGTAGATCATCTTCATTTCTTCCCTGGCAATCGATCCTATATTATCATTGGAACGTACCGAACCTTTAATTATTCTGAGTCCCAAACTTGATCTACCTCCGCCTGGGAATGTGTTATCTACCCTTAGCAACTTAAGCCTCTATATCTGTGTATGACCAATACATTAAATGGAGCAATTAATGGATGAATTAAAGACACAGGGTATATAAAGCCCTAGTGTGGGTCAGATTCCTTATACCTTGAAAAAGACCTGCAGTTGACAGGTCGAAACGTGTTGGTAACAGGAATCTTAAGATTAGGACTTTATTACTTGCTCCTTGATGAGGTGGCGGATTTTATATCACCTCCAACTTTCTGGTTATCGGTACTTTGTTATTGATATTTTTTCTGATTTATGTTATTTTTTGTTTTGTATGTACATTTTTTATTAAAGAGAACTTTTAGCTACACTACCTATCCCTCTTTTTGTATGAGGATATATCAAAGAAGGAGTTAATCCCAAGAATTTTTTGGAGAACTACTGAAAGAAACCTTTATGTGCAGAATATTACGTCTGTTATATGTAAGTAGGGTATGCATCATTCTACTGTCTTCATTTATGATACATGACTATAGCAGAATTGGTTGGAACCATTGAGCGGGCGGGAGATATAAAGAAACCTTTCTGGGAACCCCACTACATGTTTTGACGTGAGTTGGGGTATGCACCAATTTAATTAATTGAAGGAGTTGATATCACTCTGCCCCCATGCTTGATGCATTAATATCATTTGGAATACAATATTGGACCACTAAGACGGTCTTTTTTGTTTTTGTATTTTTTTCTTCTCTATGTGCCAACTGGATTAATCCACGGAGACTCTTTGGATTTCCCACAGAAAGTGACTTATGCAAGGACCTTTTTCATCTATTGAAACAGATTGAGTATCTCCCCTTCACTTATTTTATTTTTGGTCTATATCTTTTTGTATATCCAGCGCCACCTGGCAAACACAATAACTTTCTTGTTACAATTGTATAGTGGAATATAGTGAGTTTCCCATTTTTTGTGTTACACCGGAGGCAGCAGGTTTGGCGCACCTTTTGTAATAGTATTGTTTTGTATTGATTCTCTGTTGACGCCTCTATGTCTGAACGAGCGTCCGAAACATGCGCTCGCTATTTTGTAAGGACGCCCCTTGGCCGCTCGTATCATACATCATCTCCGCTATTTATTTGATTAATCGAGTACATCGAAAGGCGTATGAACTGCTCGCTATTCTTGTGGTAGCATTTTCCTACCACAATCAGGCGATCAGTTCAGGCTAAAAGACAACAAAGTGACATGGTCGATGACGCTGCTGTATTAATTATGCACACCCATAAAATGCCCGTTTTGGCACGCCTATGTTCGGATCTCCACTCCCCGTTTTCAAGCACCTTCCCCTGTTATCACCCACAAATGCCTCATCCTGTCACTCAAATTAGCAGGCACTCGCTATTTTGCGAGCACACGATTTCCGACCGCACTGACTCGGCGCATGCGCATTACGACCCATACGCATGCGCAGATGTGCAAACATCGCTCGGAGCGAGCGGCCTCTTATGAGTGGCTCTGAATCAGGCCCACTGTACGATGTATATTATGACGCAGATCGGAAACTATATATCCTACACATCGTATAGTGTGTGTACGCCTGACCCTTCGTTCGTTGCATTGTCCCATCTGCTGTTCTGCACAGGAAATGGGACAATGCAATGAACGATGAGGTACATACAGCATGTAATGATACATTGCGCCGTTGTACACTAGGTCGTGCAGTGTGTACGGCTTGCTCGATTTATCGTCACATCGGGTCGCACCATCGTATGGTGTGTACCCAGCTTGACGCTAACCTCAGCGCTTGTGGTCAGTCTGTCCTTCAGTTCAGTTTTATTGAATTCCATATACAGTATACAGACATAATTCACCAATTCTTGGATGTTCTAATGTTCTCCAGATAAGATAACATTATCCACATTGCACAATAGCTGCAGTAAGGATATTCTTTTGACAAAACACTGTTATAATAATCGCTTCTGATTTTTGTTACAGTGGAAATGTCTCTGGATAAATGTTACATTGCTCTTATTATAGGGCTTTAATAAAACAGTGAAGAAAAATATATTACCTGGCACACGTCTGATTGTCCCAAAGCTACGGCAATGAAAAGGAAAATCAATCCAAATACCATTCTCAAAGAAACCAAAATAATCATCCTTAATGCTGGGTACACACCGCCGACCCAAGAACCAGCAGACCGAGCAGCCGATTGGTAATCCAATACACGCTTACCACTCTGCCGCTCTGTGTATCTGCGCCGACATCACATCTGGGCGAGCATTTAAATTTGCCTGCTCAGTTGCGATGTTGGTGTCGGCGGGTCCCTGCAGCAAGTGTACAGGCCACCCGTAGGCACAGCTGTACCAATATACCTGCAGGATGCATCAGCTGTGCGGCAGATGAGATACGGTATGTCTGTGTACAGCCATATTGTCTGTACACAGCCGCTGATGCACTACAGATGTGTCGGCTGATTGAACAACATATCGCATAGTGTGTACCCAGCATAAAAGTGTGTTTCACATAGACAGCAATCGGGTGGTAAGCGGCGCGACCCAGGTCATGGTGACACTGGTCGGATCGTTCACACTACACCGTGACTCACCTCATCTTCCGGGTAGGATTACTAGGTCAGTTGAGCTGGATCATTTTCCTGATCCCTTTCAGACTAAGCAAAATTGATGCTCATTCACGTGAAATAACCCTGGATTTTGCTGCTAATCTGAAAGGGCTGTAAGTGTTAGATGCTCTACAAGTGAAATACCAGTTTATGATGGTTTGTGTCTCATAATAACATTCTATCATTCCGAAGCCATAATCATATCCCACAGTAATGGCGGCCTTAATGATTGGCGCAACATGAAAAAAATAAGACCAGTTCTTTGTGTGGGGCGCTCTTGAATTTGCATTCAAAATTAATTCTTATGTCACATCTAATGATCACATTCAGATATTCTGACTGAACAACATTGATTTTTGAGAAATTAACTGCTGTATAAATGGAGATACTGAGGGGTCTATTCAGCATTGATTTTTTTTTTTTTTTTTTACATAAAAAAAAATTCGGAAACTATGATTTCCATATTTTTTTATGTAACTCCCCTATTCAGCTTTGGGATAATGGAGAAGGTAACGCAATTATCTTCTCCATTGATTCCCATCTCGCAGAGTACCACACTGTAGGGGTCAGCCATTGATATCTACAGTGCTTTAACACTTTTTGCTATTCAGCATAGCAAAAAGTGTTAAATCACTCGATAAATCATTACTTTATATAACGCCATTTCAGAATGGCGTTATATGAGGAAAAAACTTAAATATCCCGAAAACTGCAGGGACAGAGGGAAATTTTCCCATAAGTCCCTGCAGCATCTTGAAACTCCGCCCAGTCTCCGTTCCTGCTTCCCGGTGATCGGCGACATATAAGTCACTGAGCCTTTTAAACCACCTGAAATTGATTGACATGTGTATACAGGCTTTATACTAGCCTGTATACATATATATTTATGTGCTATTATATTTAACATATATAAATGCTAAATATAAAAGCACATAAATATACATGTATACAGACCAGTATAAAGCCTGTATACACATGTCAATCAATTTCGGGAGGCTGGAGCTGTACTTACCCCTCCGCGGTCACAGCAAGCAGGGACGGAGACTGTTCCCAAGCGCATGACAGAGCATGCGCAGAGGAACAAACAGAAGGGATTGTTTTCGGAATCCCTATAACAGTGTTGGCTAACCTTGACACTTCAGCTGTTGTGGAACTATATATCCCAGCATGCCCTGCCACAGTTTTAGCATGCCCTAATAGCAAAACTGTAGCAGGGCATGCTGGGTTATGTAGTTCCATAACAGCTTGAGTGTCAAGGTTAGCCAACACTGCCCTATAACAATACCTTCTATAACATCGCAGGGAACGCTGTCCCTGCACAAAAGATTTCTGCACAGCTTCCATATTTTATCATAATTGATAAAATCTCATGATGATGTTGCCCTGATAATATTGTGGGCAACATCATCGCTCTTGCTGAATAGAACCCTTAGAAGCACTGTATGCAAAATTGTGCAACATAAAAATAGTAAAATGCCACATAAAAATAGTAAAATGCCTGGTTCTCAGCGTGAGCTCTAGTTCCCATATAGAGAAGAATGATGATTACACTGATGTGTTACTTCACATGGCTTTAACACACTTTAAAATTATTAATATGTGCAAAATAATAAAAGTTTAAATGAAACTCTTATGGGGGAAACTACTGAATTGTGCATTAGAAGTAAACCTGTAGAATAAAGAATAATAAAAGCACACTATCAATGTAATGGGGAGAGGGTTTGCAAGAAAATTAGAAAATGTGTTTCCGCCCGGTTTCGAACCGGGGACCTTTCGCGTGTTAGGCGAACGTGATAACCACTACACTACGGAAACTGCCTCGTGCTCCTGCACACCTAACTTCCTCATATCACTGCTGTCATCGTTCATATTGAAGCATACGAAGTGTTTATTGTTTGAGTTACACAACGTTCTTTACCAGCATCTTGCAAATGCATCAACACAATCCTTATTACATTAATATAATCCCAGTGATTATAGTTCGATGTACCAACTAATAAAAAAGCGTGAGATGAGTTTTCCTCCAACGTGCCAGACATAACACATAACATTAACACTGAAATAATTTACTACAGACCCAATGCATGTCTGGGTAACATATTCAGGTGTTCACACATTAAGCCCACACCAACAACTCTATCCTCGGTGCTTGTAATTAGAGTAGGTCTTGCTTCAGTTCATTTTTAAATTGCTTTGCGAAGGGGACAATTGAAGGATCAATAAATAATTTGTCTACACGCTTTCAGTGATGTTATACAAGTGAAAAGAGTAGGCAGCCAAAACATCAAGTCAATAAAATGGAAAACAGAAGCGTCCCTGGGTGGGCTTGAACCACCAACCTTTCGGTTAACAGCCGAACGCGCTAACCGATTGCGCCACAGAGACTGCGGTGGTTTTGGCTGATCAGTAAACATTCTATAAGACATTCCTAGTGTATCTGTATAGCAGAGTATTGAAGTGGGCACGATGATTTAAAATGGACATGCTCAAAGCATGAGTTTATGTAAAGAGTGAAAGACAACTTGTTAGAAATAGAGAGATATTTCCAATGACAAACTTAATGTATATAATATGCAATGTCATTTAGTTTTTTTACTTATTTCTATTTAAGCAGCAAAATAATAATTGCCATGAATGTAAAAACATTTAAAAAAAAAATATTAACTTCCCATACCGGGAGTCGAACCCGGGCCGCCTGGGTGAAAACCAGGAATCCTAACCGCTAGACCATATGGGAGGCCGTTGCCTTACACTCACTGGTTCTATCTCTATGCCTGATGTCACAGTGTACTCAGTGAAATTCAGACCTCACACTGTTATTTTGTCTACTTAAAATACAAATGTATTGGTGGTATTTCATTTTTCAATACTCTCTTCCTATGCACTGGGAGGTGCTTTAATTTCTGCTGAACCTTTGGACAAAGCAAATTAGAGTTGCAAATGTACAGCAGTATATGGTAAAAAAATGTCAGTATCACAAACATCTTCAAGTTTATGTAGGCTATATACAGTCAGGCAGCTGTTACAGTGGGACGCAAGGCCCTATGCTGGATGCAAACAGATGCTTTTGCTGACGATAGGACTTTGGGGACTATTTAGCAATAAAAGTGGTACACTTAAATATTTTTGGACAATATCATCGCTGTTATTTTTTATTTTTCCTTACCTTTATCTGCAATGCCGCACAGAAGGGCCTATGTACTAATAATCACGGAACTGCCGTCATTATTATCTATCCATATCGCAGGGGATATTTTAATCTTTTATGAAAATATCCCCGTTATGCACAAAGGGGAACTCGCAGGGACAGCAGAGACTTCTCCGAGTGAAGCTGACACTGCGCATGCGAACAGTGGGTATGATTCAGACCCGCTCGCAAGTGGTATGCACTCGCAAGCGGGTCGATGGTGGGGCACTGCGCACGCGCGGTGTGCGCAATGCACATGTGCGAGCCCCGGAGCGAGTGAGAAATTCACTCGCTCTAGGGCTCGCTACAAACGGGGCGGCTGTCAATGTTGATCGACAGCTCGCCCGTTTTGTAGGCGGGGAGGGGAGGTGGCTGGTCAAATGGAGGCGTTCCTGGGCGTTTGTGGACGGCCCTACTGATATCACTCGTGATGTCAGTAGTGAGCTTCCTGCTCTATTAGAGCAGGAAGCTCACTGGGGCTTGCGGGAACGAGACCCTACCACAAGGGTCTTGTTGCAAGCCCGAAGGTCGCGATGGTCGCGACAATCGCGAACATCACCTGGCCGCTCGCAAAAGCTGTGCGAGCGGCCAGGAGGCCAGATAAAAAAAAAAAAAACGGCTGCCCTGATTCAGAGCGAACACTCGGTTTTTGCGAGCGCCTCTGAATCAGGCCCTGTGTCAGCTTCCGACACGAAAGATTTCTCTCCTGCACCTGGAGCCCCCATAGGCTTCAAACAGTTTACACCTTCTGAAGATGGTGTAAACGAATGAACGGTACCAAACTACCAAAAGCTTCACTTTTTGGAGTTTGGTACATAGGGGCCAGATAGTAGTCCCTATCGATTATAATGGGGACACATTCACACATCCACCATCCATTCAGAGCCTGCAATGTCTCTTATAGCTTATCTCTGCAGGGTGTGCAGTGTGGGCCCCCCCTTACCTCAGAGACCCATGTGCACCATACACCCTGCACCCATTATATATACTTACAGTGCCTATGTTATTGATATAAGCTGATGTTGCTTCATGGTTAGCATGCTACATGTTACAGAAACCTAAAACATTTAATTGTATCTCATGTATTTCACTGCATCCTCCATTCTCCCGTTCTGTGGCAGAATTGCCAGATGCAAGGACATATGTACAGTAACATGTAAGAGCCAGTTTAAGAACCATTTATGCCGCCTCATTCTCTCTCGTCGGTTTTTGCCTGTCCAGAAACCAAATGCCAGGTTGTGGGGAGAGATAGGACATTTATTGCCATCAATATCATCATCATTGATTGTTTATGAGGGTGCCACAAAATCCACTGTGCCAGTCAGAGTAGCAAATCATACAAAATTCACATGGCACATACAATAGAACAAGGTACATATGAGGAGGAGCCATGAGACAAAGGGAACAGTGGGCATGGATCTGTAGCTGGCAGGACATGCAGAGAGAGTATTATCAGGTGGGGGATAAACTATAGTAAGATTAGTCTAAAGATTGGAGGCTAAGGGAGAGTCTGCACAGGCGGGGTATAGAGCACCATAGTGAGAACAGCACAGGAGAAGTCTTGGAGGTGGCAGCGAGGGGTGATGATTAGAGAGGAGGTGAGGCTCAGATCAGAGGACAGAATCAATCGGCAAACGAGAGTGTAGCTCATAATGAGGTCAGAGGTGTATGCAGGGCCGTCTCAAGGGCCGTTGAAGTAGAGCACCCGCATAAGGACGCCACCCCGTTGGGGGTGCAGAGTGTCCGCCACTTAAGGTTACCACAGGATGTGTCCGGAAAGAGATCATCCCCTTTCTGGCTGCAGCACCCTCTACCGCCCCTCAGGCCCTCTACGCCCTCCTTCTCCTGCCCCACAGCCCTTCTACACCCGGCATTATCCCACAGGATCAGTATGATCCCGACAGCGGAAGCCTGGCAGTGAAGATCCCGACAGGTAAGTATTTTCTGTGTTTGCTAACTTAACCTCCCCCCTAATCCTAACCCTCCCTTAGGGGTGCCTAACCCTAACCTCCCCCCAAGTGCCTAACCCTAACCCCCCCCCTATTTGCCTAAACCTAACCCCCCCTTCCCCGCAGCCTAAACCTAAGTCTCCCGGGGGGGTGCCTAACCCTAACCTTTCCCCGAGGGTGCCTAACCATAACCCCCTTCCCCTAGCCTAACCCTAACCTCCTGGGGGGGTGCCTAACCCTATTTCCCCCGCGGGAGCACCTAACCTAGACCTTCCCCCCCCCCGCGGCTGTCCGCGCCTGGCTTACCTTCGATCGATAAGCCAGGTGTTGGGCTCCCGCCGTACGTCTAATGACAGGTGTCGGGATTTCGATGCCTGTCATTAGACACTTGCCGGGATTAGACAGTCGGGATGTCGATGGCCGGCATTTAGACCGTCGGCATCCCGACTGCATACCTCTCCCACCCCACAGCCCTTCTACGCCCGTCTTCTCCCTCCTCACTGATATCCACCCTCCTTCTCCCTCTAAGTTCCGACAGCACTCCTCCCCCCACCATCTGCTACCCCAGCAGGTGGCACACAGTCCTTCTCCGCCCGCATAGAGCACACTGACTGCAAACAGGTACCTGATAGCACTGTGCAGACCATGCTGCATTTGTCTTTACAGAGACCCCTGGCATTATGAACATCCATTGCTCTGCATCTACCGACGGTCCTGCCACCTTCTATGGGACGTCCGCACATGACTGCTATTGCCCACATTATTGCCTCAGGGCTGTTACTGACTGTCCACCAAGGGTTCAGTGACTGGGCAGTAATGGTAATTAGTGGTGAGTAGCATACAGTGCACACTGCACAGAGGCTGCTAGGAAACATCCAGCTCCAGGTTTACATAACCATGAGGGGTTTGCTTATTTTTTTCAGCTTTTTCTTGGAAGCTGCTGGATAAGCTGGAGACACTCTGCTGTGCAAATGTGTGATCGTTGACCTCTTATTATACAGCATTTCATGCAAATGAACTTCAAATGAACTCTTCAGGGCTTCCACCAAGCCTCCTGCTCCAGCATTAACTGACTCCTATGTTTATTCATATTCTGAGCATCTCAGCCTGGCTAGCTTTTTGTCTTGATTACTCATTAATCTAATCAATAAGATATGACTTATAAACTCTATTGGATTCTAAATGCTGGTAGCAGCCCCACTAAATGCGTGCTTACCCTGTCACTGTTATCAGGGGCAAATCAATGCCCAAGAGGGCCCCCTCCTCTGAACATTGTCAAAACATTGAAAGGCAGTGCATCAACATAGAATGTCAACATTAGGGTTAGGCTGAGGGTGGGAGGACGGGTTAGGGTCAGGCTGCGGGCAGGAGGGTTAGGCTGTGGGAGGGTTAGGGTCAGGCTGCGGGCAGGAGGGTTAGGCTGTGGGTTGGAGGGTTAGGGTCACGCTGCGGGCAGAAGTTAGGGTTAGGCTGCTGGGGGAGGATGTTAGGGATAGGCACATTCTCATGTCGACATGATGAAGACCGACATATCATACCCAACCCCATTAGAATGATATGGGCATTGTATTATGTTCACTATAATTGTCTCTGCTGAATATTAGTCAGTTGTGCTGTCAGGTGTTGTATTTGGTTATATACTTTAGCCTAACCAATTTGTTTAGATTTTATAGGCTATAAACCACCCACACAAACTATGCCCGCACGTTCTTTGCAATGATAGTGAGCTGGTATAAAATCCTGGGCCACTAGCTTGTGCATGCCCCACAGATTAATAATTGGCAGCAAGCCCGCTAGCCCCTATAACGCATGACCAAGGAATTACAGACATGCTCAGCCGTGTATGATTACCTTTAATAAGTTGCATGGTGCAGCATTATCTATTTATTTTTCATGCCTGCATAAATGCAACAACCCTCTGAGATGATATCATAGCTTCCTAAAAGACTATGGCAATAGGGAGGACCCGATGAATGATTTCCTGGACTTACGAATCAATTAAAATAAAGAATATGTGATCTGTAATGCAAACAATACAGCAATAGGGTGATATGTCCTATGAGGTTCCACAACAGCTGCACAGTGACAGGAGGGCCTTGCCTGATTTACATGATTGCAGAAATGTCCATGAATGGAGCTACACCGCGGTGCAACAGAGGATGTGTGCGGTCAGGAGGATCATTCTTGCCTCAACATTATTTCTGCAAAGGGAAGTTTCAAAACCTCAGATGAATTTGTGAAATTTCTGGTTTCCTGTTTGCTGTATAGTAATATGATATTATTTACAAAACATCCTATAATAGACTGCAAGGCTGTAAGAGCTTTCTAGCACGTACTGGGGCCCAGTTATTAATTATCACATTTCTAATGTGATCTGGGCATGATATTACTGCCCATGAACGCTTTGCAAGATGTGATCATAGCGCAGGAATGTATTATCTGGCAACCGTTGGGACAGGGGCTCCGAAAGGATCCCATCCCTGAGATGTGTCCAGAGTGCTGCCGGGGCTACTGTGCATGTGCAGTCTCGCTGACTGCACATGCACGGCCTCTATTGCCAGGGGAACCTCTCATGGCTAATTAAGCTAAGTATAGCCCATAGGCTACAGTGACTAACGCCATCTTCAGATGGCGTTAGCTGCAGTGGCCAATCTCCAGGATGCATTGCATTCCAGAAGTTGGTAAGTATGGTAGGATCGCATCACCCCACATGGGGAGTTGCGCTGCCGGCGGGAATGGAGGGATCGGAGATATCTGCTGCAGTGCCTCTGTCATACATTTGGGGATACTAAATATTTGTGGTTACACCTCGAAAATGGGTGTTTTCGGGGAATAAACCGTAAATATTTATTGATAAATGGGCCCTGTATGGTTTTAACATGCTGTAAAGCTGGTGTCCGAACTAAATACCCTTTTATAAATAAATAATTACCCTATTACCCTATTGAACGACACTTCGGGGAGTAGTTTGGTGCACAAAATGTCTGAAAAGAGACAGCAATAGTTTGCAGTGATACACTGTAGATAACAAATACAATTGAATATTTTGTTATGTCATTGGCAGGGCCGGCTCTAGGGCTGTTCAACCTGAGCGTTTCGAACAGGGGCACCACCCATAGAGGGCGCACCCTTCCCAGCATCCCGATTTCAGCGGGACAGTACTGTCCCGCTGTTCCACTCGTAGGCAAAGGGGCCCGCGGGTGGTCAAAACGGGGGGGGTTGGGGATCCCCACCGCCTCAGCTGTGCAGCGGTGCCGGGACCCCAGAACCTAAATGGATGCTGCGCGCATGCGCGCGGCTTCCATTCAGTGCCGTGAGAGGGCTGGGGGAAGCCCAGCTAGTGAGGCTCCACCCAGCTTGACGTTTATTTGGAGACGTGCCATGCGGGCACACCCCTCAGATAACATCACGTAAGGAGGCGTGGCCTATGGTAATTAGGTCACAATCCCAATTTCGTCCACACACGACAAGGAGCGAAGAGCACTCGGCCGGCACAGGGCGCTATTACCCCTGGACCCGGCCCTGGTCATTGGAAATGTTAGGATGACCACACACAGAGGCCAATCCTACCATTCTGATTCAGAGATGGTCGGAATAACAGACCTACCTACACTGCCAACTGATGGTTGATGCCAGGATTGCGATGGTTACCACACAGTAGAGCTCCTTTGCACATGCGCAAGCTTCAGGTGTCCACAGCATATGAGCACTAGCAAACCTATGATGGCTAAACCATTGCATGGTTAATATGCTATGGCTGTGTGCCATTGCAGGGCAGGTTTTGTTTGTGGCAACAACGCCACTGTGTGATGGCCCCTTTACGGTGGCCATCCCTAAAGTAGACTAGCCTTCCCCAGTTAAGTCTGGGCATGGCCAGATTATCCATAAAGGCAGAGTAGGCAAGCACCCAGGGCTCAGTGGACCATCTGGGGGAGCCACCTGTGGTTCACTGCTGGCATCACCAGAAATCCTTTTTTTCCTTTTTTTGCATAGCCAAAATGAGTAATCAATGCATAGGGGTGGGATGGAGGTCGGGTGCTGCAGCACAACAATTGCCCTGCTGGCACCTCAAAGGTTAATGCAGGCTGCAGAGATCCAGCCGTTACACCCAGGGTTGCCGAGAAGGGGAAGGAGCAGGTACTAATCACCTTGCTGGAGGGGCCCAGGTCCTGGACTCCTCCCCCTTCCCATAACATTTCTTACCTATCAGTGGTAGCAGCCTCTCTCCCCAGGTAATACACACTAACACAGCGACCTTTGGAAAGATGTCACCGCTGACAGCAGCTATAGGTAGAGAAACGTTGTAAAAGGCCCTCTCATAATACATTCAATGTTGAAAAGTCTCCATTGGTTAAAGTTGCCGTCTGGGTACAGAGACAAACCCAATCCCCTTCACTTTCCTTCTATTCCTTTTCCCAACCCCCATATATGTTAATAAAACTGTCACCTCAGTGTAGTCCACTTGCATGTGGGCTGATATTCGTATTGTGTTGTTTTGTAGTGTTGCTCTATAGCAGGGGTGGGGAACCTTTTTTCTGCTGAGGACCATTTTGATATATATAAAATTATTTGCGGGCCTGGTCTAGGCCATGCCCCCTCCATGTGGTGTCACATGGGGGCGGGGCCACAAACGCACAGCAATGCCTGGAGTATCCTGAGGATGTTCCAGGGAGCTGTAAGGGCAGCGGTGTGACCGTCTGAAGTGTCCTAAGGATGCTCCAGACGACACTGCTGCATAGATTCTGGCTGCAGGGTGCCATTCTAGGCACCCTGCTAGCCAAATGAGGCTAGCAGAAAAAAGCTCTGAGGGCAAGACAAAATGATGTCGAGGGCCTTGTAAGGCCCCCGGCCAGGAGGTTCCCCATCCCTGCTCTATTGTATATTTTCTATGAATTTTATTTGTGGCTTTATTTTGTATTTATTGAAGTCCCTGCTACTGTAAGCCTGATGCTTTTTTCTTTTTTGTAACTTGTGTCTTTCACTTTGTGTACCACCTGTTGTCAAAAATAAAGAAAATTCAAAACAAACATTAAGTGGCTTATGTCCTAATAATCGTGGCAGTGCCGCAATTATTAAAAGTCCGTATCGCAACAGACCTTTTTATTTTTAACAAGAACATTTCTGCTATGTACTAAATGTAACTCGCAGGGACCTTGATTGCAATAACTGTTGTCCCTGCAAGTTACATCCAGGCCACATTGGAGGAGTCTTTCATTCACTTATTTGAAAGACCCTTCCTGAGAATCTTACACTGCACATTCAAATAGTGTCAATTTTTACAGCCAAACAGAGGATTGTAAGATCCCTCTCCTCCGAAAATGCCTCCTTGGGCGTAAACGGGTTTACACTTCGCTTTTCATAGTTTGGGACTGCGGTCTGTAGCACTAATTAGCCTACTGCAAAATAAACATCAAAGGATGCAGAAACTGCAGTTTCTACTTAATTTTATGGGAAAATAAAAACCTTGACATCAAATAGGTCCCTATATCTCATGACATTCCCTCAGCCCATCTTATTGCTTCACCTCTTAAAGGCACTGAAGATTACCTCACTTTAGTTCTCTGCATGTGAAAAGATGTTGGCCGGGCTGACAGAACTGACAGAGATATTAGTGTAAGATTAAAAAAAACAGGCAACTTCCCCTTTTCAGAAGCATCATCTAGATTATAGCGTGACACTAGTCCCCTGTCCAGCACTTGCTACTAGACAATTGCTGCTGCCGTCTGAAAAATGGAGCAGGAAATTCTCGGGAATATTGTCCTCTTGGCAATCGTGACATTGATTAGTGTTATCCAGAACGGTAAGAAGACTGTTTGCTTTGGGATTTGGGTAGGGTTCATAGCTGATATCCATAATTGTGACCCCTTGATTATATTTCAGATGGTGTTTAAAAAAAAAAAAAATTCTGATAAAAAAGTAAAATTCCCACTAATTATATTACTCTATCTCGGGGCATAATAAGTGTATTTCAAGGAAAACGAGAGTTTAAGATTATTTTATTGGGTCTTTTAGTACTAAAATACTTTAGTCCTAAATGTTGGTAGTCACCAGAAGGGATGATTTTCTGATACAAAAGGTCCTGGTCACTCCACAACTGGTTCAGTATTTAGCAGTGTTTTAGCAATATACTGATTTTCATTAAAAAAATGTCTTGAATCTTTAGGAACATTTCCCTCAGTAAAAGAACTTGAATTTTGCCCCAGATCTTTTCAGGTCTCATCCCAAGTTTTAGTGGGGATCGTTTTGTGTCTTTGGGGCCCATTTATCAAGGAATGCTTTTGCAATGCGATCAGGGCATGCCAGTAACGCCCCTGATCGCATTGCAAAAAGCGTTCCTATCGGCCGGATGTATTATCCGGGACATGCAGGGACACGGGCACATGTGCAATCACACTGTCAGGGTATTATTTTGCCAAAAAATACCCTGAAAAGTGTGTGTAGAGGATTAGCAGGGACAGAGCTTTCTCACAAGCTCTGTCCCTGCATGTGATGTATTCAAATATCACATTCTGATATTGGGCGAATTAATCACATCTAATCCGCATCTGAGATGCTGATTGTGATGAATAGTCCCCTACATGTCTGAACCGAACAGTTTATTTACCCGGCAGCCGGCAGCGCACTGAGGGTCTGATTCAGGCCCACTTGCGAGTGCTATGCGCTCGCGAGCGGGTCGATGTTTGCCCACTGCGCATGCGCACGCCGGAGCCGGCTCCGACGTGTGCATGCGCGAGACTCGGCTAGCGACGGGCGCTCCGGGTCTCACACCAAAAGGAGGCGGCTGTCGATTTTGATCGACAGCTCGTACCATTTTGGAGGCGGGCAGAGAGGGTGGCTGGCCAAACGGAGGCGTTCCAGACGGAACGCCTGTCGTTTGAGGGCGGCCCCACTGACATCATGAGTGATGTCAGTGGTGAGCTTCCGGCTCGATTAAGAGCCAGAAGCTCACTGGGGCTTGCGGGAACGAGACCCTACCGCAAGGGTCTCGTCGCAAGCCCCGATGGTCGCAATGGTCGAGACCACCGCGACCATCACCTGGTCGCTCGCAATAGCTGTGGGTGGTCACCCACAGCTTATCGAGCGGCCCGGATGCCGCACAAAAAAAAAAAATGCCCTGATTCAGAGCGAGCTCTCTTTCAGAGCGTCCGGCTCTGAATCAGGCCCTGAGTGCAGCCGTAGACTATGTGCACTAGTCTGTGCTAGAGTCTACTGTGCATGACGCGGGCCTCCCTGGACCCTGGGGACTGTGTGCACCACACCCTGCACCCAATATAGATAGAGGGTTTAGCTAAGGCTTGCCTACTCTCTCGATTTGGGAGGGAGCCTCCCGAATGTTGGGTGCCTTTCCCGGCCCCCTGGATTCTCGCTGAATCCCGTCATCGTGGCCCCGCCCCCTGCTTCACAATGCCGTTATTTTCGGCATTGTGAAGAGGGAGCGGGGTCACGATCGCGCGCCCTCGTCCACGCCCCCAATGCGGCATCATTATCCGGCCACGTCCCCCGCTGTGCACAGATATTCAGCTCCCTCCCGGAAGGAGGGAGGGAGCTGTATGTCGGCAAGTATGGTTTAGCTGTAGAGTATGGTTTTGTACAGGTAATGAATAATTGCTGCATATTTTAACAATTGGGGAAAGAACAAGGTACAGGGCCGGATTAAGGTCTGTGGGGGCCCCTGGGCAACAAACTTGTTGGGGCCCCTATATACCACCGTTTCTTGTCACCCTAGGAACATTTCTTTCTATCTATGGGGTCTATTCATCGTAACTAACATTTCTGTGGAGGTAATTAGGTTTAGAACTCGCATGGAGTTTTACCTAATTACCGGAGGAATTCATCATTCCTCCTCTCCATAACTATCTATTTAGAAAAGCTGTCATTTTTGCGATGACAGCTTTTCAGGAAATAGATAGTTTTCCCTCTCTACTCTACCTTACCGCAGCTGTAATCAGTGCTGCGCGTGCGCTGTTACATCCATAAACGTAGAGCATGCGCACCACTGCCTACAGCTGCAGTAACTCTGTGTGCCCCCTCCAACCCCCCTGCCTCTGGCTCCGCCTGCTCTTTGGACACTGGACCTGATTCAGACCCGTTCGCTAGCAAGCGGCCGCTCGTTGCAGACGACGTTCGCTAATGCACGCATGTGTAGTTCGCAGTGCGCGTGCGCAAACTAGTACAAGCGATCGGATTTTGCTTGCTCGCCCTGCAAAGACAGCCCAGTGGAATGAGTGACAGTAGAGGCCATTTGTAGGTGGTAACAGGGGCAGGGCAGTAGTAACGGGGGAGTGTAGTTGCGGACGCAGGCGTGCCAGAGTGTTTTCACTGTTTTAACAGGCAGCGTCATAGTACACGTCACCTGGTTGAATTATACACTGAAGTGCTCGCAGTGCTTGCGGTAGGGTACAGTCAACCACAAGTGCTGCGGTCAGATCCGATGGAATCTGATGTTCCGATGGTTGTATATACTTCCTGGAGATGACTTACGCTAATGGGCGGCTAGAAACAGGGCGACTATAAACACAAAGTGATCGCTCGCCAAGACATAGTGGGCGTGCTTATGCCTTGCCGAGCGAGCGGCTGCCTTGACGTCACTTAGCAAAATTTTAAAACGCTGGGAGCGAGCTTCCGCATCTAGCGAACAAGTCTGAATCAGGTCCACTGTGTTCTCCAGGCAGAACACAGCAAAGTTTAGAAAGAAAAAAAAAAGTGTTTTTTTTCTAAACTTTACTGTGTTCTGCGTGGAGAACACGTGTCAGAACAGCCACCGGAGCCAGAGGAGAGACCAGGGAGTGGAGGAGGGAGCGGTGGAGGACCTGCCCACGCTGACACAGGTAAGTGTCACCTAGGCTACTATACGCCACTTCACAGTGGCGTATAGTAACTCCATCAAATTCCAAAAATACATAATTTTCGGAATTTGATGAATAGCCTAATTTCCATATCCCCATACTAATGTACTAATGTATGGGGAGTGTGGAAATTAACACAGGCGGACTTAACCAGGAGATATCAGTGATATCTCTTATGTTAAGTGTCTTCATGAATACAAAAAAAACTGTAATTAACGAAAATGTCCTTAAAAACATTATTTTAGTGTTGATGAATAGGCCCCTATGCACCTTAATGCCCCCAGTAGTAATGCCCCTCTTGCACTCTTGCAATGCCCACTGTAGTAGTGCCCTTTATGCAATGTCCCCAGTAGCAGTGCACCCTGTAATGGTCCCCCCAGTAGTGGGACCCCTATGCAGTGCCCCCAGTAGTGCCCCTTATATAGTGCCCCCAGTAGTAGTCCCCCCTATGCAGTGCCCCCAGTAGTGGTCCCCCCTATGCAGTGCCCCCAGTAGTGGTCCCCCCCTATACAGTGCCCCCAGTAGAGGTCTCCCCTATGCAGTGCCCCTTATATAGTGCCCCCAGTAGTAGTCCCCCCTATGCAGTGCCCCCAGCAGTGGTCCCCCCTATACAGTGCCCCCAGTAGTGACCCTTATATAGTGCCCCCAGTAGTGGTTGTCCCCCTTATGCAGTGCCCCTTATATAGTGCCCCCAGTAGTGCCTCCCTATGCAGTGCCAGTGCCCCCAGTAGTGGCCCCCCTATGCAGTGCAAGTGCCCCCAGTAATGGCCCCCCTGTGAAGTCCAGTGCCCCCCCATGCAGTGACCCCAGTAGTGCTCCCCCATTGCAGTGCCAGTGCCTTCTTACATATATACAAAAATAAAAAAAATCACAAGTTACCTGAATCCCCGCTCCTACCGTGACTGCTGCTATCCGGTCCTCCGGCCGGCTCTGTGGGAGAGATGTCATGAGGAGAGACGTCATGACATCTCTCCCATCATCCACTGCGGGAGCTGTAAGGCGGAGCTCATGAGTGAGCTCCAGTCCGGCTCCCTCTGTGGGTGCAGCAGCCAATGAGTGTCTGTGTGACGCTCATTGGCTGCCAAAACAAACACACTGTCTCCGGGTGACGGCGGCAGTGTGTTTGTAGTAACAATAATAAGATCCATGGGTAAGAGAACAATAATAAGATCCATGGGTAAGAGAACAATAATAAGATCCATGGGTAAGAGAACAATAATAAGCTCCATGGGTAAGAGAACAATAATAAGATCCATGGGTAAGAGAACAATAATAAGATCCATGGGAAAGAGAACAATAATAAGCTCCATGGGTAAGAGAACAATAATAAGATCCATGGGTAAGAGAACAATAATAAGATCTATGGGTAAGAGAACAATAATAAGATCCATGGGTAAGAGAACAATAATAAGATTCATGGGTAAGAGAACAATAATAAGATCCATGGGTAAGAGAACAATAATAAAATCCATGGGTAAGAGAACAATAATAAGATCCTTGGGTAAGAGAACAATAATAAGATCCATGGGTAAGAGAACAATAATAAGCTCCATGGGTAAGAGAACAATAATAAGATCCATGGGTAAGAGAACAATAATAAGATCATGGGTAAGAGAACAATAATAAGATCCATGGGTAAGAGAACAATAATAAGATCCATGGGTAAGAGAACAATAATAAGATCATGGGTAAAGGAACAATAATAAGATCATGGGTAAGAGAACAATAATAAGATCCATGGGTAAGAGAACAATAATAAGATCCATGGGTAAGAGAACAATAATAAGATCCATGGGTAAGAGAACAATAATAAGATCCATGGGTAAGAGAACAATAATAAGCTCCATGGGTAAGAGAACAATAATAAGCTCCATGGGTAAGAGAACAATAATAAGCTCCATGGGTAAGAGAACAATAATAAGCTCCATGGGTAAGAGAACAATAATAAGCTCCATGGGTAAGAGAACAATAATAAGATCCATGGGTAAGAGAACAATAATAAGATCCATGGGTAAGAGAACAATAATAAGATCCATGGGTAAGAGAACAATAATAAGATCCATGGGTAAGAGAACAATAATAAGATCCATGGGTAAGAGAACAATAATAAGCTCCATGGGTAAGAGAACAATAATAAGATCCATGGGTAAGAGAACAATAATAAGATCCATGGGTAAGACAACAATAATAAAATCTATGGGTAAGAGAACAATAATAAGATCCATGGGTAAGAGAACAATAATAAGATCCATGGGTAAAAGAACAATAATAAGATCCATGGGTAAGAGAACAATAATAAGATCCATGGGTAAGAGAACAATAATAAGCTCCATGGGTAAGAGAACAATAATAAGCTCCATGGGTAAGAGAACAATAATAAGATCCATGGGTAAGAGAACAATAATAAGATCCATGGGTAAGAGAACAATAATAAGATCATGGGTAAGAGAACAATAATAAGATCCATGGGTAAGAGAACAATAATAAGATCCATGGGTAAGAGAACAATAATAAGATCCATAGGTAAGAGAACAATAATAAGATCCATGGGTAAGAGACCAATAATAAGATCATGGGTAAGAGAACAATAATAAGATCCATGGGTAAGAGAACAATAAGATCCATGGGTACGAGAACAATAATAAGATCCATGGGTACGAGAACAATAATAAGATCCATGGGTAAGAGAACAATAATAAGATCATGGGTAAAGAACAATAATAAGATCCATGGGTAAGAGAACAATAATAAGATCCATGGGTAAGAGAACAATAATAAGATCCATGGGTAAGAGAACAATAATAAGATCCATGGGTAAGAGAACAATAATAAGATCATGGGTAAGAGAACAATAATAAGATCCATGGGTAAGAGAACAATAATAAGATCCATGGGTAAGAGAACAATAATAAGATCCATGGGTAAGAGACCAATAATAAGATCATGGGTTAGAGAACAATAATAAGATCCATGGGTAAGAGAACAATAATAAGATCCATGGGTAAGAGAACAATAATAAGATCCATGGGTAAGAGAACAATAATAAGCTCCATGGGTAAGAGAACAATAATAAGATCCATGTGTAAGAGAACAATAATAAGATCCATGGGTAAGAGAACAATAATAAGATCCATGGGTAAGAGAACAATAATAAGATCATGGGTAAAGAACAATAATAAGATCCATGGGTAAGAGAACAATAATAAGATCCATGGGTAAGAGAACAATAATAAGATCCATGGGTAAGAGAACAATAATAAGATCCATAGGTAAGAGAACAATAATAAGCTCCATGGGTAAGAGAACAATAATAAGCTCCATGGGTAAGAGAACAATAATAAGATTCATGGGTAAGAGAACAATAATAAGATCCATGGGTAAGAGAACAATAATAAGATCCATGGGTAAGAGACCAATAATAAGATCATGGGTAAGAGAACAATAATAAGATCCATGGGTAAGAGAACAATAATAAGATCCATGGGTAAGAGAACAATAATAAGATCCATGGGTAAGAGAACAATAATAAGATCCATGGGTAAGAGAACAATATAAAGCTCCATGGGTAAGAGAACAATAATAAGATCCATGGGTAAGAGAACAATAATAAGATCCATAGGTAAGAGAACAATAATAAGATCATGGGTAAAGAACAATAATAAGATCCATGGGTAAGAGAACAATAATAAGATCCATGTGTAAGAGAACAATAATAAGATCCATAGGTAAGAGAACAATAATAAGATCCATGGGTAAGAGAACAATAATAAGATCATGGGTAAGAGAACAATAATAAGATCCATGTGTAAGAGAACAATAATAAGATCCATGGGTAAGAGAACAATAATAAGATGCATGGGTAAGAGAACAATAATAAGATCCATGGGTAAGAGAACAATAATAAGATCATGGGTAAAGAACAATAATAAGATCCATGGGTAAGAGAACAATAATAAGATCCATGGGTAAGAGAACAATAATAAGATCCATAGGTAAGAGAACAATAATAAGATCCATGGGTAAGAGAACAATAATAAGATCCATAGGTAAGAGAACAATAATAAGATCATGGGTAAAGAACAATAATAAGATCCATGGGTAAGAGAACAATAATAAGATCCATGTGTAAGAGAACAATAATAAGATCCATAGGTAAGAGAACAATAATAAGATCCATGGGTAAGAGAACAATAATAAGATCATGGGTAAGAGAACAATAATAAGATCCATGTGTAAGAGAACAATAATAAGATCCATGGGTAAGAGAACAATAATAAGATGCATGGGTAGGAGAACAATAATAAGATCCATGGGTAAGAGAACAATAATAAGATCATGGGTAAAGAACAATAATAAGATCCATGGGTAAGAGAACAATAATAAGATCCATGGGTAAGAGAACAATAATAAGATCCATAGGTAAGAGAACAATAATAAGATCCATGGGTAAGAGAACAATAATAAGATCATGGGTAAGAGAACAATAATAAGATCCATAGGTAAGAGAACAATAATAAGATCCATGGGTAAGAGAACAATAATAAGATCCATAGGTAAGAGAACAATAATAAGCTCCATGGGTAAGAGAACAATAATAAGATCCATGGGTAAGAGAACAATAATAAGATCCATGGGTAAGAGAACAATAATAAGCTCAATGGGGCCCACACTGCACGCCCTGGACCCACAGGCAGTCGTACTTACCTCCGCCGACTCCCAGAAGTGCTGCTCTGCAGCGCCGGATCGGCGCTGCAGAGCAGCAAACATTCTCTGGGAAAATGGCGGCGGCCATTTTCCCAGTGATCTCCGCATGCGCAGAAAATATGTCCCCGGGTAAGTAGGCGCGGACGCCATTTTCCCGGACACCAGAAGCCAGAATCTACAGCGCTCAGTGCCGCTCTGAGCCGCCGACAGAGAGGAGGGGGCCCAAACGGAGGCTGCACACGTGCCCCCTCCTCTCTTAAAACGCCCCTGCTCAGCTCTCAGTAATAAAGTACTTAGATGAAGGCAATTTTCTGCCCCTGACCATTCTCCTCGTATAGCATTGAGAAAAATCTTCCTATCATAGTGGAGACCAGGGCTGCCATCAGAAATTGTGGAGCCCGGTACTGACATGGGATATGGGGCAGAGGTGGGCGGTTGGTCTAGGGGGGCAGGGCAGCTATGGCAGGCTGGCTGGCTGGACAAGGGCACGGAGCAGGGAAGGCTGGCTGGACTAGGGGGAGGAGGCAGGGAAGGTTGGCTAGACTGGGGGGGTGCAGGGAGGGCTGGCTGGACTGGGGGTAGCGGGGAATGCAGGCTGGCTGGACTAGGAGGGAGCAGGGAAGGCTAGCTGGACTGGGGGTGGCAGGGAAGACGGGCTGGATTGGGAGAGGGACAGTGCAGGGAAGGCGGGCTGAATTGGGAGAGGGACAGTGCAGGGAAGGCGGGCTGGATTGGGAGAGGGACAGTGCAGGGAAGACGGGCTGGACTGGGAGAGGGACAGTGCAGGGAAGGCGGGCTGGACTAGAGGGGGGGCACAGGGCAGGGTCAGCATACCTGGTTTCTTATGCCAGCTGCATTTCCGGAAAGAGAGGGGGGGCCGGGTGGCAGCGGTGTGGAATGCAATGGGCGCAGCCAGGGAGACAAAACAGCATTGGAGGCATTTGAAATATGGCGGTCGGTCCTGATTGACTGCCGTTCCGCGAGCTGCGATTGGCTCGGGACCGGCTCCATATTTCAAATGCTGTCGTCACTGATGCTCTGTCTTCTCCCTGGCTGCAAGCCTGCCACCTGGGCCCCCTCACTCTCCGGGCCCGGGACTGGAGTCCCGGCAGTCCCCCCCTGGTGGAGATACATTTAATGTTATCGGTAAAATCAGAGGAAGGTTTAACACAGGCCTGTAATTTGGAATTGCCAGTTATTCCAAATTGTAATTCTCCCTTATGACATGGGAGGACAGGTAAATCATGCCTGACTAGCAGGGACAGGTTTGTAAGAAGTTTGAGGGGAGCTTGTGAGTTTCTGCATAGCAGAGGAACAAGGCAGAAAGTCAAAGAGGACGAGATCGTTGGTCCTGATTCAGATTTGGGAATAGAGTAAGATAGAGCAAGAACAGTAACTGTGCACCTAGACAAACCATGTTGCAATGCAAGGGGTGCAAAAAAGCATATATATATTTGCATTCAGGGTTAATACTTGGTGATTTTGCATGTAGCCCACAAATACTGGACAGCTTTAATGTTAGATTGCAATTTAGATGTCAGTTTGGAAACCCCCCTCCCAAATCTAAATCTCTCTGCACATTTAAATCTGCCCCACCTGCAGTGCAGCATGGTTTTACCAAGCTGCACTGGGCCTGATTCAGAGACGGACGATATTGCGATCGCAGCTGTTATTTTATATGTGGAACCCTTGTGGCGCCATATAAAGGATAATAATAATAATAATAATATGCAACGCAGCAGCGTAAATATGCTAAGGTCTGCAAAGATCACCCGTGCATAAAGACGCCCACTGCTGCCTTCTTACCTGCGTGCGACGATGCATACCTGCATAAATATTGGTACCATCGACGCACATCGGCGGCCACCTTACCCTTGTGCAGTCTGACCTGCTGCAGCCTTGGGAACTCTTGTGACATGAAGAGCTGCGTATGCACTTGCACTGGCAAATTTATGCACGCCCCTGTGATGGCATTTAAACGGACAGATACGCCTACATTTTTCTGCCACCCCCATCACCCCTCCCAAACACTGACAACCTGTCAGTCACTTTGTGATGGGATACTCTGTGCATCCGTAATCGCCATGTGATAGCTGCACACGCGCAGTGCGGCTTATGCACATGCGCGATGGCAAGAATCCTGGTACCGGCAACCCGACCACCGGCACCCTGAAGGTAAGTAGTGGGGTTACGGGGTGGGTTAGGCACTAGGGCGATGGTTAAGGTTATGCACTAGGGGGGGAGGGATAGGATGCGGGGAGGGGGAGGTTAGGTTTAGGCACTAGGGGGGAGGTTAGGTTTAGGCACCAGGGAGGGAGGGTTTGGGATAGGGAGACCAGGGGCGTCGAGAGGGGGGGGGGGGCACAAATTACCCGGGCCCGGGCTTGCTGGAGGGGCCCGGCGGGGGCCCGGGTTCGGTACCGCTCCCCCCCCCTCTTTCATCACAGCAGCCCAGCACACTTTGCTGTGTGCTGGGCTGCACTGGAAGACTGCTCGCGGCTGTTATGAAGCAGCCACAGCAGTCTCCTATGCCTGTGGGGGGAGCGATTAGGCCATGCCCCCTTTATCCAGGCCCGCAGCGGCTTTCAGCAGGCCTGAGGGAGAGGAGAAAGGTTAGGATACCTACCGACAGGTCGGGATGCTGGCGTCAGGATTTTGACCGTTGGGATCCTGACTGCTGGCATTCCGTACCTAACCCTGCCATGAATTAGAAATCAATCTAATGGCAAGTTGATACCGACTTGTATTATCTTTAACCATTTGTCTATGGCAAGCTCTCTAGCTCTGAAAGTACGATACCCTTGCAGAAAGGCCTTCATTTGTAAGTAATTGTAGTTAAATGCTTGTCCCACAATAAAGTAGCCCTGCATTTTGAAGGAAGTGAGAAAGTGTATCTAAGAAGCAGACAGATTATCCATCCTTTTTTTGCCTAGAACATGACATATAGCAGAGGCACTGGCATCACTAGGGGGAAGCGGAGGGTGCGGGCCGCACCGGGTGAAACCATCCAAGGGGGTGACACCAAAATAGCAGAACTGTTCTGCTATTTTGGTGTCACCCCGTCAGATGGTGTCACCGAGAAGCTAGAATGCGGAGAGAGGCAGAGGAGAAACTGTGGGCTGCCCCAGCAGCTGCAGGAGCACTGGGTAAGCCTACTGTGAGCCGAGAACGGGAGCGGTAACGCCCCCCAAGATCAGCACACATAAGGGGGCATGGCTTCGCGGAGCGATGTCACAGCTCCATCTGCTAAGCCACGCCCCCATTTCGCATGCATGCGTGAAGACCTTACGACCAGCCAGGTGCCGCACCAGGTGTCACCCGGGCAGGGCCGGTGCAAGGCTTACGGGCACCCTAGGCAACAATTCATCAACCGCCCCTGCTCCCTCCAATTCATACTATGCCACACATCAGTCTCCCCAGTTAAATAACATGCCACACATCAGTGTCACAAATTCATAATATACTATATAGAATATAACACACAGCAGGGCACCAAAATCATAATGTACCTTATGGACTCAGTGGCGCCCTCCAATGGCCAGCGCCCTTAGGTGGCTGCCTAAGGTTGCCTAATGGTAGCACTGGCCCTGCACCCAGGTAAGTGATGCCTCTGAGCAGAGGACCTGCTGCGACTGTAATTTTAATTACATTTTTCTCAGAGTCTTATCTGTGAAATCAGCAGTTTTTTTACCCAATAATACATTAAGAACTGTGTAAATATCTGACAGAATAGAGTTGGCACATCGGGCAGGCCTATGACACTCCTGAGCACCATATAATACTATTTTATAATTGTAGACCTAAATGCCTGTTTGGAAATTTTAAACCCCTGGTCAGAAGGCTCATGCGCAACCCAGCACATGGAGTATAGGTTAGGCAGAGGTGTTCTGGCAGCTAGAGCTAAGCTTGCCATCTGGTTTTAGGATTCCCATTCAGTGGTGTAGGAATTATCAGGAAGGAATAGTGTTAGTGAGATGGGCTAGCAGTCACAATGGGTTGGGTACGGGATCCTGGTGGTCCGGATGCCAATGTTCAGAATAGCAACAGCGACATCCCGACAGTCAGAATCCTGACAGAATTTTGTAAGTATAATAAGTATAACCTTAACCCCTAACCCTCCCACTTACCCACCTCCCCCCCAGCCTAACCCTAAACCCCCCCCCCACCCTGCCGACTAGCCCTAACCCTCCTTCCCCTAGTGCCTAACCGTAACCCTTCCCCTAGTGCCTAACCGTAACCCTGAACTCTAAACCTAACCCTAATACTGACCGCCAACATACCGACCTCCATGATGCCGACTACATCCCGTCACATCGGCCCTGATTCAGAGCCGGACGCTCTGACAGAGCACTCGCTTTTAATCAGGGCCGTCCTTCCTGATTTTAGAGCGACCTCCTGGCCGCTCGCATAGCTGTGGGTGACCACCCAGAGCTATAGCCAGCGGCCAAAAAGATGGTCGCGATGGTCAAGACCATCGTGAACATCGGGCTTGCGACGAGACCCTTGTGGTAGGGTCTCGTCTGCCGCAAGCCCAGGAGTGCTTTTGGCTCTATCAGAGCCAAAAGCACTCCCACTGACATCACTGTGTCAGTGGGGCCAGCTGACACAGTGATGTGGCCGTCTGGCCAGCCACGCCCCCGGCACGCCCACCAAAGGGGGCGTGCTGTCACTCACCATCGACAGCACGCCCCCTTTGTAGCGAGACCCATAGCGACGGTTTGCCTGTCGCTATCCGGGTTCTCGCGCATGCGTACGACGGAGCCGGGTCCGTTGTGTGCATGCGCACTGGCCCAAAATCGACCCGCTTGCGAACTGTCAGTGCTCGCGAGCGGGTCTGAATCAGGCCCATCATCCCTTATTCAGAGAATGTGTTTCCAACTGTTTTCGCCTATTTCACGCAATATCATGCAGCTTTGTGTCTGTGGCTGAGCTGGCATCCCTGTGAGGATTTATTGATTTATTTTTAGTGGGAACACCTGTCTAGAACATGCGTCTGCCTCAGAAAATGGTTCATTATAATCAGAATCTATTTGTACCTCAGAGTCTGAGGGATTATTTTTCATTTATTTACCGTCACCCCTCCACTGCCTTTACTTCTGGCTAGCAGGGTTCCTGGAATGGCATCCTGCAGTCAGTATTGCTGCGACAGTGCCGTCCATAGCATCCTTTGGATGCTACAGACATACATCCTGCCATGTGTACAGCTGCATGGAGCATCTTCGAGATACTCCGTGCACAGCTGCACTTCCAGGTGCTGGCATCCCCACCACCGTCATGCGCAAAGGATATGGGGATGGCACAGGGCGCCGTAAAGCCCTTGTTATGGCATTTCAAGCACCAATATATCTCTTGACATTTCTCCAAAAAACACTTAACTGGGGCAAGAGACACATTAAGGTGTGTGGGGGTCCCAGGGTAACTAACTTGTGGGGTTCCAACCAATAAAATTGTCAGTATGATATGCTGGCAATGTTTTTGAAAAGTATAATGTGTACATATTCCAACTACTGTAGAGCCCCCAGTATAATGTGTACATATTCCCAGCACTGTAGTGCCCCAGGTTCACAATATACCACATAGAAACCCCGGTTCACATATGCCACAGTCCTCTCAATCCCAATGATGTAGCTATGTGTGCCACCACCCACCTCCCCCATGTGGGGGCCCCTGGCTGTGCGCCCCAGCTGCCCTATTGTTAATCCAGTAATGCTGGGGACACTCCCAGTGATGGTGCCAAAAAGGAACATTGAGGGCTGGCTCTAGACCAAGTGGAGGCCAGGGCGTGAATTCCTTTTGGTGTCTTGGTGCCCCCCACCGCACTGACTTGTTCATAGCCTTACACACACACACATACACTGCCCCATAGCCTCACACACCCTACCCCATAGCCTCACACACACATACTGTACATTGCCCTGCCTGCATAGCCTCACACACACACATTGCCCCATAGCCTCACACACACACACTGCTCACTAGCTTCACACACACACACTGCTGACATAGCCTCACACACACATGCTACTCCCATAGCCTCACACACACTCACTACCCCCATAGCCTCACAGACACTAACTGCACGTACAGGGCACACTTAGCACCCCCCATTGCAGGGCACACTTAGAGCCACAATCACTGCCCCCCACCTCTCTTACTATGCACACTAAGCACCCATCCTCCCTTACTGGGCACACTTAACTCCCCCCTCCTTACTGGGCACATTTAAGACTCCCCCTTACTGGGCACACTTAACACACACACACTTCTCTGTTACTGGGCACACTTAACACCTCCCCTCTCCTTACTGGGCACACTTAACACTCCCCCTTAGTTGGAACATTTTGCACACTTTACAGACCCTCCCCCTGGTTGCATGTATACAACCACCATGAGGGGGAACTGACTTTATAATGGTAGGGTGGGTACTTCTTTGCATGGATGCCCAGGAGCACCAAGCTCCTTGGATTCTGTCCTCCGTGTCCAGTCACCACCACTCCAACGAGTCCCGCTGTGTGAGCCCTGTGTCTGTGGCTGAGCTGGCATCCCTGTGAGGATTTATTGATTTATTTTTAGTGGAACACCTGATTGGAATGTGTCTGTCTCAGAAAATGGTTTATTATGATTAGAATCCATTTTTACCTCAGAGTCTAAGGGATTATTATTAATTTATTTACCGTCACCGCCCAACTGCCCATGCAGCACCACGACTCCAACGAGTCCTGCTGTGCGCCGCTGCCTGTGACCCTGACCCAGATTTTGCCCAGCACCTGTTATCAAGAAGGTTCTTCTGGGAGGCGAAGGGGATCTCTAGCGGCAACCATTCATCAGTAGGGATGGCCATTGGCGGACAGTCCATCGATGGCCACCATAGATGGTTCCATCAGTGATTACCATCAATGGTACAAAACCATCTATGGTAAACCATCAATGGTTTGCACCACTCGATGGCCACTCCTGCTGGCATGCATGGTAGCCTGCAGGCCAATCAGAACAGGGTGCGGGGCTTAGCAGGCTGCCAGGCGGTGAGGCTAAGCTCTGTGCCACTGGGGAGTGGGGGAGCCATTGGGTTCTAGTCTGCCATCGATGGCAGAGAACCATTGGATCTCTGCCATCAATGGCAAACCCATCGCCCATTGGTAGTTAACCATTAATGATTGTTAATTATCAATGAAAGATGGCCAATCCTATTCATCAGGTGGCTTAGGGAACAGGGCTGCAGTCTTCAGTGTACAGCACTCTCGGCGATGGCTCTGTTAGCCTGTGCCTTCAGCCAACCCTGCCTGCTAGCCAGATGCAGGGACCCCTAGTTACGGCCCTGGTTGTAACCGCCCCATGTCTAGGTGTAAGATATGTCATATGCACAATCCTCATCTAGAAGGGGCTTCAATACAGTTCCCAACATAATCAAAGCATTTTCAATAATTTCACTAATACTTTATAGATTCATTTATTAGCCTACCATTTGACAGCTGTATTTTGATATATTTTGTATATATAGTTACACAACTAGATTCCCCCATGTTCAACTTCTTAAACATCATCATTTGTTATGGAAACAGCAATTAGTTTTTCAGTAGCCATCTATATCTATTTCTGCAATATTATGTATGCACCTGGTATATTATTGTCTGCTCTGTTCATGTTTTAGTATCATTTGCGTTTAAAGTGGAACATGAATCAAAGAACCACCATGCAAAGAGCTTCCAGAGGATCGGCTCGCCTAGCTTCGAGAAAGTATACACAGCAAAGTGAGTTTATGTGACTTCTAAGTAATGTCATGTTACATTGTTTAGTCATTTCATATATTGTAAATTGCTGTAGTATTGAAAGAGTTCACTGCATACAGCACAAAATGGGTTTAGAATTTGTGTTTTCTTTCTATTGTTTTATCATTTTATTTTTTTTACAGCTAATTCTATTTTTAAAACAAAAGGTGATAAATAGAAGAACTGTACGTTCAAATCATCATTTATACAGCTGCAAATATATTTTGAATAACTTTTTTGTTTGAGTCAATGACAAAATATTTTGTACTCAGGGGCCTATTCATTAAACGTAAAAATTCAATGGAGATAATTAGCTTTAGAACTCTCATGGAGTTCTAGCTAATTATAGGTGGAATTCATCATTCCACCTCTCCATAAGTATCTATTCCGAAAAGCTGTCATTTTTGAGATGACAGCTTTTCGGGAAATAGATACTTTTCCCTGCCTACACTACCTTATCGCATCTGGAAACAGTGCTGCGCATGCGCTGTTACATCTGTAAAACCAGCGCATGCGCAGCACTGCCTACAGATGCGTTAAGTTTGTGTACCCCCCCCCGATAATTTTCAGAATTTGATGAATACCACAATTTCCACATCCCCATACTAATGTATGGGGAGTGTGGAAATTAACGCAGGGGAACTTAGCAAGGAGATATCTGTGATATCTCCTGTGTTAAGTCTGTTCATGAATACCAAAATAACGTTATTTAAGGAAAATGTCCTTAAAAACGTTATTTTAGTGTTGATGAGTAGGCCCCTCAATCTGCCCAAAATTTGCAAATCATAATGTGAATCAAACTGCCAGATAATTACTCACCTTTACCTGTATGTATCCGGTCTCTGTGACTGGTTCAGACCCACAGGCAAATGCCATCGCAGCTGCAATATCTCAAGGATTGCAATTGCGAAAATATGCTAATGACTCATTTGCCGTTCAGTGCTTACAGAAGCCCAGTGACAGCATCTCACATGCGCCGCTCATGCACAAAACCGGTAACACAGATCCAGCGGCCATCAGCCTTCTGAGAAAGTCTAACATCCTGCAGCGAGCAAGGACGCACTGGTCGATTTATGGAAGCTCAGAAAACAGTGTTTAAATGGTCAGGCACCCTTGTGTTTTACTAACCTCCCCCTGTTACCTCCTCAAACACTGACTACCTGTCAATCACTCTGCCAGTGAATCCTCTGTGCGAGCGTAATCGCAGAACAATCACTGTGTGTGCACAGTGCAACTTTCACGCTGGCGCAATGGCTAACAATCGCTCAAACTACGTAAATATCGGCATTGCGTGCAAATCTGACTTAGGCCTTAGGGCTATACCTACCCATGCTGATCTTCAGTTCCCTACCATGTCCTCCTCCCCAGGGGCGTTTCTAGAGAGGAGGGGGCCCGTGTGCAGTCTCCGACATGGGCCCCCTCCTCTGTCTGGCGGCAGCCAGCGCCGGAGTTATAGACTCTGGGCACTAGAGTGCGCCCAGAGTCTATAGAGGTTGCGCTGGTCACCGGGAAAATGGCGGCGGTGGCCATTTTCCCTGTACTGCGGACGTGCGAAAGGACGGGAAAATGGCCGCGGTGGCCATTTTCCAGTTGTTTTTACAGTGCCGGACCCCCGACGTGGGACTCCGGAGAGGTAAGTAATTCTATGGGTGCAGGGTGTGCGGTGCGGGGCCCCCCTGGACCCAGGGGCCCGTGTTCCCCGCACACCCTGCACCCATTATAGATAATCCCCTGCTCCTCCCTTTAGACAGCTCGTACTGAACAGTAGTAATTTATGAAAGGAAATTAGGGGAGAACAATACTCTTCTTCATGCAAGTTATTGGTATACTGACTTTTTTGTTTAACTGATAAGTGTAAAAGGAACCATATGTTAATAACAGAACATGATTTGGGAAGATCATTCCTAGCCACAGCACCTGTTCTCCAAACCTATTCAAATTTATAACACTTCCAACACACTTTTGTATTATACATCTACAGAATTATAATCTTGGGCCTGCTCAACCACAAAAGTCAAAAGCAGCTGTCCCCTTCACACTGTGGGCCTGATTCAGATCCGGTCGCTAAGCTGCGGTCGCTCGCTGCCAAAAGGGGCCGGGTATGCAAATCCCGCGATCGCACTGTCTGGTTTAAGAACGCCCTCTATGGCTTAGAGAGCAACAGAAGTGAGTGCACGCCGGTATAAAGACGCCCACTTTTCATTCTTAACACACGTCGTCTCCAAGAAGTGTTTGAATAATCGGTAACATCGAGAGCCATCGGAGCAGCTCGCAGCCCTTGAGGTAGACCCTATCCCACCGCAAGTACAGCGATCAGTTCAGGCAAAGAAAACAACCAAGTGACGTGTTCAATGACGCTACTTTGCTAAACCCATTAAACTCCGTTTTGACGCTCAGACACGCCAGCATTCGCACCACCACTCCCCCGTTCACAAGCACCTTCCCCTGTTACCACCCACAAATGGCACTATCTGTCACACAAAGTAGCGCTCAGTCTGTGTACAACGAGTGCACGATTCCCGATCGCAGTGACTAGCTTGCGCGCGCACTGCGATGCATACGCATGCGCAGATGTGCGATTATCGGCCTTAGCGAGCGAGCACAGCTTAGCGACCGGGTCTGAATCAAACCCCGTTTGTGCAGCCATTTTGTGACCTTAATCAATATTTAGAAGAATGCAATATCATAAATATTGCTCAGACCTCCTGATTATTGGTTATGCAGTGCCTCAGTGATGTCACTGATTCCTGATTCTATGGTAGCACATTCTAATAAATGATGAAGCACTCTGTATGCACAGAATAGAGGGCCTGATTCAGAGCCGGATGCTATTTGCGCTCGCTCGTTCAGAAAAAGGGGCCGGATATTTAAATAGAGCGCTCGCTCTTTGCGGTCTGTTGACGCCTCTATGTCTGAACGAGCGAACAAAACATGCGCTCGCTATTTTTTAAAAAACACTCCCTGGCCGCTCGCATCCTACGTCATCTCCGCTATTTATTAGATTAATCGAGTACATCGAAAGGCGTATGAACTGCTCGCAGTGCTTGTGGTAGGACTTTCCTACCACAATCATGCGAGCAGTTCAGGCTAAAAGACAACCAAGTGACATGGTCGATGACGCTGCTTTGTTAATTATGCACACCCTTAAAACGCCCGTTTTGACCGTTTGGTACGCCTGCATTCGGATCTCCACTCCCCGTTTTCAAGCACCTTCCCCTGTTAACCACCCACAAACGCCTCATTCTCTCACTCAAATTAGCAGGCATTCGCTAATTTCCGACCGCAATGACTGGTTCGCGTATGCATATTACAACCCATACGCATGCGCAGTTGTGCGAACATCGCTCGGAGCAAACGAGCGCCCGCTTACGAGCGGCTCTGAATCAGGCCCAGAATGCCTTGGTTTTACACCGGAGTACCTAGATGGCCAGCATACTTGCTGACTTTTAATTTCTCATCTCCGAGGGAATCCTGGAGAGGAAATGCAGATGACCAGTCGAAGGGTGGGATGTACTAAGCATCGGTACATCCTGCCTCTCATCGGATAGATACCATGGTATGTACTTAGAAATGCAACTTAAATCGCAAAGGACAGCTCGCCGATAAGAAATGTCCTTTGCGATGCCCTCGGATAGAGGGATTTGCTGGTGTAACTCCTAGAAGTCCCACTGGCGTCCTCCTCGCATGCGCAGAAGGACGCCAGTGCAAAGGGGGGAGATGGGAGGGATCTGATTGGATCCCTCTCAGGGGGTGTCCCAATAAGTAGCCCATAAGCTTCTATTGGGTTATACCACCTAAAGATGGCGTTACCCACAGGGACAAAGCACCGGAATGCATCGCATTACGTTGCTAAGTACATATGGGAAATGCGGTAAACCCCCTGAAAACTGCATTTTCAGGGATTTTATCGCATTTTTCACTTTAGTACATCCCGCCATGGGGGCAGGGACGGACTCTTCATGTCTTTAGGCCCCGCCCCTGTCATGAGAAATAATATTCTTGTAGAATCGCGCCATATTGTCCCCGCCCGCTGGGGACTACATTAATGATTTGGGAGTCAACCGACCTTTTGGGAGAGAAGGTAATTATATGATGGCCAGCTGTGAGCACTTTAAGGCAGAGCCGGATTTAGACCTCAGGTGGCCCTAGGCAAGTTACCGGTTTGGGGCTCCCCTCCCTCAAACAATCCATAGCACTATATTGTCCCTAATACCTTAACCCAAAACCCCTAAACTAACACTAACCCCTAACCCCTAACGCTACACCAACCCTAATACCCTATACCTTATACCCAAACCCCAAAACTAACACTGACCCAAACTGCTACATCAACCCTAATACCCTATTCCTAATACCTTAACCCACACCGCTATACCAATCCTAATACCCTACACCTTATACCCAAACATCAAAACTAACCCTAACCCCTAACCCAAACTGCTACACCAATCCTAATACCCTATCCCTAATACCCAAACCCCTAAACTATCCCTACTACACTAACCCTAACATTTTCCCTCTTAGTACATACAATACAAAGTATTGTGTGTTACTGTACCCAGCTTAGTGCAACGATGGTGATGAGTCATCACCAGACAATGGTGCCGTCCGTCCACCACCAAATTTTTTATTTTTTGTAAAGTACACTATAGGATTTATTATATTTTATGATAGGTGGGGAGTGGACAGGAATGCCTTATAGTATAAGTATATTTTACAAGTAACATAAAAAAATACCATCATCCTGAATTAATGTACTAATAATACCATGATCATCATAATGTATATCACAATATACTTGTAATATAAGGCAGCCCTGTCCACCCCCCCAGACCCCACCTACCATAAAAAAAAATTCCTACATAATTCAATCTATATTACAGAGTAATTGAGAATATCACAATATATTACAATTATACTAAAGTATTCTTTGCAAAATCCATGGTACTGGATTCTTGGGGCAAAGGGGCCCATCCACGTGCCCCTTGGGACCCACTAGGCCCTAGGTGAGCACCTAGGTTGCCTTGTGGTAAATTCGGCCCTGCGTTAAGGTGCACGTAAGTGGTATAGACAGGGCTGGTGCAAGGTTTCCGGGTGCCCTAGGCAACATTTCATCAACCTCCCCTGCTCCCTCCAATTCATAATATGCCGTGCATCAGTCTCCCCAGTGAAATAACATGCCACACAGCAGTGTCTCATATTCATCATATACTATATAGAATATTACACACAGCAGAGCACCAAAATCATAATGTACCTAATAACACTGCCGCAAATTCATAATATGCCACTCAGCTGTGCCACAAATTCAGCTATGATTTTTTTTTTTGTGGACTCAGCGGCGCCCTCCAGTTGTTGGTGCCCCTAGGTGGCTGCCTATGGTTGCCTAATGGTAGCACCGGCCCTGGGTATAGAAGATGTATTGGAAATTCGCCAAGGCAGCCTTGATGTTTTACCGTAGGAAGTAGTATCCACCCTTCGTAAACATATAAGAATAGAAAAGCAAAAGTTTCACCTCCTGGGTGCCTTTAACTACACAAAAAGTCAAATAATAATATACTACACAAAAAGTCAAATTATCTTATCCTTAAGCAGTAATTTTCTCTTTATTTGTTTCAATCTTCTGGTTTAACATTGTGATAAAAACTCCATACATTAAGACATATGGAGATAAAGGGCAGAGCCGTAACTAGACTTTTTGGTGCCCTGTGCCAGAGAGAGCATTGGCGCCCCCCCATTTTTCAAATAGTGACATATCGCACCCAAAAAAGGGTCATAGCCTCATGGGGAAGGGCCAGGGAAGAGATAGTGGAGGCCAGGAGATGCTGGGGATGAAATAAGAGGAAGCTACAAGTGAGAATGATAATAAACAGAAAATTGACAGGTCTGAACAGTGCCCCTTGTCCTGCTGTGCCCTTCGACATAGAAACAGGGTCAAATCGACTCAACTATGCACGAAAACATAGGAACTGGGGTGCAGAAAATTGGCAGCAGGTGTTCTGGACTGATGAGTCAAAATATGAAATATTTGGCTGTAACAGAAGGCAGTTTGTTATCCGATGGGCTGGAGAGCGGTACAATAATTGTCTGCAGGCAACAGTGAAGCATGGTGGAGGTTCCTTGCAAGTTTGGTACTGCATTTCAGCAATTGGAGTAGGGGATTTGGTCAGGATTAATGGTGTCCTCAATGCTGAGAAATACAGGCAGGTACTTATCCATCATACAATACCATCAGGGTGGCATCTGATTGTCTCCAGATGTATTCTGCAGCAGGACAATTACCCCAAACATAAACATACAGCCAATGTCATTAAGAACTATCTTCAGCGTAAAGAAGAACAAGGAGTCCTGGAAGTGGTTATATGGCCCCCACAGAGCCCTGATCTCAACATCATCAAGTCTGTCTGGGATTACATGAAGAGACAGAAGGATTTGAGCAAGCCTACATCCACAGAAGATCTGTGGTTAGTTCTGCAAGATGTATGGAATAACCTCTCTGCCGAGTTCCTTCAAAAACTGTGTGCAAGTGTACCTAGAAGAATTGATGCTGTTTTGAAGGCAAAGGGTGATCACACCAAATATTGATTTGATTTAGATTTCTCTTCAGTTCATTCACTTTGCATTTTGTTAACTGATAAATATAAACTATTAACACTTCTATTTTTTATAGGATTCTTACTTTGCAGAATTTTCTCCATACCTGCCTAAAACTTTTGCACAGTACTGTACATTAGAAAAATTTAGTTACGTTAAATTTCCCTTTCTACCTATGCTATATACATATATATGTATACACAGCGTATAAAGAAAGTGGTGCAGCACTCCAGGCGTCTTAGAAATGAAGAACTCTTATGCAGCATATGTGAAAAAGGCAACGTTTCAATGCCGTTTATTGTGGCATTTTCGTCAGGCTAAAGACAAACAATTACATCTTACCTTAAATAACCCCGTGAAGTGAACGCCGGAAACGGGACCACACGCCCGTTCAATCGGCGCACAAAGGATGACGTCATCAACAGATGCGTCATCAAAGTGCTACCATCACCATAGATACAAAAAAACAAAAATAAACCAACACAACAAAAAATATGGGTAATAGGAACAAAGCGCATGTATATAGATAGAATAGATGATCATATCAGGGACATAAAGCCATGGAACAATATTATATATGGCCAATAATTATAAAGTAAACAACAATATAAAAAGCGATTGCAATATAAAGATCAATTAGATTAATAATAACTAACACAAAGATAATAGGTGCAAAAAATTATAGAAAATTACTGAGTCCTAATTGCTCATTAAGTCCCTTGGGAACAAGAGTACCCAGGCGAAAGATCCAGCGAGTTTCTAGTTGAAGCAGCTTAAGTGACCTATTACCGCCGCGGACAGATAATGGAACCTGGTCAATCATCCTATATTTCAAAGTGGTAAGGGGGTGATGAGCCTGGCAGAAATGACGTGCAACAGGCTGGTCGCTATTGCCACTGAGGAGAGATGCTCTGATGGATGACCTGTGAGCTGCCATACGTTCTTTGAACATACGTTCTGTTTTCCCAATATATGACAGCCCACAGGGACAAAGCAGTTGATAGATAACAAATTTAGAACAACAAGTCAATCGCTGGCGTATAAATAATGTACGTCCCGAATGGGGATGTTGAAAAGTGTCACCCGGAATCATGTATTGACAGGTGGTACAAGTGCATTTAATGCATCCTTTCTTTGACGTTAGAAAAGTTGTTTTGTTAATAGGTATGCGTGTAATATCAGATTTAACTAATATATCACGAAGATTCCTACCTCTAGTATAGCAGGGCATCAAAGTTGAATCACTTAATCCCAAATCAGGATCGGTTTTTATAATCGGCCATAGGTTCTTGGATATACTATTAATTCCTGAACTAGCAGGATTAAATTGACATACCCAAGGGATCCTGGATGCATTGCCTGTCTTACGATTATATTGCAATAAAGTATTGCGATCTAATTGTAATACTTTTTGTTTAGTTTGTTCCAAAAAACTAGAATGATATCCTCTTTGCTTAAATTTTTCTATCATGGTATCCATTTGTCTTTCTGCTACAATAGGATCAGATGTAATTCTCTTAATCCTTAGTAGTTGGGAATAGGGAAGGCCACGTTTTAATGGTTTAGGATGAAAGCTACTATATTGCAATAAGTTGTTCCTGTCAGTGGGTTTAGAGTACAATGCTGTGTTAATTCTACCCTCAGTTAGTGAAATTTCAACATCCAGGAAGTTAATTGAAACATTACTCATGGTATACGTTAATTTGCAATATAGTAGCTTTTGGGAAAACAGAACGTATGTTCAAAGAACGTATGGCAGCTCACAGGTCATCCATCAGAGCATCTCTCCTCAGTGGCAATAGCGACCAGCCTGTTGCACGTCATTTCTGCCAGGCTCATCACCCCCTTACCACTTTGAAATATAGGATGATTGACCAGGTTCCATTATCTGTCCGCGGCGGTAATAGGTCACTTAAGCTGCTTCAACTAGAAACTCGCTGGATCTTTCGCCTGGGTACTCTTGTTCCCAAGGGACTTAATGAGCAATTAGGACTCAGTAATTTTCTATAATTTTTTGCACCTATTATCTTTGTGTTAGTTATTATTAATCTAATTGATCTTTATATTGCAATCGCTTTTTATATTGTTGTTTACTTTATAATTATTGGCCATATATAATATTGTTCCATGGCTTTATGTCCCTGATATGATCATCTATTCTATCTATATACATGCGCTTTGTTCCTATTACCCATATTTTTTGTTGTGTTGGTTTATTTTTGTTTTTTTGTATCTATGGTGATGGTAGCACTTTGATGACGCATCTGTTGATGACGTCATCCTTTGTGCGCCGATTGAACGGGCGTGTGGTCCCGTTTCCGGCGTTCACTTCACGGGGTTATTTAAGGTAAGATGTAATTGTTTGTCTTTAGCCTGACGAAAATGCCACAATAAACGGCATTGAAACGTTGCCTTTTTCACATATGCTGCATAAGAGTTCTTCATTTCTAAGACGCCTGGAGTGCTGCACCACTTTCTTTATACGCTGTGTATCTTACCTTGTGCGGGCACCCGACGCTGCTGTATGTCATAAGGGAGAGCCGGACCTTCCGCTGTATATATATGTATACATATATATGGGAGGTCACAATTGTATATATCTCCAATGGCCAAACATGTGCTTTTTTTGTGTGTTTTTCAGCCAAAACTGCATTGATGCATATCCTACATTCCTGGCTGTGCTTTGGTGTGCTGGAATATTCTGTAGCCAAGGTAATGCTGTACAAGAAATGCTGTAGCTATATACCCCAGTGTCAAATGTAAGAGTTTTTTAAACCCCCTAGTCTGTTTTACTAATATAAGTACAATCTAGTTTGTATAATTGGTTAGATGCACTGTCTTAATCTCCCCATTTAGTACCTAACCCTAACCACCCCCGAAACCTAACCTTAACCTCCCCCTAGTACCTACCACTAACTTCCCTCCCTGTAGCATAACCCTAACTTCCCATAACCCCTTACCTTAATCTCCCCCTAGTGCCTAACCCTAACCCTCCCATCCTGTAGCCTAACCCAAATGTCACATTTGGAAATTCTAAAAATGTCGACATGTTGCCTGATGATATTTTAACTGTCGACATCATAACTGTTGACATTGTGGTGTTTTCATTGTTGCTGTCAACCTAGTGACTACATCCTCTACACTCCGCACTAACCCTCATCATTCTATATATTCTGCATCAGTTACAGAGGAATTGCACCCTGCCTTCCTGTATATTCTACTTGTTGTGTCCTTGCTTTATCCAACAGTCTCTGGCAGCAAATTCTACCTACCCAAGTGATTAAAACTTGTGCCAAACTGAACATTGTATTTCTGTATTGTAATTTAGCACCTGCAGCCTTCGCTGGCCTCATGTATTTATTTGTCCGCCAGAAGTACTTTGTCGGTTACCTGGGAGAGAAGACACAGAGGTATCTTCGTATTTTACTGTGACTGCTTCACTCTTTCAGTATTTTTAAATGTTAATAAATCTTATTCTGTTACAACTTTAAAGACATTGGGTGGTATATTTACTGAAGTGAGAGTTTTTAGAAGTGGGGATGTTGCCTATAGCAACCAATCAGATTCTACTTAACATATATTTAGAAGATAATAGCTAGAATCTGATAGGTTGCTATGGGCAACATCTCCACTTCTAAAAACGCTCATTTTAGTAAATATACCCCTGGTTGTGAGGATACAGAATTAATTTGATCACTCAAGTAGACACTTGGCAAGTATAGATACAATGCAGTTTAACAGGTACACTTCAATAATAGTGAAGTCTCAACGGCATAACAGGCACAATCAGGAGTCGCCAGGTGGGCACAGAGTCCGGAAAGTGGCAGGGCACAGAATGACAGTACTCTGACCAAAGCATCAGGCCTCTTTCTTTTTCTATACCTCATTCAAAACACCTGTGGGAACTGACAGCCCCCTATCAGTGGAAGCAACCTGTTTGGAGTGGCCATAGATCTCCGGCCACTTCCAGCATATGGTTAGGGTTATTTTGACATCTTGTTTAATTGTGATATGAGCTACTGGAGAATGGGTACCAGACGGGGTAACCTTTATTGTTAATGTATGATACCTGGTTTCCTAGCATCGGGCTAATAATTAGATAATACTCTTGTCTTGTTGTAATGTTCCTCATTTTGGGTCTGATTTAAAGTTGGAATGTAAAGCATACGTGCACTTGTGGCACCCTAGAAACGGACTCTGGGAGTGCAATTTACATCAGTTGGGTTGATGTACTGTAATACTGGGTTGATGTACTGTAATACTGGGTTGATGTACTGTACTTCCACTGTCCACTACAGATTACTAAAAAAAAAACAATACCTAAAAAAGACACATTTATTAAAGCTTTTAAAAAAGAAAAGTGAAGGTGTTGCCCATAGCAACCAGATTCTAGAATTCTATAATTTCTCTATTACATGCTAGAAAATGATAGAAAGAATCTGATTGGTTGCTGTGGTCTAGACCACCACTTGTCTGTTTTAGAAGCTTTATCTACCCCATAGGGATCATGTCATAAGAGGTCACAGTTTATCAGCTTATTTGATATGGTGGCAAAGTAAGCATGTGCAACTGTTAGCACCAACCAGAATAAGAATAATAAAACTGTCTTATCGCTGTAAGCCTCTGGCGCTACCAAGTCGGAAGTTGGCTTCGGGTAATGGGGTTTTCCCTGGGAAAACTGTCCATAACTGCTATATGGAGAGGGGGTGTTCATGTTATACGAGGAACAATTGTACAAACATGGACAACTTACTTGTATACAGGTACTTACTATACCATGAGTAAATTAATGCAGACTCCACCCTCTTTGCTTTTATTTCATCCATTTTATGATGATCATTTCATATCATTTCAATATCAAACCTCAGTGCACAACTTTTGTTTGATGAAAACTCCACGATATTGTTTTCCTCAATAAAATGTAAAACAATAATTTAGTTGAATGTATATAGTCCCCTGCTATATGGTCATTTTAACTTATTTGTTTTTTATCGTTATTTTGCTTTAGCACTCCCGGCTACGTTTTCGGAAAGCGCATTATATTTTTCCTGTTTGCCATGAGCCTGGCTGGGATCCTGAACCATTACATTGTGGTCTTCTTTGGAAGTGATATGGAGAAATACATAAAGACAGTCAGTGGCACCTTCACTCCGTTACTGCTTATACCATAAATGTAATGTCAGTAACAGATACCGCAACATCTGTATATCAATTCTTTCTTATGTATATCTAATAAGGTTCCTAGTGTCAAAAACATTTTACATGTTATCATTTGTTTTACATAATTAAATAAACTTTGACTGTTGTACATGTCTGGTTAGAATTTATCCTTAATTACTGCATGTCACAGACCGTTAAGGCTTATTAGGAAGTTTGATAAATGTAGTACTTAGCATGACTAAATAGGAACACTTCAGCCAAACCTTTGCTCGAGACAGGGCTGTAACTAGGAGTGTGCGAGCAGTGCCACCGCACAGAGCCCTGTAGACGAAACCGCCGTTCACCGATAGCCCCTGCATCTGGCTACCAGGGTGCCTGGAAAGGCACGTTGCAGCCAGAATCTCTGCAGCAGTGCTGTCTGGTGTGTCCTTAGGATGCTTCAGACATACATACACACCACCTGAGGATGCTCCGTGCATTGCTGTAATTCCCAACAATTGTGGCCCCGCCCCCTCCTTATGTTCAATGGCCTATATTGAGGAGGGGTGAATCTGTGACCAGTCTTGTGTGGGTGTGGCCAGTGCAGTGTGGGTGTGGTCTGTGCAGTGTGGGTGTGGCCAGTGCAGTGTGGGTGTGGTCAGTGCAGTGTGGGTCTGACCACCCCCTACACTCTCAGTCCCTCTGTCTCCCTAAATACATAAACAGAGAAAAATTGCAGAATTTTGCAGAAACAAAATAGAAATACCATTTTAATAGTTAAGATTTATGGCCGACTGTTTAATGCAGCTGGTCACCATCCTGCTTCCACAATGATCGGCCTATTTTTATGTGGAGGAGTGGAGCTGTAGCTCCATCCACCCCATTGTTAATCTGGCCCTACTAACAGGAGGAGAACAACTGCCCCAAGTCCAGCAGCTGGGAAACTCCCTCACATAGAGGAAAGTCCTGTCTACTCGGTTACCAACCAGCGTGAGGATTCACCTCTGTGGGGATTAACAGAGTCCCAGCCAATAATACCTCCCCTCCTCAAAATGTTATTGACCTCCTCTCTGATAAACAGAGTGAGGGAAATATTACATAAACATCCAAACACGCAGTGCACATATGAAGATCCTTTCATCAAACTAATAGAAACACACGTTATTTATGCCAGCAATCAAAATACAATTGTGATTAAACCAACTCAGGGATACTTAATTTGGCTTTCTCGTACTCACGTCTGCAGAATACTAACTTTAATTAGTGGCAAGTTATGAGAAAACATACCTCTATATAGTAACGTAAACCAAAATACTGGCTAATTTTACTAAACTATAGGAAACAATTACTTAAAATACTGATGTAGACTAGAATAACTATGCACACCTAAACAGCAGGGCGGATTGGTCATAGGCTTCACTGGTAGATACATGTAATTTGCTTTGTTCAACATGCAACAGGAATTGGGCAACAAGGTCTCTATACTTGTGGCGGTGACTGAGATGCTGTCTGTACTGTATGATGATCACTGGGATCAGGAACATCGTAATGCTGGGTACACACTGACAGATATATTGGCCGATCAATTGATCGGCCAATATATCTGCTGCCCGTCGGCCAGTGTGTACCCGCAATATGTCGGTGAACGTCGTCGTTCGCCGACATATCGCATTGGCTGTGCTGCACAGCCGATGAACAGATATGCATACATATCTGTCAATCGGCAGGTGTGTACGGGCGGTCTGCTGACCGGCCGTACACACACAGCGGCAGCCACGGGGAGGGGGGAGGGATATGCCCCCGCCCCCCTGGACACAGATGATGGCCGTTCAGTGTGTATGAACGACCATCATCTGCAGATATATCTGTATAGTGTGTACCCACCTTAAGACCTAAGCCCCCCCTTCTGTGTAGTTTATTTATTTTGATAGTAAATGATCTCTAATATTTGCACTATCTGCCTATTTAGCTGACATGCAGGATTAAATTAATGGCGATTAGCATATAGTAAGCATTATAAACGGAAAATAAAATATTTAAAAAAAATTATATATATGGGGGAGATTTAATAAAGCTTGGAGAGAGATAAAATTGGAGATAAATAGCACCAACCAATCAGCTCCTAACTGTCATTTTTCAAACACAGCCTGTAAAGTGACAGTTAGGAGCTGATTGGTTGGTGCTATTTATCTCCAAGTTTATCTATCTCCAAGCTTTATTACATCTCCCCATCCTAAATGTTTATGATATAACATGGTATATATATGAAGGCTATGGTTCACTAATAAATCTGTTAGTGAGGAGAGATGGAGGCAGAGATGGCTGAGCCAGTGACAGCATCACTCAGAGGCGGCCTGGGCCCCGTAACAGCCCCATTCTCTGCACCTACTGTCTGAGATCTGCTGCAAAATTGCACAGCTGTGTAGGCATATATTGGGTATTGAATCTGTGTCCAGGTCTCCAGTAGGATTGTGTCAACAGTCTGGTCTGGAGTTGGATCATCAGAGGATTGGACAAGTGTGTATCCATATTATGTCATGCAGCATCATATCAGATGAATAATTTGCTTTATCCGTTGTTTCTTAATTAAAAACTGCAGATAAGATGGAGGGAGGTTTCTGAAGGGGTAAGGGTGACAGGCTAAAATTTGTTATGTAGTCCTGACTCCTTACCTGAAGATGTTATTCAGATTCTTTTTCTGTAGATGCTGCTGTTCAGGATCTAACTGGAAGATATAATCCAAAGTTCACGTCAGTAGTTGTTATCCAAAGTCACCTAAATAAAGCAGGAACTACTCATAGTATCAATGTAGGACAAAATGTCACCACAAAATGGCTGCCAGTAGCTTGTCATCCTTTATATAGGGCAGTGACCTGCATTGTGACATCACAATGCATGCAGACAGCAGCTAGTGATGGCTGTAGCTTAGATCAGCTCTGGGCCCAGATGCCCTGCAGCAGCACTCTGGTGAGAATAGAAAAGTCGGGGCTCAGGAGATGGCAGTGTAACTCAGGAAGAGGCCCGGGCCTCAGAGGCGGCCTGGTCCTCGTAGCAGCCGCACTTTCTGCACCTACTATAGTTACGCTTGGCTGGGATGCTGTTTGTGCTGTATGGCAGGCAGAAAGATGCTCTCTGTATTGTATGGCTGTCAAGTTGGCTGTTTGCTAGCACCACTTATGTTTATGTTGGGGCACCTACAGTTTAGGTTAGTTTTACGCTAAAATAGTACTGTTGACATTTGACTGTTGACTTTCACAATGTCAATATTCGGAACCTGTTGACATTATGTCAGTGTTTGCTTTGTGTATGTCAACATGGACCTGATTCAGAGTTGGGCACAATGCAGATGTTTTGTTGAGTGACTATTTTTGCACTGCGCATGCGTCTGAGTCGCACTGCACAGCATCCCGATGGATTACTGACGGTGGTCGCAGTGAGGATTTGGACGCAGAGTGATTTACAGTCAATGAGTGTTTGTGGGAGGTAATGATGATTCAAATGCAGGCGTGTCATGACCAGCAGTGGCTACTGCTCTCTTACGTGAGGGGGGCTGACGCTGCTGCTCTGGTCGTGGCCGTCCGAGTCCCGGCACCTGTGCAATGAATCTGGCAGGCGCCGGGACTGGCGCATGAGAGGCGGTGGAGCCGCGCATAACACTGGCTTCTGGTGGCTACATTGGTTGCACGGACTGCAACTGGTTCACTGAAGTAACAGATTTTACTCAGGGGGCGGCAGCCTCACAGCCACTAGGTAAAATCCGCAACTGGTCATGACCACTTCCAGGGTGTGTCCCAACCTGCAACTGCATCTGCGCACGCAGTTGCAATAGCTCCACTGGCTGACTTATGTCTGACATTCTGAGTAACCATAGGGTTAAGATTGATGGTGCTACTGATGATGCGTCTTTGTTCACAAACAGTGGATGGCATCTCTGTACAAATCCCGGCGGCTGCGTCATTTGTATATTTTCGCAGAACCGCTGCATAAGGAATCACATTTGTGCCGGGATTTGTGTGCACCTCTAAATCAGGCCAAATGTTATTTGTTGACATTCTGAACATGGTGATATTATGGTGTCCACATACTGAGGGGGAGATGTATCAAGACTTGGAGAGAGATAAAGTGGAGAGAGATAATGTACCAATCAATCAGCTCCTAACTGTTATTTTTCAAACACAGGGCATAGCGCTCGCAAGCGGCTTGATGTTTGTGATCTGCGCATGCACCACGTCCGTCGTGCGCATGCGCGAGCCCCGTCGAGCAACTGAAGTTCAGTCACTATGGGGCTTGCTACAAGACGGGGTGGCTGTCGATGGTGAGTGACAGCTCGCCCTGTTTTGTAGGCGGGGAGGTGGGTGGCTGCACAAATGCAGGCATTCCCTTAGGAACGCCTGGCGTTTGAGGGAGGACCTACTGACATCATTACTGATGTCAGTAGTGGACTTCCTGCTTTATTAGAGCAGGAAGTCCACTCGGCATTGCGGCAGCCAAGACCCTACCACAGGCTCTCGTCGCAAGGTCGATGGTCGTGATTATCGTGACAGGCTCCTTGCCGCTCGCACAAGCTGTGGGTGGGCTCCCACAGCTTTGCGAGCGGCAGGCGACAAAAATAAAAAACAAAATGCCCACATTACCTGCGAGCGGCCGGCCCTTACGAGCAGGTCTGAATCAGGCCCTCAGCCTGTAAACTGACATGAGCTGATTGATTGGTACTTTGTCTCTCCACTTTATCTCTCTCCAAGGCTTAGTACATCTACCCCTATATGTTGACATTCTGCATATTGCCATATCATTACCTATCACTGTAGTAGACTAGACGAAGGCTGCATAAGCAAGAGATTATATAAGAGTTCTCATTTTTTGTGATGGGTAGCTTTAGGGAATCTGTTGCTAGGTAGTTTTCTAGTTTGTGAGGTCTTTTTCCTTAGTTCATGGTTAGCCAATTAGGGTTGATGGGGGTGGGTTCAGTTAGGTTTACTATTAAAGGCTGAATTTGAATTTGAATAGGTTCAGCCTCTTTTTCAGTTGGAAGCTAAGTAGAACCTGTATCACTTTTTGCTTTACCTCAGGAGTATGCAGTTTTTCCTGTCCTCCACTGTTTAAGCCTATCCTTTTCTTTATCCTTATCCTTTCAACCTATACTCCCTTTTAAGTCCCCTTTCTTTATTTTACTTCTTTTTTCCCCTCTCCCTTTCTCCTCATTGCCCCTGTCGCCCTAATTTTCTCATCCATTATGCCCCCTCCCAAGCGTTCTGCACCCCCCCTCCGTTTAGCAGAGGCAGCCCGCCCACTCGCGGCCGCGGGTTACCGTCGGACTTTGTTGCGCGCACTTCCACCTTCACCCGGGGAGCTTGCCAAAGTCCCACCCACCCCCCAGGTGGGCGGTGAGGCGGCCCCCCGGGATGCTTTGTCCGGGTCTCTGCCGCTTGTCATGGCGGCGGCCGGGCTTAAAGACCTTGGCAGCCCGGGCGCGCCCGCGAACCACCGGTGCGTCCCCGGGGCTTACAGGGAGTGTTGCACCGGAGAGGTAGATTCTCCGGCTTCGGTACCACCGCTGCCCGCTCTGCTTGCTGCCTGTCCTGGTGTCCTGCGAAGCCCGAGATTCATGATGGTTCTCGCTGTGAATGCTGGGGCCGGAGGTGGGGGGTCATGTGATGAGGCGCTTGCAGGGGACAGGGAATCCCCGACTGCGCTGCCCCATATACATGAAGCGGCCATGGGTTCAGGGACCCCTGGCCTCTCTGCGGAGGTCTTGGGGCCCTTGCCAGCCGGTACCCCCTCAGGCGCCATTTGGGGGGCTGTGGAGAGGAACTCTGTAGCTCCTGAGATGGCTGAGACTTTAGGTTTGCATGTAGCACCACCTGCTGTTTCTACAGCGTATATGCAAGCCATTAACACTGGAAGCTCATGGTCATGCCGTGCAAACCACATGGTCATTAGGCGCGCAGCAGATTTTTCCCCAGCATCCCATTTATCCCCCTATAGCGGTTTCTTACCCCTCCTACACCTCTCGGACCGAACTTTTAGCCAATTTCCCTATGGTCAGCGAATTTTTCTGGGTCACAACAGCCATTCAGCCATTATGGCCCCTGGCAGCCTGCTTACGCTTCACACGGGGCTTGGTTACCAGCATAACCCCCGCCAAACTCACTGCACCAGAGTTTTCCTCGATCCCCAGCAGTTCCCGTTCCTTACTTTAGCCCTGTTTCCCCATTGCCTCAGGCGGCTCCAGTCACTGCCCTGCAGGCGTCTCCAGTTAGGACGTATGTGCGGTCCTTTTGATGTGGAACCCCTGCCGTTTTTGTAAATTCCCCCCTGGGGGTGGTGCCCAAAAAAGAGGCAAATCATCTGTCTCATCTGCGCGGGGGCTCTTTCAACTACGCCATTCCTGAGGAGCTTTGCCGTGTGCGATATAAGCTGTTTGATGATGCACTGAGTTTGATTCACAGCTTTGGCCCTGGAGCGTTAATGGCAAAGTTAGATATCGTATCGGCTTTTCGGCTATTGCCATTGCACCCCGATTCCATTAAGTTGGAGGGTAAGTTCTACATTGATAAGTGTCTGCCCATGGGGTGTTCTGTTTCCTGTGCCTATTTTGAGAAATTCAGCATGTTCCTTCACAGGTGGATTGTCGCGGGTACAGGTCAACATGGTGTTGCCCATTATTTAGACAATTTTCTCTTTATAGGTCCAGGTAACAGCAACATTTGTCAAAAAATTTTGTTTTCAGCTAGCTCATTGCTCCAAGTTTTGGGGGTACCGGTTGCGCAGGACAAGATGGAGGGATCCACTTTTTGTTTGTCCTATTTGGGTATTGAGGTCGATACCAAGGTGGGATGCTGCTGCCTCCTGGCGGATAACATCCAGAAGCTTTTGGGGCAAATCGAGGAGAGTTTGCAGCTAGAAAGGCTCAGTTTGAAGCAGCTGCAGTCCCTTTTAGGCTCTGTTAATTTTGCTTGCCGGATTATTCCAATGGGGCAAATTTTTTGCCGTAAACTAGAGAAATCAACAGCAGGTGTGGTAAAGCCGCATCATACCGTCCGCCTCTCTAGGGAAATCAAGGATGACCTTAGAGAGTGGTTTTCCTTTTTGTTAAATTTTAATCGGAAACTTTTATGGCCCTCTAGTGCGGTTTTTAATACCACTATGCAATTATTTACCGATGCGGCCGATTCTACTGCTTCTGGTGCATTTTTTCAATGGGAATGGTGCATTTCGCATTGGCCGCAGGCATGGTTGCGCAGGGTTTCACGGCCAATATATTGTTACTGGAGCTATTCCCAAGAATTGTGGCTGTGGAGCTTTGGGCCACCAGATTGGCAAATTAGAGTGTGGTATTTCAGTGTGACAATTTGGGGGTAGTCCACGCTGTTAATAATCAGCGTTCCTCTTCCCCTCAGGCTTTGCGGCTTCTGAGGCATTTAGTGCTGAGGTGTTTGCAGTTTAACAAATTTTTCAGCAGAGCACGTGCCAGGGGTTGAAAATTACATAGTGGATGCTTTGTCACGTTTCCATTTTACTAGATTTCGCTCTTTAGTGCCTGGTGCTGCCCCTATTGGCCTACTGGCTGGACCAAATGCACCTATCCTTGTGTATCAATGCCTAATTCCCTATAGATTGTAAGCTTGCGAGCAGGGCCTTCCTACCTATATATCTGTCTTTAATTACCCAGTTTTGTTCTATCAATGTTGACAATTGTAAAGCACAACGGAATATGCTGCGCTATATAAGAAACTGTTAATAAATAAATAATAAATAAATAATAAATAACATGTCCTCCTTATGTCTGGCAGATTATCGAGCAGGCATAGCTGGGCTGGCGCGTAGGTCTTTGGCACCATCTACTTTACGGGCATATACATCTGCGTGGCAGGACTGGGAGGCTTACAGGGCTAAGTATGGGGATGCGGGAAAGTCTCAGGAAGATTGCTTGTTAGCTTTTGTTTGGGGTCACTATGAAATGGGGAGGTCTAAGTTAGCCATGGCTGTCGCATTAGCGAGTATTTTATCATTTTATTCGAAAATCTATTAGCTACAAGACCCCACCAAGAGTTTTGTGCTTTCCAAGGCCCTTAAGGGTTGGGCCAGAGACAGACGTGCCCCTGCAGATGGCCGCAGGACCATCGGTTTGTTATGGGACCTTATGTCCATCTTGCAATCTGTGGCTTTGAGCGAATTTGAAGTTTTGTTTTTCCAGTGTGCCTTTTTCACTTGCATTTTTCGGTGCCTTTCTGGTCAGCGAGCTGCTGGCTGTTAATAAACGTTCAGAGGTCACCGGCCTGCTGTCCTGAAATGTACTGATTAAAAAGGAGTCAGTCATTTGTAAAATCCCTCGTTCTAAGGCGGATCAGATGGGCGGCAGGAAATGGGTTTCCCTTAAGTCACACGCTATCCCTGAAGTTTGCCCTTTGCGACTTGCGACCCTTTACAGTCAATCCAGACCTGAGAAGTGTGTACAATTTTTTGCGCATTTAGATTCTTGCCCCCTTACAAAATTCCAGTTTGCGGCGGTTTTCAAGCAATGTTTGCTTGGGTTAAGTATTAAGAGCGAGGAGTATGGTACTCACTCTTTTCGTACATGCGCAGCGGCTGAAGGTTTGCCGGCAGCAGCTATTCAGGCGATTGGGAGGTGGAATTCCAATGCCTTCAAGAGTTATGTTCGTTGTGATAAGCTTTGAGTTGCTCCTGTTGCGCTAACCCAGAAACGTTGCTTACCTGTCAGTTTTTGAATGATTAGCATTCAAAAACTGGGGGTGTGAAGGGATTTTTCATTTTTGCTTCGAGGGGGCCCTGATTCTAATTGGCTATACAAGTGGTCCACGGGAGGTGTTTTTAAGTTTTCTTCTTCACCTGGGTTTATGTATTAATAATATTGTATGTTGCATGTTTCGTTCATTTACATGGTTTTGGGGTTGCAGAACACTATTGGAGGAAATGATGTGGGTCAGATTAAGGGCATTGAGATGATCCTTAGAATTAAAGAAGATTTGGATAGGGTGTTGTCCCATTAACCGGGGGTGCATATAGTCTGGTCGGAGATTGTAGTCAGTTTTGTTTGGAGAGGGTCCAGAGATTTAGCTGCTTTGGACAGAGCCAGGAAGAAGGTAAACATTGCGGTGGCTAAGTTCGTGATGGCTGCTGGGGCTGTTGTAATCAAGCACCCTCTTTTGGTTCTTGAGAGTTTGAATTATTTTAGGGGGTGCATTTACGCCTTTGGGGATGGGAGTTTCCTTAAAGGTATTTTTCGGTTTTGGATTAGCTAGTTTTGTTGTTGGGTGGCAGGCTGCTGTTCATGGAACCTGGCGTTGGCGGGAAGGCGCTACTAACCAACGGCCACATGTGGCGTAAGCGGTTGTTGTGAGCCACTTGCCCCTTTGAAGGACGGCGAGTGGGTCCTACCTATGCGGGTTGGACAATTGGGCACTTTTTTTGCGGAAGTGTCCAGCCTGTGCAAAAGTAAGGGGCGGTGAGACTTGCACAGCGCAGGTTACGCATATTGAGAGGTGGGGTGTTTTAGTCGTCCCCCAGTTTTGTGGTAACAGTTATTTGGGCCAGAGCTGGGTAGTGGTAGCGCCTTTTTTTTGCCACCCTCTTTTATTAAAATTAATTTGCAATTTAATAAATATATTAATTCTAATTTGAACCAAGCAGTTGTTGTCAGTGTGGTTATTTATTTTAGAAGTTAAGCTTAGCATAAGAGGTTATCATGTTTGTCACAATAAATGAATGGACACCTTATGCCCCCGGGATGTTCTTTACACTTTGTAAGTTAGTGAGACAGAACAGTTGGTTTACTCACAGTTTAAATGTTCCATAGAGATAAGAGCTCCTTGCAAGCCATACTTCCCCATAGCTGCTCATTGTAGAAACAATTGTACTATAGCTATAGACAGCTGGTAGAAAATGCAAATAATTATTGAACTTTGAAAGATCATTTCAGGAAGTGATTCCAAAGTATTATACATAAAAGACAAGGTGCTTACAAAGAACTGATCATGGCAGATATTGTGCATTATTCGTCATAATCCTAATTCTATCTAATCAGAGAAGGTTTCTTTTTGTTATTTCATCATTGCTTAGGTTCAGTTCCTCCATTTTTATTTGTCATGCAAATGTTTTCCAAAACATAGAAACATAACAGGTTGTTTAAAACTCAAGATGCAATATATATCGGGAGAAGCTTAGGGCCCCATTTAACAGCAAGGCTAAATACGCAGTGATACAAACAAATTTGCCACTGGTATTCATCATTACTTATCTTGCCAGCGGTGTCCTCCACTTAGCTATTGTGAACACTACTGTGTGGTGTAATGTGAATAACGAATACTACTGTGTGGTGTAAATTACTTTAGTACTATTCTGTGGCCACACCCCTTCCCCATAAAACCACGCCCCTATGTTTTTGGCACGTGCCTTTGGCGCGCACTGTCCCTATTTTGAACAGAGTGGTGGGGCACCAATTCTCTTTCTGGCACAGGGCACCAAAATGTCTAGTTACGGCTCTGGGAACCAACCACCGGGCCTGATTCAGAGCTGAACGCTCTGACCAGAGCGCTCGCTCTGAATCAGGGCCCTACTCCATGAAAATGGAGCGGCCTCCTGGCCGCTCGTATAGCTGTGGGTGACCACCCACAGCATATGCGAGCGGCCAAAAAGATGGTCGCCATGGACTTGACCATCGCGACCATCGGACTTGCGACGGAGACCCTGCGGTTGGGTCTCCCTACCACAATCCCTGGAGTGATTTTGGCTCTATCAGAGCCAAAATCCCTCCCACTGACATCACTAGTGATGTCAGTGGGGCCGGCTTCAGATGGCAGGCGTTCCCATGGGAATGCCTCCGTCTGGCAGGCACGCCCCGGCACGCCCACCAAAGGGGGCGTGCTGTCAATCAACATCGACAGCACACCCCCTTTGGTGCAAGACCCGGAGCGATGGAAAGCCCGTCGCTCCCCGGGTCTCGCTCATGCGCACGACGGAGCTCCCTCCATCGTGCGCATGCGCAGTGGGGAATATCGACCCGCTTGCGAGCGTATTGCTGCTCGCGAGCGGGTCTGAATGACCCCCACAGTCAGCTAGTGCTAAACACCCTTCAGGAAAACTAAGCACAACAATAATCTGTCCACGAGTGTCACTGCTTGCAAGACCAGCTGCAACGGTGTTGCAAGTGCTCTTGATCTGCTGCAATGAATACCATAGTAACTGCTGCGGGAAGGATCATAGGATACTGACAATGTGTCCCCCGTGACAAGGCAACTATTAGGCACGTTACAGCTCCATCCAAAGATATCATTACTGGGGACACCTGGAACAAAGATTTGAGAGAAAATAAAGTATCATCTCGAGCAGCAGATATCAACAGTCTGGGCTGGACTCGTGAGAGCCATAACAGCTCTAACAGAACTCGTGAAAGCCATAACAGGACTCTCTAAGGCTGAATTTTCAAGAGCCAAGACAAGACACTTAGGTCTGGATGCTTGAGAGACAAGGCAGTCATCTTGGAGGAGACCATGGGCAAGACAATTAGCTTGAAGATCTTGGGTTTGGTAGTCTTCTTAGAAACCTCAGGTAAGTCAGTCCTCTTGGAGGTCTCAGCACGGCAGTCATCATAGAGAGCTCGGGCAACAGTTGTCTCAGAGACCTTAATCAGGGCAGACATCTATTGTAGGGCAGTCCTCTTTTGCAGGTTTTTTCGATATCAATCAGTGTCTCAGGGGCCTATTCATCAACACTAAAATAACGTTTTTAAGGACACTTTCCTTAAATAACGTTATTTTTGGTATTCATGTAGCCACTTAGCACAGGAGATATCACAGATATCTCCTTGCTAAGTTCCCCTGCGTTAATTTCCACACTCCCCATACATTAGTATGGGGATGTGGAAATTATGGTATTCATCAAATTCCGAAAATTATGAATTTTCAGAATTTGATGCAGTTACTATTCGCCACTGTGAGGTGGGGAATAGCAGGTGAAACTTACCTGTATCCGCGTGTGCAGGTCCCCCGATGAGTCCCTCCGGCGCTCTGCTCCATCCTCAGGCTCCGGAGGCTGGTCGGACATGTGTGCTCCCCAGCAGAGCACAAGAAAGTTTAGAAAAATTATTTTTTATTTTTTTTTCTAATCTGTCATGTGGTCTGCTGGGAAACCACATGACAGACCAGCAGGACGGAGCCAGAGGCTGCTGCGCGGACAGGTAAGTCAGGGGGGGGGGGGAGGTCGGGGTACACAAACTTAACGCATCTGTAGGTAGTGCTGCGCATGCGCTGGTTTTACAGATGTAACAGTGCATGCGCAGCACTGTTTCCAGATGCGATAAGGTAGTGTAGGCAGGGAAAAGTATCTATTTCCCGAAAAGTTGTCATCGCAAAAATGACAGCTTTTCGGAATAGATACTTATGGAGAGGTGGAATGATGAATTCCACCTATAATTAGGTAGAACTCCATGCGAGTTCTAAAGCTAATTATCTCCAGAGAATTTTTAGGTTTAATGAACAGGCCCCTCAGTGTACTAAGTAGCCAATTGTAGCTTTGAATAGTAACCAATGCTCTCATTTATACACTTTTCTTTATATGTATATATAGTAATGTATTGTGATCTTTATGGTTTTATATATGTGTTTGTGAATTAAATTATTACATATACCTAATTCAGCGCTGCTCCTTGTTCCTTTTTATATACAACTGGAGGCAAAATTGCGGACACATTTTGAAATTTGAATGTTTATCAACTTCAGATGCTTATAAAAACTGTTACACTTCATGCAGTGCAATGATTCATATATCAAATGAAAGGAAATGTAATGCTGAATTCAACACAATAAACAGAGGTCAAATATTTGCATTACAAGGGAAGTTATGCCGTGAAAACAACACTTAGGGTGAAAATCCCTGTGTACTTATGATGTTACTGTCCTATCAGTATTTCGTTGGGTATCCTTTATTTTTCAAGACCGCAGCATAGCGACGTGATCCAGGACTGTGGTGTTAAGTGAAAATGGTCTTTCGTATGCAGCAATTGCAAGAGAAATTGGTGGGAATGTGACAACATCAGGAGTACGAAAGTTTTGTTTACGCTATCAGGTAACACAATCTATACAAAACAAAGAAGGAAAAGGCCAGAAAGAGTGCACAACAGCTGTTGATGATAGGAGCATAAAACGAATTTGCGTCAGGGACAGATGGATGTCATCTGCGGCCATTAGCAGTAAACTGAGTGCAACTAATGTTTTTGTCAGTGCAAGAACGGTATGGAGAAGACTAACAGAGATTGGCCTAAAAGGTAGGATTCCCCGAAAAAAGCCATTGCTGAATAAAAAGCAGCAGCAGAAACGAATACAATGGGCAAAAGAACACATTGCATGGACAGAAGGTCTGTGGAAACAAGTGATATGGAGTGACGAAACTAATGTCAAAACTGGATTATTGGCTGAGACAAGATCAGTTTAAAATTGAAGCGTGCGCGACGCTATCTTGCAAATGGCAGCTAGACTCCATTTTAGAAACAAGAATCTGCAAGACGCCATTTTGTGACCAGCATCACTTCAAGTTACAACTCAGGAGCTAAGAACAGATGGCAATGTTTTTGTTAATCTACCAAGGGCAACTGGAAGAACAAGCTTCCTGAGTAAAAGTAAATAGAATATACAATGGGTATTTTTACATACAAATTTGGAATCCCTGGATGCAGACAAAGTATAGTCGTGGCAATTGTAATATAATCCAGGCATTGATCTACACAACTGGATTTGTCTGAATCCTAAACAGGTCTAAGCACCACACACAGACAGGATGGCCCCAACTTCACAGCTTGAGATGATAACACAGTTTCCTTTGAACACAGGAAACGGTGGGGGCCTGCTGACAGAGGGCATGTGGAACTATCTGGCTCAGCATGTCACATCTTCATACACACATTAATACGTCTTTATATCAAACCCTGAATACTCACACATTACATATTCACACATAAGGTTTAATAAGCTTTAAAGTGTATGATTTAAGTTGGTTCAGTTAGTTTAAATGCTGAGAAATAAAGATATTTGATAACTAAGGTATTATACATGCTAAACAAGTCATGTTTGGAGTTGTACTGATGCGTACTCTTTTTACAGTATTCCGGTGTTATCGGTGGGGAGATCGCATCATGCATTCTCGAGTTATGGATCGCACTGCCTACAAGCAACAAAATGTATATTTCATGAGCAACTGTTAGGATGTTGCAGGGGGCGTGAAGAGGAAGATCCCCAGCTGTTAGAGGCAGGGAGAGTCTATTTGAACTAGCCTGTTAAATGTGCTGTAACAGATGCTTCTCCCCTGGGAACCAATGACACCAGCAACAAACTTCCCTATTGTCCTGTTTATTCTGGGGGGGTATAAAATGTGTGCACGAACGCTGGTTCTCAGTCTTCGTGCTGAACGCTGTATGACTAGGGGTCTCTTGCTGATACCTATCTCCGGGTCTGGAAGCGCCTGCTATGTATACTGTACTTGGGTCTGTATAATTTTCCTTTTGCGCCTAAATTGTGTCTTGATCAATTGCGTGTAACTGTCTGAACTTTTACCTGAATAACACTTGTGCTTTGGAACCACAGATTCCACATCTAAGTCTTTATTTATGGTATGACTGCGTACGCAAATTAGCGTCATCCTTAGAGGTTTATAGGTAGGAATTTAGAAGGTACAGGCAGGGGTATATAGAGGTTCAATTTCAATATCAACAGATGGGGCTCGTCGAGTGAAGTCACTTACCTACTCACACGGTACATACGTCTAGCGATATCTCAGCAAAGGGTGGAGTGGCCACATACAGGGTTTTCCTGTAACTGCTTTGTGCTGAAAGATCGCTATCCGTTTTCGTGTGAGCCAATGAAGCTGACTAGAATCTAGGGACAAGAAAGGAAAAAATTTGTTTTCCTTTGTTGATAGAACCTAACGCTTAGAGGGGTGCCACAGTATTGAGTATGCGGCTGAGACGCATTTTTGCATACGCAGTTAAAAAAGTCATTATACGGTTGTGCGGTAGTCGCATTATTGTGTATGTGGCTGGTCGCACAATAGCGTATACGTACTTCCAGTTGTGCTGCCACGTGTTTGAACAAAGCCATTGAGGTTTATATTTTTTTTCTATTACCAATATCTGGGTTAACGTGTATTTTTCTGCGCAGGAAAAAAGTGTGTAACAGTGAATATTTGTTGAACAAAGTTAAGGGTATCGTATGATCCTTAAAGGCTAGGTGCAAGGGTTAGTCTAGCTGCTCGGTAAGCAGCTTTACCGTTCTATACACAGTAGCAGGTGTACATGATATCTTTGTTGTAGAGAGGTGCATGAGAGTAGCCGACGTATAAACTCTCATAGGTGTGGAAGTCGCCTTACTAAATCTTATCCGGGTGTGGAAGTTGCCTTTTTCAAATCTTATCCAGGTGTGGAAGTTGCCTTACTAAATCTTATCCAGGTGTGTGGGCGCCGCCGACTTAAATCATCCACAGGTAAATGAAAGTGTCTTGATTGTCTTTCACCGGTGTAAATATTTATAGAAAAGCTTAGGAGTTGTCTCAGAATGGGAGCCACGCAAGCAGTAGAGATGTTAGGCAATGATGTGCTGCTAATGGAGGCGCCGATCGGATCGGCCCATCGTATCATGCATACCAAGTACGGTACTTATGCAATAAGGTATTGTGATTTATGGTTTAATATGACGAGGAAGAGTGTTAGACCATTTCCCAGAATTGGTAGTTTTGATAAAGATGTATTAGAGAATGTCCGGGATCACATCAGTTTGATGCGCTCCCGAGAGAAAAAGGTTAAATATTTTGAATGTTTAAAACTGTGGCAGCATGAAGGGGATGCGTGGCTTAAAAATGTGCAAACGACGCAAACTAGCGTCGTGAGCACATTGCCAGAAAATACATCCGCGACGCTGAATTGCAATACGGGCGAGCCGCGAAATGGCGCGCACGTGCGGCAAGGTAGCATCGTGGAGAGTATTGCCAGCAGTTCATGCTCACCACCCCCACCTTATGTGGATGGAGGTGCAAGTACAGTTACCAAAAATACCCATAAAAATGTAACAAGCAACCCTCTCTTAAGCAACTATAAAGAAAATGTTCATGATGCGGATGATGAGCCTATTGTAATGTCTGCCATTTCCCATGCTGTGCAGATGATAGATGCTGCATCACCACAATCACGGATGGTGCCGCCATCTCCATCGGTAACAGCAAGGGAAGTGTTAACACACTCTGCACCAGTAGAGGAAGTTGTTAATACCATATGTAGCAGCAGCAGATTAAACCCCCAGCCAGGTAACCAGGTCAGAGGTAGCAACGCTGCCGGTCTGCATCCCATTCGGACAATAACTGTTCCAAATGGAAATGCAGACGCGAACGGTATAGTGCCCACGAGGGAAGTAGTAATGCATTGTCCTTGGACAAGAGCAGAACTAACATAAATGATTTCCCCGATCCCAAAAAGGAATTAGCCAAATGTCAAAGATTTTTGAGAAATTTGGGTAGTTCACATGAGCCCACTAATAAAGATTGGCGTGTGGTGTTAAGGGCCTGTCTGCCACGCAATACCGACGTGACAAAATTTATCACGGATTGTGTATTGGATGGTGACGTTCCCTTAACAGACCAAGTAAACCAAGGTAACATTTCCCGCATTGTAACTCAATTGGGTATATATTTTCCAGTAGTAGTTAACTGGAACAAAATTTTCACCATTAAACAGAAAGAGAGTGAGACTGCAGAAGATTATTGCGATCGGGTTCTGCAGGCTATCACCCAGTACACTGGGATAGAAGATATTAAAGATAGCACTCACCACAGGAGAATGATAGTCACGGTACTCATGGACGGTCTGAGAGACGACTTAAAGACTCGGGCTCAGACCTCACAGCCTGGCTGGAGGGGACTTACAATAGATAACCTCATAGAGTCTGCCATAGAACATGATAAAAATATCACAAAGAAGAGACCCAGAGCGAAAAACTAATGGCTGTCAGTATCCAAGCTCTGGAAGAAATGACAATAACATCACAGCCAACCGACACACCTGCACCCACACACACCTGCACCTAAACAATTACATGTCCTCACCAATCCCACACCACAGAAAACACATCCTTAGCCCACATATCATACACAACCACAGGTCCCATACTCATATCCCCCACAATATCCTTACCCTCCCTATCCTTACCCATACCCACCACCTTTCCCTCTTGCTCAAATCCCACAACAATCTTTTCATCCACCCCGTTCAAAATTATGTTTTAACTGTCACCAAGTGGGACACATACAGTCAGGTCCATAAATATTGGGACATTGACAGAATTTTCATATTTTGTCCTCTATTCACCACCACAATGGCTTTGAAATGAAACAAACAAGATGTGATTTAACTGCAGACTTTCAGATTTCATTTGAGGGTAATTACATCCAAATCAGGTGAACGGTGTAGGAATTACAACGGTTTCTATATGTGCCTCCCACTTTTTAAGGGGCCAAAAGAAATGGGACAAACTAAACAATCCTAAATCTAACTTTCACATTTTAATACTTTGTTGCATATCCTTTACAGGCAATTACAGCCTGAAGTCTGGAAAGCATAGACATCACCAGACGCTGGGTTTCATCCCTGGTGATGCTCTGCCAGGCCTCTACTGCAAATGTCTTCAGTTCCTGCTTGTTCTTGGGGCATTTTCCCTTCAGTTTTGTCTTCATCAAGTGAAATGCATGCTCAATCGGATTCAGGTCAGGGGATTGACTTGGCCATTGCATAACATTCCACTTTTTAGCCTTAAAAAACTCTTTGGTTGCTTTTGCAGTATGCTTCGGGTCATTGTCCATCTGCACTGTGAAGCACTGTCCAATGAGTTCTGAAGCATTTGACTGAATATGAGCATATAATATTGCCCAAAACACTTCAGAATTAATTATGCTGCTTTTGTCAGCAGTCACATCATCAATAAATACAAGGGAACCAGTTCCATTGGCAGTCATACATGCCCACGCCATGACACTACCACCACCATGCTTCACTGATGAGGTGGTATGTTTTGGATCATGAGCAGTTCCTTTCCTTCTCTTCTCTTCCCATCACTCTGGTACAAGTTGATCTTTGTCTCATCTGTCAATAGGATGTTGTTCCAGAACTGTAATGGCTTTTTTAGATGTTGTTTGGCAAACTGCAATCTTGTCTTTGCATCTTGTGGTGAACCCTCTATATTCACTCTTTTGAAGTCTTCTCTTGATTGTTGACTTTGACACATATACATCTACCTCCTGGAGAGTGTTCTTGATTTAGCCAACTGTTGTGAAGGGGTTTTTCTTCACCAGGAAAATAATTATTTTGTCATCCACCACAATTGTTTTCCGTGGTCTTCCAGGTCTTTTGGTGTTGCTGAGCTCTCCGGTGCGTTCTTTCTTTTTAAGAATGTTCCAAACAGTTGAATTGGCCACACCTAATGTCTCTCTGATGGGTTTGTTTTGATTTTTCAGCCTAATGATGGCTGAAAAATCAATGTGAAGCACACTGATAGTGACAGCTCTTTGGATCTCATATTGAGAGTAGACTGCAACTGATTCCAAATGCAAATGTCACACCTAGAGTCAACTCCAGACCTTTTACCTGCTTAATTGATAATGAAATAATGAGGGAATAGCCCACACCTGTCCATGAAATAGCTTTTGAGTTGATAGTCCCATTACTTTTGGCCCCTTAAAAAGTGGGAGGCACATATTGAAACTGTTGTAATTCCTACACCGTTCACTCGATTTGGATGTAATTACCCTCAAATTAAATCTGAAAGTCTGCAGTTAAAGCACATCTTGTTTGTTTAATTTCAAAACCATTGTGGTGGTGAATAGAGGCCAAAATCTGAAAATTCTGTCAATGTCCCAATATTTATGGACCTGACTAAGTAAGTACTGCAAAGTGAAGAACACCACACAGGAACACGAGTTTCCCATGGGTTCATAGGTAACCCCAGTATCTTCTCCCAGGCTTTATATGACTGTTTACAATCTTTTCAACCTGCCAATGTATCTGTTCTAATGTAAAATGTGGACGATTTATTGTTGTATTTTAGGTCATGTTTAAATGATATTAAACTGTTGTGCTTTATCTCCCACTCATAGGACGCAAGGTTGCTAAGGATAAACGGCAGCCATGCCAGGCTGAGGTCGACTACTCGGAATACTATCCAACCCAGTGGCACAGACATTATTTAGAGCAGTAGCTATTAATAACAAGATTTAATTGCAGGAACCTGTATGCAGATACTATATCCCTAGAATTATTAAAAATGATAGGGGGACTTATTTTACAGGTGACGTTTCCAAGAACATGTGTAAGATGATGGGTAACAACACTAAGATTATCCCAGACTGTCTTTTACTTTATTTGCCCCCCCTTTGAGATACTGTTCAAATAGGCAGCCTCATGTGAAAATATGATAATGAGGTTACTGTGCAGGGTCTCACGAAGATGAATGAGAATAACCAAAATTGAAAGTGTTATTAACTAACATGTCTAATGCAACCTGTCATGATGTGAAATCTGGAAGAATTTGTTATGATCCAAATTTTTTTTTAGCTCAGGTTGTTTGACTGATCGGTGGAAAGGTCCGTATCTGACGATACAACATCCTCAAAGGGTGGTCGGGGAAGATACGTGGGTCCATTCCACTCACTATAGGGAGGTTAACCAACCGGTGGAGATACAAGGCAGAGACAAGGCCGACAACGTGGACCTGTCGATTGTGAGCTTATGCCGGAAGGATTACAAAGAGTTTTGTCATGATGATCTGTTTGGGGATACTCAGTGTCTGTGATGGAGGACCGATTGAGGAAATGGGAGCTGATGGCAGTGCTGATGGAGTGGAGTCAGGAGGAGTGCAATGCCAATCAGGGGAGTGTCTGACCAATTTTAGTATTGTAATTGTTATGTTATTTGGGAAAAATACTTCCAGAAGTTATGACCCTCACACATGTTGAAATGCTGGGTATACATAAAAACACACCGTCACCCTATCTTCACACACAGTATGAACACAGAGGCAAAAGAAATATGATGCGTCCGGTGTGTTCCTATTGTGTTGAAGTGTGGAAAATGTCAAAACAGAGTAAAACGAAAGAATGAAATTATGATAGTGGCCAGTATGAATACCGAGGTAAATACAGAACTGCATTACAACCCTGAGCTAGGAAATACCATAATTTAATGTATTATATTTAGCCATGCATAAAAAAATGTATTATTGAAATGTTATTTTTTTTTAAAAAACACCCCAAATAATGTAAAGTCTAAATTCCCCTTCAAGACTGCTTTTATAAGACTGGTGCATCCCCACACCTTTCACATGATCTTCCAAGATCCGCGGTGTGCGTATAATAGTAGTTTTATGTCCCCACTCAGCGACACATTATTGATGGATTAAGAACCACCTTGTGCCATCCCTTGATAACACTAAATAATATGTAAATGTAAGCTTAAATTAAATTCTAATAGTAGATTGTGATAGCATGTTGTTCGCTATCAAAGGGTGGACTGTCAAAACTGGATTATTGGCTGAGACAAGATCAGTTTAAAATTGAAGCGGACAAAAGTATAGTTGTGGCAATTGTAATATAATCCAGGCATTGATCTACACAATTGGATTTGTCTGAATCCTAAACAGGTCTTAGCCCCACACACAGACAGGATGGCCCCAACTTCACAGCTTGAGATGATAACACAGTTTCTTTTGAACACAGGAAACGGTGGGGGCCTGCTGACAGAGGGCATGTGGAACTATCTGGCTCAGCATGTCACACTGCTAAAGTGCACCCATCTTCATACACACATTAATACGTCTTTATATCAAACCCCGAATACTCACACATTACATATCCACACATAAGGTTTAATAAGCTTTAAAGTGTATGATTTAAGTTGGTTCAGTTAGTTTAAATGCTGAGAAATAAAGATATTTGATAACTAAGGTATTATACATGCTATACAAGTCGTGTTTGGAGTTGTACTGATGCGTACTCTTTTTACAGTATTCTGGTGTTATCGGTGGGGAGATCGCATCATGCATTCTCGAGTTATGGATCGCAGAGCCTACAAGCAACAAAATGTATATTTTAGGAACAGCTGTTAGGATGTTGCAGGGGGCGTGAAGAGGAAGATCCCCAGCTGTTAGAGGCAGGGAGAGTCTATTTGAACTAGCCTGTTAAATGTGCTGTAACAGATGCTTCTCCCCTGGGAACCAATGACACCAGCAACAAACTTCCATATTGTCCTGTTTATTCTGGGGGGGTATAAAATGTGTGCACGAACGCTGGTTCTCAATCTTCGTGCTGAACGCTGTATGACTAGGGGTCTCTTGCTGATACCTATCTCCGGGTCCGGAAGCGCCTGCTATGTATACTGTACTTGGGTCTGTATAATTTTCCTTTTGCGCCTAAATTGTGTCTTGATCAATTGCATGTAACTGTCTGAACTTTTACCTGAATAACACATGCTTTGGAACCACAGATTCCACATCTAAGTCTTTATTTATGGTATGATTGCGTACGCAAATTAGCGTCATCCTTAGAGGTTTATAGGTAGGATTTTAGAAGGTACAGGCAGGGGTATATAGAGGTTCAATTTCAATATCAACACTAAGATATCGATATTTGGTAATGATGGGAGAAAATGTGTGAGACGTCGCATCGGGGAAGAGGTACATCCAGATTTTATTCAAGCGACAACAAAAAACCCTACAAGTGTTATGATCTGGGCACGTATGACAGCAGATGCTGTAGGCCGCCTTTATGTCATATATGGCACACTGAACAGCAGAAAGTACATTGACACCATCCTACAACCAAAACTTCTACCTTCTATCAGGGATCTTTTTCCAGATAATGCCCCATTTTTTTTCCAGCAGGATTTAGCTCCCTGCCACACTGCACGTACATACAAAAAGGGGTTCACGGAGAATGACATACAGGTGCTGGGATGGCTCGGAAACAGCCCAGACCTGAACCCAATAGAACATTTGTGGTTCTGTTTGAAAAAACTGGTACACCTGAGGCGTCCATCCAATAAAAGACAATTAATTGAGGCTATAATTGTCTCATGGCACCACATAAAAAAAGAAGGAAGAGCTCCAAACATTGGTTGGCTCAATGACACATCGCTGTGCTGCTGTCTTGAAAAATAAAGGATACCCAACGAAATACTGATAGGACAGTAACATCATATCAGTACACAGGGATTTTCACCCTAAGTGTTAATTTCACTGCAAACTTGCCTTGTAAAGCAAATATTTGACCTCTGTTTATTGCGTTGAATTCATCATTAAATTTCCTTTAATTTGATATATGAATCATTGCACTGCGTGAAGTGTAACAGTTTTTATAAGCATTCGAAGTTGAAAAACATTCAAATTTCAAAAAGTGTCTGCAATTTTGGCCACCACTGTATTTATTGGTGACTAACTCTGTCCTCTTTGCAGCTGCTGGGGGCAGCACCACATGTCACCGCCCTTCTATATTTATTTATAGACCCTTTGCCTCTTTTGCAGGACTGTCTTCTCTGTGACTTCAGACAGTCAGTCTGCTATAAGACCTTGAGCAGAACAGTACTGAAACCAGTTATCTTGGACAGGCAAGTCCTTTCTCAGATCTCATACACAGCAGTGATCTTTGAGACCTTGGACACAGGGGATGCCATCGGGAAGCCGGCTGACATTATACCGACAGCCGGTCTCCTGACTGTCATATCCCGGCGAGGGTGAAATGACCGGCCTCTAGATGTAGACGCCGCTCATTTTACCGATGCCGGGAGACCGGCGCCCGGCATCCCGATCGAACGGATGCCGGGCGCCGCGAATGGACAGCCGCAGGGGGGGGGGAAGGTTAGGTTTAGGGCTCCCGGGGGGGACTTAGGGTTAGGCACCCCCCTGGGAGGTTAGGGTTAGGCTAGGGGGAGGGAGGGTTAGGGTTAGGCACCCCTGGGGGGAGGTTAATGTTAGGCACCCCCCCGGGGGACTTAGGTTTAGGCAGCGTGGAAGGGGGGGTTAGGTTTTGGGCACTTAGAGGGGGGATTAGAGTTAGGCACTTGGCGGGAAGTTAGGGTTAGGCACCCCTAAGGGAGGGTTAGGGGGGTAGGTTAGGTTAGTTAGTACTTACCTGGGGATGATCGGGATTTCCAGCGCTGTCGGGCTGCCGCTACCGGGATCTGTTCCTCTGTCAGCCTGACGCTGACGGGATTCGAACTGCCGGCCATGCGGTCGGCGGTATTACATACCGATTCCGGACACAGCAGTCCTCTCTGAGACCTCAGACAAGGTACTGTAGTCCTTTTTGAGACCTCTGGTAAGGCAGACCTGAGTGCTTGGGCAATTCAGAGCAATCTGAGACCTCAGGCAAGGCAGTCTGCTATGACCCTTAGGGTAAAACTATTAATAACAATTGATAAAGATAACCCCACCAGGTCAAAAATAAGGCAAATATTGATTGCAAAAGGGTCTGATGAAATATCTTATTGTGATTTTAATCATGAATCAGTTTCAATAATACATGTCACTGTAAATCACAATAAAAAAGGCATACACAAATAATATAAAATAACAAATGCACATAAATAAGCATTTATCCGGTATATTAAACAACTGAGCAATATGTTTATTAAAGATAGTACATTGTGAATGAGAACAATTCATGATTTTATACAATGTTGGATATATCACAGAAAGTTTGTGGTCAGCCCAAACAATTAGACAGTTATGCCTGGCCTGACAACCAGTAATAGCGCCTACCCCCAAGTATTGCCTGGCAGTGGCCTCCATTGGAAGAGCTTCTGCTAATCACATGATGGACAGGCATATTTATAGATCCTTCAGCAAATTAAGGTACTGTAGGAGGTGCTGCTGATTATAATTGAACAATTAGAAATTACCCATGCACAAAATAATGTTATAGATCGATGTGCACCTTATCTTTTCAATGTCTGTTTTATTACCCAATAATTTCTGGTTGTAGAATATGTCCAATTAAGAGGACTAAATACAGGCCTCTATTTTTGTGGATAACAGATACGTGTCCCCTAAATTGACAGAATCAGCAGGCAATATGAATATCTGTGCAATTGTTGTTACATACCACATTAAAAATCTGGCATATGACAGAAGATAGATCATCTGTGAGGTTAACCACAGACTGCAACTGGCTCATTGAAGTTGCAGATTTTAACAGGAGGGCTGCAGCTAGACAACAGGTGTGTGTGTGGGGGGGGGGGTCTTGGGGCACAGCTGAACCGGGCTCTGAGGTTCCACATATGAATTTATCTCTAACTGCTGCCTGCACTGCTGCAGTGGTCAACAGAGTGCAGGCAACAAGATCTGTCCGGGAAGCCACTGCAGCTGTAGTGCCGCTTTATTGCAGGAGGGACACTGTGAGGACTGGAGATACACTGTGGGGACTGGAGATACACTGTGGGGCCTGGAAATACACTGTGAGGATTGGCGATACACTGTGGAGACTGGAGATACACTGTGGGGACTGGGGATACACTGTGGGGACTGGAGATACTCTGTGGGGACTGGAGATAAACTGTGGGGACTGGAAAAACACTGGGGCTGGAGGAACACTGTGGGGACTGGATATACACTTTGGGAACTGGAGAGACACTGTGGGGGCTGGAGATACACTGTGAAGACTGGAGATACACTGGGGGCTGGAGGGACACTGTGGGGGCTGAAGATACACTGTGGGGGCTGGAGGGAATCTATCGGGCCCTGAGGTCCCACAGTTCAATTTGTCTCTAACTGATGCCAGCACTGCTGCAGTGGTCAGCAGAGTGCAGGCAACTAGATCCGTCTGGGGAGCCACTGCAGCTGTAGTGCCGCTTTATTGCACAGGCGGTGGCCAGTGCAATAAAGTTTTTTTTTTCTTTTGTCATGCTGCACTACTGAAAGAGAGTTGTGGTGGGCAGCCAGAACTTCAGAAGACATAGAAAAATTAAGTTTGGGGATTGGAGAAACACTAGGGACTGCAAGGCCACTGGCGACTTGAGATACACTGGGGGCTGGAGGGACACTGTGGGGACTGGAGTGACACTGTGTGGACTGGAGGGACACTGTGGGGACTGGAGCTACACTGTGGGGACTGGAGATACACTGGAAGATGGAGAGGCACTGTGGGGATAGGAAATACACTGGGGGCTGGAGGGACACTGTGGGGACTGGACAAACACTGTGGGGACTGGAATGACACTGTGGGGGCTGGAGATACACTGTGGGCTGGAGAGACACTGTGTGGACTGCAGATACACCGGGGGCTGGAGGGACACTGTGCGGACTGAAGATACACTGTGGGGGCTGGGTGGATACTATGGGGGCTGGAGGGAAAAAAGGTGTCTGTGGATGGGGCAAGAGCTGGAGAGATGGAAGGGAGCTGGAGAGACAGAAGGGGCCCAGTGATGGAGAGACAAGGGGTCTAGGAATAGAGATTCAGAAGGGGCTAGGGCTGGAAAAAAAGCTGGGAGCTGGAGAGACACGGGGGAATAAGGGAATGGGGGGCCAATAAAAAATGGTGTACCAGGCCCATGATTTTTGTTGCCAGCCCTGGCTGCAACCCCTAGGTAAAATCCACCACTGGTAAAGACTGATATCCATGATGTAATCATATACCAGTTGATTCCAAATGTATCTCACCAATGATAAAAAGACAAAAGAACATCAATAAATGAGGTATAGTATCATACATACCCCTCCACTTCTGCTTTGCCGGGACAGTGAGCGGCCAGATGTGGGAGTGGATGGGTGTAAATGCTTTCAAAAAGACAGAATAGAGAAAAGTTCTGCTTTTTATCTAACACATCAGGGGTGGGATGCACTAAACGGAAAATGCGGTAAAACCCCTGTTTACCGCATTTTCCGTATGCATCAATCACCTGGCCACCGGGCTGCAATGCGGAGGGTAACGCCAGCTTTTGCTGGCGTTACCCTATAGAAGCCTATGGGCTTCTACCGCATCGTGCTGCTATGAGAGATCCGATCGGATCCCTCCCATCATGCCCCGCGGCCACCACATCAGTCTGCACATGCGCAGATGGACTCCCGGGTCATAAACCCGGAAATCCACTGTGCAGGAGAGATCGCAAAGGACAGCTCTTATCGGAAGAGCTGTCCTTTGCTGTACAGATCGCATATGTTAGTTCATATGCGATCTGTACAACTGCGGTATTCGGCGGTATTAGTGCATCCCGCCCCTGGACTGCCCTGATGTCTGGTAACCTTGTAGAGCAAGAGAATACCTGTGAAGAACGAGCATATGGGATCTCTGTGTATAAGATATGTGCTCTTGAACTGCTGGCTGCTCGGTTACGTTTGTGTTTGTGTATGAACGGAGAACCCTCACGTGATGCACATTTCTCCTGGGTGTGGCTTTTTCACATACATCCATGTCTGGAAGCTGAAGACATGGGTATATCATCTCTAGAACCTCAGGACACAAGTCACTCATCTCTTGAACCTGAAGACACAAGACAGTCATATCTGGAACCTCGATACATAAGCCAGTGATCTCTGGAACAGAAAACATTGACCGTTAGAACAAGAGTCAGCTATTGGATCTTCAGAACCGGAGACAGCAGCTGTACTCAGGAGGCAGAGACCCTCAGAACAGGAGGCAGATTGTGGACCCTCAGAAAAGGAGACAGCATCTGAACCCTTGGAACAGGAGGCATGAACTGAAACCACAGGACAGTGGAGCTAATTCGGTCCAGGTCAGTGTGGTTCGCGGCACTACACAGTAAAACAAACACACCGCCACTGGCGCCGTGTAGTAAAATCACTGACAGTAAGTGTACTACCCGGTTGCGTTGTTTGTTTTAATAAGAGTCAGACAGATTCTTATTGGCTGCTGCACCCAGGGCCAGCGGTGGGCTGGAGCTCACTCATGAACTCCGCCTTTCGGCTCCTGCACCTTGAGGTCTCTCCCATAGTGCCGAGTGGGAGGAGGAGGGATTCGTGTAAGTATAGTTTCGTGTTCTGTGTGTTTTATTTACAAGGGGCACTACCACTGGGGGCACTGTATAAAGGGCACTGCATATGGGGCACAACTGGGGGCACTGCTTAAGGGGCACTGATGGGGGCACTGCATAAGGGGCACTACTGGGGGCACTGTATAAGGGACACTACTTGGGACAATGCATAAAGGGCACTATTGGGGGCACTGTAAAGTGGCACTACTGCTGGGGGCACTGCATAATGGACACTACTACTGAGGGTACTACTACAAAAGGCAGTGCTACTGGGGGCATTGCATGAGGGGCACTGCTACTGGGGACATTGTATAAGAGGCACTACTACCGGGGACATGGAATAGAAAGGAATGTTCCCAGAGTGACGAGAAAAGGTGGCCCCCATTTATTTCAGTGGCCACGCCCCTTGTGGCATGTGGCCACGGCCACACACACAGTTGGGGGGGCATCATTTTTCATCTTGCCTTGACGCCAAACACCCTAGTTATGCCATAATATAGTAAGCAGTAAGCTGCAGAAAGACGGAAAAGCAGCTGCAGACACATCCAACTCAAAATCAACCCCAGGAGGAAGAAGACTATTGCACATGCTGGTTTTTTTTTTTACTTATTTTTTTTTTTATTGAATCCTTTATATTTGATATTACCTTATAACATTACTACACCTCAGAAAAATATATATTTTTTTTCTCCTGCTTCTTTGTACTCCCTCTGAAGACTAATATAGTCTACCCTGGGAGTACCGCCAACACTGATAAGTTGTGACTATTCATAGAACATAAATACACCTTTACACTTGGTCTATGACATAATTTCAGTAGTCTTGAGCAGCATCACACCCCCTCTTCTGTTAAAAATGACGGCTAAGCATTATGAAATCCTTAAAGCGTGTTGTACACTGACAATGTATGATCAGCTATGAGGGGATCTTCATGCAGCGGATGCATTTTATGCAGTGAGTTGAGTGGCACGTTTCATAGCATACTGCAAGATTCCTAAGCGTGCTCTGTAAGGTGCAGGGATATTGTGCATCTTTTTGATTCATAATGTACCCAACTATACATGATGCCCTGTGTGGTTGGCTGATCTACACTATGTTGCAAAAAGGGAGATGGGCTTTAAGTTTGTCTGCACTTTTTTATGCATCACTTGCTTGTTTTAGCTTTCGTAGAATAAACAGCATTTGTACTTTGCTCTGTGTGATATAGCTATTTTGCAGGATTTAGAACTTTAAGGCATGTATAACGTGTATGTGTATGTATATATGTATATATATATATATATATATATATATATACTAGGGATGTGCAGGCTCGGATAGGTTCGAGTTTGCACGTGGAGTTCGGATTTTCCCCTCCAAAAAAACGGAACTCAGAACGAGGCAAAACGTCATCTTACATGGACGAACATCATCATTCCTGGTCTTTTGTCCAGGAATGATGATGTTCGTCCATGTAAGATGACGTTTTGCCTCGTTCTGAGTTCCGTTTTTTTGGAGGGAAAAATCCGAACTCCACGTGCAAACTCGAACCTATCCGAGCCTGCACATCCCTAATATATACACACAGGTTGAGTCTCCCATATCCAAATATTCCGAAATACGGAATATTACGAAATACGGAATAATTTTGGCATGAGTGAGATAATGAAACCTTTGGCCCTCATTCAGAGCCGCTCGTTAGCGGCAGTACGCTCGTTCCGAGCGATGTTCGCACATCTGCGCATGCGTACGGTTTTTAGTACGCATGCGCGAACAAGTCTGTGCGGCCAAAAATCGTTTGTACGCTATATAGCGAGTGCCTGCTATTTTGAGTGACAGAATGAGGCGTATGTGGGTGGTAACAGGGGAAGGTGCTTGAAAATGGGGAGTGGAGAACCGAACGCAGGCGTGCTTAAAGGTCAAAACGGGCGTTTTATGGGTGTGCATAATTAATACAGCAGCGTCATTGACCACGTCACTGGGTTATTTTATAGCCAGAACTGCTCGCAAATTTGTGGTAGCAAACACCAACCACAAGAATAGCGAGCAGTTCATACGCTGGTCGATGTACTCGATTAATCTAATAAATAGCGGACATGACGTATGGTGCGAGCGGCCAGGGGGCGTTTTTAACAAATAAACGAGCGTATGTTTTGCTCGCTCGTTCAGACTTAGAGGTGTGAACAGACTGCAATTTGCGAACGGATCATTTGAATAGCCACCCCTTGTTTTTGAACGAACGACCGCAAATAGCGAACGGCTCTGAATCAGGCCCTTTGACTTTTGTTGGTTCAATGTACACAAACTTTGTCTAAGGCACAAATTATTAAAAATATTGTGTAAAGTTACTTTCAGGCTCTGTGTATAAGGTGTATATGAAACAATTAATTTCATTTCTGTACACAAACTTTGCTTGAGCAACAAAATTATTGAAAATATTGTATAAAATTACCTGCAGGCTTTGTGTATAAGGTGTATATAACACATAAATGCATTCTTTGTGTATATTGGGGTCCCATTCCCAATATATTTTTTTATGATATGCAAATATTCCAAAATACGGAATATTCCGTTATATGGGAGACTCAACCTGTATGTATATATATATATATATATATATATATATATATATATATATATATAATATACACACACATATTATGGACAATCCCCCACACTTCAAATCCTGAATTTGCCCCTGAACATGGAAGGCTTGAGTGACATTTAGAAGCACTTAATTTCTATAACAAACAGTTCTCGCACTTCTGTTAATACCATATAGTTGAGACATTATGTTCTGACCATATCCTTCTTCACCACGAAGATCTCCACAGGTAATATGAACAGCTCATCCACATTGTGGGCATGGATGTGCTGGATTGCAGACTTCTGATCAGGTTGGACACAATGCTATTTACAAACTCTCTTCCATTGTCTGACTGGGGATGGTTGCTGGTCCGATAAGAGTGAAGATGTCAATCAAATCATTAGCCACTTCCTCAGCTCTTTTGGTTTTAAAATTGTTGCATGATAACAAACCTTGTAAGCTGGTCCTTGTAGATTTATCTGAACTTGTAATCATGGACTGGATGCAACTGGAAATTAACTAAATGAACCTGTCTTCGAGATATGAATTCAAGTTGAATGAAGAGTTCAATGCTATGACGGTTAATGTTTCCGTACTTGGGGGCATATGTATCAAAGCTTGATGTGAGATAAAATTGTGAGATATATGTCACCAACCAATCAGCTTCTAACTTACATTTTGCAGGCTGTGTTTAAGTAATGATAGTTTGGTGCTGATTGGTTGGTGATATATATTTCACAATTTTATCTCACATCAAGCTTTGATACATATGCCCCTTAGACAACAGTTCCATGTCTGATTGTAGTATGTGTTGACATGTGTGTACTATTTTGTGGTACACACATGTATGCGCCTCAATAAGTGCAGGAACAAGTTATTGTCAGTCACAAAGAACTTTACTACACTATTTCCTTCCTCTGTCAGGCAAATCAGATTGCTTTTATGTTGCACAAACATTACATTATGGGCTAAATGTAATAGGCTAAATGTAATACCACTGTAACTCTCTCCAAGTCTCTCCAAGCTGGTTTAGCCTAAAATGATTACCACTTTAAAAATTCAGGGAGACTCGCATAAATCCCTGCAGCGGCTGAAGATCGGAACCTATCACACTTAGCCCTACATCTTTTCAATAACTTGTAATGTGGAGGTTCTTTTCTTTGACATAAACTTCACATTGTTAACTTCATTAAATAGTTAGATATATTTAATCTGTAAGTAACACAGGTGATTTATTTCCTACATTCCCTAACATGCATTAGGCAGTGTTAACAATTCCTAGGCAAAGTAGTTCATGAAGATCAATTTATTAATCCACTTAGGGCCCCATTTACAAATGAAGTATAACCCCTTTAGCGCTCGCTAAAGGGGTTATACCATTTTGCAGTATTTAGTAAACAGCGGTAATCTTAGATTATCGCTGTTTGTACAGCATCGCTCTCGCCATCTAAAAGATGGCGAGAGCGATGCGGGCCCCATTGCCGGCAATGGAGACCCGGCGGCGCCTTTCCGGCTTCAACGAAGCCTTCCAGGCACTGCCGGGTCTCTCTGTCATGCACATGCGCAGACAGACCGTCGCGCATGCGCATGACCCTGGAGCTGCCAGCAGCCCAGCAGAGGACCTCGTCGAGGACGAGGATTCCGCTGGTCTTCGCGGGACCTCGCCGGAGGGGTAAGTATTACTAAATACCAGTGGAATTTTCGTTTGTATCACAGTGATACTAAACGAAAATTGCTGCTGGTATTTCAATTCGTTTGTAAATGGGGCCCTCAGTGCCTAGGATTTGCACATCCCTGTTTAGCACCCAGTATTGCACCATTCCATAACTTCATGTTCTGCGGTAGAACAGAGCGTACAGGCAGCTTTCTTGGGGATAGATAAGAAGCACATTGTAGTGTGAACTATTTTTTGATGCTCATGGGTAAACCACCTGTACATAGGCGTTCACAGCCTTAGGGCAAGTGGTGTGCGATAACACAAAAGTATGTAGAGAATAATGATGATAGATTTGTTCCAGTAAGTTGCTCAAGTATGAAGAGATACCAGATAATCCACTCAAAAGGTTCTGCGTAATCATGTGCAGGTAACTCCTGGCAGGTGTGATCCGCAGCAGGGTTTGTCTGAGCAAACAGTGTTTGTGCAGTGCAGTCAGTATAAGGTAGCTGACAATGTGCCCTGCTCAATGTGCCGACAAGCGTGTATGTAGCAAAAAAAATGTGAGGAATGAAAATCTAAAAAAATCAGCCAGCAATAAAACAAAAAACACCCCCCCCCCCCCCCAAAAAAAAATGAAGCTTCACCTTACTTCCAAATTACATTTCTTTAAATAAGAGCGGTTAATATTTCTGCTCAGGCGCTTTTGCAGGTGACGTGTATTCTTCAATGAAATGTCATAAACCATGAAAATTACAAGAAAGGAAAAAAGCAAACAACGAATAGTCTAGTGTAGTCCATTTGTATAAAACACTGTTGCGTGTCGTGATGACGTGATAAGGCCTTTCAACCTTTAGTGAGATGGATAGATAAATGTCCCCTTTTAGAATGCTGCTTACCAGCTTTTTTCTTGTATGTATGCACATCACCCAAATCAGGTATTCCTTCACGTAGTCTGACTACACCAGTGGTAATATTCCCACAAAATAAAAAATATATACTGTGTAAAATAGTGCAACACTGTGCAACTCAAGGTAAAGTACTTTTTCGAGATAAAATACACTCACATATAAAATTCAAATTCATTCATAAGACATATAAAAAAACAACAACCATCCATCAGCCACAGTCCCCTCCCTGCCTACCTGATGAGAAGGATACCAAAGACACATCTAATAAATCATCCAGGTCCCGGTAACATCAGAAGATTTACTGCAGGAAAGGTCCTTCCCAAAGATGGTTAAGGATCTCAGGGCCTGATTCAGACCCGATCGCGAGCGCTGCGCGCTCGCAAGCGGGTCGATGGTGGCCGTGCGCATGCGCACGACGGAGCAGGCTCCATCGTGCGCATGTGCGAGACCTGGATAGCGACAGGCAAACCGTCGCTCCGGGTCTCGTACCAAAGGGGGCGTGCTGTCGATGTTGAGTGACAGCACGCCCCCTTTGGTGGGCGGGCCGGGGGCGTGGCTGCCCAGACAGAGGCGTTCTCATGGGAACGCCTACCGTCTGGGGCCAGACCCACTAACATCACAAGTGGAAAGCACTCTTTGGCTTGCGGCAACGAGACCCTACCACAAGGGTCTCATCGCAAGCCCGATGGTCACGATGGTCTTGACCATCGCGACCATCTTCCTGGCCGCTCGCTATAGCTGTGGGTGGTCACCCACAGCTGTGCGAGCGGCCAGGAGGCCGCTCTAAAAAAACAGAAGGACGGCCCTGATTCAGAGCGAGCGCTCTGTCAGAGCGTCCGGCTCTGAATCAGGCCCTCAGATCCAGACACGATGGTCCTGCCTGGCACGTTTCCGATATAGATCCTATTTCAAAAGCAAAAAATGTTTTAAGTTAGTCATCATGGGTCTGACTCTGGGTTGAAGGCAAAAGTGTTGCATGTCTGCAACTGTATGCAGATATCCAGTTATTGTAGTTGCACACTACAAAATTCTTCCCTTGTGTACATTGGTGCGGTCTAATGTGCAAGGACTGAGATGCCCACATTTAGCGCCCATCAGTGGTCAAAGTGGTAATTTTTAAGTGAGGGTATGGAGATATACTGTATGCTCGTGCCAAAGGCGCATTCACCACGAGGGGCCTCAGCTCTGCTGTCTTTTGAACTTGTAAAAGAAAAAAGTTGAATGCTTGAAGTGCCGGTGTGCCATACCATTGCATACTGCCACACGTCGAGCACTGGCGCCCGTGCAGGCTGTAATACAAGTGTGTCCTTCCTTATAGCCACCATCAGTTGTACCCTAGAAACTTGCACCAGCCCTAAGGTAGGTACAGTTTTTTTGTCTGACCACGGCCTCCTATGCTTGCGACTGTGCGTCTGAGAACGCAGGCATTTGAAGAGACATGTCTGCCACATACCTATAACACGCCCATTAAGCGGACCTTTTTGGGTGCTTTACTAGCCGCATCCCGGTCACCACCCAGGAATATCCAACACTTCTCCACATTTTTTAAAACGTCTGAATCGATCACAACAGCGCCTTTGTGCGGAGACTCTGTGTAACACATGCGTAGTAGGGGCTTCCAGAAATGTTCATTCATGCGCAGTTGCAATGCTCAACAACCTGGACATTGAATCAGGCCCAATATTAATAATTAATGTGTGATATTATAAGCAGCTCAGAGTTTGTCTCTAAAGCCGCGTGTCCACATCGTAATCATTCAATCGCTCATTAATCATGCATGAAAATGTCGAAAACAACCAGCGATGTGCGCTCCCGCTGATCGTTTTCTACATCAAACATCGCCTGAACATGCCGGTCAATCTGCCGATAACGACAGATTGACCATGTTCAAGGGATGAGGGAGGGTGCCTACATTGAACGACATATCGTTCAGTGTAGGCACTGCAGGGGAAGAGGAACGACTGTACGATTACAATGTTGTAATCGTACTGTCGTTCCACTGTCTGCTATTGGATACGCACCTTAAAGTTCACTATCATAAAATCTGAATATTGCAAAAGCATTTCCCAAGAATGGCCACCAGGTGGAGACAAAAGCAAGCGTAGCCTAGGCTGAATGTTCTCACAGTATGCGTCAGCTTTCAGTAACATCGGACCTGATTCAGCAAGCAACGCAAGTGAGAGAACGCCCGGTGCGAGCCGATGTTTGTGACCTGCGCATGTGTATGCATCGCATTGCGTGTGCGTGAACAGGTTTCTGAGTACGGTAAGGGCTCTCTCAGAGTACGCAGGGAGCCTGCAGAGACCTTCGATGTTGATTGACAGGAAGTGCCATTTCTGGGTGGTGACAGGGGGGTAGACGGCCGAATACAGGCGTGCCTGTGCATTCGCATGCTGTTACAGGGGCGTGCATAAATCAATCTCAGCGGCGCCTCACGCAGCCGGGCGCATCTCTGCGTGCAGGAATCTCTCAAGTCAGGTCTGTCCTTAGCTCACACGCAGCTTTGATGCCACTCGATGTTCCCGATGTTTACGCTGTCAATAATGGCAAAGGTGGACGGCTTTATGTTTTGCTGGGTGTCTGCTTCTTGTGCCGCGGTCTCTGTGCGTATGCATTGATTAGCACATCCTCGTAGCGACTCGGTGCGTGCGTCTGCTAGCGTGCGTTCCTTGTTGAATCAGGCCCATGGTTACATAGCAATAAACAGGAAAGGAGAGAAAAGATTTCCTGATATAAGCAGTAAGGCAGTGGCGTAAGTTCATCCCCGACGCCCGGAGGCAAGTTATAATTTGGTGCCCCCCCCCCCCCCGTCACAGCCGCTGACACTGTAACATAGCATTTCGCAAGCAGATACACCCACAGTAGCACACAGAACATAGGCATTTTACTCAGCAGGAGCTGCTTCTGCGTCCTGTTCACACTGCGACACCCTGTGCGAATAAGACGCATTTGAAGGGAATAATTTGCATGAAAAGATGCTCTGCGCTACCAAGTCACTTTGCGCTCACATGTTATGTGTAACACGACTTGTCGCGCACGGAGAATAGATGTATGTGGACACATCTGTATGTATTAGTCACATATAGTGACCTGTATAGTGCAATTAGCATGAGGCTCAGAGTCCTCATGGCTCAAGCTACCTGATGTGGGGTGGGGAGGGGAAAACCACCTGATGTGGGGTGGGGAGGGGAAAACCACCTGATGTGGGGTGGGGAGGGGAAACCACCTGATGTGGGGTGGGGAGGGGAAACCACCTGATGTGGGGTGGGGAGGGGAAAACCACCTGATGTGGGGTGGGGAGGGGAAAACCACCTGATGTGGGGTGGGGAGGGAAAACCACCTGATGTGGGGTGGGGAGGGGAAACCACCTGATGTGGGGTGGGGAGGGGAAAACCACCTGATGTGGGGTGGGGAGGGGAAACCACCTGATGTGGGGTGGGGAGGGGAAAACCACCTGATGTGGGGTGGGGAGGGGAAAACCACCTGATGTGGGGTGGGGAGGGGAAAACCACCTGATGTGGGGTGGGGAGGGAAAACCACCTGATGTGGGGTGGGGAGGGCAAACCACCTGATGTGGGGTGGGGAGGGGAAAACCACCTGATGTGGGGTGGGGAGGGGAAAACCACCTGATGTGGGGTGGGGAGGGAAAACCACCTGATGTGGGGTGGGGAGGGAAAACCACCTGATGTGAGGTGGGGAGGGGAAAACCACCTGATGTGGGGTGGGGAGGGGAAAATCACCTGATGTGGGGTGGGGAGGGAAAACCACCTGATGTGGGGTGGGGAGGGGAAACCACCTGATGTGGGGTGGGGAGGGGAAACCACCTGATGTGGGGTGGGGAGGGGAAATCCACCTGATGTGGGGTGGGGAGGGAAAACCACCTGATGTGGGGTGGGGAGGGGAAACCACCTGATGTGGGGTGGGGAGGGGAAACCACCTGATGTGGGGTGGGGAGGGGAAAACCACCTGATGTGGGGTGGGGAGGGGAAAACCACCTGATGTGGGGTGGGGAGGGAAAACCACCTGATGTGGGGTGGGGAGGGGAAACCACCTGATGTGGGGTGGGGAGGGGAAAACCACCTGATGTGGGGTGGGGAGGGGAAACCACCTGATGTGGGGTGGGGAGGGGAAAACCACCTGATGTGGGGTGGGGAGGGGAAAACCACCTGATGTGGGGTGGGGAGGGGAAAACCACCTGATGTGGGGTGGGGAGGGAAAACCACCTGATGTGGGGTGGGGAGGGCAAACCACCTGATGTGGGGTGGGGAGGGGAAAACCACCTGATGTGGGGTGGGGAGGGGAAAACCACCTGATGTGGGGTGGGGAGGGAAAACCACCTGATGTGGGGTGGGGAGGGAAAACCACCTGATGTGAGGTGGGGAGGGGAAAACCACCTGATGTGGGGTGGGGAGGGGAAAATCACCTGATGTGGGGTGGGGAGGGAAAACCACCTGATGTGGGGTGGGGAGGGGAAACCACCTGATGTGGGGTGGGGAGGGGAAACCACCTGATGTGGGGTGGGGAGGGGAAATCCACCTGATGTGGGGTGGGGAGGGGAAACCACCTGATGTGGGGTGGGGAGGGGAAACCACCTGATGTGGGGTGGGGAGGGGAAACCACCTGATGTGGGGTGGGGAGGGGAAACCACCTGATGTGGGGTGGGGAGGGGAAAACCACCTGATGTGGTGCTTTAAGAACTGAGTTTAAGTCAAGTTACTTTAAAACTGCCACTGTGGTGGGACTACAAATCATATGCCCAGTCTACTGCCGGGAAGTTGCTCCACCAAAGATCTGAGGGGGAGCACCGGGATTGTTACACGGGTTTGAGGCTAGGGCTGCAGCAATGGAGGAGTGGAACGAAGAGTTGTGGGTGAGGGGAGGCACCGGACGTGTCACACTGACATAAGAAGCTGCTGAGGAGCAGCAACACCAATGATTAGGGACATACTATAAATAGACGGAGGCGGCAGCTGATGGTCTGACACAGAGCTCTCTACTAGTGTATGGTGACTTCTCAGGTGCCGGGAATAGGTGCCATGTATTGTGCACATAGTTACAGTGGGGTGAATATATTGTGGGCAATGGAGGAGGTGCCCCTTCAGTGCTGGCGTCAGGCGCCCTCCATTGCCTCCCACAGTTCTGCCCCTGCAGTAAGGATTTACATAGTCTGATCCTTATAACTTCAGTTTTACTATCTGCATTTATTCCAATATATATCAAATACATGGTAGATACTGAAAGCAATATTTTGCTGCAGCATGTCTAATGTATGTATGTAAGCATATATATATATATATATATATATATATTATATATATAAAGACGTAGAGGCCGGCACTCCTTGCCTAAAAGAATGAATTGCGTCCGGTGCCTTCCATTTACCTCTCCAGCAGGGAGGAAAAATTGTATAGTATAGCGTCAGGCGGCACTCGAGACGACTTGTAAATAATACACAGACCGCAATACGATGTGAGAATCAACGTTTCAATGCTACTGCATTTTCGTCAGGATGTGTATCCTGACGAAAATGCAGTAGCATTGAAACGTTGACTATAAGGTTTTTTTGTCTATGGAATTTCATAGCTTTTTAAAAATGTATTAACTGTCAGGGTTTGGATGAGCAAACCAGGCCACCTGCAGGGGAGAAATGGAACTCTAACGCAGGTGGAAGAGGGCACAGCACACAGGAGGTTGGTTTGGGAGGTGCAGAGTGCGAGACGGCTGTAGGCGTGTGGGGTAGCGGCAGCAGCAGTGGTGCAGAGCAGTGGCAGCGGTGCAGTGCAAAAGGGGCATCAGTGGCCCCACTCCCCCCCCCCCAGAAAGCAACCAGCCCCAGGCTCTGGAGCCCCAGTACTGGTTGTGCTAAATACAAGGGACAAACGACGTAGGGGTCCCCTGTATTAAGCACAACCAGCACCAGGCTTTTGAGAACCTGTACTGGTTGCAAAATACAGGGGACAAATGACGTAGGGGTCCCCCGTATTTAGTGCAACCAGCACAGGGCTCTGAGCCGGTCCTGGTTCTGGAAATACAGGGGGGGAAAAATGCATAGGGCTCCCCCTGTATTTCCCAAAACCAGCACCGGACTCCGTCTAGCGGGGGGTGATGCCACAGCCAGGGGAGGCCTTTCACCGGGTCCCCCAGCCGCAGCATCACCCCTGACCGCTAGTCAGCCCAGGACAGGGATCCCTGGGGAGTTGGGGACCCCCCCAATAAAGTGGTCCCCCTCCTCAGGACACCCCAGGCCCAGGCTGATAGCCCGGGGCTATCCCCGGCCCCCCTGGGCGGTGGGTGCCGGGTTGATTATGTATAGTGAATATTGTTTGAATATTTCTTTTGCAGGGGTAATATAGGTGCCAGCAGGCCCTTAATACTCCGCCTGCTGGTACTTGTGGTTCTCCAAGTACCAGCATGCGGGGGATGCCTGCTGGGACCTGTATTACTATTGCAAAAGACAATGGCCCTCATTCAGAGCCGCTCGTTAGCGGCAGTACGCTCGTTCCGAGCGATGTTTGCACATCTGCGCATGCGTACGGTTTTTAGTACGCATGCGCGAACCAGTCAGTGCGGCCAAAAATCGTTTGTACGCTATATAGCGAGTGCCTGCTATTTTGAGTGGCAGAATGAGGCGTATGTGGGTGGTAACAGGGGAAGGTGCTTGAAAATGGGGAGTGGAGATCCGAACGCAGGCGTGCTTAAAGGTCAAAACGGGCGTATTATGGGTGTGCATAATTAATACAGCAGCGTCATTGACCACGTCACTGGGTTATTTTATAGCCAGAACTGCTCGCAAATTTGTGGTAGCAAACACCAACCACAAGAATAGCGAGCAGTTCATACGCTGGTCGATGTACTCGATTAATCTAATAAATAGCGGACATGACGTATGGTGCGAGCGGCCAGGGGGCGTTTTTAACAAATAAACGAGCGTATGTTTTGCACGCTCGTTCAGACTTAGAGGTGTGAACAGACTGCAATTTGCGAACGGATCATTTGAATAGCCACCCCTTGTTTTTGAACGAACGACCGCAAATAGCGAACGGCTCTGAATGAGGGCCAATATTCATATTTTCTTATGCACCTCACTATACATAATCAACCTGGCACCCACCGCCCAGGGATGCCGGGGATAGCCCCGGGCTATCAGCCTGGGCCTGGGGTGCCCTGAGGAGGGCACCCCAGGCCCGAGTCGTGATTGGCTCGCGACGGCCACCTTTGAAAATCAAAGACGGCTCGCGACGTCATCGTTGGCGGCAGCTGCGGGACCGGCGCCTGTTTGGGTGTCGGCGGCGGGCCTGGATCTGAGAGGATCTAGTACCCGCCAGCCATTCTGCCGAGTACGGCAGCGGCGCCCATTTTAAAATTCAAAGATAGCCACCGCGAGCCGTGATTGGCTAGCAGCGGCCATCTTTGAATTTCAAAAATAGCGCTGAGGTGCCATTTTTGAAATGGGCGCCGCTGCCGTATTTGGCATAATGGCTAGCGGGGTCTGAATCCTCTCCGGTCCAGACCCGCCGGCAACGCCCTCACCGCCGCCACCACCAGACCCTCCACTGCCAAAACCCGCGCCCGCGTCGACACCCGCGTCCCCTGCCAACAACCTCAACCCGCCGCCCACCACTGCAGCTGCGGTCCCCACCGCCGCATCCGTGTCCCCGCCGCTGCTTTGCCTTCTACCACCCGCAAATGACGGCCATCTTGCTGCACCCAAGTGAAGCCACTATGACTACACCTCCTGGAAGCTCCTACTGCGGCTGCGCAACAAGTTGATAAGTCCTATATTTATAATGGCGCATTCTTGAGGTAATAGTTTAAAAACTGTCACTTTCTAATTTACCTGAACCCCAAAAGCATGTACCTTGGCACAATAGCTACCTAATAAAACACACCCCAAGTCTAAATTCCACCCCTACCCTGAGTTATGCCTTCCCAAAAATCCCCCATAGACTATAGCAGAAAAGGGTTCCTAATTGAGAATGTCAGAAAACAGTGACAGTTGGAGCTTCAGATTACTCCCATGTCCTCAGTTTTTATGTTTATGCCCTGAAATTTAGCATGCAGGACCCAGTGACAGTTCTACCCGGCCGTGCCAAATTTCAGATCCGTACCTCCTATAGCTTTTGAGGTGTAGCCACTTGAACACCCTGCCCCCCCCTTCAGAATTCTCTATGGAGAAATCCGTTGTTTTAGATGCAGCCTTAATATAAGGGCACGACTGCAGCTGCAGTATATGAAATATAGAGGGTGGGTGATTTCTTATAAATAATAAGAACTCACATTTGCATTTATTTTTATTTTTTAATCTGTTTATTGAACAGCAAAGTACAATGTACACCATACGTATGAAGAATAAAATAAAATACAATATAACATTTGAATAGTAATCTGCATTATTTCTTGACATAAAACAGAGATTGAGTTTGCTGTTGCGATTTTTCTTTTTTTTTTAATCTACAACTACATAGATGCAGAAATACAATTGAATAGAAAATAATAATAATTGTATTAAAGCAAATTAATAGTGGCATTAGTATCATTGGAAAGTGTTACTGCCAAATTTTACATGTCAGTGTATTGAAATACACAATGACTATGGTAAACAGTAGGATACAGCATACAGTTCTGCAGTCAGGAGGGTAACTAGCACTTAGAGGGCCCCATAGCAACTTTTTGAAGGAGCCCCTCACCGATTCTACATCTTTATCCACAGCAGTTGTTCATTTTATGCCTCATAATAGTGCCCCAGTTCTCATTATGCCACAGTGACCCCAATTCTAAATATGCCACAGTGACCCCAGTTCTCAATATGCCACACACTGATCACAGTTCTCATTATGCCACATAGTGTTCACAGTTCTCATTATGCCACATAGTGTTCACAGTTCTCATTATGCCACACAGTGATCCCAGTTCTCATTATGCCACACAGTGATCCCAGTTCTCATTATTCCACAGTGATCCCAGTTCTCATTATGCCACAGTGATCCCAGTTCTCATTATGCCACAGTGATCCCAGTTCTCATTATGCCACAGTGATCCCAGTTCTCATTATGCCACAGTGACCCCGATTCTCATTATGCTACACTGTGATCCCATTTCTCATTATGCCACATAGTTTTCACAGTTCTCATTATGACACACTGTGATCCCAGGTTTCATTATGCCACATAGAGTTCACAGTTCTCATTATGCCACACAGTGATCCCAGTTCTCATTATGCCACATAGTTTTCACAGTTCTCATGCCACACAGTGATCCCAGTTCTCATTATGCCACATACTGTTTAGTTCTCATTATGTCAGTGTTTCCAGTTCTCTTTATGCCAAAGTGAACCCAGTTCTCATTATGCCACACAGTGCTCGTTAACATTATGCCACACAGCGGGCAGGGCTGGACGTGGCCTACTGTCTGGTTACCAAAGTCGGAAGATCTACTTCTGGGGCTTACACCACTCTGGCCTAACGCTTACATATGCACAGCAAACGGCCTACTACCAAACAATAACAATGCCTGCTGCATAGCGCCTACCTATACACAGCCTATGGCCTAGTGTCGAACAATAACACTGCCCACGGCCTAGTGCCGACCTATACACAGCCTATGGCCTAGTGCTGAATGTGTGGTGCAGTGGGGTGAGGGTGAATGGAGCCTAGTGCTCCAGCCTAACACCGACGGTGGTGGTGTAGTGGGGGTGAGGGTGAATGTGGAATAAAGGGGCCTCACTGAGGGCTTACTTTTTTGGCTGGCTGCTTCTGTGTCCTTCCCCGCGATGATTCCACTGCCTGCTGAGTCTGTCAGCGGCCTGGTCTGCTCCAGTGACAATCCTCCTGCTACAGGGGAGTCCCAACATGACTCCCTGCCAGACAGCATGCGGTGGCTTAAACAAGCCACCACACGGCCTCCCGGGATTGAAGGCCCTCATTGGCCCGCTGTGTCACATGGGCACGCCCAGCAACACGGGGACAGCATGTGAGGGGGGGAGGAAGCGCCGGTAAGATTTGGGGAAGAGGAATGCCCTCTGCCTGACCTCCCACATTTAGGCTCCCAAAGGTGATGGTTGGGGTTAGGCTGCAGGAGGGGATAGTGTACACACTAAAATTTGTCAGGATTTTGACCGTCGAGATTCCGCTGCTATTATTATGACCGTCGGGATGGTCACTGCTGGGATATTGTACCCAAACCTGACATGAATCATATAAAGTGATGAATGATTACAGCCACAGTGACCCCATTTCTCATTATGCCACACAGTGCCCCAGTTAACATTATGCCACACAGTGCCCCGGGTTCACCTTATGCCGCATTCCCCCCCCCATTGGAAAGCTTCTGCTTACTGTGCTCCCCTCTTCAACTGGCAGCTAATCTTTCCATCTCTGTCTTTACTGGCTGGAGCACGTGTGGCCGGAGAGGAGATTCACAGTCTCTCCCAGCAGCTGTCAGTAGCGAGAGTTGAGTGCAGGGGCGGATGGCCACATAGCAATGGCATTTCAGGTATGATAGTTATTTTCCAAAATCATTTTAATACTTTCTGAGGAATTTTAAGTTGAAATGAAAGCGAGATTTCCCTTTGTATTGTGTTCTTTAGATACTTATTCTCGGTTTTAGTAACTCCTCCCTTTTCTTGTTCGTGACTTCTTTACAGGCGGTTTCTAATAAATCTGCTGATACTCTCTTTCCGAGAAACTGTCACATAGAGTTTTCACGTGTTCACAAAAGCTCTCAAGAGTTGAACAATTGGCCTTTAGGTATATTTGTTTTCCATGGATAATGGTGTCAGCTTTTGAAGTGCAGGTAATTATTAGAGTTAACTTCCTTGCAATAATTAGCAGTCGTAATTTTATTATCACTACTTTCGTGGGTCAGGTCCAGAAAGTGTTCCAGATTCCTGCTATATGTGTATGAAAAAATAAGATTAAAAAGAATTACAATTGAGAAAGGAAACAAAAGATTGTGCACTAGTTAGATCCCTATCCCAACTAGTAAAAGGGTCATCTAACGTGTAGTGTCTTTCGGGTGGGACCTTAGCTGTGTAACATGGGGTTGAAGGAAAGAATCCACATAATAGGAGAGATTAGAAGTAAGGTGTGGTGAGGGATTTGGGGCAACCAATAAAAAATAGGAGTGACCGGAAAAGGGACAAGCAGGAATCTGTATACCTCTCTAGAGATGACCCCCGTATCATGAGCTTCATTCAAAAGCAAAGTAAGTTCATTGAGATATTTTACAGATGGATCGAATGAAAGAGTTTGGTAAAAGGTTTTATCATTTAACTGGCGTAGGGCTTGGAGGATATAGTCATTTATATTGAGAATGACTATACCCCCTCCCTTATCAGCCACCAGTGGCGTAACTATGGAGGGTGCAGGGGGTGCGGTTGCTATGGGGCCCGCCGGCCCAGCGATCGCACCCCCTGCACCCTCCATATGCCGGGCGCCCGCTGAGATTGTGTTACCAGCGGACGCCCGGCTCCTAATCAAACCTCCGGCGGCAGCCAGAGGACGGAGCTCACTCCGTCTTCCGGGTCCCGCAGTGCCCTATGGGAGTGACGTCGTGACGTCACTCCCATAGTGCCGAGGAGCGGGTGCCGCGGCGGACGGCGGCTTCGTTTCACAGGAGCAGGGATAAAGGTAAGTGATTTTTTTTTTGTGTGTGCGTGCGCGCGCTCGGGGTCAGGGGAGGGGGGGCAGCTACTGGGATCTCACTACTGGGGGCAGCTACAGGGGGCTGCTACAGGGGGCTCACTCCTGAGGGCAGCTACAGGTGGCTCACTACTGGGATCTCGCTACTGGGGGCTCACTACTGGGGGCAGCTACAAGGGGCTCACTACTGGGGGCAGCTACAGGGGCTCACTACTGGGGGCATTACAGGGGGCTCACTACTGGGGGCAGCTACAAGGGGCTCACTACTGGGGGCATTACAGGGGGCTCACTACTGGGGGCAACTACAAGGGGCTCACTACTGGGGGCATTACAGGGGGCTCACTACTGGGGGCATTACAGGGGGCTCATTACTGGGGGCAACTACAGGGGGCTCACTACTGGGGGCACTGCGTAAGGGGCACCATTACAGTGGGCATTTAATGTTTTAGGGGAACTACTATGGCTATTGTTAAGACCTAAGTTAGGGGGGCCCTTTAAAAATGTTGCTATGGGGCCCAAAAAGTTCTAGTTACGCCCCTGTCAGCCACTTTTATTATTATTGTGGTATTTGCATTCATAGGTCTCTTTCAGCATCATAAACCCTTAAGCTGTGAACACACTGAGACAATGTCGGTACAATTTGGGGGATTTGGCCAAATCGTAAGGACATATCGTGCATATCATGCAGTGTGTATGCCCGACAGGCGCGCTCCCGCGGTCGCATACAACGTCGACAGGTTTGATGTGCTGCACATCAATCCTGACGGTATCGCTTGCGACTCCATGCTTGTTAACGAAAGATGGAATGAGGGATCGTTCCGCCATTCATTACATCATTCCGATGTGTATTCAGGATCCGATATGTCGGACCGTCAGGCGTACATATAGGCTCGGTACACATCGCTCAGTGTGTACCCAGCTTAAGTTTCCTGAGAAATTACTAATCCTAAACATCACCGTCACCATTGAACCTAATCGTCGATGGACAACCCTAATTCCACCTAGCAGGAAACAGGTAGTGTATATTAAAATGTTCTAAATGAACTTGCTTATTGACATCTTGTTTCTCTTGATTATCTAAACTATGGGGGGTATTCAATTAGGCTGGAAAAAGTCGGAATCGGCAATAATTTATCGCCGATGACGTCATTTTCGCCTATTTCAATTATCCCCGTATTCAATTTCAAAGACTTTTCGCAGGTTCGAAAAGTCTTTTAAAAAAAACGTGGATAACTTTTCACCATGTTTTACATGGCAAAAAAAAGTGCAGAATTGGGGTTTAGGGGTACAGGCTTTAAAAAAAATAGCCTGCATCCCTGGGAATAGCCCCTAAAAACGGACTGTGTAAAAAAAAAGTAAAAAAAAAAATAGGGACACCCCAAAAAAATTATTTTAATTTTGGGGTAAAAAAAATAAAAATGGGGAACAGTGTTTAAAAATAGCGAAATAGGTTCGGGGTATGCTGTAAGTATGCGGCAGGTGTTTTGTAGAATAGGCAATTAGCGGTAGGTGCACTTTTGCTGAATTTTAAAAAAATTAGTTTAGGGACTTAACAATATGCTAGTACCCATTTTCACGTACCCCAAATTTGATAGGAACACTTTAAAAAACTAAAAAAAAACCCTAAGTGCTCTTCTGCATCACTTCTTCAATGTCAGGGAAAAAACACCTGCCGCAGCTATTTAAAAATGCAGAACACATTCTGCAGGGCTAAACGGGGGTTACCCACAGTGATCCCCCATGTCTAGACATCATTAGGGGGGTCCCAGGATGAATTCACTAAAATTACCCTATTTTTCCTGATACTTACCTTTCCGCAGGCTCCTGTTTTCGCCGGCTCCAAATTGAATACGGGGATAAAGCGGGCACGCGCCCGATACTTTATCCCCAGAAAAGCTCCGATGTGGAGCGAAAAGTCCAGCACGGAGTTTTCGCTCCAATATTGAATACGGGCCATACTGTGAAAAAAAATGACACTAAGTGAAATTTATAGTCCGCCAAATAAATTAGAGACAAAAATAGATGTAAAATAAATGTAACATATGTCATTAATTTATTTCTACAGCAACATTGTAGATATAGATGAAAATTAAACATATCACACTTTGTAAAATAATATAATTGAGGAATGCAATAGGGTCCGAGTTTGTGAAAGTGCAGATATTCTGACAATTTTGCAATGGAATATAGGGCCTGATTCAGAGGCGGTCGGAGGATGCAAGCGGTCGCTCAGAAACTGGGCGGCCGCTTGCATCCTGACCGCCCGCCTTTGTTTCGGTCGTTAGGCTGTGGGTTTACACCCACAGCTCTAACGACCGCTCCGGTGATGGTCGCGATGGTCAGAGACCATCGCGACCATCAGGGCTTACGACGAGACCCTAGGGTAGGGTCTCACTTGTCGTAAGCCCCGGAGAGCTTCTGGCTCTGTCAGAGCCGGAAGCTCTCCACTGACATCACTAGTGATGTCAGTGGGGCCTCCCCCAAACGGTAGGCGTTCCCATGGTTCGCCTCCGTTTGGGCTGCCACTCCCCCGGCCCGCCTTCCAAACGGGGCGAGCTGTCAATCAACATCGACAGCTCGCCCCCTTTGGAAAGAGACCCGCTACGACCAGCGCTGTCGGTCGTAGCGGGTCTCACGCATGCGCACGAGGGAGCCGGCTCCCTCGTGCGCATGCGCACTGGCCAAACATCGAGGCGGCCGTGCGGTCGTAGACCGTACGGCCGCCTCTGAATGAAGGCCATAGAGCCTGAGTCAAGAGGTGCCGATGTTTGTGCAGTTGAGCGATGTTTTGCTAGTACACATGCACAAAAAAGTCTAGAATACCCTTACTGCGTACGCACAAACCAATGTGTGCGATGGCGTACGCATTTGGATACGACATTGCCATGACTTGAGACTGTGTTTTTGCGATCCATGAGCATTTCAGGGTGGAGACTGGGAGGTGACCTAAAATGATTGCAAAGAGAGGAGGTGTTGTGGGCGTGTTATGGGAGTGTCGTAGGCGTATTATGGCATCTTTCAAGTAAGGCTGAGCGACAGGCAGGGGCTACTCGTGGAGTCGATGTTGCGACCGATGGTGCGCCGATGGTGGAGATCTTCCAGTGCAGTTAATCATTGCTCAGATATACATAGTGGGCGTTGCAGGGTTTGCTCAGACCGTCGCACGGACGTATACTAGAGGAATGTACAAGCTGACATTTACATATTTACATATTTTTGCACTTTCGATTCCATGAGAAATCGCAGCCACGCATTAACTGTGTGCACCTCTGTATCAGGCCCAGAGAGCAGCAATTATTTTACAGCCATAACTAATCTGGTTATGAGAAAATTGCTGTTTACAATCCTGAGGCAACATCAATGAAATATCTGCACTTGTGCAATCTCTGACCTTATTACATCCTCCCCACCCCCAAGGTGTTTATCTACTAAATGTCATCCTTTCAAAGGTGCAGATTATCAGCATTTTTGCCTCCAGAATTTAAAACAACAATACTATTAAGTACAAAATACACTTGGCTAGTAGCACGCCGCCTGATACAGAGATGGATGCTAATGCGATCGCAGCGGCCATTTCTTACGAATGCAGCTACAAAAATATGCCAATAGTTACGAAGCTTACCCGAGCATAAGGGTATGCACGCCCATATAACGCCGTTTGAACGGTCAGACGCGCCTGCGTTCTATTGACCACCGCTTAGTTACCACCCCCTACGCTGACAACCTGTCACTCACTTTGCGATGGATTTCTCTGTGCCTACGTAATGGCAATGGGATCGCAGCGCTGTGCGGCTTATATGCATATGGAATGGAACACTATCACTTGATCTCCGTACGTAATCGCCATTGCGTCCATCTCTGAATCAGGCCCACAGTCTTAAATTTTGTGGGCAAAAACGCAGATAACTCTCTAAGGGGTAAATTTACTAAGCTGAGAGTTTGGGAGAGTTAGCAATCTCTGGAGAGTTTGGGCATTTTTTCCCACTCTCAAATTTACTAATGTCAAACTCGGGAGAGAGATCTCCTTTGCTACGGGAAAATACTGCAGAGTTAGCAAACTCTCTTCAATTCACCATCGGCCAAACTCGAGAACCTTTTCACTGGTGAAGATAGGATTCTGGAATTTACCAAGCAGAGTTTCTAATCTCTCATGAGAGTGATCTGAGAGTTTGGCAGGAACATACACAGATCGCTGTGATCCATGTATGTTTCTGCCTGTAAATATAGATAAAAGATTAAATATCAGAAAAAAATGACATAGGGGCCCCCCCAAAAGCCTAACCAGCCCCAGGCTTGCCAGCCAGTCCTGGTTTCTAAAATTATGGGGAACAAAATGTGTAGGGTTCCACTGTAATTTAGAAACCAACACCAGGCTGCAGGGCCAATCCTGGTTTCAAATATTGGGGTGAAAAAATTGCGTAAGGTCCCCCCTATATTTAAAACCAGCACCAGACCCAAAGAAGTGGTACCCCCCCTCCCCCGAAACCCCAGGCTTGGACTGAAGCCCGGGGGTCTTCCTACAATGTATATATATATATATAACAAAAAAAAAGCCCCTCATAGAACCGCATAATGCGGTGAACTGAGCACCCAGAGTCTAGCATGCAGGAGTTAAAATACTGCCCTTAAGAGGGAAGCGGGGGCAGCCGTGCTGCAGGATGGCTGGTTCGCACTGCATACTGCCGAAAGTCGGTCGGTGCCGGGAACATAGGGCGGGGGAGAACGATCACAACATTGAGCACCGTCATAAGACCAGCTGAAAATAACACCTCTCCTGCTAGACCCAGACCCAGCCGATGAAGCTGCCGCGGGCCCGCTGAGTCGTAGGATTTTCTTTGAGCTCTCCTGTCAGCATCTGCGGTCCTCCCCCTCTATTGTAATGGGGTAATATACCTCCCCGTTAAACGCTGCCGCGGTGAAGACATAACCCCCGGTGCACTCCAACTACTGGGGGTGGCTGTGTAGCGGGGACTAGTTTAGGTGGGAGGAAGTTATAAACAGCCATTAGAGCCCAGCTAAAGCTGAACCAACTCTCCTCCACCCACTAGTATTGGGTGGAAGGAGGAAGCATAGTACCCCCGCGTTTTCCCTGGGACAGAAGTACTGCGCATGTGCGAGTCACCGGGAAATTGTCTGCCACCATTTTCCCAGTGATATTTGCTGCTCTGCAGCGCCAGCTCGGCATTGTAGAGCAGCACTAAGGACAGGTAAGTATAAGACTATGGGTGCAGGGTGTGGACTCCCCTGGGTCTGTGTGCACCGCACACCCTGCACCCATTATAGATACGACCCCTGCCTTAGAATTGGAGTTCATGTAATAAAACCTCCCAATACCTTCCCCAGTTCACACAGGCTCGGCAGTGCTAATATTCACCAGATCAGCTGTCTCCGGCACTCACGGGGAGACAGAATGGTAATTATCAGGCAGCCAGAAAGGAAGAGCAGGAAGCAAGAAACGCCATATGACGATGGAGAATGTTGCCGCAGTCAAGTTCCCAAAAATTTTGTATTTTTGGATTTTGATGAATTTAGGTCCCCATACTAGTTAGAGGGGACAGCAGGCTAGATCGGGGCTGAAAGATAAGCAAGAGATATCAGTGAAATCTCCTGCATTACTTTTATAATGAATGCCTCCGATCCTTAATTTATACAAATGAAGAGGACTACTGTATGTGCTAATGATAGCGGAACTGCCACAATTATTAAGTGTCCATTTTGCGTGTGATATTTTAATTTTAATGAAAATATCCCCGTTACTGTATGTACAAAGGGAAACTTGCAGGGACAGCGGTTGCAGTAACTGCTGTCCCTGCGAGTTATATCCTCGGCAAATTGTAGAAGTCTCTCACGTTTGTGAAAGCCTTTACCAGGGGAAGCTGATACTGAGCATGCACACCAGAGGCTGCGGGACAGAGATCAAAAGATCTCTATCCTGCTCCTAAGCCTCCGACACGGGCCCCCACCTCTCTGTCCGGTGGCCGGCAGCGCACTGAGCTGTGCACGGCCAGCACCGGAGTTAAAGACTCTGGGCACTAGAGTGCACACAGAGGGGCTGATTCAGAGCCGCCCGCAAGCGCACAGCGCTCGCAAGCGGCTCGATGTTACCCCAGTTACAGTATGACGAGTGAAGAGAATCGGTAGAGAGGTCTATCTGCTAACCTAGAAAATTCCTGCGGTCTGCCGTCGGGGCATCCACTAGTCCAGGGGATCTTAATTTCAGTTCTCCGGCGTGCGCATGAGCGAGACCAGTCCAGCGACTGCAGCTTAGTTGCTACGGGTCTCGCTACAAGACGGGGCAGCTGTCGATGGTGAGTGACAGCTTACTCCGTTTTGTAGGCGGGGAGGGGGGGGGTGGCTGCACAAATACCAGGGTCTCATCGTAAGCCCGCTGGTCCTGATAATCGCGATGGACTCCAGGCCGCTCGCAGATGCTGTGGGTGGTCACCCACAGCTTTGCGAGCGGGCTGGAGGAAAATAAATAAATAAATAAAACACGCCCTGATTGTGCTCGCCAGCAGCGAGCGGCTCTGAATCAGGCCCAGAGTCTATAGAGTATGCACAGGTCACCGGGAAAATGGCCGCGGCAGTCATTTTCCCTGTACTGCACATCCGCAAACAACGGTAAAATGGCCGTGGTGGCCATTTTCCAGTCGTTTTTACAGCGCCGGGCCCCCGCGCCGATGTGGGACTCCAGAGAAGTAAGTAATACTATGGGTACAGGGTGTGCGGTGCGGGCCCCCCCTGGACCTAGGGGCCCGTGTGGCCAGCACACCCTGCACCCATTATAGATACGCCCCTGCACCATCTTAAGATGGTATAAACTACCGGGGCCAAACTCTGAAAAGCTTAGCTTTTTGGAGTTTGGTACATAGGGCTGAAATCATAGTCCCCATTGATAATAATAGGGACTGCGATCTGCAGTGCTAATTAGCGCTCTGCGGGGCCTATTCATCATCATTTACATAGACCAATGCTGGTTTCCGCCTATTTTATGTAACGGGCCATTCATTATTGGGGTCAGGCCGGCGTGATGCAGTGAGCTGGCCCTGCGCAGTAGGGAGGTGCTGCTGGGCTGGAGAGGTGCCAGCGCCGCCTTCACCATTTGCTGTGTGCCTGCTAAGATTTTGTTACTAGCAGGTGCCCGGCGACTCCTTACCTGCAGCTGGAAGCTGAAGCTCACTCCTTAGCTCCGCCTTCCGGCTCCCGCCGCAGTGTGTGTAGGAAGAGACATCATGACATTTCTTCCATAGAGCCGAGCGTGAAGAGCTGTCAAATGGCAGCAGGCCAGGAGCGGGGCTTAAGGTAGATAGTGTTGTGTGTCTGTGTGGCATAATGTGTAAGAGGCATTACTACTGTGGTCCTTATGTGTAAGGGGCACTACTACTGTGGGCATTGTGTAAAGGGCACTACTATTGTGGGCATTGTATAAGGGGCACTAGTACTGTGGGCATTGTGTAAGGGGCACTACTACTGTGGGTATTATGTGTAACGGATACTACTACTGTGGGCATTATGTGTTTAAGGGGCAGTACTGTGGGCATTGTGTGTAAGGGGCACTACCGTGGGCATTGTATATAAGGGACACTACTGTGGGCATTGTATATAAGGGGCACTACTGTATGGCATTGTGTATAAGGGGCACTACTGTGGGCAATATCTGTATAAGGGGCACTACCACTGTGGCATTATGTGTATAAGGGGCATTACCACTGTGGCATTATGTGTATAAGGGGTACTACTACTGTGTGACATAACCTGAATAAGGGACACTACTATGTGGTGTAATTCATAAAATGATGCAGAAACTGCATGACATTACCGCCCATGTTCGCATTGTAATGTGCGATCATAGCCCCCGGATGTATCATCCGCACATGCAGGGACACAGGTTGCGAAATGAGCCTGTCCCTGCGATGTGCCCGGACAGCTGCTGGGGCTGATGCGCATGTGCAGTCACTGCATAGCTGGGGAGGGTTCCAGAGGTGTAGCCCATAGGCTACAGCGGCTATCGCCATCTTCAGATGCCATTAGCTGCGGGGGCCAATATGCGGAATGCATCGCATTCCGGATGTTGGTAAGTTTGGCAGCATCGCATCCCCCATAGAAACCTATGGGGGATGTGGCTGTCTGCGGGAATGGAGGGATCACAGCAGGTATTGGACATACCTATTGTGGTCCCTCCTTCATACATCCGGGGGAAATTAAATAATTGTGGTTAACCCCCGAAAATGGGTGTTTTTGGGGATTATACCTCACATATACAATGATAATGGGCCCCATAGGGGTCTATTCATGATGTTAATTATCGGGGTCACCAATAATTAACATTCTAACTCGCTGGGGGATCCGGAGCAATTCAGCATTACTCCGGCGCAGTGACGGCTGCTCCAAAAATCAGCTGTCCCGAGAGCGTGTTGAATCTGGACGCTAGCTTGATGAATTCTGTCCCCTTACTAGTGCATGGGGACAGCGAGACATTCTGCCACAGGAAGGTAAGCAGGAGACTTCTGTGGTATCTCCTGCTTTACCTTCTTGATGATGGCCTGATAACTTCATTTTTACAATTGCAGGTGAAAATGTTAATTTTCACCTACTTTTGTAAAAATTAAGTGATGATGAATAGGCCCCATTATGTTAATTATCGGGGTTTCAACCCCAATAATTAACATTCTAACTCGCAGCGGATTCCGGAGCAATTCATCATTGCTCCGGCACGGTGACAGCTGATCCGAAAATCAGCTGTCCCGCGATCGGCTTCACTGCTCCTTTTCGGAGCTGTGACGGGACTGCGCATGCGCGACCTACAGGTCACGCATCGTCCGGTGGAAGGAGCCGGACAGGGGCGGAGGAATCCGAAAGGAAAGGAGCGGGTATCGGGAACATTCGCCATCTGGAGATATATATATATATTTTCGGAGCTAGATGAATTCTGTCCCCATACTGGGGACAGCGGGCCATTCCACCAGAGGAAAGTGAGCTGGAGATATCTGTGTTATCTCCTGCTACACCTTCATTATGAATTTTTACAATTGCAGGTAAGAATGTTCATTTTCACCAGCTTTTATAAAAATGAAGTGATGATGAATAGGCCCCATAGTCTGTTCTACTTGCTAGATAAATCAAAGTTACATTGCAGGAGCCACAAAATCAAACTGTGCTGTACATTAAATGCAAGCACAAAGTGTATTATTGTTACAAAACCAAATGACGTCACCTACTTAACCTCAGGATACTTTATATAACACCTCTATAGAACACTTTTAATCCTAGTTCTGCTGTTCATGTTATTTTTCTGACATTTTGTAAGTTTTCGTAACACAGCAGTGGGGAGGGAGAGAGGGCTGTCACTGAGGGTGTGGTCACACTGTGGTCTGACCAGTTTTGGCAATGGTGTGTGGGCAGTGTGTGTCAGTGCTGTATGTCAGAGCTGCTATAGTATTTCTGTACAGTGCTACAGTCACACACGGGCCTCCTCCGCATTCTGATACCTCTGCTGCGATTTACTAGCGACTTCTTGCAGCAGCGTGCACCGTTGTCGCAGCTATGTCTGTGCGCGTCGCACCTTTGTCCGCGCGCTCCGACTCCGTGTCCTCGGAGATACTGTCCACCGTCACCACGGCCAACTGCGAGATCGCTGTGTTACCCCTGACGCTGCTGGTAGAGTTGCAGCCCCAGTATCTCAGCCTGGAGAACGACACCCTGACCTGCCATAGCTTACTCGGGGGCTACAATCTGTTCAGCGACGGCAGCACTCAGATAGACGGGCGTCAGTGCAGGATCACAAACTGCATGCAAAGGTGAGCAGCAAGCCTGGGGCTTCTCAAGTCTGTCTCTTTCTTCCTGTACTTGGGCTTCGTTTTATTACTCAGAACTGGACAGAGATTGTATATTTGTATAATAAATATTATCTAAAGGGTACACATTGTAGCGACCACAAATCGCGCATGTTGTGCAGTGTCGCATGCGACGTCGTCAGGTTTGATGTGCTGCACAACAAACCCGACAACGTCGCATGTGGCGCCAAACAGCGTAATGAAGGACGGAATAAGTGATCGTTCCGTCGTTTATGGCATATCGGCAGGGTACACGTCGTTCACACAGTAAACGATGTGTGTACCCAGCGATGATGCAGACGATCCCAGCGCCGACGGGCGGACACATCGGGCGGCCCATACACACTGGGCGATCCGCTGCCCGACCGCCCGATATGCCGCTCCCCCCCCACCACATAGCGCTGCATGGGATCGTCAGCCGTATCGCCTTATCTTACATGCTGCAATAAGATCAGACGATGAGGCTAACGACCCCACGGGACCGCTAACACTACACGATTTACTGCATACACACTACACATTTTTATCGATTAGTCGTTCCTATGTGTCCGATTTGGCCAAATAGTTACAGATATTGTGTAGTGTGTACCCAGCTTTAGACTTCTGCAGCCTACAATGTATGACCTTGGGCTCTATATAGCAACAATGCCAATGTTGTTCCAAATCGATACGATATATATATTTTTTTTCTCTATTTTTTTTCTACACTATTTAGGAAAAAACTTCTCAAGGACCGCGGTTGTGTCAACACGCTGTCCCTGTGAAGTCCCCGCAGGCAGTCTTTTCTGTTGCCCCATCCCTACAATGCAAATATATATAAAATTATTATTGTGAAATAAAGTACCAACCAATCCTGTCATTTTTCAAACATAGCCAGCGGGACCACAGTGATGGTTGTTCAGTGTGTATGAACAACCATCATCTGCAGATATATCTTTCTGGTGTGTATCCACTTTAAAGCTGGGTACACACCTGAAAGATACAGTATATCTGCAGATCGACTGCAGATGATGGTTGTTCATACACACTGTACAACCATCACTGCCATCTAAAGATATATCTGGCTGGGGGTCTCTCTTTGTGTCCCCCTCCCTGGCAACCTCTGCAACAAGTGTATGGGCGGTTGGTTGACTGCCTGTACACACAGCGCGATACAGCAATATATCTGCAGATATACTGGGCATCGACGTCGTTCACAGACATATCGCTGGTACAGTACATTAGCTGCCGCACATACGATATATCGGCTGTTCCATTGAATGGTCGATACATTGGCCAGTGTGTACCCAGCATTAGTACTCATTTGCAAATTTAGATTTGTTTAGTCCTTGGCAGAATCTTTTGTCTACAAATATTCTGTAATCAGCCAGATACTAAGTTCTAACTTTGGTGTATCCCTGTTATTGTAGGGATACACAAGTCTGCAAAAGTGCAACATTTTCAGTGGGTTTTTTTTTTTTTTTTGCTGTGTGAATTACATCGGTGCATATGTCACTATATATAGCCAAGGCCAGATTGATTTTGTCTATAGAAACAACAACAAAAATTGTCGTCTCAAATCTGCACTTTTGCAAATACAGGGGAGATGTAAGAAGAGGAGGTAAGCGCCAAATGCACTATAATCAGCACTATTTGACACTTACATTGAACGTCGGTATGTGTAAAAGCAGGTAACAGAGAAAAATCACTTTTCTCTACGTTATCTGCAAACATCTAACAATTTTGCCGTCCCCATACTAACATATGGCGACATAAAGTCATCAGGATGTTATTAAAAAAACGATAAGCACCCTTTTGTGGCTTATCGTTTTTTCACATACCGGCAGGATTACTAGCCGGTATGTGCACTAACCTGCGGCGGCTAAGCATTTGTTTGGGGGTCTCAGCCTGCGCACAAAATCTTGCGACGTTTGTGAGATCTCACTGCATGCGCAGTGGGGCCGGCCAGGAGGTAAGACGCAGGGCATCAGCACCAGACTAATGTGTTGTGGGTCTTGCACGGATTTCCAGAAGGGAAGTTTTCTCTCCCCCACTACAGCGGCCAAAATGTTAATACAACTCAGTGTTATTGCTTCGTGCTTCGCCTACATGTAATAAGTGCCGCTATAGTACATCTACCCCATAGCCGCTATTACATTCTCTCCTGGTGTGTTATTGATGATGTGCAGTTACCCACCTCAGCCATCACAAGCTTTATTACTGCTCTTCAGAGTGCAACCGCTATACAAATTGGGCCTGATTCAGACTCACACGCAATTCAGCCACATCTGTGGCCACATTGCATACTCAGAAACAAATGTCTGTATACAGATTTGGCTGCATCTGTGATATCCATCCGCTCGTGAAAAAGCCTTCATCACTATGGGGTATATCTACTAAAGTGCGGTTTTATAGAAGTGGAGGTGTTGCCTATAGCAACCAATCAGATTCTAGTTATTATCTTCTAGAAGGTGCTAGATCAATGATGAGTAGAATCTGATTGGTTGCTATGGGCAACAACTCCACTTATATAAATGTGCATTTTAGTAAAAAAATAAATATATATATATATATATATATATTTATGTATACATATACACACACATCTATATTGAAACATTTGCTTGATAAATAGGCCCCAAAGTTTCTGAAATTGGGCCTGTTTCTGCAAGGATCGTAATTGCAAAGCTAAACGCAGGCTATAGATATGATGTATGCACGCAGGCTATAGATATGATGTATGCACACAGGCTATAGATATGATGTATGCACGCAGGCTATAGTTCTGATGTATGCACGCAGGTAGCTTTGCAATTGCGATCCTTGCAGATATGGTAATGCACAGGAGGCATCACGCCTCCTGTGCATTACTTATCCGAGCTGCGTTGTCCAATGCAGCATCGCATAATATGCATATCATTGGCCGGCTGCGGTGACCCAAGGCAGTCTCGCAGCCGGCCGCCGCAGTTTAGAGGAGGGGGGCCAGGACGACGGAGATCCTGGCTTCTTCCCTCCCCCGTGACGGCGGCGACACGCCTCTGTTTTGGGAAATGGAGGGCATTGTCTCCCCCTCCCCGCCCACAAATGGCAGCAGACTGTCAATCACTGCCAGTCTGTGAGCGAGTTAGTAGGACCCATTCTGCACACTCGCAGAATGGGTCCTGCGCAGATTCCTAAACATCGGGAATCTGCGTTCAGCACTGAATCAGGCCCATAATGTGTTTGGACGGTGTTGTACATGGGGGTTTTTAGTGCTCATGGGAGATATCGGTTATTGTTATATCTCCTGCGTTGCCTGTAACTTATATATGTGGAAATTACTATTTCTGCATATTTAACGTTCATCTTGATGAATAGGCCCTAAAGTCACTATTTTTAAAATGTTCTTCTAGCCATAGACACGGCCCACATAGTCAAGATGGCGGCCACGGGTCTGAGGGGGTTAATCCTTTGTGCTGCAGTGCCATTTTCATATGAACTAACGGCGCTAGGTGCCATTTATGGCAAATGTATATGCAATAATGTGTTTTAACATGACATATTTAATGCGCTATGCACGTATTTGGGGAAATGCATTGTTAAATTTATAAACTATTCACTTATAGGAATGTGTTTCAAGAGTATTTTATTGTGTAAGCAAATTCCATCTTTTGTGATATCTGACATGAGATGTAATTATCAAGACCTAGCAAATTGTCTCGTATGACATGTCCAAGCCTTGTTTACAGTCAGTGCGCTCCAGGGGGTAAGCGTGTATTCATTGTGTTGTGGAATTCTCTATAATCAGATTGTGTTTTGGGCAGACTGGTTTAGATTATAGTTAAATGAAAGGAAAGAGGGATTTGTCAGAGTGCGCACCGGGACAGTCAGAGCCAGACAGTCAGAGTGCGCACCAGGAGAGTCAGACAGTCAGAGTGCGCATCGGGACAGTCAGTCAGACAGTCAGAGTGAGCACCAGGAGAGTCAGACAGTCAGAGTGAGCACCAGGAGAGTCAGACAGTCAGAATGTGCACCAGGAGAGTCAGTCAGATAGTCAGTGCACACCAGGAGAGTCAGTCAGATAGTCAGTGCACACCAGGTGTCACCAGATCCGGTGACGCCTCTGATATCTGCAGATGATGGTTGTTCATACACTCTGCAGCAAATGTATGGGCGGTCGGCTGACCGCCTGTACACACAGCATGAAGAGCAGATATATCTGCCATCGGCTGTGCAGCACAGCCAACGCGATATGTCTGTAAACGACATCGTTCGCAGACATATCACTGGTACACACTGGCCGACACACACAATATATTGGCCGATCAGTTGATCGGCCAATATATCTGCCAGTGTGTATCCAGCATAAGATGTATTTATTTTGTGAGATAGTTATCTGACTGATATCTGAGTCGTAGAGGTCTCAGGCACAGTGCATGCACTTAGCTTGATTGGTTAAGGGACCCAAGGCAGGCTTTTACTCCCTGTGGTACTGTGTGTTAGAATGGGTTAAAAACAGGACATGTGAGCCCTGAGTGTGTATCCTTCTGAACATCAAGGATTGTACTTCTGTATGCTGTGATACAACCAAGCATCATCTGCAAGATAAATGGTCTTTTTCAAGACATTAAGCAATAAACATCTTGCCTTTAAGACAACTCATTTGCTGTATCCTGTGATCTCCAGAATGCCCCAAGATGCATTCTCCGGTTGTTCTAGATTGAGCCCAGTGGCTTCTAGCTCAAGCCATCTTCCAGCTACCGTGCAGACTAGCCCATGGTGAGAGACCAGACCAGTGGGAATTAGCCAACACTAACCTATCTCACTCACACATACTTACATTAGCGGTGTATGTGTGTGACCATATACACCGCTACCCGGTTCCTCACTGTAGAGCGGCCGCTGATTGGCTCCGTTTCCTGACTCATTGACCAGCCCATGTGGGCTCTACAGTTAGCGGCTGCTGATTGGCTGCCGGCTGACAGTTCACACTGATCTTTCAGGAGCCGAGTGCGTGTATGTGGTCACACACATACACCGCTAATGTAAGTATCTGGATCTGGTGGCGTTTCTGTTCTGTATTTTGCCAAGACCCCTGGATGCTACAGAGACCAGCGCGAGGATGAGGTGAGTATAAGATCTTTTTTTCAGGTACTCCATACAGGTTCTACGGGACAAGTGGACGTGACCAGCTGGGCACAGGTAAGTATGTGTGAGTGAGGTAGGTAGGTGTGTAATAAAGTTTTACTTTAGACTGTGTGTGTACTATATTTTTTTAACTATTTAATTTACAGTGGAGGTATGGGTGCCGGCTGCCTGCTGGCACTTGTAGCTCCACAAGTGCCAAAGGCAGGCATGCTGGCACCTGTAGTTCTACGGTAAATTACAATATTTTAGAACTATATACCACATTATCACCCCCGTACCCCCACCGCTGCAGGGGTGCGGGGAAGAGCCCCGGGCTTCAGCCTAAGCCTGGGGTTTCGGGAGAGGGGGGACCCCTTCTTGGGGGGGTCCTCACTTCCCTGAGATCCCTGGCTTGGGGTGTTAATGCTTTGGCTCTGGAGACCCTACTCGTTTTGTTCCACGTCATTTTAGGAACCAGGACTGGCTAAGCAGTCCGGGGCTGGTTATGCTTTTGGGGGAGGGACTCATACGTAATTTTTTTTAAAATAAAAACACTTTAAATTAGGTACACCTGCTAAAACATACACAAATCACGCTGATCTGTGTATGTTTCTGCAAAACCCGCAGCTCAGGAGGTGGTCTATTTGATACTTCAATTTCTCTGCGAGTTTGCTACAATCTCACCCGAGATTAGAATCTCGATTCTTGGTAAATTCCTGATTTGCATCTTTTTCATGAAAAGTACTTAGTTTGGCCGATGGTGAGTTGATTCGAGTTTGCGATCTCAGTGAAAACTCTCCCCCAAACTCACACGAGATTGTCTTTAGTAAATTTGCGAGATGAAACACATGCCTAAACTCACCCGAGATTGCAATCTCAACCAAACCCGAATTTTTGTAAATTTACCCCATAGATTCCCTGATAAATTCACGGACCTATGTGTTTTTCGTATGGCGGAATTTTGAAAACAGCCAAATGATCTTAAATTGTTTTTGGAGCCTGCTAAGGTGCCCCCAAAACAATCCCTGATGCGGCCTCGCTTCTGGGCTAATTGGATAGCTCCTGGGGATCACATATCGCGCGGTAATTCACCGTGGTTGATTGAATTCCCCCCTATGTAAGCAGCGTCTGTGCTAAAATATGCAAAAGCCTCAGGAGGCGTTTTGTGTTAAAAGACGCCCACTGCAGACTTCTGTGATCCGATGCCTCAGTCCGAAGACGCAGCATCAGATCCACTGCGTAAACATCGCTGGCCCATCAGACATCTGAGTAATCCTCGGGTTACACAGGACGTCTGGCTAAACAACGCTGCTGGGACCAGTGAAACTGCGTCCAAGGATACAGCCAGTGGATTCGGCATGCCCAGAAAATGGGAACAACAGGCCCCCGTTTTCTATAACGGTCTCCGTCGCCACCCCAAAAGGCCAGCAGCATGTCAATCATGCTGTGGCTTTCGGGGCACTGTGACCGACACCGCAGAACCAGACCTGCACATGCGAGCTGTGGCTTGTGCGCAAGCGCAGATCTGAAAACATCGGAATAGTACGTAAAAATTTAAACACTGTACAACTCTGAATCCAGCCCTCAGTCCCTATTGCATTCCCTCCTGGTGTATTATTGATTCATCGGCCATCACAAGCTTTATTACCGCTCCTCAGAGTGCACAGCTGACCAAATTGGGCCTGTTCAGAGACTCACACAATTCAGTATGCTCAGAAACAATTGTCTGTATTCAGAGTTGGGAATGTATATACTGCGCTCACTGTGGGTTTAGCGCAGCTGTATTCAGAATGGTGTCTGGCCTTTTAATTATAATATGCAAATGGAGAGTGATACAGCGCAGCAGTGGGGTACTGAAGGGAATTAGGAAGGGTGGAATCTGGGTTGTGTGGTCTTAGAGCCTGATCCAGCATGGATCGCTATTCTGCTTATACGCACGCAATGTAGTTGCTAATATCAGCTATGTAAATGTTTGCATTCGATATTAGGACGCCCATTTTCCCTTACTCACATCCGTACACTTGCCCAACATAGCGAAACAATCGGTAACATCGAGAAACATCAGACCCAGACGCAGAGTTAAGGAAGCCCAGAGCTCACTCAGGAATTGCTAACTTATGTGCACGCTATGAGGCCTCAGAAGGCGTCTGGTATCGCAGAGGATAATTTATGCACGCCCATGCGACGGCATTAAAACGCACTGGCACGCCTGCGTTCGCACAGTCAGACACCCCCCCCTTCACAATACACAAACGGTGCTTCCTGTCAATCTGTCGCTCGTTTGCGTAGCCTCTGCATACTCCGTTCTGACCGCAGCGCCTGGCAAGCGCACTGCGATGCATACGCATGCACAGCACGAATTATTCGACCGATTGCGTGCGTATACGCAACTGCGTCCCTTGCTGAATCAGGCTCTTAATGCAAGTGTGAGTAATGTGTGCTTGTGTGTGTATGCTGGTGGGATGCAGTTGTAAGAAGGTGCTGAATGAAGAAGTACACGTGTTGTGGGAAAACTGTTTAATGAATATATACCAGCATGGAGTCACAGTGCTCTCTTGTCAGGTCAATCCTTTAGGGACTATCCTATTTGTGGGGGAACCCTGCTTGGAATGAGGTTCTTTAGAAACACCTTATCTTTCATCTCAATTTTGTGTGGATGTCAATTTGAAAGTTATAATGTCCATACTGTACATGTTAGCTTGTAGTTGTAATGTAGATGGTGTAGATATTGACGTGTGTGTATATGTTCATACCCATGGTGGTATTCCTGTATGTGTTGACGTACTGAGGTCAATGTTGGTGCGGACATTCAATAACATGGTGTTGGTTCCTGTCATGTGGAGTATGGTATAGCATGGTATGATTCCTGGTGTGCACAGGGCAGGGAGGGAACGTGGGCTAGCGCTACGTTTTCTGGATATGGGAGTGGGGATAGGATGGTGGGGTGTATGCGCATTGGTGCTGCAGAATTGGATGTGCTGTTGGTGTATGGTGTTTGGTGTCTAGTTGTTGTGTATGGCTGTGTGTTGGGGCAGTGGATGACTGGGTGGTGCTCCTGTGCAGGATGGTGTATCTGTGGTGGAAGTACTGTTTATGTCTATTATCAGTATGTGTGCATTATAGGAGTGTTCTACATGTCTCATCCTGAGCCATTAGGGAGGTTAATCTTATGGTGCAATCTACCTCATTGAATGCTTGTGCTACTCTTTGTTGTATTTTTTCTCCATGAATTTAGTTGTGAGTTCTTGTCACTGTTGTCTGTAGACGTGCAATTGTGAGCGGTTTCTCCTCAAGCGTATGAACTGATTGAATGCTGTTAGGCCAGTTCTGTAAGTGGTAGGAGGATAGGATCTGCAAGGGGCAAGAAATCCTGGTCCGGTAGCATTGCTACATAGATTATATAATGTTCATCTGGGAAGGGCAAGAACAAACATTGCAGAAAATCATTACATAGATTAACGCAGGGCTCAACAAATCCCGGGGGCCAGGTCGCCATGGCGACTGAAACTTTAGTCCTGGCAACCAGATTGTACATGAGCCAGGTACTGTGTAAAATAAAGCTAATTAAAAAAAAAAAAAAAGTACACATCTTTCCTATTGGTGGTTACTGGAGTGGGAAGTATGCTGCAGGCCTATCACAAGGAGGTATGCATGCCCGCCATAATTAGTCACTGTGGCACCTTCCTTCTATCCATGGGCGGTGCATCATTACCGGCGTGGAGGTAGAGATTGACCTCGTGAAGCTGCAACACTGCCGGTGTAGAGAAGTGTGAGCGCCGAGAGCTTAATTGTTACCTGCACTAATGATGAGTGTGACCGTGGGGAGCTGTAGATCTGCCAGCCGCATGCATGCTGGCGTTAATTGCGCCGGTATGCATGAACAAAATCACAAAGGACAGCTCTCTCAGTAAGAGCTGTCCTTTGCGCATGAGAGACTTCTGAGTCATAGCATGCGCAGAATGACACACGCGCCGCGGGGATGCTGGGAGGGAACTGATTGGTTCCGTCTCACAGCACTCTCCGAATAGAAGCCCATTGGCGTCTATAGTGTCACTGCATCCAAACCCCAGAATGCATTGAATTGCGGGGCTTGGTGCATATGAAAAATGCGATCAAAGGGGCATTTATGGTGGTCTATACCAGTTGTCATATATTTTGTTCATGGACGATGGTCTGGCTCCTAAACATTTAAGCTGGCTCCTAGATTTTAGAAAAATTTGTCAAGCCCTGGATTAACGACAATGATAGTCAGCTCCATTTCACAACCACATACAGGAAGAACAGCGTAGAATTCAAAGTTACATATGCTGGGCTCCGATGCATTCGCACTTGCTAAACAAAAGCAAACATCGTTACACAGGGCCTGAATGCACATTCCCGATGGTCGGGAATCTGCGCAGGCGTCTGACCCGTACTGCACATGTGCAGTGCGGATCTTGCGTGTTTGCACGCAGAGTGGCAGCAGACTGTCAGTGATTGAGGGCAGGAGGGGGCATCGACGGCCTATGCTTCCCGAAATTATTACTTTAATACTAATTCAATGACTGTACCTTTAAGCTCTGTGCTGCTTGTCTGAAACTTGTGTAGTGTGGGCCTGATTCAGCAAGGATCGCAAGGGCAAAAACGCATGCACCCGGACGATCGTTGCCTTCTGCGCATGCGTATGCATCGCAGTGTGCGTTCGCAAATTAGCCATTGCAATCGGAACTGCGATCACAGTGACTACGCAGACCCATCGCAGAGTGATTGACAGGAAGTACTGTTTGGAGGTGGTGACGGGGAATGGTCGGAGAAACGCAGGTGTGCCAGTGAGTTTCAACGCCGTTACAGGGGCGTGCATAATTTAGCCGTACAAGAAGCTTAGCAATTTCTGGGTAAGGTCTGACCTGCCTTAATTGTGTGTGAGGCTCCGATGGTACTCGATAGTACAGATGTTTTCGCAGACTTGTAAGGAATTACGGATGTGAGTAAAGGGAAGTGGGTGTATTTATGTTGTGCTGCGGCGGCATTGCAATCGCAGTAATTTGCATAATTTCTAGGCAGAACTGCGTACGTGCTTGCTGCCACGATCGCGTCAGCGATCCTTGCTGAATCAGGCCCTATGTCTGGAAACCTGGGTACACACTGGGCGATATATTGGGCATTCAATATATCACATCTGCTCTACAGCACAGCAGATGGCCGATTTATCTGCCGATATATCAGTGCATCTGGCTGTGTGTAAGGACGGTCAGACGCAGGGCTGTCTTAACAGCAGTGCAGGCCCCTGGGCAAAGCAATGCACTGGGGCCCTTATTAAACAATCCTCTGCCGGGGATGGGATGCTATCGGTGGAGGTTGTGCCGGGGGGAGGGGGGGGTGTTGGCTATCGGCAGAAAAACAGAAGTCATTTACAGGAAAAAAACACAAGTCACAGTCTGAACATATACAACATATATAATACACAACTTACCTGGCAGCTCTTCTTGTTGTGAAAGCCCACCACCACTATATAGAGCAGTGGGGTCACATGGGGGGTGCGGGCAGCACCCGGGTGTCACCTGCCGAGGGGTTACACCGAGATGCAGGCTCCCCCTCAGTGACAGGAGCCGGGTGCTGCACTGTAGCATAAAGTGCAGCAGCCGGCTCCTGTCACAGTGAGGGAACCGGCACTGCCCGCACCTCCGACACCCCCCAGCACACATTGATAATCTCAGGCCGGGTTCGGGTCGCGAAGTCACACCCTTCTCCTAAGCCCCTAAGCCACGTCCCTTCCCCGAGTCCATGTCCCTTTTCGACGGCGAGCGCGGCTGCTCCGCGCACAAGGCATCCCTCCCCACACCAGGTGTCACCGCGGAAGGGACGCCACTGATATAGAGCACCGGCCCCCCTCTCCCACCACCACTCCCAGGACTCTCCTGCTCAGCCTGGACATCCATATGGGAAGAGACACAGCATGTTTGGCCAGATCCAGCAGGGGGAGCCCCCCTGTGACACAGCATGAAGATTGGTGTCTCCCAGAACACTGTGACGGGAACTGGTACAGCTTCTCTCTCCTTGCAACTCTCACACCCTATGCTGTGTGTTACCCTGCAGGCGGTACCTGCCTCTGCCTCCTCCCCATGCAGGACTATCAGCGGTGGCAGCTATGCGATGGGGTGTAGGGGTGCTATCGGCCACGGGCCCTTGGAATCCTGGGGCCCTTGGGCAACTGCCCATTTAGCCTATAGGTAGAGACGGCCCTGGTCAGACGACCGCCGTACACTTGCTTCAGGAACCGACGGTGACTGACAACTCAACTGGGCCCGCCCAGTTGTGATGTCAGGGAACACACTTCCAGCGGCCGAATGGTAAGTCTGTATAGCTTACCTGATTGGCTGCTGTGCTGGCAGATTTGCCCGTCGACCGTTCCATCTGCACCGTGTGTACCCAGCTTAAAATGTCACTGGCATGATCAATATCTTATTCATACTGCCTTGGCCTAGCCAGTGCCAATTGGTGAGCTTTCTTACATTCTCCCCCTGTGAAAAAGTTTATGTCGGCTAGATGGATCCGCCCCTAAACAAAGGATTACGAATCCCAGATCTAGCATTAGACCAGATCTAATAGATAAGAAATCTGACCACCCGTTTGCCAAACATTTCTTGCTAATGGATATTAGGTCTCGGACCTTAGAGTTATGCCCATTGAACAAATTATCATGCCGTCAAGAGGGGCAAAGTAGGACAGCTGCTGGGTATTAATGTACGGTTGGGTCTTAGTTGTTTTCTAGGTGATTGATATAAATTATATAAATGGTTAATATTATTTATGGGGTTTACATTGTCCATGTTGCTATTGTAACATTCTGCATTTGTGTATTGCTTACCACGATTGTATTGTGCAGTTGAGATTGGTCAGTTAATCACACATAAGTGATAACAGTTATTTCCTGCACATTACATTTTATATTTTGTAGGATACATTTATAATATTTTAAAGGTATTATTGTACATTGAAATATAGTGTATTTTGAAGAGGTGGATTGATGTGTATCCTCTATGCACCATTGGCTTTTGCTAAATATTTTTACAAATGTTAGCTTATCATATATTTTACAAGGATGTTTTTTGGTGTATTCTGTTTTTATTAGGATTTTCAAATAAACATAAGCAATACAAGCAATGCATTCTTTTAACAAAACATAACAGAAATCGTTGAGAAGAGCCAACAGGAACAGGTCAGCAAAAATAAAATCGCGAACAATCTTATAAACACATAAGAGCATTGAAGAAAAAAGGAGAACCGAAAGAGGAAACAAGGGAAATAGAGTAGGTAAATGAAGGGAAAGGGATCAATCAAAAAAGTGGGGAGGGATGGCAGCTCCCATCCAAGGATCACTTATTACGTGGAAGGCTGTAAAGATGATATATAGTTCTTAAAGTTGGCTGAGGACTTATATTCCAACTAAGGGAACCAAATACCAGCAAAATCAGAAGACTTACCGTATATACTCGAGTATAAGCCGACCCGAATATAAGCCGAGGTACCTACTTTTACCCCAAAAAACTGGGAAAACTTATTGACTCAAGTATAAGCCTAGTGTGGGAAATGGCAGCAGCTGGTAGTGCCCCCAGTAGTAATTCCCCCTGGTTGTGCCCCCAGTAGTAATCCCTACTGAATCCGTCCAGTCAGCGCTACACTTCACTCGAGTATAAGCCGAGGGGGTACTTTTTCAGCACATTTTTTGTGCTGAAAAACTCTGCTTATACTCGAGTATATACGGTATCTAATGAGAGGCTTAAAATATCTTCCATTGACATAAAAGAATCAATCTTATGGGAATCAGTATGATTTACTGCCGGCCGCATGGCGGTTCAAATCCCGACAGCGTCTGCCCGACACTGGAGGAAATCCCGATCGTCTAGAGAGGTAAGTATAACTAATTCCCCCCCTAACCCTAACCTCCCCCCAGTGCCTAAACCTAACCCACCCTTCCCCGCTGCATAAATCTAAGTCTGCCTGGGGGGGTGCCTAACCCTAAACCCTCCTTCCCCTAGCCTAACCTCCCTGAGTCCCCCCCGGGAGCCCTAAACCTAACCCACCCCCCCCCCCCCCTGCAGCTGTCTGCAGGGGCACCCGGCGTAGGTAAAATGATAGGCATCGGGATTTCGACGCCTGTCATTTAACCCTTGCCGGGATTAAGCAGTCGGGAAGCCGGCGGTCGGCATTGCGTCCGCCGGCTTCCCGACTGCTTCCCATCTGATGGAACCAATTTTTGCGTGGGGGGGATTTGTTAGAATTCCAAAGTACTGGTATAACTGAGCATGCTGCATTACTAAAATGTTGAAGTAGAGATTTCTTATATTTGGCCACCAGGGTCGCCGAGTGGTTAAGTAGCCAAAATGCAGGGCCAGTAGGTACCGAAGTACCCAAGTTTTGCTGGGAAATGGACATAACATATGCCCAAAAATTTAATGATAAGTGGGGACAGTCCCACCACTTATGTCGTAAAAGCAGAAGAGCACCTCCAGCAAGAGTCGGGAACTGATAGGAACATGGCATGAAGCAGAGTAGGGTGTCTATACCATCGCATTAAAATTTTATATTGTGTTTGTTTTACAGTAGTACAGATAGAGCTTGAATGAGCTTTAATAATGATAGCCTGCCATTCCTAATCAGACCGGGAGATTTATAAGGATTTAATATTGTTGTTGTGATGGCTACATCTAAGATCAAGGAGGTTTCTTTTCTACTGTTTTATATTTCAGACATATTTGAAACTAGGCAATACTGATTTTTTGGGATATGTAACGCAGTTCTTTTTGCATGGTGGACAGTATTACTGTCTGCTTTGGTAAGTTGCTGCGGGCATTTAAATGTCCTGATAGACAGCGGTACGGTGGTACTATACATCGCAGAGTTGGAATTGAGCTTTGTTGACACTGGTTTCTCCATGACTACAGGAGGTATGGTTTGTCTAGATAGGCGTTTATTATTTGTGGCTTAGGAACAGCGGTGGTCATTTGACTCACTGTAAACTATTGGCAGTCTGATATACATAGTTGCCGCTAGTGACGTCACTAGGTGGCGCCATCATTGGCAACAATTACTATGGTGTGAATAACACGATTAGACAGATGCCACCTTTTAGGTAGGACACATAGGGCGGGATGCATCAATGAGGAAAATGCAGTCAAACCCCGAAAATGCGGGTTTGACCACATTTCTCATATGCACTAAGCCCCGGAGTGCTATGCTTGGTTGCGGTGGGTAACACCATCTTCCTGATGGCGTTACCCATAGAAACCTATGGGTTTCTCTGCGCTGAGTGCTGATAGAGGGATCCCCCCCCAGCACCCACCGCGGCACAAGCGTCCTCATGCACATGCGCAGAAGGATACCGGAGGGGCTTCTGGGTCATTGGGTCATCGGCTCTTACCGATAGTGCGGTCCTTTTTGGTGATCGTCATGCATCCCGTCCACAGTTTTAATTGTGTTTGTTTGCTTATTGTGGTTTTAATTTTTGGGAAAATTACTGCAATATTGCAGGATCTATATATCATGTGGGGGATTTAGTTAATAAACCTACCATCGGGATGCCGCCTGCCAAAATCCCGACGCCGGAATCCTGAACCACGGGCAGAAGACCGGCGCCAGAATCCCGACATCAGTGGAGATGCCGACGCCGGAATCCCAACAGCTGGCATCCCGATCCGAAGTATAGCCGGGCCGGGTTAGCTGTTGGCTGCGGGGGGGGGGGGGGTTAGGTTTAGGCACTACGGGTAGGGTTAGGGTAAGGCCCTAATGGAGGAATGTTAGGTTTAGGCACTAACGGGGGGGTTAGGGTTAGGCACTAAGGGGGGAGGGTTAGGTTTAGGCACTAAAAGGGGGTTAGGGTTATGGTGCGGGGTAGGGAGGGCTAGGGTTAGGTTGCAGGAAAGGAGGGTTAGGGGGTGGAGGGTAACATACTTTCCGAACTCCTGTCGGGATTCTGAGCATTGGGATGCTGCTGTCGGTCTTTTGACAGCCAGCATCCCAACTGCTGGTCTCCCATACCCAACCATCATGTGGATGTGGTTCTGCATATGAAGTGGTGATTAAGCTGGTCAGACTACATTTTTAGGCTCTGCTCTATATAAAGCTAGATAGATATTTTAGATATTGTAGCATACCTCCCAACTGTCCCACTTTTGGTGGGACAGTCCTGCTATTCAGGGACTGTCCCGCCATCCCACACACGTGGGGAGTGCAAAGTCATCTCTTCACTGTACCCGGAGAGCCTGGGGGCAGCCCATTATCTTCGGGAGTGTTGGGCTTGACCCCAGAGTGATGAATATGAGGATGTGCTCTGAAGCCACGCCCCATTACAGCTAGGTCACGCCTCCTTTCACCTTTGACGCACAGGGGTCCCGATATTCACAATAAGAATTTTGGGAGGTATGTTGTACTACATCAATGTAATTGTACATATGTGATTGTACATATGTGTAGGCAGATATATGTATGTGCATATGTTGATCTACGTGCTGCAATGATTTGTTTTATTAGATAGATTCTTAACTGCTTGGTAATAATCATATGTCTAAAGGCTCCCATACATCAGCAATCTGAAAACCACAATTGAACAATTAGAAGATTTATTGCCTGATTTTAGGATTTCCCAATCGAGCAATCTGTGCCCATACATTACAGATCTGTTTCAGTGATTTGCAGATCATTTTCAGCAAATACATATCTGCCAATCTTGAAAGGCCCGTCATTTTACTGGTAACGGTCTGCAAATCTGCTGATCATCGCCATACACTAGTAATCTACAGCCCCAATCCATCTGTGAAATCCAACATGTTGGACAATCTGAAACAATTCCAATCACGTTTTGGTTGCAGTCTGCGATCTGTGAAACCCATATACATTGCAGATATTTTTATACAATCATCTGCAAATTGCAGAATTGCCACAATCAATTGCTGATGTACGGGGGCCTTAACGCCCTCTGCTGTTTAGGGGTGGGTGTTACTTTCACTAATTGTTACTTAATTGTAGGTGGTGTGGTGGTATTTAATTCTGACACGGATAGTGGATTAGTGGATGTTTGTGTCCTTAAAAAAAAAAAAAAGTGTACAAGACTGAAACGTAGGTCTAAACCTGTATAAATTCTATCATTCGGTGCCTGGAGAGTGCTGGTTCTTTCTACTATTTTGTATCAGAGGATTGGTCTCTTACTATGCACTCCATCTGAAATTAGAAGTGGTGAGCAGCAATGTTTATTTTTTATAGATAGATAAACATAGAGTTTGACGGCAGATAAGAACCACTTGGCCAATCTACTCTGCCCTTTTTTACCTTTTGGTAACACCAACCCTATGTGATCCTCAGTTCTTTGCAAGGATATTTTTATGCCTATCCCAAGCATGTTTAAATTGTTCTACTGTCATAGGGGTCTATTTACTAAGCTGTGTTAGGAGATAAAGTGAACGGAGATAAGGTACCAGCCAATCAGCTCCTAACTGCCATGTCACAGGCTGTGTTTGAAAAATGACAGGAGCTGATTGGCTGGCACCTTATCACTTTCTTATCACTTTTCACTCTGTCTCCTAACACTGCTTAGTACATAAACCCCTTTGCCTCTACCACCTCTGATGGGAGGCTATTCCACTTATCTACTACCCTCTTTCTGTGAAGTCATTTTTTCCTCAAATTTCCTTTTGAATCTACCTCCCTCCAGTTTCAATAGATAGATAGATAGATACTGTAGATAGATATATAGTTAGATAGATACTGTAGACAGATATCTATAATAGATAGATAGAGGTCATGCTCTGATATACGCACACCATGCCAAAGGATTGCTGAATATATAGTTGAAGTAAGGTTCAGTGGTAGTCCCATAAAATATGCAACTGTCTCGTTCCATTGTAGTAAGCCCAGAAATTCATCAATGAAACAAGCTAGAACTGCATATAAAGAGGTATATTATGTAACCCTGTTAATGGTGTTTGGGATATTCTAAATTAACAACACTACTTTTTAAGCACTTTTTTCTTTTCCACTAAAAGTAAAAGTTTTTAGGTTTTAAAGCTGCATTACCATCTGGTGATGAACATTTTCATTCACCACTTTAAGGGGCTGATTCTAAGTCGGACCATTTTCTTTGCACGGACACAAGTAGGTGTACGTTTTAGCATACAGAGCATGCACAGATATGAATTTACACATTTTTGCATATCTGCCTCATTTTCTGAGATGGACGGATCTTTGCCGGTTCTGTCTTTCCATGCAATGAGCATTTTAGGGTGTGAACTAGGCAACGACAATGCAATCGCACTGAGCTGTTCTATCTTGTGTTAGTGTCATGGACATGTAGCTTGAGTTCCGTTGTGCTAATTTGAGTGTGTGTACGAAGAAGGGAAGCCTGTGTACGATGGATCTTTTGCACCTGGCTGATGTATGTGCAAATACTGATGATGACCTCACATTGGCCCTACGGAAACTCACATAAGTATCAGACTCAGAATTACCCCCTAAATGCCTATAGTAGTAAACTGTGAGGAGGAGGACCACTTAGAACCACTGAATGGCTCACAGCAGGTCCGGATCAGACACTCCTACAAAGCATCAGCGCCCGTGGCACCCACAAGAAGTAGAGCTATAATGCACCAAGTGGTAGCGTAGCTTAGCATTATGGTAGCTCAGCCCACAAAATGGCTGCCTCCACTGCCTGTAGATGACAAGTGCTAGGTACACACTGGCCGACATATGGGGCATTCAATGGAACGGACGATATAGATATATTGTGTGTGCATTGGCCAGTGTGAACTAGCGATATGTCTGTGAACTACGTTGTTCACAGACACATTGCGTCGGCTCTGTTGCACAGCTGATGTCCAATATATCTGCAGATGTATTGGGGCATCGTGCTGTGTGTATGGGCGGTGATTGACAGTCGGGTTTTTAAATAGTTGCGGCAGATGCATAAATGCGGCTTGGAAGAAGGTGATGCAGAAGAGCATTTAGAAGTTTTTTTGGGGAAAAATAACTGCCCATCAAATTTGGGGTACTTGAAAATGGGTGCAAGCATAGTCCCTTAAATGATTTTATAAAATTCTGCAAAAATGTACCTGCCGCTACTCCCGCAATGAAGAAAACACCTGCCGCATATAAGGGAACCCATTTGGACTCCATTCCGCTAATTTATGTGTGATCCTTTTTTTAGTTTTTGGGTTTTTTTAAACCCCAAAATTGTAATAAATTTTTTGGGTGTCCCTATTTTTTTTTTTTTTACTTTTTTTTAGCACAGATTAATTATAGGGAACATTCCCTAAACCCCAATTCTGCACTTTTTCTCGCCTGCTAAAGGAAAGCGAAAAATTATCCCCGTTTTTTTACATTGACTTTTCGCTCAGGCGAAAAGTCAATGAAATTGAATAAAGAGTTATTGGAAATAGTCGAAAATGACGCCATAGGTGATAAATTATCGGCGATAACGGTCTTTTCGCCCATATTGAATATGGCCCTTAGTATAACAGTTGAAGTCACGCTTTTACGACAAATATTTACATTTGCTGATGGTTGTCTTGTTTCTCTTTTAGGAATATCACCCTCAAGAGTCATGCTGATTATAAGAATTACAGAGATACAATGTTTGCAAAACCTTTGTTATTTATAACAAATGCAAAAAAAGTCACCGGCCCCATCACCTCAGGTATGATGGCTTTTTACCATGCCCCTCTAATGTAGCACAAACGTATTCATAATTGTTTTGCATAATATATTAACTTACCTCCCAACATCGGTGGTCTCAACACTGGGCAAGGATGTGGCTACGCACACTGATGTTGTGGTTACACTTCTGGTGGCCAATGTTTTATATGGCACATGGTGGAGGCACCAGTGCAAGCACCTCCCTCCCACGAATCATGGCAAACTTGATTGCAGGACAGTCCTTCAAAAAGAGGGATGGTTGGGAGCTATGAATTGAAAACAGGAGAGTGTCTCCGGCGCTGAGAAGAGTTCTTTATTCATCAACACTTCATTGTGACACTTCTGCTATGCAAAACTAGTCCCTTACTCTTCATAAATGGGAGCAGAGCAATATAGGACTGTTAAAGGTAGTGTCAGCACTTAAGATATAAGTAGTCAAACACCCTCTTACCCAAACATGAAATGTGGGCTGCAGTTGGCAAAGGATGACCCAACAAAAAATTGATAATCAAATGATTAATTAGTTAGATGATCTCACTATTCTCATGGATAAACAAAATGTAAAAATCACAAAATCGTTTTCACTATTGTAAACAACGATGGTTAGAGGAATAATTAAAAATAGAAATCATTTAAAAATAATTTAAAAACACAGTATCACAAGATAAAAATCAGGCATTAAAATGAAGCATCAAAGAAGATGAAATTCTCACTTTAAACTGCAACGTGTTTCACAGCACCTGTGACATTAATTAACAACTTGTAAAGTGATTGAAATCGAAAATAGATTCTGACCTTTCTGCATTGACCTATAAATGTAATGAGGGAATGTAAGGTTGACGGCCTTTAATTAGTTGACTATGGGCCGATTCACTAACGTACGCAATTGCGATTATGCACGCAATCGGCCGATTGTTACGTACTGCGCATGGCGTGGGCATCACAGTGCGTTTGCGTGAACTAGCCATTGCGATCAGGACTGCGATCGCAGTGACTACGCAGACCCATCGCAGAGTGATTTACAGGAAGTGTCGTTTGTGGGTGGTGACAGTGGGCGGTGGTCGGGCGAACGCAGGCATGCCAGTGCATTACAACGCTGGGGCGTGCAGAAATTATCCACTGTGATGGCCTACGCAGCCTGAGGCCTGATAGTGTACGTGGAAGTTAGCAATTTCTGAGTAAGGTTAGAGCTTGTGCAAGTGTGCGTGAGGCTGCAATGGTACTCAATTGTACCAATGTTTTTCGCAGTCTTGCTAAACGTTACGGATGTGTAAGTTAAGGTTGGCGTCCTTATGTAGTGCTGGGTATGGCATAGCGATCTCAGTGGATTAGCATACTATTTCAGTTGAACTGCGTGCGTAATCGCTGTTGCATTCGCAGTAGCGTTTCGTAGTGAATCAGGCCCTATGTTTACACTACATTCTGGCCCATCCACCAATAGAAATGCAGGGTGTACCATGACTCTTCAAAAAAACAGAGAAAACAGGTAAAATTATTACTTGTTATAATGGTGTAGGCAACAGACCAGACAAGTGATAGGGACTATTAACCCCTTATCTGCTGTATACAGCCAGACTGCTGTATGAACTCAACTTATTATTATTATTATCCTTTATTTATATGGCGCCACAAGTGTTCCGTAACACCTTACAGAGTACATAAACTATTAAGTGAACAAGAAACGAGTAACTTACAGTACATTACAGTGCTGGGCAAGGACATGGTTTATATACATTGCTGCAATAGCGATTAACACACTCACAATAAGCAGCAGGAAGTTAGCAGTCAAGTGTTAGGTGCCCTTATGGGGCGTAAGGAGTAGAAGACAGTGTAAGGAGAAGCACATGAGGGAGGAGGTCCCTGCTCGTGAGAGCTTACATTTTAAAGGGGAGGGGCAGACAGACAGGCATGACACAGATGGGGTAGATAGGGAGGAAAGAGTATGAAGTGGGTTAGGATGAGATCTGGAAGGCCTGAATGAAGTAGTGGGTCTTGAGAGCCCGTTTGAAGATTTGTAGAGAGGTGGAGAGTCTGATAGGGAGAAGGAGAGAGTTCCAAAGGTAGGGAGCAGCATGGGCAAAATTTTGGAGGCGGGAGTAGGAGGAAGTAATCAGTTGGCATGAAAGGTGGCGTGTATTAAGTGAACGAAGAGGTTGAATAGAAGAGTGAAGGGAGACGAGATCAGAGATGTATATGGGAGAGGAATGGGTGAGGGCTTTGTAGGCGAGTGTAAGAACCTTGAATTGGCATCTGAAGGGGAAAGGGAGCCAGTGTAGGGCTTGAAGGAGAGGGGAAACAGATGTAGAATGTCTGGAGAGGAAGATGAGCCGAGCAGCAGCATTGAGGACCGATTGCAGTAGAGAAAAGTGGGAGACTGGGAGGCCAGTTAGGTGAAGGTTACAGTAGTCCAATCTGGAGATGACCAGCGAGTGGATGAGGGTTTTATTAGCATCCTGGGTAAGGAAGGGTCTAATTCTGGAAATATTTTTGAGATGGAAACGACAGGACTGTGAGAGGTGCTGAAAGTGTGGTTTAAAGGAGAGGGAGGAGTCTAGGATAACTCCAAGACAACGCACTTTGGGGCTAGAGGAGATAGTTGTGCCATCAATAGATAATGACATTGTGGGAAGTGAGGTAATGGAAGAGGGTGGTAAGATGATCAGCCCAGTCTTAGACATGTTAAGTTTAAGAAAGCACTGGGACATCCAGGAAGAGATAGCAGAGAGACAGTTGGAGATACGGGTGAGGAGAGAGGGGGTGGAAAGGTAGATTTGAGTATCATCAGCATAGAGATGATATTTGAGGTGAAAAGACTTGATGAGTTCACCTAAAGAGGACGTTTATAGGGAGAATAGTATAGGTCCAAGAACAGAACCTTGGGGAACTCCTACTGTTAGTGGAAGTGGGGGGAAGAGGAGTCATGAGAGGAGACAGAGAAGGAACAATCAGAGAGGTAGGAGGACAGCCAGGAGAGGGCAGTGCCACGTAGACTAAGAGAGTGAAGGATTTGCAGGAGGAGAGGGTGGTCTACCATGTCAAATGCAGCAGAGAGGTCAAGGAGGATGAGCAGAGAGTAGTGGACCTTGGATTTGGCAGCAAGGAGGTCATTGCATGCTTTTGTGAGGGCAGTTTCAGTGGAGTGGAGAGAACGGAAGGCAGATAGAAATGAGTCAAGGAGGGAGTGGAAGGAAAGAAAGGTGGTAAGGCAGTTGTAAACAATACACTCAAGGAGTTTGGAAGCAAAAGGGAGGAGAGAGATGGGTCGGTAGTTGGAGAGTATGTTAGGATCAAGAGTAAGTTTTTTAAGAATGGGGAAGAAAAGGGCATGTTTGAATGCAGGAGGGACAATGCCAGATAATAAGGAAAGATTGAAGAGGTGGGCAAGATGGGAACAGGCAGAAGGAGATGGGTAACAGAGGAGACGGGAAGGGATAGGGTCAAGGGGGGGTTTGGAAAGAGGGGAGGTCCAGATAAGGGCCATGACTTCCTCTCCAGAAACAGGGAAGAAGGATGTCAGAGTTGGTGAGACAGATGGGGAAGGGTGGTCAGGGAAAAGAGCGGCAGGAGTGTTGATGGGATATGATGTCCTCACGTATGGAGTAAATTTTAGATGTAATGTAGGTGGCAAAGTCAAGGGCAGAGAGCGAGGTGGGGAGGCAAGGAAGGGAAGGACAGAGGAGGGAGTTGAAAGTGGCAAAGAAACGCTGGGGGTTTGAGGACTGGGAGGAGATGAGGTTCTTGAAATATGATTGTTTGGAGAGGGACAGGGTAGCACTGTAGGTTGAGAGAATAAATTTGAAATGGAGAAAGTCTGCCCTAGAGCGCGATTTCCTCCACGGACGCTCTGCAATTCATAAACACTTTTGCAGGTATCTGGTGTATTTGGAATGCCAGGGTTGTGTTGTGGATTTGCGAGGGTGAGTAGTCATTGCAGGAGCAACCGAGTCAAAAGCAGAAATAAGGAGGCATTGTTCAGGGAAGTGGCTTGTTCAGGACAGGAGAGAGAAGGATAGACGAAAAGAAGCAAGTCCAGCAGGGAGGAAAAAGCATCAGTGTCAATAGCCTCAATGTTACGCTTAGTAATGGTAGCCTTAGGACGTAGAGGAGGGAAGGAGAGAGGGATAAGTTAAGAGAGAAGGTGATGGTCAGAGAGGAGGAATGGGGAATTGGAGTAATTAGAAATATCACAACGGTGAGTAAAGACCAGGTCAAGTGAGTGCCCACTAACATGGGAGGGTGAGGTGGTCCATTGGGAGAGACCAAATTAAGAGGTGAGGGTAAGGAGTTTAGAGGCAGAAGATTCTGTGGAAATGTCAATTGGAATATTAAAATCACCTAGCATAATGCAGGGAAGATCTGAGGAGAGAAAGTGTGGGAGCCAGGAAGCGAAGTTGTCAAGGAATTTAGAGGGATAGCCATGGGGATGGCAAATGACAGCTACTCTGAGGTGTACTGGTTGGAAGAGGCGTATAGCATGAACCTCAAATGTGGGGAATGTAAGGGATGGTTCAGAGGGTATTAGCTGGTAGGAATAACTGGCGGATAGAAGGACCTCAACACCATGGCGACCCCCAGGCCGGGGGGTGTGGGAGAAGGTGAAGCCCCCAGAGGAGAGAGCAGCAAGAGAAGTGGTGGCAGAGGGTGAAATCCAGGTTTCAGTAATGGCTAGGAGATTGGTCCCAAATAGTGAGGGGCTCAACCTCAGCCTAGACCCAGCATCCTAACAACCGAAGGGGACAATGGGAAACCGCCAATGTGGACAAGGAAGTCTCTCTATCTCCCCAGTCCCTAGGATGATGGGGGCACCCTCATTTGAACCTGCAGTGAATCATGGTTTAGTTGAGGTGCAGTGTTACTTGCTTTTTTTTGGTTTGCACCCAACTCTGAATCCAGCCCCAGTATTGTAATAAATATACTGTCTTTTCCAGCTAAAACCTTTGCCTTAATTGTAAATACGCGACATCCAAAGGTGAAAAGAAGGGTGGAAGAAGGGATGAATGATGTAATATCTTCAGTTTGGGGAGAAAACTACAGTTTACAGGTAAGATACATTCCATTTATATGTATACTAGAGGTTCCCAAATGCGGTCCTCAAGGTACCCCAACAGTTCAGGTTTTAGAGATATCCATAGTCGAATGGTTGATGGTTAAATCAAATTGACTGAGGTACTAATTAAGTCACCTGTGGTCAAGCATGGATATCCTTAAAATTTGGACTGTAATGGTGTCTTGAGGACCGTTTGGGAAGCTCTGGTGTATACCTTAAATATATTTTGATTTGAATACATTGTGTAATAACATTGCGGCTGCAGAGCATGCATAGACCCCAAAGAGGTATTAGTAACTCTTCTCGCAGTGTTTACGGTGGTAACTTTCTAGACTTTGGGGGTTAGTTAATAGGCTCCAAGATTATGGAACCGTCATGATTTTGGCGAGTTTAGCACTAAATTGAAAGCAACAATCGGTTATAAGGCAGGTTGTGCCATATAACTGATTGCCGTTTCAAATTAACTATAAACTGGTACCGTACTAGAATAAGATGTTATATCAGCATGTAATAAATAATACCAGGATGAAGATGGACACAGGGTAGTTTGTTCTGCAGATCCCTGCATACCGGATACCATGCTACTCTCCAGCGCGGATTATCAATTTTCTCTTTATGAAGGTGAATCACCTGCATCCTATATTTATGATATGCTGAGATAACTGCTACATACTGAACACTCCGGTCTTATTGTGTAAGCTTGGGGCCTGATTCAAAGATGTATTCTACTCCGATATTTATGCAGTTGAGTGACTATATGGTCAACTGAAGATGCGTTGTGGTCGCACTGAGCACGCACCATTGTACCTTTGCTTTGCTGCTTGCAGAGAGGATTTCTTGTCAAAGTCATTGACACACAGGGACCGTTTGGGGGAGGTAACTGGGAGTTGTGGGGAAAAAATGCAGGCGTGTCCAGGGGCATGTTGTAGCCTGCATCTGCGAATCCTGTACGCAGATAAAGTGGTTCTGGCATCTCATCTCAAACGGCCATGTTGCACAATCATAGGGCTACTCAGATGGGCAATTAGCGAATGATCTGCGATGGCAGCTGTGCATTTGTACACACTTGCACACTTGCTTGGACGCTGGTGGGCGTCTTAATACATTTTCAGCCGGCTACAGTATTAGCATATGCAGCTGTGATTGCATTAGCCTATATATCACTGAACACAGGCCACAGTACCATTAGGGGTGATGTGTGCTGTTTGGGCTGTAGGAAACTATCCCTGTGCTTTTGGAAATTTGGTTCCACCACTTCTTTTTCTCAAACTACACTGCTGATATTATCCTCATAAATTCACACTATTGTTGTTCCTATTTGTTTCATTTTTATGTAACCTGTGACTGTAAGAAAATAACTTTCCCTACATCCAGAAAAGGTGAACAACGGAACATCAGAATTGAGACCTTTGCATTTGTTGGGACTTTTTTATTTGTGGAAGCGCATATATTCATATTCCATTGACAAAAAACCTTACTGTTTCACATATCCCGTTAAGGCTTCTTAGACATGATCTGAAATTTCACAAAAACTACTGAATTTCTGCCACTCAAACTAAAAAAAAACAATTAAATTCCGATCATTAATGGACGTGTTCCTTGCGCAATTCAGATATGGTATGCCCCCACACCCTGTGATTAACTGCAGATTCAGCACTCTGAGAGTGAGATTGCTGTCACTCACAAAATGGTGGAGCGGCGTAACAGACTCACCAGTGTCCAGCTCTCCACAAACATCCAAACCCCGGAACGAGGAGACGCTAGTTCTCCTTCCACCCCGGCTGCTACAACACCATCACTGTGTAGCCCCACTTCCAGGTCGCAGCATCAGCGGACGCATCCATACAGGCTGTGGATGTCCACTGCTCTATCACCACCCCTGTCAACGAGCTGCTGGGGAGTTTACTACTGCAGCACAATCGGGCTCCAAAGCCGCCCTCCCGCGCTGACAGCCGCCATCTTCCAGCGCACACACGGCTGCCCTGCCCCCACAGGAGACAGACTGCTTCATACCATTCCTCTGCTATGAACACCAGATAGGTGTATCAAAGTTTATTACTGATCTCCAATCTCACTATATTAGTAAGAGTCCCTACTACTACTAGAAACAAACATTCTTATTAATACCCTTCATATCAAAGGAGAGAGGGGGGAGAACAAAAAATAAAAAGGGGGAAAAGAAAGGGAGCTTTAAGCAGCACACTCAGTTGAAGTCTCTAGTACTCTGAAAACATACAATTTCATTAAAATGGAGAGATCTGTGGCTAAGCAGCCAAGAGGTCCCACAGTCAAAACTAAGGAGAAATCTCCCGCACCAGACACCTCACCTTCCCCTCAGAGAGAAGAAATTATCAATATGGTGGATGATCCCACACGTTTCAGTTCGCAATCTCTGCAACGTGCCCAGGAAATCTCTGATCATATATCGCCACTTCTCGACAAAAAGCTAGTCGGTCTCACAAAGCTGAAAAATTCTGTTGACTCAGCTCTCACTCAGCAACTACAACATTCCACACATCTTGATGTCAGTAGGGCCTCCCACAAACGCCAGGCGTTCCTAAGGGAACACCTACGTTTGTGCAGCCACCCCCTTTCCCTGCCTACAAAACAGGGTGAGCTGTCGCTCACCATCGACAGCCGCCCCGTCTTGTAACGAGCCGCGCAGTGACTGAAGTTCAGTCGCTCGGTGGGGCTCGCGCACGCCGGACGCGGCGCATGCGCAGGGGGGAAACATCGAGCCGCTAGCGAGCGCTATGCACTCGCGAGAGGCTCTGAATCAGGTCCTTGGTCTCTGTGTAGCTTCCTAACAAACTGGGTTTGGATACCTGTCATCATGCGCATACTCAACTATGCCGTAAAGGTTCAGCTAATGGAAGCATACCGCAAGCACTCAGATCTCAATTACCAAGACATGAAGTTGCTCTTATATCAGGATTTTTCTTACAATGTTGCTATGCGGCGAAGAGAATTTTCTCCGATCTGCAAAGAACTTTTTGAAAACGGCTTCCGTTTTGCCCTCCTTTACCCTGCTACACTGCGGAGTTTCTACAATGGCAAGGCCCATTTCTTCGACAATCCCACCTCTGCCTCCAACTTCTTGAAATCTGCTCAACCTCATTCCCCTAATGGAATCGCCACAGATGACTGACCATAACATTTCTGTAACACCGAGATTACTCGGTCATCTTCTCGCAATTACTCCTACCAAACAAATTCAATGGCTTACTATTTCACTAAATTGATGCATTACGTGCTCTATGATATTGTATACTATATAAGTTCTCTTACTTGTTGGATACATTTCAGCACTGTATTTGTATATAGTATAATTGCCATATTGGTTACTTTTTGTTCTTACATTATTCACAATGCTTCGTTTTATGTTCGACTGAAGGGTCGATTTTCCATTGTGGACCCCTTTTTTTCCTTTTTGTTGTCCGGCGTTAATTGGCTGCTATCTTTGTGGTTTTCTAGGTCTCCCAAACTATTTCTCTCACTTTGAGGATTCTCCTTTTCTTCATAGGCCTGGTTGGCCACACATATGGTTTTTTTTTTTTAATTTAAAATTGGCTTGAATGATTTTGCGCCATCCTCTATCTTCCTTTTGACTGATGCGTTGCAGCTATTTGACCCTTGGAGATGTCAGCATCCTACTGATAAAGATTATTCTTTCTATTCACACCCCCATGGCACTTTTGCCAGAATAGACTTCTGGCTTGTGTCACCACAGATACTTCAGAGTCTTAGATTCTGGTATATATAATATATTAATCTCAGATCATGCTCTGATCTGGTTTACGCTACAATTAACCTCCCCTACTCGTAGTTCTTATAATTGGCGATTCCTTTCTTATTTATGTACCTCAGAGGATTGAAGCACACTTTAGTAACTACGTAAATGACAATGCACAACATACACAAGATGTTAATTTATTCTGGGCTGCCTCCAAACCTGTAATGAGGGGTCATGTAATTGCTCATGTAACCTAGAAACGTAAAGAGTCGATAGCTAAGTATAAAAAGCTGAGTAAAAATTTGTCGGATGCATATTCTATATATTTTACCACTCCCTCTGATGACGCTAAAGAATGCTACAGAGAGGCGAAAACTTTAGATGATAATTTGTGCACCAAACAAGCACTGATAGATATGACCTTTCAAAAGCATAAATTCTTTAAATGGGGCAATATATCGGGGAAACTGCTTGCCTCATTATTGTGGCAGAAAACAGCCCCTAAGTACATCACCAAATTACAATCTGAGAGTTCTGGTTTGTTAATACATCATGATCAAATAGTGGAGGAATTTCTTCAATACAATAAAACCTTATATACAGCCTCCCCCAGATGACCCTATTTTAGGTGTAGATTTTCTTCGTCAGACAGGCTTGACGCACCTCACAGAGGAAGACTGAAATCAGTTAGTAGCTCCAATTACAGAGGAAGTAGTACAGGGGATTATACGCACTCTACCTACTGGTAGAGCAAAGGCCCAGGTGGCATAGGAGCAGATTACTATTACTACAAAATACTACTTCCTCAAGTAACCCCCCATTTAATGAATCTTTATAGCTCAATAATGTCAGTTAAGAATGCCCCTCCTGACTTTAATACAGCACATATTATTATTCTCCAAAAACCAGGGAGAGATCCCGCATCAGTAACATCCTATCGCCCTATTTCGCTCCTCAAAAAGGAAGGATTCTAAAATATTTTCTAAAGTCATAGCTCAGCGTATGCAGCCGATTCTAGCTAAATTAATTCACCCGACACAAACTGGATTCATAAAAGGGTGACACTGTTCTTAATATATACGCACACTTATAGCTGCAATGACACACACTCACATACCTCCCAACATGACCCTCTCCAGGAGGGACACAATGCTCTGGTCCTGGGCGTCCCTGGTGAGAGGTGGAGCTGCAGCACAGTTCAAAATTCAAATAGGGGAGCCTATCATTTTACACACTGCCAAACATCACTGGCTGGGACTCACTGGCAGTTGGTGTGACTCCCCTATTTGAATTTTGGACTGTGCTGCAGCCCCACCTCTGGAGCCGCTACCAATCATAAATTACCAGGGAAGTCCAGGACCAGAGCATTGTGTCCCTCCTGGAGAAGGTCATGTTGGGAGGTATGCACTCACCAGACTAGTGCCAAGCAGAACATAGTAGTCAGCTGCGATGCTGATAAAGCATTCGATAGGGTTAGCTGGACCCATCTTCTACATATTTTCAAGGTTTTGGCCCCGAATTTATCCACATTTTTCAGACACTATACAAATCCCCAACTGCCTATTTAACCGTTAAATGCTGGATGGTTTTCCCTCCACAGGGGGATAAGACAAGGTTACCCGCTTACACCATTATTCTTTAATTTAGCTATAGATCCTTTAATTTGACACTTTCATCAACTGTCTGGTTGGCAGGGAATAACCATAGCTAAACACGAAATTAAAGTTTCTGCTTTTGTGGACAACCTTTTACTATATTTCCACAACCCCAAACAAGCTATCCCGTTAGTAATCGAAAAATTGCTAGAATTTGCATGTATAGCGGGATTTAAGATCAACACTGTTAAAACAGAGGCCCTGGCATTTTACCTTGACGTTCAATTGGGCTGGGGAAATACCTTCCCATTCAAATGGACAGCTTCAACCTTAAAATAATTAGGTATCTTGTTCCTCTCACATCATTCTAATCTCTATGCCGTGAATTAAAAGAAACTTCTCTCTCAGATGTTCGCAGATTTCCAGAAATGGGGCACCCTACCTCTCTCTTACATAGGCAGATGTCATGTAATTAAAATTATTAGTTTCCCTCGCATTTTATATTTTATTCAAATGCTGCCCATCCTTATTTAAAAAAAAGACCTCCAAACGATAAATCAGGAAATGCAACATTTGATATGGGCCAATAAGCGTCCTGGGATTTCCCTTTATAAATTACAACAAACCACTGATTTGGGAGGTCTAAAGTTGGGATGTAGTTTGGAAGCCGACGGTCTAAATCCCGACGCCGGCTTCCAGACGTTCTAATCCCGGCGTGGTACTAATGACAGGTATATAAATCTAGACGCCTATCATTAACCAGACGCTGGAAGACCGACACCCAGCATCCCGATCGAAGTGATGCCGGGCGCGGACAGCCGCGGGGGAGGGAGGGTTAGGTTTAGGGCTCCCGGGGGGGTCTTAGGGTTACCCACCCCCCAGGAGGTTAGGGTTAGGCTAGGGGGAGGGCACCCCCCAGGGGACTTAGGTTTAGGCGGCGGGGAAGGGGGAGTTAGGTTTAGGCACTTAGAGGGGGGATTAGGGTTAGGCACTTGGAGGGGAGGTTAGGGTTAGGCACTTGGAGGGGAGGTTAGGGTTAGGCACCCCTAGGGGAGAGTTAGGGTTACGGGGGGGAATTAGGTTAGAGATACTTACCTTAGGGACGATCGGGATTTTTACCCTTGCCGGGCTGCCGCTGTCTGGATTTGAACCGCCGGATATGCGTCCGCCGGTAATACCTACTACACCCCTAAAGCTTCCCTGCATAAGGCGTTATTCAATAGCGGCCAATTACCGTATCGCCTTGGATTGGATTAGTGGGGCCAATAATTACACTTCATTTTCATTAGAACAAGCCTTTAGCCCAGGGATACATCTTGCCGCTCTATCACATACTCGACCCTCTTTGATGCAACAGGAAGTTAAGGATAATCTGCAGATATCCACTACTTGCAGTGCTTGGAGACAGCTCCGTTCACTCTCAAAGATTTCCCCCTACCACTCCCATTTTACCCTAGTAGTAGGTAACCCCGCATTTTTCGGGGGTCGTTCATCACAATTTATTAGAGGCTGGTCTCTCCAGGGGTTGAGATATCTGTATCAATTTTTAGATGCCAATACATTACGGCCTTACACACTCAGTCAACTACAATGTAATTTTCCACATCTTAATATCCCGTTATTCCCTTATCTACAAGTTATATTCAAAAATTATTGCGCTTGATGACTGATGAAGATAAACAATGTAGACTTGAAGGTGCGCTACGCCTCGGACCTCTGGAGGCCTTTTCTTCCTCTTATTTTTATACATTTGTTTGTTCACTGATTGATTTGGAGTCGATTTCTGGGGGTTTGGCAAAGTGGCGGGTGGTTTTCCCGGACTTGACTTTATCCCAGATGGTAATAGCGACCAAACACTTAAGGCGGGTATCCACTTATAGATATACAAACGAGAGCACGATTACGACATTGCTGTCGTGTTCTCGTTTGTATATGTAGTGATGTGCCTAGACTGAACGTTCACTCGTTCACTCCAGGCACATCCCTCATTCCCGCACATGCTGAACCTGACGAGATCGTCAGGTTGACCAGCATGTAAGGGCGATGTCGGAAGCGACCAGCGGGCACGCGCATCGCTGGTCGCTTCCGACCAAAACATGCCCGATGCTTGCGCGATTTGCAAGCGATTGCACGATAACGACGTCGTTATCGTGCAATCGCTTGGTTAAATCGCTAAGTGGATACCCCCCTTTAAACAAGCAATTAGTCGCAACAACCTATGCAGAAATGCATTATAAGATTTTACATCGTGCCTATTATACTCCCAAGGTAAAGTTTTTAACAGGACAATCGGATAATTCAAACTGTTACAAATGCGGTTCTCCTGAGGCGGATATTTATCATTTCCTCTGGACCTTTCCAAGAATTGCTGAATTTTGGGAACAAGTTCACAGCTATATTAAACATACTTTACACATAGATATCATCTTATCACCTACTTGGATATCTGGGGACGGGTCCCTCCCACAATCTCTCTAAAGGTAATAAATTGCTTCTAGCTAAAATTGCAGGGGCTGCTAAAAAAAACTATTTTATTGCAGTGGATAGAACCTGCAACACCTAGTTTTGCATTATTCTTACCCAGACTCCTGCTTATTTCATATGGATTGGACAGCTGCATCTATAAATAAAGAAGGTCTGGCTGAGAAATTATTTTCAGTTTGGTTACCATATGTAATTACTTTACCCATCTGCGCTGCTCTGTCTTCCTGCATCCATGCAACTCTGTAACCCCATCCACGTCGCTCGGTCGCCCCATACCGTTCCACTGAGTCTCCACCATCTGCGCTGCTGTCTCTCCCCAATCCGCACCACTGTTTATCACCCATCTGCAAAATTGTCCCCCCCATCCACACCACTGTTTTCCACCGATCTGCATCACTTTGGCTCCCCCCCATTTGTACTGCTTAATCTCCCCCCCCCCCACGCCTTTCTGTCTCCCCTATCCACACCGCTCTGTCTCCTCCCCTCATCCACCCCACTCTTATCCCCTCTGCACAGCTCAATCTTCTGCTCATATCTCAGTTGCATAGACTGCATGTGTGTATTCCAATGAGCACACAATTCTGTGAATTAGCAGCTCCACCATTTTGTGAGTGACAGCAATCTCACTCTGTGAGAGTGCCAAATCTGCAGTTAACCACAGGGTGTGATGGCATACCATATCTGTATTGCGTAAGGAACACGTCCATTAAGGCGTCAGCCTCAATGATTGGAATTTGATTGCTTTTTTTAGTTTGAGTGGCAGAAATTCAGTAGGTTTTGTGAAATTCCAGATCATGTCCAAGAAGCTTTAATGGGACATGTGAAACCGTAAGGTTTTTTGTCTTTTTTTAATTTCTTAGCCATCAGGGTTCAGAGGAGCCAACCGGGCCACATGCAGGGGAGAATGGCAACAAAATGGTACACTAGAGCGGGTGGAGGAGGGAACAGCACACAGGTGTTTTGGGGATGCAGAGTGAGAGACGGGGCGGGCTACAGGTGTGCGGGTGCAGTGGCAGCAGTGGGGGTGCGGAGCAATGACAACAGCGGGCCACAGAGGGGCTCACTGGCGCTGGGCATGCATCTGAGAAAATAAAATCAATAAGACACAGATGCATGGACGTATCAGTGAGGTCCATCCATGCATCTGTGTTAAAAATTGAATATGTATAAAATAAGTTTTTTAAAAAAGGACGTGCCCCCTCCCCCCAAAGCACAACCAGCCCCGGGCTTTTCACTGCCGGTCCTGGTTGTGAAGATGCAGGGGACAAAAAACGTAGGGGTCTCCTGTATTTAGCACAACCAGCACTGGGCTCAGCTGTGCCGATCCTGGTTTTGGAAATACAGGGGACAAAAAGAGTAGGGATCCTCTGAATTATCCATAACCAGCACCAAGCTCTTTCTAACAGGGGGATAATGAAACAGCCAGGGGAACCCTTTCACCGGGTCTCCCGGTCAAAGCATTAACCCTGACCACTAGTCAGGCCGGGGCTCCCTGGGGAGCTGGAGACCCCTCTAAGGCACCCCAGGGCTATCCTCGGCACCCCTGGACGCTGGATGCCAGATTGATTGTGTAAATAGCCGCCCCCCTCAAAATCACAACCAGCCCCTGGCTTTTCACAGCCGATCCTGGTTGTGAAAATACAGGGGACAAATTAAATAGGTGTCCCCTGTATTTAGCACTACCAGCGCCGGACTTTTCAGAGCCGGTCCTGGTTATGGAAATACAGGGGACAAAAGCATAGAGGTTCCCTGTATTTGCCATAACCAGCACCGGACCCTTTCTAGCAGGGGAATAAAGCCACAGCCAGGGGAACCCTTTCACCAGGTCCCCGGCCAAAGCATTACCCCTGACCGCTAGAAAGCCCAGATAAAGGATCCCTGGGGAGCTGGGGACCACGAAAATAAGGGGTCCCTCTCGCCATGGCACCCCAGGCCTAGGCTGATAGCCCAGAGCTATCCCTGGCACCCCTGGGCGGTGGGTGCCGGGTTTATTGTGTAAAGTGTAATTTAAAAAATATTGTCCTTTGCAGGTGAACCACAGGTCCCAGCAAGCCTACCCCGCATGTTGGTACTTGAAGAACCACAAGTACTAGCATGCTGGGCATTATGGGCCCGCTGGCACCTTTAGTCCACCCGTAAAGGAAAAACTTTGCTATGACGTCGCAAGCCGTGATTGGCTCGCCATTTTTTTATTTAAAAAATACACACTGGCCAACGGGCACCAGATATATTGGCCGATCAATTGAGACAGTTTTGGTAACGATGCATGTTCCTTACACCTGCATCAGTCAGACAGCAGGGAATGTACTGTAAAACCTGCCTCTTAAATAGACTTGCTAGAATTTGCTGAAAGGAGCGCAGCCGCGGACGGTCAGGGCTGTGCTTTACAGCAATCGGCTGCACGGCCCCTGCACTGCACGGAGGAGGTGTAATAGGGGGTCTTTAAGTTAAACACTGCACACTGCGGTACAGGGGCTGTGCAGCTTTTTGCTATAAATCACAGCCCCTGACCGTCCACGGCTGCCGCTCAGCTAAGGGAGAGGGAGGGAGGAGAGAAGGAGCGATTTTATATTATACCTTCCCCCCCCAGCATAAAATTGTTCTGACGCCCTTGGACCACATGGGATGAACAATGGGTGCAAGGTAATAGGACAAGCTGCGTCTGTGTGTGGGAACCCTTAATGTATGTGCTTTGTTTGTAGACTACATAAAGCAAAATGACTCCTTCACACTCCTCCATCACTTATACCTCCAATTTGTGTCACTGCTCAACCGGTGACTATTATTTATGTACTAAGAGACACATGGTTAATCATTTTTTTTTGTCTATCTCTCTCTCTTTCTAGATTAGTTTCCAGAATGCCTTTAGTAATTACCTTCAGAGGCAAAATTTTGAACTGACAGAAGAGAACCTGAGTTTTTCTTACACTTTCAAAATGGACGTGTTTTTGGACATTGCCTTCTTACTGGGTCTAAGCAAAAAGACAAGGGAATTGACTGGGATAATTTTGAACTTGTCATGTTCAAAGGCTGAGAAAAGGGAAAAAGTTAAAATGTTCCTGTCAAAAATGACCGAACCCGTAATGCGGCGGGGCAGTAGCTTTGAAAGAGAGCAAAGGAAGAGTTCGTTTGGCCTAGGTAAGACTCATTAACACAGAGCAGAACAGAAATTAATTTCACCAGAGATTGTTAGTGGCATCGGAACGCACAGTGTACTTTCAGCCACCACAATAAAGATATCTTGTTATGCACAGAACTATTTTTTAATACACTTAGAAAAAATAACATTTGTGAGAGATAAACTACCAACCAATCTGCTCCTGTCAATTTTCAAACACAGCCTGTAACGTTGCAATCAGGAGCTGACTGTCTGGTATTTTATCTCTCTCCAAGCTTTCATGGATACCCCCCTTTATGTCTAGCAATCAATCAGCTTCTAGCTAGCATTTATTAAGTGCATCCTATAAAATGATAGGTAGGAGCTGATTGGTTGCTATGGCACTTGCTTGATACAGCTCTAAAATCATTGTTAAGTGTGTTAGTGCAGTGTGACTCTTTGTAAGAGGGTATGTCTGGTGCTGCTTCTCTGTGGAACAGTAATTTGCCTCTTACTCAACTTTATTCCCAATGAGATAGGTGATTAGCTCCATAACCCCTCTCATTGGCTGTCTCTGTTACATGTTATGCAATGCATCATTCACCAGCAAGCCAGGGGTACCAGCAGGGTGACTAGTCAACATTGGGCCAGCAGTCTTTGTGTTAGGGCTTAATCATTTTTTTCAGGCCCCCATCTAGAGCAACAGTCCCAAAGCTGAGTAGGCTGGACTGTTACTGTTAGGGAATATAATGGATGTTTTGTGTTCAATTTTACCATGTGGTTTGGCCTAAACACCATGCAGCTTAAGAGTTTGTAGACTGCAATACATCGGATGTGGTTTCTCTTTTCTGCCTCCAAATCGCAAGATAGTAAATTCTATGGCTTAGGTCTGAAAAGGTCTCCCAATGTGCCTAAATGACCAGTATGCCACACCTCTTGACATATCCATCAAGTAACTCTCCATTATGTGTAAAGACAATGTGAACACAAATGTTTTGTCAACTTGACCATAATGTGCCTGATTCTGAGGTGGGTGTAAAGCAAAAAAAGTAACTATACACCTGGGCCAGGGGCGTTTCTAGAGAGGAGGGCGCCCGTGTGCAGTCTCCGACACGGGCCCCCTCCTCTCTGTCCGGCGGCCGGCAGCGCACTGAGTTGTGCGCGTCCAGTGCTGGAGTTATAGACTCTGGGTACTAGAGTGTGCCCATAGTCTATAGAGTATGCGCTGGTCACCAGGGAAATGGCCGCGGCGGCTGTTTTCCCTGTACTGCGCATGCGCAAACGATGGGTTACGGCCGCGGCGACCATTTTCCAGTCGTTTTTTACAGCGCCGGATCCCCGCGCCGATGTGGGACTCCGGAGAGGTAAGTAATACTATGGGTGCATGGTGTGTGGTGCGGGGCCCCCCTGGACCCAGGGGCCCGTGTTCCCTGCACACCCTGCACCCATTATAGATACGCCCCTGACCTGGGCAAACCATGCTGCAATGTAAGAGGTGCAAATACACTTTTGTGCATGCAGAGTAAATACTGGCTGCTTTTACATGTAGCCCACAAATGTTCGGATAGCTTTATTTTTATGCCTGTGCATACACACTTACCAATCGGCCGACCGATATGTCTGGCCAGAGGAAGCAGTGTTGACGTCATTTTAACTGCTTCCTGTGGCCAATATGCTATTGGTAGGTTTCGTTGGTCGTTTGTGTGTACAAACCGGCAGATAAGAACGATATATCTGCATGTTATGTTGCGTCTGCTGTGCTGCATGATCGACGCGATATATCTGTGAACAACGTCATTCACAGATATATATCGGGTATGCACACGAGCTGACGGACAGGACGATATATCGTTCAACGGTTGTAAAAACGATATATCATCCAGTGTGTACCCAGCCAGTGGTGTCACTAAAGAGGTGTGGACCACACCTGGTATCACCCTCCGAGGGGATTACACCAAAATGCCTGCCCCTCGGTGACACACTAACATCACAGTGCAGTCCTGGACACGCCTCGAGTGATAAAACAGGGGGCATGCCCATCCGTCTGTCCTCCTGCATCAGACATTCCAGTACAAATTGTCATCTGTGGTGGATGTGCTTGGCCAGCCAGATCGCTACACAACTTGAATGTCTGTCCTGCCATTATCAAAGGCAGTGCACCAAAGCCAAACCTGCTTCCGTAACATGACTTTATCACCGTACACCTCGACAAGTTGGTGATGTGCCCTATAGATGCAGATCACACTACACACCTCGGTGTTTGACCATGTTTTCCGCCAGCCCCGCCATCTGTTGGGACAGTATGACTGATGTGAGGCGCAGTCTTATGACTGTGAGGGGAAGCAGTGGTCTACCTGCTCTGGCCTGGCGGGAAATTAGAATGAAATAGAGAACATTACACACGTGAGAGGTTTTGTTACCTTACTTATTGAACCACCCTCAAATTATAAGTAAAAACAAACTATTCGATCATCCTTACTGTCAGTTCTCACGAGCACATATACAAATACATAGTACAGAGGCCCCCATTTACTAACGAGTTTTATCACCAAAACGAGTGATAAATGTCACTGTATATGATAAATGGTGCTCCAGCCAGTTGGGAGCTGATTGGCTGGAGGACCATTTATCATACACAGTGAAATTTACAACTCGTTTGGTGATAAAACTCGTTTGTAAGGATTTATATGTGATGTTTACATGATCTTGAAGTTATTGTTGTGAAATAAAAGATATGGGCCTCATTTACTAACAGTGTGTGTGTATATATATATATATATATATATATATATATATATATATATATATATATATATATATGGATAATATGTGATACCACTAATCCACTCTTAAGTGAGTTTGCAGTTAACTTGTTTACAATGATTCTTTCTTATATACAACTTCAGTATCAGGGTTTCATGTGTATGTATTTGTGTATACGGAGCTAGTATGAGTGAGACAGAAATGAGTGGGAATGCAAAATAAGTTTGTCATCTATTTGTGCATGGCTCTAAGTGAGGGCGTATGAGGAAGAAGGACCAGTATATGTATAATGGGCCTGATTGAGAGGGGAGGTAGTCAAGAAGCCGACACCCAGCATACCTAACAAAGGTAAGCCGGGCGTCACGAGCGAACAGCCGTGGGGGGGAGGGTTAGCATTAGGGGCTCCTGGGGGAACTTGGGGGTAGGCACCCCCCTGGGAGGGTTAGGGTCAGGCCAGGGGATGAGGGGGGTTAGGGTTAGGCACCCCGGGGTGGAGGTTAGTTTTAGGCACCCCTGGGGGGAGGGTTAGGTTTAGGGTGCAGGGAGGGGGGGTAGGTTTAGGCACCCCTGGGGGGAGGTTAGGGTTAGGCACTAGGGGGGGAGGTTAGGCACCCCTAAGGGAGGGTTAGGGGGGGGGAGAGGGTTAGGTATAGTTTGTTTACTTACCTGTCGGGATCTTCACAGCTGCCGGTCTTCCAGCGTTGGGATTTCGACCACCGGGCTTACGTCCGGCGGTAAATCATATCACACCCATTGAAAGATATATGCGATTCTGATGTCTACGCAGTTGAGCAATTGTCAGCAATCTGCTCATGCATCACACTGCACATGCGTGAAGGTACATTACCATGGTCACTCGCAGATACGGTCTACTCGCAGTGTGATTGGCAGTCAGTGAGCATTTGGGAGAGGTGTCAGCAAAGAATGCTGATGCGTCACGACCTTTTTCACGGCATATCACAACCTGCGTCTGTGATCCTGTAGGCCGTGAAAGTGGCTTTGGTGTCTCAGTACACGCAGCCATTCTGCACGACCATAGAGCTACTCAAAAGACTGATTATCGAAGGATCTGCAACTAATGCGGCGTCTTTGTACGCAGATGCTTGGATTCGCCAAGTCGCAGGTGGGCGCCTGAACACATTCCTCGGCGTCTGCAATGTAATTACCCTCAAATTAAATCTGAAAGTCTGTAGTTAAAGCACATCTTGTTTGTTTCATTTCAAAGCCATTGTGGTGGTGAATAGAGGCCAAAATATGAAAATTCTGTCAATGTCCCAATATTTATGCACCTGACTGTACCTCCTTGTGTGATAACTCATGGAGTCCAAGTACCACTGCACCAAACACATGAGAATCCCAATGCAAATGTAAATCAGAGATGAAGAAATGGGGTTTAGAACAAATAGCCATAAAAAAAAATCATACCAAATATGGCTGCCCTCCCAGGACATGTCCGTTTATGATTAGCTATAGTATCTGGAGTTCTGTTACTAAGAGATATCTTGCTGACTAGTACATAATAGTTACTTTATTATGAACACCTGGGACACAGAATGCTAGAAGGACAGCTGATATACAGACTGTAGGCTGTGATATGATTGAGGCTACAAATGTTTATGTTTAGCTATAAGCAGGAAGACATAAGGTCACATGAATACATAATCATACGTAGGTATATACACGTACTTCTAGTGTAAATTTACAGATGATATACTGAAAAGTATCTGTCTCGTTGTACTTTCAGGTATGATCCTGGAAGATCCTTTTCCACAAGAAGAAAATACCAACGATGATACGGCACCGATCTTGTTTCCACAGTCATGAAGTGAAGCTAAGAACTATGTAGGGAACTGTCTGAACATACGTCATTCGATATTTGGGCCAGATTAAAAGTGAAGTTCTCCAAAACAAGTGAAGTTGCTCCTAAACAAAATGTATTTAGAATGGAAGTCATGGACATTGCTACAGATGTTGGGGTTCAAGCGCTTCATCTATTTAACTGCAAAATATAAACAGAGAGGAAAGCGCAGTAACGGAACATGCGTGGGAAATGAAGTCCCTCCTGAGTCTAGACCAATGTTATGTAAAAAAGAGCCCACTCTATGGAACTTATCCTCTTTATCTCCTGTCAAAATTATTTTGGGACACTTTGTCAATTTCTTAACCCACAATTGCATGTGTCTGTTGTCTGCAGACATCGGGCCTGAATGCAGCCACATTTCAGTCTTTTCTTTCCGACCACTAAGTGGGCGTTATTGGGTGTCAACTGAACAGCAATACTGCGTTCCCAGAAGCGTTCCGTGGTTGTCGTGGTCGTGTAACCAGGCTTGCAAGCTGTTTTGAGTCGTGCATATACACAGGGTCTCCTGCACCTAGCTGGGTGTAACTGACAATGATATTAATGGCATAGATGCGTAGGACTTAGAATACGGACGGATAGCTGCATTAGCATTCTGTCCGCAGTGAGCATCCAAAATCATATTCACATAACATGCAACTCAAAATCAGGCCCATGGTATGGAACGTACTAAATATTATGAGTTATGTAAATAGGGTTTTCTTTGGTGCAGGAACTTTTATTGGTCAAAACTATGCAGATCTATATAAATGTAAATATCAGATAACTGCCATGTATTTCTGGAATCTGCACATTGATTAATCTGTGTAATTTAGTAATTTATGTAAATTCACAACTGTAATAAAAGTATTTAATTTGTATAAATATGCTGAGTGCCTGCCTGCTTCCCTGCCCGCTCTGTCCTGCCACCATACTAACATCAGTGGCGCGTTCCTCCTCCCAGCCCTGACCTGCTAGGCTAGGGCCCGTCCCATCTCCCTAGAATTCATGTTGAAGACGGGACAGACCATAGAGAATATTTATAATTTATATCAATCATTTTAGAACTTGTAGATGCTCAACCAGCATTCTACACTACGGCATCTCTGTAACCAGACTAATATTGCAAACAAATTGTTCTGGTGTCCTGGTCTGTGAGAGCAAAACATTGATATGTTCTTCTTCAACAAATCAACTTATTAGTAAAATAGCATTAATCAATACTCCCCATTTTCCTTATACAATTCTATCCTTTAGTTTTGCTAAATCTATTTAACCATTAGCAGACATATGTTAATTTACAGTGATATAAGAGATGTGCTTTTCTGCCTTGAAATAACTGAAATCTATATTTCATGTTCTGGATACCTCTCATGATATAATTACTATCACCATTTATCTAAAATTCAGCTGTAACAATATGGTTGGCAGATATATCCCTTAAAAGGTATACTAAGCAATAGTACATGAAAGAGAGTGCCAAAATCTATGTATCTTTACAATTTATCTTGCAGCCTTCTTATGTGGGAGTAATGACAGAGTGGGACAGGATCTCTTATAAATGATTGATATAATATCTGAATATTATTCTCAGGAAAGGTGGCTGGTTTTTATACTGTCTTTATATGTTGTCTTCCTCAATATCTTCATGTATTTCACATATTTCGCCTTTTCTAAAAAGTCTAGTGTATATGTTTTTTATGAACATGTATTAATGGGAATATGGATTAGAAGGGACCAATATTAGAATTATTCATTTTCGTTAGTTCCCCCATCCTAATACGTGTTACATGTTTCTTTTTTGTGTAAGTATTGTATAAGTGAGTCCAACTATAAAGGTTGATAATTGCCCCTTTGGCCAAAACCTCCAAGATATGTACATAGTGTTCCCCATATAGAAGTACTTTCTTGTGTCCTCTCTTTCTAATAACATTTTGCTTCTGGGAGCACCTTTTTGTTTTGTCTACAATCTACACTATTCTGTTTATTGGGGTTACGAACCCGACGGTTATCAATAAGTAAATCTAGTGCTGGGACCACCTTTTCTTCCTTTTATCATGGTGGCTTATCGTGCTTTTTATGTGGGGTTTTAAGTTTTAACTGAAGTCTAAAGAAAATCAGATGGTGTCCAGTAATTCTGCACTGCAAAATGATGTCTGCTTTAGTCCTTACACCCAGTGGCATTTGTATTATCGCTGTAACTTCTAACATTCATATAATTTACTGTAGCCTGTGCATTATAACATATATTATTAGTCTACCCTTCTTCATTCTGCTGTCCTGATATTTTACTTACTGATGTTGCATTATTAGAAATACATTTGGATTACATAATATTGCCTATAAATTGCTTTGTTTGACTCTGTAAAAGGAATCTGCAGAGAACGTGTTATCTGACTATTGTATATACTGTAAGTAGGAGATCTCACCTGTCCTACAGGATTCCACAGACCTGCCCAAAGCCTATGATGGGTTCCTGGACGTCTTTAGCAAACAGAGCGCAGATCTATTACCTCCCCATCGTGATTGGGACTGTCCCATAGATCTGATTCCCGGGAAGAATCCTCCTAGAGGCCGAACCTATCCTCTATCTCTCCCTGAGACTCAAGCCATATCGGAGTACATTAAGGAAAACTTAAGTAAAGGCTTCATTCGTCCTTCCACGTCTCCAGCCGGGGCTGGATTTTTCTTCGTAAAAAAAAAAAGATGGTGGGCTGCGCCCGTGTATTGACTACCGGGCTCTTAACGAAATAACTATTAAGAATCGCTACCCTCTTCCTCTCATAACAGAGTTATTCGGTAGAGTCAAGGGTGCCACAGTTTTTACCAAGCTCGACCTAAGAGGAGCCTATAATTTAATTCGTATCCGCCCAGGAGATGAATGGAAAACGGCCTTCAACACCAGGGATGGGCACTATGAATATCTCGTTATGCCTTTCGGCCTCTGTAATGCTCCGGCCGTCTTCCAGTTTTTCGTCAACAAAATCTTCCGGGATCTTTTGTACAAGTGTGTGGTTGTTTACTTGGATGACATTTTGATTTTTTCTTAAGACCTCCAAACTCATCGAGATCAGGTGAAAGAAGTCTTTCTGAGGTTGCGGTCCAATCAACTTTTTTGCAAATTAGAGAAGTGCCTATTTGAAGTCTCAAGTGTACCATTCCTGGGGTACATCATCTCTGGAACAGGCCTTCAAATGGATTCTTCAAAACTACAAGCCATTCTTGATTGGTCTCTTCCTTCTTCCTTAAAATCCATACAAAGGTTCCTAGGATTCGCCAACTATTATCGCAAGTTTGTGAAGGGTTTTTCCACACTGGTAGCCTCTATTACAGCCCTCACCCGCAAGAGAGCTGATCCAACTTAATGGTCCATCGAAGCTACCTCTGCATTCCAACTTCTTAAGCAAGCCTTCATCTCCGCTCCCATCTTAAAGCAACCGGATTCCACCCGGACATTTATCCTGGAGGTGGATGTATCCTCCGAAGGTGTCGCTGCAGTGCTCTCCCAGCGATTTGAAGATGAAAAACTTCATCCCTGCGGTGTCTTTTCCCGGAAGTTTTTACCTGCAGAAAAGAACTACACCATCGGAGATCAAGAGCTGCTCGCCATGAAACTAGCCCTCGAAGAATGGCGATATCTTCTAGAAGGTGCTCAATACCCCATTACCATTTTTACAGACCACAAGAATCTGCTTTATCTTAAATCTGCAAATTGCTTGAACCCTTGTCAAGCCCGGTGGGCGATGTTTTTCTCCAGATTTAACTTTAAACTCTCCTACCGTCCCGGCTCACAAAACCTCAAAGCCGACGCACTCTCTCGTTCCATGATGAGCGACCCTGATCTACCCATGGAACAGCCCCATCCAATCCTGAATCCAGATTTCTTCACCTCTACCAAGTTATCTTCAATGCCCCCTGTTGGGAAGACTTTCGTTGCTCCAGAACTCCGCAAGAGGTTACTGCATTGGGCTCATGCTTCCCGGTTCTCTGGTCACTTGGGTATGGATAAAACCCTTGAATTCATCCAGCGGTCCTATTGGTGGCCTTCGATGAAAGAGGACGTCAGGTCTTATGTGTCATCATGCATCAAGTGTGCCCAACACAAAATACCTCGGCAGGTTCCAAACGGTCAACTCCAGCCTCTTGCAATTCCATTCAAGCCATGGACTCACCTATCTATGGACTTCATCTCTGATCTTCCTCCATCTCGGGGCCACAACACAATTTGGGTTATCGTGGATCGCTTTTCCAAAATGGCTCATTTTGTCCCTCTTACTGGGCTTCCGTCTGCATCTCTACTTGCCCAGAACTTTATAAAAGAGATCTTCAGGCTTCACGGCCTTCCTCAAGAGATCATCTCCGACAGGGGAGTACAGTTCGTAGCGAAGTTATGGAGGTCACTCTGCTCAGCCCTTCAAGTAAAACTCAAATTTTCTACCGCTTATCATCCCCAGACCAATGGTCAGACCGAAAGGGTCAATCAAGACCTGGAACAGTTCCTGCGCACTTTTATCTCCTCCTCCCAAGATGACTGGATTGAACTTCTTCCTTGGGCCGAATTTGCTCACAATAACCATTATCACACGTCCACCAACTCAACTCCTTTTTTTACAGTCTTTGGTCATCATCCTCGGGTGCCAGATTTCCCTCTTCTTCCAACATTAGATGTGTCTGCGGCCAAGATGTCTCTTCAACGGTTCTCCAACATCTGGGAAAAGGTTCTTTCCTCTCTGATTAAAACCTCTGCCCGGTACAAGAAATTTGCTAACCGCCAGAGACGAGCGGTTCCAAATCTCCAACCTGGAGATATGGTCTGGCTTTCTACCCGAAACCTAAGACTCCGAGTACCCTCAATGAAATTTGCCCCGCGATACATTGGTCCATTCCCAATCGTCAAAGTCTTGAACCCTGTGGCTTACAAGCTAAAGCTTCCTCCATTTCTTCGCATTCCAAGTTCATTCCATATTTCTCTTCTAAAACCACTGGTCTTAAACAGATTTCAGAAGGTCCTTCCTAAACCTTCTAGTGTTCAAACACAGCAAGGAGAGGAGTTCGAAGTTGACAGAATCCTAGATTCCCGTTGTCGTTACAACCATCTTCAATACCTCATCGACTGGAAAAATCATGGGCCGGAAGAACGAATCTGGATAAATGCCTCCGATGTCCATGCGCCCCGTCTGGTCAAAGCGTTCCATATGAAATTTCCTCATAAACCAAGGAAGTGTCCGGTGGCCACTCATGAAGAAGGGGATACTGTCACACGCCCCTCTGGAGTCCCCAGAATCAGACCCCGTTACTTACCTTTTGCGGGTGCTGACCCGCGTTGTCTTCCGGCTCCCACGCTGTGCGCTGCTTCCTCCTCTCTCAAGGCGGCCCCCGCTGTTGTCCTCGGGCAGGTCCCGCTGCTGTGCTGATCCCACGCCGGCTCCTGCTGATCGCTGGTCCCAGCTGATTACTCCCAGGAAGCGCTGTCCTCCGGTCCATTGGCCCGGCCATCTTGGATTGCCCATGTGACTCCACTACCACCAATGAAGAGTCTTCTCCTTCTCCCTCAGCCTATCAGCTCCCAGCGTCCACTATAAAAGGATCCCCAATACTGACACAAGTTGCCAGTGCAACTAGTCCCTTAGGTCTACTAAGTGTGCCTCCCCACTGCGCTCCACGTAGCCACCCAGCTACCAACGTTTACCCACAGCTATCCAGCCGCTCCACATAGCCACCCAGCTACCAACATCTACCCACGGCTATCCAGCCGCTCCACGTAGCTACCAACGTCTACCCATGGCTATCCAGCTGCTCCACGTAGCCAACCAGCTACCAGCGTCTACCCATGGCAATCCAGCCGCTCCACGTAGCCACCCAGCTACCAACGTCTACCCACGGCTATCCAGTCGCTCCATGTAGCCACCCAGCTACCAGCATCTACCCATGGCTATCCAGCCACTCCACGTAGCCACCCAGCTACCAACGTCTACCCACAGCTATCCAGACGCTCCACGTAGCCACCCAGCTACCAACGTCTACCCACGGCTATCCAGCCGCTCCACGTAGCCACCCAGCTACCGTCTACCCACGGCTATCCAGCCGCTCCACGTAGCCACCCAGCTACCAACGTCTACCCACAGCTATCCAGCCGCTCCACGTAGCCTCCCAGCTACCAACGTCCACCCACGGCTATCCAGCCGTTCCAAGTAGCTTCCAAGCTATCACCTCTTCTATACGGCTCCTTATCCGCACCATGCTACTTCTGCATTACTCAACTCCTTATCAGTTTTCTGCATCCTCTCATGCGGAGAAACTTTATCAAGCCAAGTCTCCTCCAGCGAGCGTCTGCACCAAGTAATACAGGTCCAAGGCCCAGTCCGGGAACACAGCCTCAAAATCCTACGATTGTGACAAGTAGAATGCTATGGCCGCCCAGAACAGACTACGCAGATGGGTCCGACTCAGCCCTGCAAACACACACTAGGGTCAGTTTTGTCAGAAAGTAATTATCCGACCAGTCATTTTTTTTGGGGGGGGGGAACTCACGTGCACACATAGAGAGAACATATAAACTCTACACTGATCATGCTCTGGTTGTTCTATAACCCATAGCCTCAATGCTCATAGGCAGACATGCTACCTACTGTACTACCCACACTACACACCACCACCTTGTCTAGCACACAAAACAATTACCTACCAGTGGATTAGTAATATACACAGCTTTATCAGTGATAAGTTTGACCCCTTTAAAACACCAGAAATCTTAAAATGAAAAGCAGTTATGATCAAATAGTGAGTAAAAGGACTGAAACAACTGATACCCCTTTCACACTGCCATCAAATAACCCGGGTTGCTGTACATGAACACGCAACAACCAAGGTTACTGCACAGTGTGAAAGGGACCAGTTGAAATAACCCGGGTCGAGTGACCCGGCATTCAGGGCCGGCCCACGACTAATATTTTTGGTAAGCGAAGAGACATTTTGGCGCCGAAGGTGCGTGCACCAGACAAAGAAAAGGGGTGTGGTCTAATGGGAAAAGCCATAATCACAAGCGCCGCCCTGTAATTCCAATTATGCAGGGTACATGCCCAGTGCTCTTGGAGGGACTGGGAGCATGCCCAGCAACTATCTCCAGTCAATAGATGCCGCATGCATTTTCATGGCATCTATTCACCATTTCCCCCCCCATTCTGGGACGCTTTGTCGCCAAAATAGGGATGGTTGGGAGGTATGCTAAAGGAAAGGCCTCAAAAGAAAGGGGCGTGGTCACACAATAGTATCCCCAATTCAAACTACACCACACAGTAGCACAATCTTATTCACATTACACTGCACATAGTGCCCCTGATTCACATTACACCACATAGTAGTGTCCCTTATTTATGTTCTGACACACAGTAGTGCCCATTTTACACAATGCCAACATTAGTGCTATTATACACAATGCCACAGTAGTAGTGCCCTTAATACAATACCCACAGTAGTAGTGACATAAAATGCCCACAGTAGTAGTGCCCCTAATACAATGCCAACAGCAGTAGTGGCACTTACACATAATTCCCAAAGCAGTGGTACCCCTTCTGCAGTGCCCCCAGTAGTGGTGTCCCTTCTGCAATGCCTCCATTAGTAGTGGCCTTAGTAGTAATGCCCCCTGTAGTAGTGCCCCCAGTGGTATTGCCCCTGTAATAGTGCCCCCAAAAGTAATGCTCCCTGTATTAGTGCTCCTGTAAAATTGCCCCCAGTAGTAAGGACCCTGTAATAATGCCCCCTGTAAAAGTGCCCCCAGTAGTAAGTCCCTGTAAGAGTGCCCCCAGTAGTAATGCCCCTGTAATAGTGCCCCAAGTAGTTAGCCCCCAGTAGTAGTGCCCCCAGTAGTAATGCCCCCAGTAGTAGTGCCCCTGTAAAATATCCCCCAGTAGTAATGCCCCCTGTAAAAGTGCCCCCAGTAGTAATGCCCCTGTAACATTTCCCCCACTAGTAATGCCCCTTTAATAATGCCCCCAGTAGTAGTGCCCCTGTAAAATTGTCCCCAGTAGTAATGCCCCCTGTAAAAGTGCCCCCAGTAGTAAGGTCTCTGTAATAGTGCCCCTGTAAAATTGCCCCCAGTAGTAGTGCCCCCTGTAATAGTGCCGCACACACACACGCAAAAAAAAAAACGGAATACATACCTTAAGCCCCGATCCTGCGTCCGCTGCCGTCCGCTGCTCCTCGGAACTATGGGAAAGACGTCATGATGTCTCTCCCATAGTGCCCATGGGGGAAGCCGGAGCTCAGGAGTGAGCTCTGGCTGCCGCTGCAGGGAGCCGGGCGCCCGTTGGGAAAATCTCAGCGGGCGCCAGGCAAATGGAGCCTCCCTGTGGCGGCCAGGAGGGGAGTGTGGCGGCGGGGGTTGCTGCGGGAAGGAGTGTGGCAGCGGGAGGGTGCACGAATCAACGCGCCTTCTGCTGGCTGGCACTCTACGCACATGCGTAGTCAGCGTAACAGCCGGCATTTCAACCTGGATAATGAGCAGGGTAACATGGTGCGGTGTGAACGAGTAACCCGGGTCGAGACGACACAGGTCCCGTTCACTGCATAGGGAGAGCCAGCGCTTGGAAATGATCTCATCTCCAAGCGCTGAGTTCAGCAGCGATGGTGGTGACGTCATCGACCCAGCATTATTGCCGGGTCGGGCCGCCAGTCTGAAAGGGGTCTCAGGCAAGTCGCACCTGGGATCGACAAATCCTGGGTGCGTCCGGCCAATAGCGATATGAAAGGGGTATTAGTAACAATAACAAAATATATTTTTGTGATGTTGAATACTCAGGTCAGGAAGAGTGCCGAACTTTTGTTTGCAGAAACAGAGGTCTTGGAAAAATACAGTCACATTGTGTATAGTTCTGTATCTAAATGACTATATGATTAGTTACAGTAACATTACAGAGGTTTATACCTCTACATGTTTCTCTACAGTATTCTTACTCATCAAACCCTGAGTTGATTGCTCATGCTGCAAGAATTCCTGTAACTGCACCCAGTGTCTGGTATTTCTGCTGTACGAGACATAGATCTTTGTACTGTGTTATTGCTAAACACTCCCTAAGAAATATTCACATGGTTTAATTCTCAGTTTCCTCGTCCTTGAGTCATGTATTGGCACATATGCAAAATGTATAACTAGTCAGCTCTGGGATACTGGCAATCTAGGTCCAGAACCTCTCGGAAAAATACCCCTCTTTAGTTAGGTTTCCTCATTTTATAATATTAGCAATATAATGTAGCAGAATTATTTATGTATTTCCAGTTATACAGTATATATAGCGCACACATATTCCACAGCGCTTTCCAGAGAATATTTGGCCATTCACATCAGTCCCTGCCCCAGTCTCTGGGCCTGATTCAGACCCGCTCGCAAGCGGCCAAACGGAGGCATTCCAGTCGGAACGCTTGCCGTTTGGGGGCGGCCCCACTGACATCATTGATGATGTCAGTGGGGAACTTCCTGCTCAAACAGAGCAGGAAGTTCCCTGGGGCTTAAGAGAACCCAGACCCAACCTTAGGGTCTGCTCGTAAGCCCCGATGGTTGCGATGGTGATGACCATTGCGACCATCACCCTGATCGCAAGCTAAGCTGTGGGTGGTAACCCACAGCTTAGCTTGCGACCTGGAGGCAGCACTTCAAAACAAGAAGTGAGCGATCGCTTCTTGCGATTGACTCTGAATGAGGGCCACTGTCTGGTAAGGGAGGATCAGTTTATTCAGAGATTCCCCGTTGCAGAGAAACCACCATCTAGGAGGTAAGGTGTATTCTCTACTTCAGGGTCCATAGGGTATCCACAGGATACCTTGGGATATAGGCGATGGCGGTAGACATCGTGCACCTCAGAGTTACGTTTTCAGCCTCCCAGGATGCACTGGGGTCCCTCTCCTCCTATACCCCGCCCCCGAGCCAAGACATCTCAGGTTCGTAGGTGCCCGGCTCGGAGTCGGATCAGCTTTTCAGAGGGGGGCTGTAGAACAACCCCTGAAGTTTTTTTGACAAGGCAGCTTCGCTGCGTTGCTATGAGCGGACAGCAGGGACAAGCTAATTAGAGGTCCCTGCTGCCGCTACGTCACCCCGCCGGGCCAGGACGCCGGTACTGGATCCTGGCGGATACCAGGGGTCTCAGCTAACGGGGACCCTGGTATATCCAGACTGTGGCCAGATTCAAGGGGACTCAGGTAAGTGGCGGGCACCCGCGTTGGGTACCCGCCGATTCATAGTCTTATTTGTCCCTAGGCAGGGGGATCCCTAGGGACATGCTGCGCGTGGAGCCAGGTACTGATCCTGCGCATCCACTAGACCACCAGGGACAGCGGGCTGCAGCGATTAGGATACGCTCCAGCGTCCCAGGGGTTAATAGCATGCCAGTGGAGCACGCCTTCCCTGTCTCACAGCCGGCGCCTCCCCTGCTGCACAGTGCCTTTCCACAGTGGTCTGGCGGGCTGTGTCAGCGCTCCTGCCCCGGGTCCGCCTCCTCCCAGCTCCTCGGCGGCCACTTTCAAGGAAGTGGCAAACGTTGCTGGATTTTGACACAGGTGGCATCGCGGTCCAGGTCCCCCGCATACCTCTCCTCTGATAAGGTCATCGTATGCAGCACTGTTTCCTACCAGGCTCTGTGTCTGCGTAGTTGATCATAGTGCTTGTAGTGCAGGGATTTATTTCTGCATTGTATGTGACTATATGCTAGCGCTGTCTGACTGTACTTCCACTTCTGACTGTCAGCCATTTTACTATCCCTGTTCTTTCTCTGCTAAAGCCCTTGCGGTGCGGTGTTGCAGGGTGTTTATTACCTCAAAGTAAAAGTGTTTTTCTGTGTGGGGAGTCACATACACTCCATTTACACTCATCATGTCTGGGAGTGAACGAGAATATCCTCTTCAGCTAAAATGTACCAAATGCAATGTACAGTTAGCGGAGGGAGATGTGAACGGTGAGGGTTTATGTAGGGCATGTTATATTATATCACGCCCGATTTCTGTCACGGCACCTGTTGAGGAACCGCCCTGGGCTTGTTTTGCTAAGGCACTTACAACCCTTGTGGGCCAGTTGGCGACGCCCCCTGTGTTTCCCAAGATGGGGTTATCGCAGCAGGCGGTGGTCTCATCACCCATGCAGGGGTACCCCAGGCAGTTGATGGTACCCCAGTGTCTCCTGTTTTCGCCCCCCCAGGTCTCGTAGGAGCCTGTGTGGGTGAATTCATTGTCCAACACGGTACAGCACCTGATGGACGTTTTACAGGGGGAGTCACCATTGCGGCCTTCTAAGTGGCCTTTATTGTCTCAGACGGCTCAGTATGATGATGACATGACGTCTGATGACGGTGAGATTATTGACTTTTCAGACCAGGAGCCCCTTCGTGTAAAGGAGGCGGAGTCCAAGTCTAAAGTCTTTATACCTGGCATTATACGTGCAGTCCGTGCAGCCTTGGTTATTGAGGATGAGGATCCCCCCATGGCTAAATCCAAATACGCCTTCTTTAAGGATATTAAGGGAGATGCCACTATATTTCCTCTGTCTGGTCAGTTAGTGGACCATTTAGAGGAGGCGTGGAAAAATCCGGGTAAGCGGTTCCAGCCTCAAAGACGCTTGGCCTTTGCATACCCCTTTGTGGACAATTATTTTCCAAATGGGAAACCCCTCCACAGGTGGATTCTCATGTCACATGCCTAGTGAGGAGTGCAACATTGCCCATGCCCTCCATGTCCTCCTTGAAGGATGTTACGGATCACAAGTTGGAAATATATGCCTAAAATCCATTTATTCCCTTGCTGGAGGGGCTTCCAGACCGGCTATGGCCGTGTGCTGGGTAGCCAGAGCCATGGAGCGCTGAGCAGATAACTTGGAGGTGTCTCTGGACACTGACTCTTCAGCTGAGCAGGTGGAGTTAGTAGGCAATCTCAGAGACTCAGCCACATACATTAATGAGGCAGCCTTAGATATAGGTCTCCTCACTTCCAGAATCTCCTTGGCAGCAGTAGCGGCTCGCCGCTCCCTGTGGTTGAGCTCTTGGAAAGCTGATGCAGATTCCAAGAAGGGATTGGAATGCTTGCCTTTTAATGGACAGGTCCTGTTTGGCCCTGATCTGGACAAAATTGTGGCCACGCTGGCAGCAGCTAAATCTGCGTGTCTGCCATCGGCTGCAGTCCCATCAGGGTCTGGTACTTTGTCTTTTCGGCCCTATAGGGCCCAGGGTAAGTCCAAAATAAAGTCCTTTTCAAGACAGTCGGGGGCCAAGAAATCTGCCAAGCCGAAGAAGCAGGCTTGGAGTACAAGAGACCCCAGAGTGGGAGGACGACTTCTTCAGTTCGCCCAGTGCTGGTATCTGACTACCACGGACACTTGGGTAAGAGAAGTGGTCTCTCGGGGTACGCCCTCTCCTTCTGGCGAAGGCCTCCCAGACGGTAGTTCACCACAGGTCCTCAGTCAGATCAGGACAAGGCCCTGGAACTCCAGAAAGTGTTACGCTCTATGCTCCAGGCTGGAGTTATAGTGCCTGTTCCGTTACCCCAGAGGGGAACGGGATATTACTCCAATCTCTTTCTGGTACAGAAATCCAATGGGTCTTACCGGCCCATCCTAATTCTCAAGACCCTCAACAAGTCCTTGAGGGTTCCTCGGTTCAGGATGGAGACCCTGCGTTCCATTATATTGGCAATGGAGCCTGGTGATTTTATGGTGTCGTTGGACATGCAGGATGCCTACCTGCATATCCCTATTATCTCAGCACACCAGCGATTTCCTCAGGTTTGCAGTGGTCAATCAACATTTCCTGTTTCAGGCACTGCCCTTTGGTCTGGCCACACGCCTCGAGTGTTTACCAAAGTCATGGCAGTCATGGCGGCCCACCTGCGTATGCAGGGGGTCCGCTTTTTACCCTATCTGGACGACCTTCTGTTATTAGCAGGGTCTCCAGGGATACTTCAGTGCCATCTGCAACTGACAACATCTGTGTTGCAGAATCACGGCTGGTTGATAAACTGGAAGAAGTCCTCCCTGGTTCCCTCACAGAGGATGCTTCATCTCAGAGCCCTTTTGGACTCCCAACAACAGAGGATCTTTCTGACGGAGGAAAAGATCTCTACATTACAGGCAAAGAGTCACCGAGTGAACAGACACCTGAGATGAGGTTACTGGGCTCCATGGTGTCGATGTTCGACATGGTGGAATATGCCCAGTTTCACTCCAGACCTCTGCAGAAATTGATCCTCTCCAGATGGAAAGAGTTGCCCCATTGGATAAAGACACAGACAATTATGCTTTCTCCGGACGTACGTCTGTCTCTGGCCTGGTGGCTGCAGACGGCTCACCTAAACAGGGGGCGCCCCTTTTGGGTTGCGAACTGGGTCCTTCTGACAAAGGACGCCAGTTTCCGGGGCAGGGGAGCAGTAACAGGTCCACACTTGTTCCAAGGTAGGTGGACACCAGCAGAATCTGCGCTTCCAATCAACATATTGGAACTTCGGGCAGTAGTCAGAACTCTCCAGCAGGCAAGACATGTTTTCAATCGGAAACCCGTGCAGGTACAGTCAGACAATGCCACCACGGTGGCTTACATAAACCGCCAAGGAGGAACCCGAAGTCAGGCGGCACTGACAGAAGTGTCCCGCATTCTGGCCTGGGTGGAGAGCAATCTCCCAGCCATCTCGGCAGTGTTCATACCAGGAGTCCTCAACTGGGAAGCAGACTTTCTCAGCTGTCAAGACGTGCATCCAGGGGAATGGTCTCTTCACCTGGAGGTGTTTCATCTCCTAGTGAACAGGTGGGGCCTTCCAGAGTTAGACCTCATGGCCTCTCAACACAACAACAAGCTGCCTGTGTACGGGTCAAGAACAAGAGACAAGGAGGCTCTTCTGGTAGACACTCTGTCAGTCCGGTGGACCTTCCAGTTTGCGTACCTCTTCGCTCCGTTCTCCCTTCTTCCTCGAGTGCTTCAAAAATTCAAGCAAGAAGGAGACACGCTCTTGATGATAGCTCCAGTGTGGCCAAGACATCACTGGTACTCAGATCTTCGGAGTCTCTCCATCGACACTCCGCTGCTGTTGCCTCAACATCCGGACCTGTTATCTCAAGGTCTTTGCCATTACCCGGACCTGGGTCATCTGTCTTTGATGGCGTGGCAGTTGAGACAGCCCTTTTAAGGTCCAGGGGTTTTTCCAGCTCTGTAGTTAACACCATGCTCAGTGCTAGGAAGTCTAGAGGTTATGATCCTCAGGTGTTTAGGATATCCAGGGTTTTGGCTTTCCTACAGACGGGCTTAGATCATGGTCTTCACCTTGCTTCATTGAAAGTGCAAGTTTCTGCCCTATCAGTGTGGTTTCAGTGTAGGATTCTACTCTTCCTGATGTCCGCACTTTTATGCAAGATGTACTTCGCATTCAGCCTCCCTGAGGACTCTCCAAGGACCGCCATTTGAACCATTGGGCTCAGTGGATTTAAAATGGCTTACAGCTACGACTGTGTTTCTTCTGGCCATTGCTTCGGCCTAGAGGGTGTCAGATTTGGGGGGTCTCTCATGTCGCCCTCCCTTTCTGATTTTTCATAGGGACAGGGCGGTGCTTTGCACTCGCCCTGGTTTCCTACCTAAGGTGGTATCTAGTTTCCACATTAATGAGGAAATTATAGTGCCAACCTTTAATTCCCCAGACCTCTCAGCTGGTGAGGCCTCCTTGGATGTGGAACGTGCTCTAAGGATTTATGTTGACTGTACCAATTCATTTCAGAAGTCGGACTCTTTGTTTGTCCTCTATGGTTTCCGTAAGAAGGGTTGGCCTGCCACTAAACAAACTTTGGCAGGATGAATTCGCATGGCGATTTCTGAGGCTTACATTCATGAGGGCCTTCCTGTACCATCCTCTGTTAAACCTCATTCTACTAGGTCTGTGGGTCCTTCGTGGGCAGCTCGCCGTGGTGCCTCTGCTGTTCAGCTATGCAAGGCAGCCACGTGGTCTTCTGTCTATACCTTTGTGAGGTATTATGCAATTGATACCTTCGCCTCTCAGGATGCTTCCTTCGGGTGGAGGATTCTCCTTTCTGCACAGGAGCATCCCCACCCTTAAAGGATACTGCTTTGGGACATACCCAAGATACCCTATGGACCCGGAAGTAGAATATATGAGATATGGTAAGAACTTACCCTTGTTATCTCTATTTCTACAAAGTTCATAGGGTTCCACAGGACTCCCGCCCTATCGCACCTGTACTGCAGATGGGCTTTTGATCTGGTCAACGGTTTTTCCGTTGCCTTCTGGTGAGAATGTGATTCTTGTGTGTTCCAGACTTTCTTCTCTCTTTCTTCTCCTCCTCCAGCCTATGGTTTCTTATGTAACTGAAATGCCTTGGCTCGTATAGGAGAGGGACTCCAGTGCATCCTGGGAGGCTGAAAACTTAACTCTGAGGTGCTTGATGTCTGCCGCCATCGCCTATACCCCAAGGTATCCTGTGGAACCCTATGGACTTTGTAGAAATAGAGATAATAAGGTTAAGTTCTTACCATATATCATATATTTATTTACTACACACAAACAAAAATCCACAAGTAGTTGGCACACTCATAATAATAAAGTCCACTACTTGGGGTGCAAGCTTAATGAGCCCCCATTGGGAAAGCACATGTATAATCCAAAAAGATAGATGGAGAGCACTCACCATGGTCTTTTCCAAAGAGAACATTTTTATTACTTACAATAACATAACATCAGTCATAGTGGACGTTTCGGTCACAAGTAGTGACCTTTCTCAGGGCTTGATCCACATGAAGGATAAGAAAAACAGACAAGACCCTGGAGAGTGCTCTCCATTTATCTTTCTGGATTATATATATAATATATATACAGCGGTAAAATAAGTATTGAACACATCCACATTTTTCTCAGTAAATATATTTGTCATGGGGCTATTGTAATAAAATTTTCACCAAATGTCAGCAACAATCCATGCAATCCACACATGCAAAGAAACCAAACCATAGATGTCCATAAATTAAGTTATGTGTAATAATGTGAAATGACACAGGGAAAAAGTATTGAACACTTGAAGAAAGGGAGGTGCAAAAAGGCATGGAAAGCCAACACACCCGCTGAAATATATCAGTAATTAGAAAGCAATCCTGCTCCTTGTCAGTGCAAATTAATATAAGCTGGTTCAGTCCCAACTGGTGGCCTATAAATAGGTGTCTCATAACCAAGTTGTCACACAAGAAACATCTCATGATGGGTAAAAGCAAAGAGCTCTCTCAAGACCTTCGCAACCTTATTGTTGCAAAACATACTGATGGCATTGGTTACACCCAATTAACTAGACTGATAAATGAGAAGCAACAAATACAATAAGTAATAGAACTCCAAAGAACAAGCAAGTGTGACTAACATAGCGAATAAGCAAACATGGAGATCTCACCCATGTGTGTGAAGAGTAACAGATATAAATCAGCTCATAAAGACAGAGATAATGTCAAGCCAAGATGGCGCCCGACACCCTGCGTGTCAGACGGAGAGCCTGTGCGTTCCACAGGCCGGGACTCAATGTCAACCCAGGAAGTGAGGTAATTCTACCTCAGATGTACACAAACACGCCCCCCCAGCTGTCAGATGGCGCTAGCTGTTCCACAGCGGGGACAGACTGCACTCGTACTGGCCGGGATCGGGACACAACAAAGGTACCTTACATTAATAGAAACCATCACATCAATAGATGTGATCAGCATATTGCATCACAACGGACACTGTGTAGCATGCGGTCAACACAAGGTGGAAGGGTAAAGAAGGGGAAAGAGGGAAGGGAATGGAGGAACACATAAAAAAGGGAAATCATATAATTTGAACATCTAAATATACTACTGTTCATATGTGACAAAAGTGACACAACTGAAGAAAGTAAATCGACATATCCAACAAATGTGGATAAACCTAAAACAAAAGTAAATAAAATATAAACCAAAATAAAATATAATCATATCTAAATCGATCCTGTGACAAAAATACCGATTAACGCAAAAATATGTTTAAAGGTTTTGCTTCATTAAGTCCACTTGGGCTCACAGTGTCCAGCTCGCATATCCACCTTGCTTCACATCGCCATCACGGTCACCCCCAAGTTTAGGTTTTGGGACGTGGTCTATCAGCATGCACTTGAGACTACAAACAGAGTGTTTACATTTGGCAAAATGCCACGCTACAGGTTTGTCAGAATCATTGATCTGCAGAGCGCTCCGGATAGATGAGCGATGGTTCGCCATACGCTCCCGCAAATTGCGCGTAGTCATCCCGACATAATAGTGGCCGCATGGGCAAATGATCAGATATATAACATGATCACTTGTTTTGAGTAACTTATGGCGTATCTTGATTTTTTTGCCACTATGGGGGTGTGTAAAATGTGTCCCAACCAGCATAGAACGGCAAGTAGTGCAATCCGTACATCTGAAACACCCAGTTTTCAATGTGGACAACCAGGACTGTTGTATGGTCTGAGGTTGTTTAAGATTGGCACCACGTTGATAGGAGCACATTGGAGGTTTCTTACTCACCCCTGGAAAACTTGGTTCGGTGGTGATAATGGGCCAAAATTTTTTATAGGCCATTTGTGCCTGATGAGACTTAACGTCAAATGTAGTGGTTGCAATTATTCTCAGCTGATTTGGAAATTCCTTGCATCGTGGTGCTACCTGTGAGTGCCTTAATCTAGCTTTATAGAGACATCTGTCTATGGTGGCCCGGGTATAACCCTCTCTGGTTCTCCACCTCTGTGGTCTGTTGTTCCATCATCTCGGGGGAAGTAGTGTATCGCAATACCCGCATAAATTGGGATATTGTAAGCTTTCTTTCAAGCTGGCTGGGTGATGACTTCTCGCATGAAGCATGGTATTGTGGTCTGTATCCTTATGGTACAGAGCTGACCCAAGTTGACCTCCATTCAATGTGATGGTGACATCGAGAAAATTCATAGCACATTTGTCAATCTGATGAGTAAAGCGTATTGGGCTATCCAAGGTATTTAGGTCATTGACCATATCATCAAACTCAACCCTAGTGCCACTCCAAAGAATCAAAAGGTACTCAATATAACGCTTATAAAAAGATCTTATCACCATATCTAGAAAAAATATGTGTATTCTCAAAGCGACACATATATAGGTTCGCTTAGTAACTGTAAGCTCTCATGAGCAGGACCCTCTTCCTTCATGTGCTTTTCTTTCCCTGTTTCTACCACCATATCCCCCCCCCCCCACTGGCTTCACCCTTTGGTTTCACCCACCCTGCTGCCTATTTGTGTTTTGTAGCTGCTGATGCAGCAATGTTTATAAACTATGTCCATGTCCTGCAATGTTCTGTATTGTATGTCACTTCGTTCTTGTTTCTTGTTCATAATGTTCCTGTTTTTGTACTTTGTAAGGCGTTGTCGACTCCTTGTCGTGCCATATAAGTAAAGCATAATAATAAGAGATAGATGTAGGATTATACACACACACACATATATATATATATATATATATACATGCACAAAAAGAAGACGGGACTCAGAGACTATCATGAAAAAAATTTAAATGTATTAAGGTGAAAGCAAGGCGACGTTTCGGGGTGCAACCCCATTTCTCAAGCCAACACCACAGATACAAACAAACAAGACATGTTCACTTACCCCTGTTAAGAAACCATCTCTGCTGTCTGTGTATCCGGCGCCATTCCGCAGAGTCCGTCATAACGGAAGTTCCTGATGACACATTTCCGGTCCATGCATTCCACAGTTACCTGGCAACGGCCACTTGCGTTTCAGGGCATAAAGTGACATGTTTCCTGGTTTGGCTCACAGGCATTCGTGCAGTGCCCAGCGCGATCAATGAAGTCACATCTGTCTCCCCTAACCCACATTTGGAATAATCCTGCTTTTCCACCGGGCCTATCCTCTACAATGGCTCGTCCCTGGATTTCGGCTGGTATTAACAGATTTCATCATATCGTCTGGAATTTTGCCCGTATGTCGATTGCCAACATTCAAGAAAAATACAGGATCCCCAACTCAATCCATTATCAATACTTACAGATTCACCACTTTACTACCTCATCTTCTCCTGCCTTTTCCCCATCTGCTCCCTCCCCTCTAGAAAGATTTTGCATTTATAGACCTAACAATAAAGGGGCTATTTCACATCTATACCATTCTATCCTAGCATTGGAGTCTCCTCCACTCGAGGCACATGAACGGGCTTGGGAATCAGATCTGGGCCTATTCCCTTGGTGACGAAGCTTGTGACGCTATACGAACAGCCATCTCAAAATGCTCTACCAGTGTTGCTATTCGAGAGAGTTCTTACAAAGTATATACCAGATGGTACTTGGTGCCAGAACGCCTCCATCAGATTTATCCGAATACCTCTAATTTATGCTGGAGATGTTGTGACCAAATCGGAAAGTTTTTTCATATATTGTGGACATGCCCACTTATTCTCCCATTTTGAAACATGGTCCGCACTTTACACTCCCAAATCATCGATATCTTGATTTCTCTCTTTCTCGCTAAACTATTACTCTGCGATCATGTTTCCAATGCCTCCAACAAATTGTTTCGAAAATGGAATATATTACTAGTCTACAGAATAACACTATACAGAGATTCCAAGCTGTCTGGAACCCCTGGTATTCCCACCATAATGTACCCCTCCCAGGTCTCAATTAATACCTCCCAGAAAGCTCTTGTTATTTTCTCTTTCTTTTTCTCCAGACTCGCTCCCTCACTTCCCAATCTTCCTTTTCCCCCTACCCTCCCTAAGGGGCCCATTTATCAAGGATCGCTTTTGCAATGCGATCAGGGCATGCCAGTAACGCCCCTGATCGCATTGCAAAAAGCGATCTTTTCGGCCGGATGTTTCATCCGGGACATGCAGGGACACAGGGTCCAAAAGGAGCCCATCCCTGCGATGTCTCCGGAGAGCTGCCAACCAGTGCAGGGGGTGCTGCACGTGCACAATCGCCATAGCCGGGGAGGGTTCTGGTGGATCCCTCTGCCGGCTAATAGTGCGCGGTGTAGCCCATAGGCTACAGCTGCTAACGTCATCTTCAGATGGCGTTAGCTGCAGGGGCCAATATCTGGAATGCATGACATTCTGGATATTGGTAAATTTGCCAGCATCACATCCCCCATAGAAACCCATGGGGGATGCGGCTGCCAGCGGCAATGGAGGGATCACAGCAGGTATCGGAGTACCTGCTGCAGTCCCTCCTTAATACATACAGGGGATACTTAGTATTTGAGGTAAACCGGGGATTTTACCTCAAATACACTTTGATAAATGGGCCCCTAATACTCTCCACCCTAACCTATCCCAGTGCAGGTTGCTACATATAATAATAATAATAATAATAATAATAATAATAATTATAATTATAATAATTTTATTTATATAGCGCTTTTTTCCTAAAGGACTCAAAGTGCTTTACATTTACAGTACAAAATACAAAACAAGCTTAAACAAGGGACATTAGTGAAATGCTTGGGTGAATAGGTGAGTCTTGAGTCTATTTTTCAAGGATTCTAGAGTGGAGGCCTCTCGAACTGTGCGGGGAAGTGAGTTCCAAAAGGTTGGAGCCACAAAACTGAAAGCTCGACCCCCAGACGAATTCCGTGAGATTCTATTTACTGTTAATAGTCCTTCGTCAACGGATCGCAGTAATCGAGTGGGACAGTAAGGAATCAGAAGCTGCTTCAGGTACCCTGGGCCATGGTCATGAAGGGCTTTGTAAGTTATTAATCCAATCTTGAAAGCAAAATCGCCATCTGACAGGCAGCCAGTGAAGGGAGTAGAGAATGGGTGTTATGTGGTTGGAACGGGGCTGGTTGGTTAATAGCCTGGCTGCTGACCCGCCGTGGATATTTTGAATACAGCTCCTACTCTTTTTTATGGGTTTATCTCTTCTAATTGTAGCAAGCTCGTTTTCTTGCTGGATTGTACCTACAAGTGTTCTCTGATTTTTTTGTATATCACTATGTAATGATGTACGACAGTTCTTTTCAGATGTTCTCTTAATTGTGCTCAATAAACGAATACAAAAAAAAAAAAAAGTTCTGAGACTACCTACAGAGCAACTGCTTAAATCGAATGATAGTAAAATAAGCAAACAAGATCGTATCGTCTGGGCGAGTGAGTTCACAACATGTAGCCCAATTGTACAGAGATCGACGAGGGCACTTTGGCCTATTGTAACCACAGACAATGATTTAAGGGCCTTCAAGAATAAGACCCCAATGATCTTATTCTTAAACTTATAACAAAAAACCTGGGTGCTATAAGTGCATTAACTGTGTGACATGTAGAGACACGGATACAGGCACCTCATTTCATCATCCACATAGTGGCAGATACATCCCTATCCAACATTTGGTAACCTGTACCACAAGCTTCATTGTATACATTATAAAGTGCCCCTGTGTGCTATATTATATAGGGAAACTATCAAGACAATGTAAAGAACTCATTGCGTTACACCGATCAGCCATTAGAGCTGCATTACTTAGCCAGACTAGTGAACAGCCTGTAGCGGAACATTTTGCTGAGAGAAACCATTCTTTGGCATGCCTCAAATATATTATCATAGATCATCTACCTGAGAGACGACATTGTGGTGGTGATAGGAATAAGGAACTATTATCGTTAGAGGCTAAATAGATGATCAAACTAGATAAGGCAAAGGGTGGTCACACCAAATGTTGATTTGATTTAGATTTCTCTTCTGTTCATTCACTTTGCATTTTGATAATTGATAAAATAAACTATTGACACTTCTATTTTTGAAAGCATTCTTACTCTGCAGCATTTTTTTCACACCTGCCTAAAACCTTTGTACTGTACCAGCCCTGCTGGCTAAATATGCAGTATTTATGTATTATAATTAATGATGGAGAATTCAAGTGATGACAGTTTGTTCTGTGAGACTATTTCAGAGTCCATCTTATAACACAGCACAATCTTATAACACAATAACTTATTTTCCACATTACACAATTGAAAACACATAAGCACAGAGAGGAATAAGTTATGACTTTATCCAGTAGATGGCAGTAGAGCCATATGGAATTCCTAAATACAATAAGCTACCTGAGAGTTATAAGGTCAAGATGGTGATAAGCAGAAAAACAGAAACCTATGTTCTCAGAATCTTTGGGTACCAGCTAATTAAAGTAAACCACCTGTGGATGAAACTTTCTTTGAACATGAGACATTCCGTTTTACATTTTTATAAATGATATTAATTTTCTTTTTTTATATATATATATATATATATATATATATATATATATATACTTCATTTTGTTCTTATTATTTTTCTTATGATATATATATATATATATTTATATATTAGCTGATGTACCCTGTTTCACCCGGGTAGATCTAGATACTTCCATTTCTTCATCCCATCATCCCATCTTAAGTTAATTTACGGTATATCATACTTGCCTACCCTCCTGATTAGGCCGGGAGCCTCCTGAAAATAGGGTGCCGCTCCCGGCAAGGCAGGCAATCCTCCCGTCCGCTGCTGACCCCCTCCTCCGCCCCTCCCGCGCGGTTACAACAGAAACCCCCACAGTGGGGAAGGCTGATGACGCAAATTGCATCATTTTAGCCCCGCCCCCTGCTTCACAATGCCGGTAATCCCCTCCGCCCACAAATTCTGGGTAAGCTGTCCGGTCGCTATGCAGATCTGGCTGCTCCCTCCCGGAAGGAGCAGCCAGAATGTCGGCAATCGTGATTTATATGTTATGTTCATTTATGCCTCTGGGGTAAAGGAGTGTGCTAGTATCAAGATTAAGTACATTAAGATTTATTTTTATTTTTTTGCAAACAATTTTTATTGGCATTAAGAGCAAAAAAAAAACAGAAACACATTTTTACAAAGGCCTGTTGTCTACTTCAATACAGATAAGTAAACTTTACATTAAAGTAAAACATACATAATACAAAGACACTGGTTGAAAATACTCCAATAGAGTAAGTGTATATAAAAAGCAATGTGGCCTTACAGTCATGGAACATGTTGGAGGACTCCTCCCAGTTGTCCACCACGTGCCTCACAATTAATTCGCACATCTCCCTAGCTATTAGCTGAGTGTCTCCTTCTCCTGTGATGGGGGACAATGGTTTGAGGTATCATCTCCCCTTTAACATTCAAAAACTCAAATGCCATGTTCTAGAAAATGAAAAATCCAAATACAAAGCAAGTGAAGTACTGTATCCAAATGGAAATAACCTAGTCACAGTCACAGTGTCACAGTGTTAAGTTAACTCCTGAGGTGTGGCTGCAGTGTAGTCCAATATTCAAAAAGGGAGCCACATTAATTGCCACCATAAAATCTGCCACAACCCAGACAATGAGCTTATAGTCCCACAGCACTTAGTACATGTTGCTTTGTCACCCAATCACCTCGGTCGAGAGGAAACATTTTACCATTTTCACCCCCTTAAGTAGTCGGATTTTGAAAAATCCCTGCTTAGTGGGTGTCTACGTGATGGAAGGCATGTTCTCCCCAAATTTCATGTTTCTAGGTACAGTGGTTTGGGCTGGGCGTTCATGAGTCGGTGAGTTAAGCTAGGTACATACTGGAGCGTTGTCAGGACGACATTTTGCCTACATCGCTCAGTGTGTACGCATGATTGCGTGCTCCCGCAGTTGCTAGCGATGGTCGCCAGGTTCGATGTGTTGCACATCAAACTTAGCGACATCGTTAGCGGCCAATGGAATGACGTAACGATAATCGTTACATCATTTATTAAAGTTGTATAGTGTGGATGCACAATCACTGTTGATGGGCATTCGTTCTGATGTCGGAGGGAATGCCCGTCACTCCAGTGTGTACCTAGCTTTAGTCAGTCAGTCAGGATTCAAATAGGGCAGCCACTCCCCTATTTGAATAATGGACTGCGCTAAAGCACCACCTCTGAAGCCACCACTTGACCCAGACAATGAGCTTACAGTCTGACAGCACTTGGTACATGCTGTCACCCAATCACCTCGGTCGAGAGGAAACATTTTATCACTTTTCACCCTCTTAATTAGTCAGATTTTGAAAAAATCCCTGCTTAGTGGGTGCTTACGTCATGGAAGGAATATACTCCCCAAATTTCATGTCAAGGGTTTTGGGCTGGGAGTTGATGAGGCAGTCAGTAAGGACATTGCACAGGGGAAGGAAACATTTTAGCCCTTTTCACCCCTTTAGGAGTCAAATTTCCAAAAAATCCCTGCTTAGTGGGTGTCTACGTGATGGAAGGCATATACTCCCCAAATTTCATGTTTCTAGATCCAGTGGTTTGGGCTGGGCGTTGATGAGTCAGTGAGTCAGTCAGTCAGGCCATTTGTTTATATATATATATATATATATATATATATATATATATATATATTTATATATATATTATATATGTGTGTCACAAGATAAGAAGAAATAAACAATTCCTAACACATTCTATTTGGGTTAGCCCCTAGTAAATTTACTAAAGTGAGAGCTTTTAGGTGGAGGTGTTGCCCATAGTAACCAATCAGATTCTAGCTATTATCTTCTAGAAGGTGCTAGTTACAGCAAATATTGAGTATAATCTGATTGGTTGCTATGGGCAGTGCCAGATTAATGTCCACATGGGCCTGGAGCTGAAATTTATGAAGGGCCTATTGTATGATGCTGATGGGGGTGTGATAATCGCTGTGGCGGTGTCACTAGTGATGTGGGGGCGTGACCTGTGTGGTGTGGGTGTGGTCTACACAGGTAGTGTGGCATGTGCAGTAGGTGTGGCTAACTCCATGGAGGGCATGTTTAGTGCCTACCTTCAAGTTGCAACAAGAAAAAGTTTAAGGGTTTTTTGTGTAGCGAATATTTTTTTGTATGTGTATACATACATGCAGGGGTGAAGCTAAGATAGATAGTACACACCTTTGGCTAGATAACAGAGTTGACAGCACTGTCAAAACTAAAATGTAAAATCACATTTTTAGTACCGTTATTTTAGGTTGCCAGCGCCTGCTGCATGTATTCTGGGGTATCTACCCAATTCAAATGGAGCATGGAGGCTCAACTATTGCAAAACACAACGGCTAAGTATTGCTGCCTATACATCACAGAGCATTACAGTGACCGCCATATAATGAAGAGAACATCGCAGTGACTGCCACATAATGCAGAGAGCACCACAGTGACCACAATATTATGCAGAGAACATTACAGTTACTGCCATATACTGCAGAGAGTATTTTACAATGACTGGCATATAACACAGAGAGCATCGCAGTGACCACCATATAATACATAGAGTATCGCAGTGACTGTCATATCATACAGAGAACATTACTTTGACCACCAGATAATGTAGAGAGCATCGCTGTGATCACCACATAATACAGAGAGCATTGCAGTAACCATTATACATTGCAGTGACCACCATGTAATGCAGTCACCGTCGTATAATACAGAAAGCATCTTGGTAAACGTCATTCAATACAGAGAGCATTGCAGTGGCTGCCATATAATATAATATAAAGAAAATCGCAGTGACCACAATACAATAGAGTGCATTACAGTGACTGCCATATAAAACAGTATCGCAGTGACTGCTGTATAATGTAGAGAACATCAGGTCACACCATATATTGCACCAAGCATCCAAGTGACTGCCATACACAGCTACACACCATGGCCCCTGCAGTGGGATAAATCGAACAACAAGCTGCGGGCAGATCTATCATTACAGGGACAAACGCAGGATTTCTAGAGGGGAGTTTCCACGTCAAGCCACTACAGTGGGCATGACCACCATAAAAGAGTGTGTGGCTATCATTTTAGCTAATAGTAGGCCACATATACATCAAATAAGATACATTAAGATGAGTACTGTACATACTTAAGCAACCCAGCGGCCTACCGGTAGTCCCGCTGACCAAGTGGCTGATTTTATAAGTGATACGCACTTATCAATGAGTAAATCGATGTCTGGAAAGATATCACAACTGGACAGGCATTTAAATTTGCCCATCTAATTGTGATGCCAGTGTTGGCGGTTCCTGAGGCCAGTGTATGGGTGGTCGGTGGGTTAGCTGTACACAAAAGTAGATGTACCTTTGGCTGTGCTGCAGGTCTGACCTGATATGTCTGTGAACAATGTAATTCACAGACATATCGTTTGTACACACCCACGTATGCACTATGAAATATGTAGTTCGCTGAATGACATATCGCATAGTGGGCCCAATTCAGTCCCGCTCGCAAGATGCGTTCGCACGCAGCCGTCAGCAGCTAAAGTATGCAAAACCTGCGATCGAATGGTAAGACATTATTATGCCCACTATGTCTTAGTATGCGATCGCTGACTGTATGTAAGACACTCACTTTCCCTTCGTTACACACGTCATCTCCAGGAAGTGTATGCATTTATCAGTAACATCGAGTACCATCCCACCCGCACGCAGAACTTGTGGTTGCCCCTATCCTACCTCAAGCACTGCAATCGCTGCAGTGTGAAACAGCCAGGTGACGTGTACTATGACACTGCGTCTTAATTATTCACGTCCCTGAAACGCCATTAGAATGCACTGGCACGCCTTTGTTCGCACATCCACACCAGCATTTCATTGACCTACCCCGTCACCACCCAAAAACGGCAAAAATCGGCCAGCTGCGTGCGAACGCAGCCTAGCGAGCAGGTATGAATCAGGCCCAGTGTACCCTTTAGGCAGGAATCAGGAGAGTATTTTAATTAAAAATTACATAGATAAAAAGCACTCACTGGATTCTGCCCCAGTAGGTACCACTTCTCCCTGCAACCCCAGGACTGAACAAATACCAGCCAGCAGGCACTGTTTCTGCTCACCTTCTCCCACTCCTCCTTGCACACACACTCATTTTATGGGTCCCTTGAGCTGTTCTTATATTCGGGCACATATGTTCCGCTCCCTCCTGTAATCCTCCCAGCTCCTCTTTGGCTTAGTGCGAGCTCTTCCTTCCTCAGACTCAGAGAGCTCTGTTAAAGGCGTGTCAAGGACTCCACTCACAAATATGTCACTGCCGGGACAAGCCTGTCCCAATCAGCGAGAGCAGAGATAGCACTTTGCCCTGCAGCCTCCTACCTTCACTGCCGGTCCCACTCCCAGACAGGAGGTGCAATTTAGAACAAATCTGGGAATGGAGCTTCGATTGCGTTTTGGGGGCGGAGCTTCAGCCGATTTGGGGGCGGAGCTTCGATCGGCTCATGGGGCTTCATACAGAGGGGGGGGGGGGTTGGCATTAGGGAGGGGATGTTTGTGTGTGAATGCCTAATGCTTCTGCCCAGGTGGCCGGGAGATTAATGTTTGAGACGGTGACAGGGAAAAAATAAAAATCTTCACAACAGTGTCTGCACTGCAGGGGTTGTTGTGGGCCTATTTTAAAGGGTGGGCTTGGAGCTGTAGCTCCACCCGCCCCATTGGTAATCCGGCCTTGGCTATGGGCAACATCTCCAATTGTAAAAACTCTCACTTTAGTAAATGTACCCCTTAGTGTCCATCTTGCAAACTTGAGGAGCCGTTACTTTTAAAGAAAAAAAGGTACACTTTAGTTTGTGGTAATTTTTGTGCTAATCAAGAATCATAAACTTTTAATTTCCAATTTGTACAGAAAAAAATTTAATAATAAATTTTCAGGAAAACATAACATAAATGTGTTAAAAATCTTTTTAGAGAATGTATAAAAGTCGATAAAATTGAATAATTCCCTATAGTCAATTACTGTTGCGGTTATTGTTATTTTTTTATTTTTTGGGGGGGGACCCCTGATACACCCTAAATCCTAATATAATGAGTTGGCAATTGTCAATATTTACAAAATCTTTCTCTATACATAAACTAAAGTCCCCAGGTTAGGGGTCTGTCTGTTCGTTCAGGCTAATCTCTTGAACCACTGGACGGATTTTGATGGGGTTTTCGCTTTTCTATACAGCATTGGTTGAGGAAGGTTTAGGCTCAGGGGTCAGGGAACTTTTTTACCTTTTACCCCAAAATATATTTAGATACGCCGACGTTACCCCCTTGATTTGAAAGGAAGGAAATCCTATAGTAGTGCCCCCATAGTTATGCCCCTGTAGCAGTGCCCCCATAGTTATGCCCCTGTAGCAGTGCCATAGTTATGCCCCTGTAGCAGTGCCCCCATAGTTATGCTCCTGTAGCAGCGCCATAGTTATGCCCCTGTAGTGCCGCTTGTACAAAAAAAAAACATGTACCTTAATCCCCGCTCCTGCATCTGCCGCCGTCCTGTCTGCCCGGCTGCTCCTTGGAACTATGGGAGAGACGTCATGACGTCTCCCCCATAGTGTGAATGGAGAGAGCCGGAAGCTGGAGTTCAGAAGAGAACTCCAGCCTCCGGCTAATGCAGCGCTGCAGGGAAGGAGCCGGGCGCCCGCTGGTAATAACATCTCAGTGGGCGTCCGGCTTCCAGCCTCCCTGCGGCACCAGGCTGGAGGTCACTGACGCCGGGTGCAGCGTGAGCGCCGCTGCACCCGGCGCCAGTGACCTCCATTCCCGGGGTAATGGACGGACAGCCGGGCATGCAATGATTCATATGCATGCCCGGCTGTCCATCCATTACCTCCAGGAATTTCAGTTTTACCCCAAATGGGGTAATTTACCCCTGTTCCCCGACCACTGGTTTAGCTGAACCATTCAACTGTAACAAAAGTGAGCAGAACAGTGAGATTTTAGTGAAGCAAAGTGACAGAAAATAATATTGCACCAAGCTGCCATATAGGAGCTGGCCATGGTGCTGAAACAGCAAGAGAATATCTGAAACTGAGGCTTGGAATTAAGGGCCTGATTCAGAGCCGGACGCTCTGAAAGAGCGCTCGCTCTGAATCAGAGCATTTTTTTTTTTGTGCGGCCTCCTGGCCGCTCGCATAGCTGTGATGAGACCATTGCGACCATCGGGGCTTGCGACGAGACCCTTGTGGTAGGGTCTCGTTCCCACAAGCCCCAGTGAGCTTTCGACTCTATTAGAGCCGGAAGCTCACCCACTGACATCACTCGTGATGTCAGTGGGGCCGCCCCCAAACGGCAGGCGTTCCTTCGGGAACGCCTCCGTTTGGCCAGCCACCCCCCCCTGCCCGCCTCCAAAACAAGGCAAGCTGTCAATCAAAATCGACAGCTGCTAGCCGGGTCTCGCGCATGCGCACATCGGAACTGGCAGTGGCCAAACATCGACCCTCTCGCGAGTGCATAGCGCTTGCGAGCGGGTCTAAATCAGGCCCTCAGTCACAGAAAAAAGTTGTGCTGTGTGAGTGACTGACTGACTGCTGCAGCAGGGCCGAGGACTGCACTCCAGGGCCATCTCTTCCATTGGGCTTGTTGGGCAGTTGCCCAAGGGCCCTAAGCTTGTAGGGGCCCGCCAATCCACCCCCCTGCAGCTGTGGCCAGTTGGTAAATTTGTGATATTTTTATAAGCTGGCCACCAGTGCACTGTATTCTGATCTAACCTCCCCCCATCCCCCCCGGTGACGAGTACTCACCTCAGTCCCAGTTTCGCTTCATCCGACGGTTTCAGGCCAGTCTGACAGACAGAGTCTGCCAGTCAGACAGAGTCTCTCTGCATGTGTGGGGGATCCTATGGGCATGCAGGAGGGTTTAATTTTATTGACCATTTACATTTTTTTCCCATGAATGGGTGGATAGGGGCCCCAGTGCATTGCTTTGCCCAGGGCCCACACTGCTGTTAAGGCAACCCTGCTGCACTCTGATTGGCTCTCTGAGACAGTGAGAGCCAATCTGAGATAGCATTGTGCCCGGTTGCTTAGCAGCAGTCTAGAGAGGGGAGGGAGTCAAAGACTGAGCAGGGTCATGTCTGAGACCTCCAACGAACCCATGAAGATGCTCTGATGCAGAAACAGTAGCCAGGAAGAAGCCAGGGGAGGCATAGCTATCAGGAATTAAAAAGCAAACAAACAACCATCAGAACAACATCAAATGATTTCCATTCAGTGGTGGCAAACATCAAATGGTAAAAACACTACCATTGGAACAAAAACATTGGTGATTAGTAACTATCGGATTCTGATGTCCATCCCTAAGCTGTACCTGCAGGCAGACTCCGGGCACTAATCCTCCACCGTGAACTGCTCCTTCTCCAGCGTGATGTTCCCGCTCAGCCACACGCTCTTGGTATACAGAAGCAGGGCCGGCTTTAAGAGGAGCCACACCCTGTGCGGTGATAGACTCCTACGCTTTAAAACTGAAAAGGGGATGTGACCTAATTAACATAGTCCATGCTATTTAGGGGCGTGTCCATATGGCATGCCTCCCATTTAATGTCAGGCCAGGGTGAGCCTAGCACTACGTCAGTAGCTGGGCTGCCCCCAGCTCACTACCTGAACTGAATGGATGCCATACGTATACTTCCTTCAGTGGGTGCTGCAGCTGCTGTGTCACTTGTCCTGTCAATTAACTGTGGCTGCTGCTGTGTTGTTGTCCTGTCCATCAGGCTAGGGCTGCAGTCCATAAAGGGGTGCTGTGTTGTCCAGGGAGCGGGCTCTGGCAATTAGGGGTGCTCTCCCCACAAAATATAGAAGTACTTTTTTTTGAGTGTGTGTGTGCATTAGCAATTTAGCTGCGCTATTATTGTTTGGTGACACTGCCGCAGTTTATCATACACGTATTTGTGACTGCAGGTAGTCTGTCCGCACTCGGCAGGGGTGCTTTGTTGTCCATCAATAAGGAGTGCTGTCTGTGTTGTTCATCAGGGGCTGCTGCCTCATTCAGGGGTGCTCTTCCCCAGTGTCCAAAAAAATAAAAGTGCTTTTTTTTGTGTGTGTGTGCGTTAGCAACTTAGCTGTGCTATTATTGCTTGGTGACACTGCCGGCCAGACCGCAGTTTATCGTCCACGTATTGTGACACTATAAGTCGTAGTGCAGTGTGTTATTCTTATTCATAAAAAATTCATAAAAAATCTTGTGACACTAAGTCAGGGCTCGACAAAACCCGGGGCCAGATTTGGTTGCCTGGAGACCAGTTTTTCAGCAACCCCCGGGCCTTGTAGTGCAGACCGCGAGTGCGGTCCACACTACAGAGTAACAAACACACAGCCGCCAGCTGTGTTTGTTATAGCAGCCGTCTGTCAGACTCTCATTAGCTGCTGTGTCGTCCACGGAGTGAGCCGGCTGGAGCTCACTCATGAGCTCCGCCTTCAGGCTCACCCCGCAGCAGGTTGGGAGAGACGCCACAGTGCAGAGCGGCCAGGAGGAGCGGACAGTGGCGGTCGTCAGCAGGAGCGTGGATCAGGATAGGAGGGGTGGCCGCTACTGGGGACACTGTGGGGGCACTGCATAGTTTGGGTGGGCGCTACAGTGGGGGCACTGCATAGGTGGGGGTGGCTGCTACTGGGGACACTGTATGGGGAGGCCACTACTGGGGCACTGTACAGGGTGGAGCCGCTACTAGGGGCAATGCATAGTGGGGACTACTACTGGGGTCACTGCATAGGGGGGATTACTACTGGGGGCAATGCATAGGGGGGACCACTTCTGGGGGCACTGATTAAAGGGGCACTACATAGGGGGACCACTACTGGGGGCACTATATATGGGGACCACTACTGGGGTTACTGTATAGGGAGGGTGGCCGCTACTGGGGGCACTGCATGGGGGGGTGGCCGCTACTGGGGGCACTGTACGGGGTGTGTGGCCGCTACTGGGGCACTGTATAAGGGGGGATGTTACTAGGGCACTGTATAGGGGGGCGCTACTAAGGGCAATGCATAGTGGGGACTACTACTGGGGGCACTGCATAGGGGGACTACTACTGGGGGCACTGCAGAGGGGGACTACTACTGGGGGCATTGCATAGGGGGACCACTACTGGGGGAACTGCATAGGGGTGCCTAAAGCATATTCTTGCATCTGGGCCCACCACTCTCTAGTTCGGCCACTGCCGGCGGTGGCTTTGCTTGCCCGGGGTTTTTTGGCTATGGATGGGTGGTCTTTCTGGGGGTTGGTTGCCTGGAGAGGCGGGTTAGCTGCTCAATAATGTGGCTGTGGGAGGGTGGTTTACCTGGGGTACCCCGTTAGTGGTGTGGCCATGGGGGTTGGTTGCCTGGGGCATAGGTGCTCAGTAATGCTGCCCCAGGGGAAGGGGGGGTCTTGCTCCTACACTTTCATCCTGGCTCCTAGGTTTTACAAAAATTTGTCAAGCCCTGCACTAAGTGGTAGCACAGTGTGTTATTCTTATTCCTAAATAATTAATCTTTGACTGTAAGTTGTAGTGCAGTCTAATATTCAACTTTTCACTTCTTTCCTTAATCGTGAATAAATTATTAGTCTACACGCCGGCTATAAGACCACAACTAAGTGCTAAATTACATGCGTTATATATAAAACATAATGACATCACTGTAAGTGGCAGCGCAGTGTGTTAATCTTATTCATAAATAATCTTGTGACACTAAGTGGTATCGCAGTGTGTTATTCTTATTCATAAATACTTAATCTTGTGACATTGTAAGTGGTAGCGCAGTGTGTTATTCTTATTCATAAATAATCTTGTGACACTAAGTGGTAGTGCAGTGTGTTACTATTATTGATAAATAATTAATCTTGTGACACAGTAAGTGGTAGCGCAGTGTTATTCTTATTCATAAATAATTAATCTTGTGACACTGTAAGTGGTAGCGCAGTGTGTTATTCTTATTCATAAATAGTTAATCTTGTGACACTAAGTGGTAGCACAGTGTGTTATTCTTATTCATAAATAATCTTGTGACACTGTAAGTGGCAGCGCAGTGTGTTATTATTTTCTTCATAAAAAATCGTGTGACACTGTAGGTCATTGATACCGCAGTGTAATATTTCAAATTGGTAAAAATTGACATATGTGCAGTAACCCACTTCATTCGTGTTTGTTGATATGGAGAACGATCAGTTGAGACTTGAAAGGAGAGCAGGAACCACCCAAGGGCATACATGGCTTAAGTCAGGGCATCTAAAATCAAGAAGCAATCTTTTACAGTGGTAAAGAAAACATCAAAGGGAAAGTTTGCTGCAGAAAGGCATAAAATTAGTAATATGCCAGTTTCGCCACATGAAGTAGCAAGGAAAGGCTAAGGCCTTGGCCTTTAGTTATGACTGGTGATTCTGTCTCTTATGATGATGTAAGCACAAGTGAACATGCTGATACAGAAAACGAGAATGCTTATGTGGAAGTGTACCAGGATGAGCAGGATATTTGTGTAGCTGACGCTAATAAGGATGTTGATGATGAGAATGTTGAAGATGAGGATGTTGATGATGAGGATGTTGTTGATGAGGATGTTGTTTGTGTAAATTAGGCACCAGTGGATGAAACAGTTGTTGCCCATGATAAGGAAAATCCCATTGTCATGGGCACACGCCAAAATAACTTGGTTGTGTTGATTCTACCTGCATCACCAATTGTTTTTTTTTGGGAAAGTTTAGGTTTTTTCTCGACAAATGCACTTGCTGGAGAAACTGAAGCCACCGCTGCATCACGTGCCGCTTCAGCTGACAATTTGCTTTCCAAAAGCTCTTTGCATCTCTTCAGATCTGTGTCCATTGGGAAGAAAGACCCAACGTCTTCATCCCTTCTGGGATGAAAATCCACTCCCAGCAGCAGCAGGCATAGCGCTCAAGGATTCTCAACGTAAGACTTAAACCTTAAATCTTGCGTATGCTCTGTTCAGCTTGTCCACATATCTGTGGTTAAGTGGACAGTGGGTACAACGGCATTTTGGAGGCCACTAATTAAGTTTTTTTTCTAAATTCTTTATTTAGAAAGCTCACAGAAAAAACATGGAAAGACACAATAATAATAAACATTACAAAAAAGACATTTTTTTAATTAAATAATTGGCAATAAGCATATGAGGGGGTCAGTAGAGGGGGTGGGAAAGTGTTGGGGGGGGACAGGACTACCAAGGGAAGAAAGATACCATAGAGAATACCAGATGCTAGACAAAAAGCATTAGAAGGAAGAAAAACGTGCTGCTTGGAGAACAGCAGAGAAAAGTAGTCAGTTAATTAGGGGGGGTTTGTCACAGAGAAGTCGAATTGGGGGTGCAGACTCAGCCATCACACATGGATCACAAATGGGTAGTGAGCATGGGGAGCAGAGGTGACCAAGTGCCATCGAATGAGAGCCATGGAGCACAAACTTGGGAAAACAAATGGCCTCTATCACGAAGGTAGTAGGTAATATTTTCCATTTCTGCTATATGCCGGATTTGTGATTTTAGGGCAGAGAGGGTTGGCAGAAGAGGGTTTTCCCAGTTACGAGCAATCAAACTTCTAGCAGCAACTAAAATGTGGGATAACAATTTAACAGAGCAGTTACTAAGATCAGGAGGGGGGTAACTTAAAAGGAAGGTCCATGGGTCTTTCGGAATCGGGGTTCCAAATACAGTGTTTAGAAGAGCATGAACCGAGGTCCAGAAAGGTTCAAGAGCCAGGCAGGTCCACCAGATATGGGTGAGGGTAGCTCAAAGGCCACATTTGGTGAAATAGAGGGGAACATATGGGAGAGCCGTACTGGGGTATAGTGCCAGTGGTAATATAATTTGGAAGAAGTTTCTTTAAAGTGAGTATATTTGAGAGATCATCCCTTTAAACATAGGGGCAATATTTACAGAGTCATTCAAAAGGAGTGAGGTTGCGGAGAAGTGGAGCCTGTGGTAAGGAGCCTAAAAAGTGTTGTATTTGGAAATATTCAAAGAGATTAAGGGATTGGGTTGGACATTGCAGTTGTATGTCTGATAGCGAAATCCAGAGCCCTTGTGAGCTAAAATCTGCAGGAAATTTAAGGGACGCTGTTATCTGCGACTTCATGCGGGCCGTATGCAAATCTGGGGCGAAAATTGTGGCTACACCATATGGGGGTAAGAGGAGATATAGGGGTGGTAATAGCAATTGAGTATAAAACCCATATGCTTAAAAGGAATTTATGTTTTGGATGAAGGTTAGATGGAGGAGGATGGTGTTTCTTTTAATTAAGTTTTTTAATGTCTCTGTACAGGTTAGGAATTGCTTTTCTAGTGAAGTGGAATCTTTGCAAAGGATTGTATAACAGTCAATTGTTTTTTTAAGTACTACTAGTAGTCTTCCTAGTCCCCTTCTGGGATGAAAATCCACTCCCAGCAACAGGCATAGCACTCAAGGATTCTTCTGTGGCAAGGACTGATGTGAATGAGTAAAATATTTTTTGTAAATGCCTCCCCTCCTCCCTCATAAATTTGCTTCAGAATCAAAAGATGTAATTAAATTTACTACTAATCAAATCTTTTTTTCCCTGCCTTCAACTACATACATACTCCAACTCCCTCAAGCCTCTTGAATAATAAAAACATTTGTTTTCTGATGTGCCATGTTGGAAGTTGAACTGCCACTGCTGCAATCTTTGACATGCAGTTGCGGAATGCCAAAAATGTCCAGAAATGTTTAGGGGAACAGACAGCATCTCCTGCATGCCCCTTTAATAAAAAAAAAAATATTCTGAACCACCAAGTTGATTTTGTGGGCAAAACATGGGACATATTGTTCACTCATGCTCTCCCCTCCTCTCTCATAAATTTGCTTCGGAATCAACAAATGAAATTAAATTTACTACCAATCAACCCTTCCTGTCCCTGTCTTCAACTACATACATACTCCAACTCCCTCTTATTCAGCCAGCTAGCTTGGTGCATATTTTGGGCCAAAACCAGATTAAAACAATATTGTGAACTGTGAGGTGGTCAAAATTGACTGGAAATGATTGGAAATTAATGTTATTGAGGTTAATAATACTGTAGGAACAAAAAAAAAAATTTATTTGATTTGAAAAAAAATACAGATCCAAAACCAAAACACGCATGGGGCAGTTTTGTCAAAACCAAATCCAGATCCAAAACACAAGGAAATACAGATCCAAAACCAAAACACGTGGGTTGACGCACATCCCTACCACCAAACCCTACACCCCCTCCCTGCACACACTACTGCAGCTCACCATACAATCCCTCCCTGCACACACAACACAACACTACAACCGCTAACCTTGCACCCCTACACTACCCCTAACCCAGCCAGGAACTACATCTCCCATAAGCCCCCTCCTCCTCCCAGCATCCTCCTCCACAACTTGACTGGCTGGAGGGAAGCTGACAGGTAGGGTGAGAGACCAGGAGTGGCCGGGGCACATCGGTAAGTGCCAGGTGTGCCGTGCCGCATCTTTTTTTCCCTCCACGCGTGATTTTCCAGCAATAAACCCCATGAACTATGTTTTTTATTAGATACAGCAGGAAACGGGAGAACGCATACCCACGGTAATCCAAAATTGGACGCGAGGTCAGCGTAATGTTATCCGGGCAAAATCCTGCACTCAATTGATATGCCCCTATATGTCATTCAATGTTGTATTCTGAGACTTCATATAGCTACACAACGGGTTTTGAAACAAGAACCTACAGTCAGGTGCATAAATATTGGGACATTGACAGAATTTTCATATTTTGGCCTCTATTCACCACCACAATTGCTTTGAAATGAAACAAACAAGATGTGCTTTAACTGCAGACTTTCAGATTTAATTTGAGGGTAATTGCATCCAAATCAGGTGAACGGTGTAGGAATTACAACGGTTTCTATATGTGCCTCCCACTTTTTAAGGGGCCAAAAGTAATGGGACAAACGAAACAATCCTAAATGTAATGGTGCGTACACACTACACGATATGCTCCCTGAGCGATATCGTGTAGTGTGTCCCCGGCAGGCTGTGCTCAATGTCGTTCATGACATTGAGCACAGCCGCTGAACGATATCATTAACGATATCGTTCAGCGCCGGGCTCTCTCCCCCATTCCCCAACATGCAGCAACCAGACGACATCGTCAGATTGTGCTGCATGTTCAGGCAATGGACAATGTTGGAAACGACCAGCGGGAGTGCGCATCGCTGGTCGTTTCCGACATAAAAGTGCACGATTTGTGCACGATTACTGAGCGATTGCATGATTACGATGTCGTAATCGTGCAGTCGCTCAGTAATATCGCCCAGTGTGTACCCACCATAACTTTCACTTTTTAATACTTTGTTGCAAATACTTTGCAGGCAATTACAGCCTGAAGTCTGGAATGCATAGACATCACCAGACGCTGGGTTTCATCCCTGGTGATGCTCTGCCAGGCCTCTACTGCAAATGTCTTCAGTTCCTGCTTGTTCTTGGGGCATTTTCCCTTCAGTTTTGCCTTCATCAAGTGAAATGCATGCTCAATCGGATTCAGGTCAGGGGATTGACTTGGCCATTGCATAACATTCCACTTTTGAGCCTTAAAAAACTCTTTGGTTGCTTTTGCAGTATGCTTCGGGTCATTGTCCATCTGCACTGTGAAGCGCCGTCCAATGAGTTCTGAAGCATTTGACTGAATATGAGCATATAATATTGCCCGAAACACTTCAGAATTCATTCTGCTGCTTTTGTCAGCAGTCACATCATCAATAAATACAAGGGAACCAGTTCCATTGCAGCCATACATGCCTATGCCATGACACTACCACCATGCTTCACTGATGAGGTGGTATGTTTTGGATCATGAGCAGTTCCTTTCCTTCTCAATACTCTTCTCTTCCAATCACTCTGGTACAAGTTGATCTTTGTCTCATCTGTCCATAGGATATTGTTCCAGAACTGTAATGGCTTTTTTAGATGTTGTTTGGCAAACTCTAATCTGGTCTTCCTGTTTTTGAGGCTCACCAATGGTTTACATCTTGTGGTGAACCCTCTATATTCACTCTTGTGAAGTCTTCTCTTGAATGTTGACTTTGGCGCATATACACCTACCTCCTGGAGAGTGTTCTTGATTTGGCCAACTGTTGTGAAGGGGTTTTCCTTCACCAGGGAAATAATTCTTCTCCAATCCACCACAGTTGTTTTCCGTGGTCTTCCAGGTCTTTTGATGTTGCTGAGCTCTCCGGTGCATTCTTTCTTTTTAAGAATCTTCCAAACAGTTGATTTGGCCACACCTAATGTTTTTGCTATCTCTCTGATGGGTTTGTTTTGATTTTTTAGCCTAATGATGGCTTGCTACACTGATAGTGACAGCTCTTTGGATCTCATATTGAGAGTCGACAGCAACTGATTCCAAATGCAAATGTCACACCTAGAATCAACTCCAGACCTTTTACCTGTTTAATTGATAATGAAATAACGAGGGAATAGCCCACACCTGTCCATGAAATAGCTTTTGAGTTGATAGTCCCATTACTTTTGGCCCCTTAAAAAGTGGGAGGCACATATAGAAACCGTTGTAATTCCTACACCGTTCACCTGATTTGGATGCAATTACCCTCAAATTAAATCTGAAAGTCTGCAGTTAAAGCAAATCTTGTTTGTTTCATTTCAAAGCCATTGTGGTGGTGAATAGAGGCCAAAATATGAAAATCCTGTCAATGTCCCAATATTTATGCACCTGACTGTACGTACACATATTGAACCAACAATACAAAGAAAAATTGATTGTAAATTACTGGTAGTATTGTAAGTGTTGGTGGTGCTCCCCTGAACCAGATACACTTCAAACTAAGATGTGGGATTCTCTAGAAGGAAGTAGATACAAAGAAAGCTGATTTCTTATAAGATTATTTTTTATGTTTTTAGCATAAAGTTTTAAAACATAGCTTTTAATGATACTGTTTAAAAGTAATAAATTGCAGCAAGGTAGGAAAAATAATAATAAACAAATTCATAAAGTTGTCAAGATCATCTATATTTGTACAGTGTTTGAGCCATATAAATCATCTGTGGCTCACAATGCATAATTTGAACACTCAATGGTGTAAAGTGCAATAGGGGTGAATATAAACAATCAATAATATATTACATTAGACACAATAAAATTATGTGCAGCTTTGGTCCTAGAATCATTAACATGTGAATTAAACAGTACTAAGGGCCTGATTCAGACCCACTCGCGAGCGGCTGTCCGCTCGCAAGTGGATCGATGTTCTGCACTGAGCATGCGCACGACGGAGGGAGCTCCGTCGCGCGCATGCGCCAGACGCGACGAGCGAAGGACTTTCCTTCGCTCGTTGTGTCTGATCAAAGGGGACGTGCTGTCGATGTTGATTGACAGCACGCCCCCTGTGGTGGGCGTGCCGGGGGCGTGCCTCCCTGACGGGGGCGTTCCTAAGGGAACGCCTACCGTCAGAAGCCGGCCCACTGACATCACTAGTGATGTCAGTGGGAGTGATTTTGGCTCTGATAGAGCCAAAATCACTTCGGGCCTTGCGGTTGAAAACCTCAACCGCAGGCTCCGACTCGCAGTTTCGATGGTCGCGATGGTCAAGACCATCGCGGCCATCAAACTGCACGCTCGTATAGGCTGTGGGTGGTGACCCACAGCTATTCGAGCGTCCAGGACGCTCGATAGTAATGGAGGACGGCCCTAATTCAGAGCGTCCGCTCTGCTCAGAGCGTATGGCTCTGAATGAGGGCCTAAATTAGGTTACCAAGTAAGTACGAAAATAAGACCACAACACTATATTTGTCAATCACTTTTCCCAGCATATGATTGGTTAAAGGCCCCCATACATCAGCAATCTGAAAACTACAATTGAACAATTTGAAGATTTATTGCCCAATCTAACAATCTGTGCCCATACATTACAGATCTTTTTCAGTGATTTGCAGATCGATTGCAGCAAACACGGGGCCTGATTCAGAGCCGTACGCTATTTGCGGACGGTCGTTCTGAAAAAGGGGCCGGATATTTAAATTAAGCGCTTGCTCTTTGCGGTCTATTTACGCCTCTATGTCTGAACGAGCGAACGAAACATGCGCTCGCTATTTTGAAAAAACGCCCCCTGGCTGCTCGCATCATACGTCATCTCCGCTATTTATTAGATTAATCGAGTACTATTCTTGTGGTAGCATTTTCTTACCGCAATCATGCGAGCAGTTCAGGCTAAAAGACAACCAAGTGACGTGGTAGATGACGCTGCTTTGTTAATTATGCACACCCTTAAAACGGCCGTTTTGACCGTTTGGCACGCCTGCGTTCGGATCTCCACTCCCCGTTTTCAAGCACCTTCCCCTGTTACCACCCACAAACACCTCATCCTGTCACTCATATTAGCAGGCATTCGCTATTTTGCGAGCACACGATTTCCGACCGCACTGACTGGTTGGCGCATGCGCATTACAACCCATACGCATGCACAGATGTGCGAACATCGCTCGGAACGAACGAGAGGCCACTTACGATTGGCTCTGAATCAGGCCCACAGATCTTCCAAACTTGAAAGGCCCATCATTTTACTGGTAACGGTCTGCAAATCTGCTGATCATGTCCATACACTAGCAGTTCAGAGCCCCAATCGATCTGTGAAATCCAACATTTTGGACAATCTGATTTAACAATTCCAATAACTTTTTGGTTGCAGTCTGCGATCTGTGAAGCCCATATATTGCAGATTTTTATACACAATCGATTGCAATTTGCAGAATTGCCACAATCAATTGCTGATGTATGGGTGCCTTTCAAAAAACACTTGTAAAGAAGACTCGTGGAGACACCATTACACATGGTGAATCTATGAGCAAGCCCGATACGGGTGAAACGCGCTTCAGAAACAGCTGCGGTACCCCGTCTACGCAAACAGGACTGCACATTTGGGCACTTCTACTGAACAGTCAGGTATTTCAAGACACCCTTTCATCTGGTCCCTTAAAGTTACCCTGCAATGCTAAGTAAGAGGGAACTCTGGGGGTTAACTTTTTATACAAACAGCAGAGGTGTCTCTCTCATCTATCTCCCTCGTCCTCATACACCTGTCTATGATCCTCTCATCCATCATTCACTGTCTTTAAGACAAGTGACTGGAAAGTAGAAATCATTAGCAGCTTAATACAGGACTATTTTACCTTATTGCAGATTTTTAACATATGCCGATATTACTCACCATTATGCAATAGTAAACTGCTTCTATGTAGGATGTCTTATCAAATAGGCTATCGGTACAAGAGTACTGTTTAAAGATAAACACTGAGGGATCTATTTACTAAGCAGTGTTAGGAATCAGAGTGAAAAGTGATAAGAAAGTGATAAGGTGCCAGCCAATCAGCTCCCAACTGTCATCTCACAGGCTGTGTTTGAAAAATGACAGTTGGGAGCTGATTGGCTGGCACCTTATCACTGTCTTATCACTTTTCACTCTGTCTCCTTACACTGCTTAGTAAATAGACCCCTGAGAAGCTATTTGGTCTCAAATATCTACCAAGACATGTTATTACAAGGATTAGTGAGACAAATTACAATGATGTGTAATTATTAACTGTGGCTATATAATTCTTTGTCCATTTTTGGGTTGGTGTACCTAACAGATACACTTGTGGAGTTTCAATATTGTACATTGAAACTACAGTACAAAATTATGCTATTGTTTAGTATTTTGTAACCTGTCACTGACTCACCTTGAATATATCTGCCTGATGTTCAGTCTCCTAAATGAATTTATTCATAGAACAAGGATTGAGGAGTAATTTTATTGTGTCTAATGTAATATATTATTGATTGTTTATATTCACCCCCCTAGATTGTAAGCTCCTAGGAGCAGGGTCCTCCTCCCCACTGTCTCACAGCGTTCTTCTCTAGCACTTCTATGACAGCCTTCACCTTCAGAGCTGTACTGTGTATGGAGAATTGTGTTGCTAATTGTTACTTGTGTTCTGTTTATATTTTGGTTCCTGTATTGTAATGTAGTGTTCTGTGTACCCTTTACTGTATGTACGGAGCTGTGGACCTCTTGTGGCGCCCTATAAATAAAATGGAATAATAACTCACCTCTATAGCACTTCACACCATTGGGTGTTCAAATTATACATTGTGAGCCACAGATGATTTATATGACTCAAACACTGTATAAATACAGATGATCTTGACAACTTTATGAATTTGTTTATTATTGTTTTTCCTACCTTGCTGCAATGTATTACTTTTAAAGAGTATCGTTAAAAGCTATGTTTCAAAACTTTATGATAAAAAGAAACATAAAAAAGAATCTTATAAGAGTGCCCCCACAAAGGAATCAGCTTTCTTCTTATCTACTTCCTTGTAGAGAACCCCACATCTTACTTCATATAGCTACTAAATCAATACATTCACACTAATTTATTCACATCAGGAGAGGACCTTCCGTCCATTATTTTCACTAATTGTATTTATGCACCACTACACCTGCCTTACCCATTCATACCTGTTCATCTATATTCATGAATCAGAAAGGAATTAGAGCTATAATATTACAAGCAATGTATTCAGGAGAAGTGAAACGTGAATGTGTACACCTTTGTGCTCTGCATTTGCAGGTTCTCTGAGCTACAGGGCACCATCAGGTAGGTGTAACATCAGTTTTCCCAGCTACGGACGGAGATTGGAGCTTTACTCAATAATAAGTTCATCTATCACAATGAATAAAGAAATCACAATTATATGATTTGACTCTATAAAATGAGATCCCCGGTATACTGTACATTGGTACCTTTATCTTGGGCTGCACGTGGCATTTCCAAGAGCTTAAATACGGTCTGCTGGGAGCTGTGAAAGCTGTGGGGCTCCTTGAGAATAATATGTACCATTGATAATTGGTTCATCTCCGAAGCTGAATATAAATCCTTTTACTTTAATTTACTTGATTGTTGTGGTCTTATTCTCTTACAATCTTGGTAACCTAATTGAGAACTGTTTTATTCACATGTTAATGATTCTAGGACCAAAGCTGCACATGATGAAGTGCAAAGTCTAAGCTATCAGTCATTACCGCTTATATGGGCATGATTCAGTGACGACCGTGGCTGCGTCTTTTTGCCGAGCTGTGGCGGCTAAAATATGTTACTTACTGCCTCCCCCTTGTGTACTAGCGTGCACCTGAATGTGCGAGCATTGAAACACCCACTTTAAGCATAGCTGCACGTTGCAACACGATGATTCAGGACATTCCACAATCGACACATCACGTGCACCATCAACACCTGCACATATCCTATGACAGGTGCAGTGTCTCCGCCTGAACATGGCCTCTGTGTCTGCGGCACAGGTGCTTTAACTGACACGCCCTCGACACTCCCGTAACACATCCAGGCAACTGAGTTTTTTGCGTTCACTTCAGGCCACCTCCCAAACATCATCCAGGAACGCCCATGGTTTTCCCTCACCATCTTTGATACCAGCATTCCCGTACGCAACAGACAGCGTATTTGTGTATACACACAGAATAAGCCATGCACCATAGGGGTTTTCAGAATATGATGTGCATAATCTAAACTTGTCCCCATTATTGGCGCCAAGTTGAATTATTAAAGTCAACAATCACAGTTAATCAATTGTTTAACTTTGTTTTCTCAGAAGCTCAGAAATTTCATATTTAGGAGCCAATTTATCAATGAAGTCCACAGCCTGAAGACTGGCAGTGAAAAGTTTCACACTTACAAAAACTGCTTCGTATAAACTGCAGTTTTTCGGAAGTGATAGTTTAGGGCAGGAGGCATGATGAATGCCTCCTAAATTGTGTGTAACCCCCCTTCAGTGTGCGGTGTGGTACATAGGTGCATTTGGAGTGATACACCTCCTATTGCCTCAGGCTAGCTCTCCAGGGTGTGGGCAATACCTGAGAAGGGGGTCCCTGACCATGCAGGCTTTATAACTGTCACACATATAGATACAGGTATAGATAGACACATGCAGCAACAGTTCTTTTGAATAACTTGGGCGCCAGACCTTCTCTTATAAAAATATACCACTTTATTTCTCTCCTCCTGCACATGACTTTACAGGACAAGAATATGGTTACAGCAGCTTCTCCTCTCCCTCCAGCTCATATACTTGGCATGTCAGATGGTATATGACAATCTTATGGATATGGTTACATTACATCACACTCTTCTTCACCAGCACAGTCTTTAAGCATAGTCACAATGAATGCTTTGCATTTTACCCACACAGGTCCACCTGGCCCTTTGCTGGCTGGTGCCTGTAGTTCTCCACTTCATATGTGCAGGTCCACCTAGCCCTTCGCTGGCTGGTGCCTGTAGTTCTCCACTTCATACGTGCAGGTCCACCTAGCCCTTTGCTGGCTGGTGCCTGTAGTTCTCCACTTCATACGTGCAGGTCCACCTAGCCCTTTGCTGGTTGCCTGTAGTTCTCCACTTGATATGTGCAGGTCCACCTAGCCCTTCGCTGGCTGGTGCCTGTAGTTCTCCACTTCATACCTGCAGGTCCACCTAGCCCTTTGCTGGCTGGTGCCTGTAGTTCTCCACTTCATATGTTCAGGTCCACCTAGCCCTTTGCTGGCTGGTGCCTGTAGTTCTCCACTTCATACATGCAGGTCCACCTGGCCCTATGCTGGCTGGTGCCTGTAGTTCCACAGCTTCACACACATCTCACATAACTTCTTTTGCACTCTGCCTCTCCTTTGTCTCTTCTAAGACAATATACAGAGTGTCTCATACACAGTCTGCCTCTCTCTGCTCCCCTTCTCTTTCACATGGGACAGCAATATACAGACTTTTCTATTGCAGCTATCAGACGCTCAGCTGCTGCCCATCCCTATCCTACAGGAATGGCTCCTATAGCCACACTGCTACCACAGTGACCCCCCCCCTTTAATGGCTGCTGGGGGACTTTTATGCATAAGGGACTCCTCTGGTACCTCAACAGTAAAAGCTCCTGGAAAATTCCTCTTCCCCATCTCTTCAACACATATACTTGCGTCTCTTACCCCTCTCATGGGTGCTGAACTCTTCACTGGGCTGCTCACACTGCAACCTTCCAGCTCTTTCTCTGTGGTCTCTCACAGACTTTATCTCAGTGGTCTCACTCTAGACCTATTTCTCCTTTGGCGTTAGATGGGCATCGTGGCAGTCACCACGGCCCCGCCAATCTCCCCTTGCCAGGGGAGCACAAGGGCTACATTTCTGCTTCCAGCTCTGAAGCTTCCCAAAGATGTCTGCTCTCTCACAAATTCTTCTTCTCAACTCCCTTTGTTCTCTCCCCCTCCTCCCTCTGCTCTGCCAGCTACACACCCAGTCTTCCCACCCCTGCGTGTCTATCTCTCCAGCCCCTCCTTTACCTGAAATCTGATCCGGGTCTCAGGCATGTAATATCTACAACAGGAAGCAAGCTCTAACACTGAGAGGGGTGTATTTACAAATACCATGCCTTAGAGGGTGTTACATGTGTTTGAACTCGCAGCGAGTTAAAACCATAATTATCACATGTGATAATTATGTTTTGATGAATAGGCCCCTGAGCATGCTCAGTTTAAAGTCATAGGGGCTCATTCATTAAATATTTGTGGCTTATTCCACGAAAACACCCGTTGGGGTAACTGCAAATATTTAGTATCACCCCCATGTAAGAAGGAGGGACCGCAAAGCATTCCGGAGATTGTCCCCCGCAGCCAACACCATCTGAAGATGGCACTAGCCTGTTGTAGCCTATTAGCTGGCAGAGGGTTACCATGGAACCCTCCCTGGCAATGGTGGCCACGCATGTTTAGTCAGTGGGACTTTCGGAGCCCCTGTCCCTGTGGGTGCCGGATAATACATTCCAATGCTATGATCGCATCTTGCAATGCAATCATGGGTGGTAATATTATGCCCAGATTGCATTGCAAATGCGATCATTAATAAATGGGCCCCATATAGAGGGAAAACTGTTCTTTATGGAGGCTTCTGTATCCAATATAGCTACAATAGTATAGATCCCCTTCAGCTAATATACCTGGATGTGATGTCGAGTGAGGACGGGAATACGTTCCCTGCCATTAAAGTGCTGTTATTTTGTCCCAAATGTAGTATCTGGCCACCAACAGTAAAAACTTGTAAAATTGCGGGGTCGCTGCGCTGGCCATGCTTGGGTACATGGTGGCTCACTTCGCCTGCCACAGGTTGCTATTCCCAAAAGATGTCCATGTAGATAGTAACTGATGACGTCAGGGTACATTAACTGCAGGAGATCTATCTGTAATCTATAATGGGTGCAGCTGGATATGAACCCATGGGTCAAGGGTAGCCCTGCGCCGCACACCCGATGACTTCGGAAAGATGGCACAGGCAATGGAGATAGCAAAGACTGTGGTACTGTGCCATAGTTTTTGCTATTTTCTACACGTGCGCCATCTTTCCGAAGACATCACTAGAAAGATAAACACAGCAGGATGCCCCTTAGTTACACTTATACACAGAAGGATGCCCCTTAGCTACACTTATACACAGAAGGATGCCTCTTAGTTACACTTATACACAGAAGGATGCCTCTTAGTTACACTTATACAGAGAAGGATGCCCCTTAGTTACACATACACAGAAGGATGCCCCTTAGTTACACTTATACACAGCAGGATGCCCCTTAGTTACACTTATACACAGCAGGATGCCCCTTAGTTACACATACACAGAAGGATGCCCCTTAGTTACACTTATACACAGCAGGATGCCCCTTAGTTACACTTATACACAGAAGGATGCCCCTTAGTTACACTTATACACAGCAGGATGCCCCTTAGTTACACTTATACCCAGAAGGATGCCCCTTAGTTACACTTATACACAGAAGGATTGCCCTTAGTTACACTTATACACAGCAGGATGCCCCTTAGTTACACTTATACCCAGAAGGATGCCCCTTAGTTACACTTATACCCAGAAGGATGCCCCTTAGTTACACTTATACACAGAAGGATTGCCCTTAGTTACACTTATACACAGAAGGATGCCCCTTAGTTACACTTATACCCAGAAGGATGCCCCTTAGTTACACTTATACACAGAAGGATGCCCCTTAGTTACACTTATACACAGAAGGATGCCCCTTAGTTACACTTATACCCAGAAGGATGCCTCTTAGTTACACTTATACACAGCAGGATGCCCCTTAGTTACACTTATACCCAGAAGGATGCCCCTTAGTTACACTTATACCCAGAAGGATGCCCCTTAGTTACACTTATACACAGAAGGATTGCCCTTAGTTACACTTATACACAGAAGGATGCCCCTTAGTTACACTTATACCCAGAAGGATGCCCCTTAGTTACACTTATACACAGTAGGATGCCCCTTAGTTACACTTATACACAGCAGGATGCCCCTTAGTTACACTTATACCCAGAAGGATGCCCCTTAGTTCCACTTATACACAGAAGGATGCCCCTTAGTTACACTTATACACAGCAGGATGCCCCTTAGTTACACTTATACCCAGAAGGATGCCCCTTAGTTACACTTATACCCAGAAGGATGCCCTTTAGTTACACTTATACACAGAAGGATTGCCCTTAGTTACACTTATACACAGAAGGATGCCCCTTAGTTACACTTATACCCAGAAGGATGCCCCTTAGTTACACTTATACACAGAAGGATGCCCCTTAGTTACACTTATACACAGCAGGATGCCCCTTAGTTACACTTATACACAGAAGGATGCCCCTTAGTTACACTTATACCCAGAAGGATGCCCCTTAGTTACACTTATACACAGAAGGATGCCCCTTAGTTACACTTATACACAGAAGGATTGCCCTTAATTACAGCAAAGAAATACACTCCAGCATGACCCTTAATTAAAACTAATACACACCTGCATCTCCCTTAGTTACTGTGATACACACTGGTATACCTGCTTCTAACTGACCAGTGACAATAAGAAGGTATCAAACACATACTCACATTGAGATATAGGGGACGTAGTCCTGCATCATGGAAGCATGACCAGCAATTCAGACACACTGTACCGCCCCTCCCTCTTACCTTGTCTTTTCTCTCCCCTAAGACCACCTATTAAATGCTGCACACAGAGCATCAGTGAATGGGATATAACGTGCAGCCAGTGGCGGTTCTAGGGGTGGGCAAGCAGGGCTATCGCCCGGGGCGCTGCCATCTGGGGGTGCGGCTGTGGTCCCCCCATCGGCGCCGTAAGCCAGTCCGCTCTCTTGCCTGCCCCAGTCTTTGCATGGTTCTGCCTCCCCTGTCAATCTACAGCACTCCTCCTCTTCAGCTGCCTCTTCCACCACTTAAGCCCACTAGGCAATTGGTCCATGCTGCCTGTTGCAAGCGGCAAGTTTATGATGTGCTGCTTTGTATACAGACAGTCTGTTCATGTTACATTATTTTGTGACCAAACACCCTGTTTTTGAACACTTGGAAGTGTGTGCAATTTATTTACTTTATACTACAAGGTATAATTAATGGTGATGGGAAGAAATTAGAAAAATTTTTAAAAAGGAAAATAAGAGGAATGGAAATTATAGTAATATATAAGATTAAGGAGAAATGTGGAGACATGTTTAAAGATGGATAATGGTATTAAAGAGAATGCAGAGCCAAGGGTTATATTTATCAATTATCAGATTTTACACAATTTCTTATTGTAGCTATTTGGGGCAATAAATTATATACATAATCCATTCCCACTCCTTGTCTTCCCATTCTCTGCATGTGTCTCTGATCCCTCTCTATGTTCACCTGTCTCTGTCACTCTCTGTTTGTTAGGTTCAGTGGCAGTTGTAGGGGAGAGCAAGCAGGGCTATTGCACTACGAGATAATGTGTAAGGGACATTACTGCGTGGCATAATGTGTAAGTGGCAATGCTTAGCGTGGCATAATGTGTAAGTGGCATTGCTTAGTGTGGCATAATGTGTAAGTGGCAATTCTTAGAGTGGCATTATGTGTTAGTGGCATTGCTTAGTATGGCATAATGTGTAAGTGGCATTGCTTAGAGTGGCATAATGTCTTAGTGGCATTGCCTAGTGTGGCATAATGTGTAAGTGGCATTGTTTAGTATGGCATAATGTGTAAGTGGTATTGCTTAGTGTGACATAATGTGTAAGGGACATTACTTAGTGTGGCATAATGTGTAAGTGGCGTTGCTTAGTGTGGCATAATGTGTCTGGGGCATTACTGTGTGTGGTGTAATGTGTTATAAAGAGCATTACTGTGTGTGGCATAATGTGTAAGGGTCATTACTACGTGGCATAAGGGGCACTACTACAGTGTGGCATAATGTGTATAAGGAATACGACTGTGGCATAACGTAAACAAGCTATGTGTGGCATAATGTGAATGGACTCTGTGCGGCATAACGTACAAACTTCGGCGGCGCCATATTCCCAAACTGTGCTGCTGTTCCCAATCTCTCCCAGTATCCCAGAAAGCCGGTGTAGACAGGGAGCAGTCACGGGAGACGATGGAGCAGTAGCACACTGCAGCAGCGCATCCACTTTCTGCTGGAAATGCCCCCTAGAGTAATGAACAGGGGGCATGTCATGAAGGCACAACCCTTTTAGGGAGTGCGCGCAGAAGAACGCCTTATTTTTACATATTTGCTAATTTTTTTATCTTTCGGGGGAGAGGGGGGGGCGCCAAAGGGAACTTTCGCCCTGAGCTCTACAAGGTCTAGAACATGCCCTGCGTGCAGCCCAATTGGGAAGAAGCACAGAGCTCCCAAAATGGGCACTGCCTTGTCTAAATAGGGGCAGCTGGGATGTATGCATCATGTCCAGTTTCTATTTTATTTAGCACCATACACTCTCCCCAATAATCTCTTCCGTCAGTTATTATGAATAGAATTTCTAAATCATTTATTAAGAAAAAAAGGGATTGTGGGTGGGGTACAGAAGGGGAAGATGGCTGATTTTGAAATGAAAGAGAAAAAAATCCAGTTCCTCATTCCGGATACCACTGCTGCTGACAATGAGGGGGCCACCACCTGAATGATAGAGGAGACAGAACTGTACAGGCCTGGACTGACAGGGTGGGGGGTCCACACTTGTGCAGATGATCTTGGCCACACTGTACATATATATCGATTGCACAGAGTACCACACTGTACATATATATCAGGCTGCACACTGTGCACAGGGCACCACACTGTACATTACAGTACAGTATATACCAGGCTGCACACAGTACCACACTGTACATACAGTATATACCAGGCTGCACACAGTGCCATACTGTACATATATACCACCAGACAGGCTGCAATCCGACCGCACTCCACAACTTCAGCACAGGTCAGAGTGTTGCCCGGCAACTACAGCGTCCGGGCCAGACTGGGCGGAAACTAATTCCCGGAATGCAGAGCAGCCCGGCCGGCCAAAGAGAAGAGAGAGACCCGGCTGCTGGCACCGAGGACAGATCCCCATCCACCATGATCACCACCCAGGTCAGAGCTGGCAGGGGGCACAGACTCCCCCATACTGGGACTGGTAGGGCGTGCTACGACATCAGTACAAGTTCCTACGGATAGGATGAAACAGCCAGTGCATTGTGCTTGCTAGCAGTACACCTGCTGTCTGTCTCTCCTTATTTACTTTATATAGCCTATATATTAGCCTGTTTCTGCATTACACGCCTACAGTTGCAATAACATTGGCTGGAGTAATTAGTGCAATAATTTTAAATCGGTGTACAACTGAAAAATCAGGTTATTACCATTGGAAAATAAGTGTAAAAACTAAAAGCAGAAGCCATTTCTGTTTTACACTGTATAACAGGTCAGATTGGCATGTACATGGTACAAATAAATGTCATGGTAGGATAAGGTGGGGGCCTACATCTCTATTTCCAAGAATGATGTAGTCCTTGATCAGGGTATTGTTGAAAATAAAGGTGATTTAAGTGTAATTAAGGTTAAAGCTAGAGTATTGAGGCAAATGCTATTGTATGTGACACAGGGGTTGTATAGATAACTAACATTATACTTTTATCATGATGTTTTGGCTTTGTAAAAAAGAATAAAAAAATTTGGAAAATGGGGTTTTCCGCTCTTTAGTAATGAATAGTTTTCAAGTACAAAGCTCAATTTCTAATGGTACCTAATGCCTAATGGTCCAGATTTGCCCTTCCTTCCCATGTAGAGCCATCTCTTGTATTTGAAGAGTTGAAAAGCTAAAAAAAAACCTACATATAAACAAAAAGCAGCTTTGTACAAATATGCTGCCAGCAACACTGTACATATACATGTGATTCTGTAAGGTCACTGAGTGCTGTTTCACATTTTGTCAATGCATGGTTATTTGTGTGCAGTGTATATACAGTATCAGTGGTTCTCAAACTCGGTACTGAGGACCCCAAACAGTTCACATTTCCCAGGTCACCCAGCAGGTGCACAGGTGTATTCATTACTCACTGATACATTTTAAAAGATCCACAGGTTGAGCTAATTATTTCACTTGTGATTCTTTGAAGAGATCTGGAAAACATGCACTGTTTGGGGTCCTGAGGACTGAGTTTGAGAACCTGTGTACTATATACTAGCCCGGGTTGAAGTCTGGACCCTGAAGTACACCTGCAGCCTTTATTTTTTGGCATTGTCCTCACCTGTAACCTGGATAACTATGAAATTAGGAGTAAATGAAAGTACAGGCAGATGTATTCTCATATCGTTTGGAATGGGATATATCAGGAGCAGATTGACTTACAGAACAGAAATCAGTATTGCTTCCAAAATCACTTGAGTTTCAGAAATTACTGAACAGAGGGGCTGATTCATCTGCGGACAGATATGCTATCGCAGCTGCTAACATGTTAGCAGCTGTAATATGGTAATGCAGCAGTAGGCATCGCGCCTCCTTCATGCATTACTGATCCGAGCTGTGTCCAAGGACGCAGCATCGGATCATCTGATCCCTTTGCCCGGCTGAGTGACCATGGGGTCACGCAAGCAGGCCACCGCAGATGAGTAAAAGAGCCCAGGAAATCTCCGTCAGCAAATGGAAGTCCTGGCCTCTCCGCCCCCCCATGGTGGCAACATGCCCCCATTTTGGGAAACGGAGGCTGTCGCCGCCCGCTCCTCACCCAGAAACGGCAGCAGACTGTTAATCATAGACAGGCTACTGTCGGATTGCGTGCAGGATCGCAGAACCCGTACTGCGCATGTGTAGATTCCCGATAATCGGGATTCTGCACGATCCCTGCCACTGCGTCCGCAGCTGAATCACCCCCCTGAAATCACTCTGCAGACCAACATTGAAAACCACGTCTACAAAGTTGTGATCAATAGGGGGGAAAGCGGGGACTGCAGTCCCATTCCCGAACAGAAGGGGGCCCGTCCATAGTGGCACTGCGTGGCTGCGATCAATCTCCCCTGCTGTTTTTTATTCTCCATATGCTAAACTTTGCCAGGATCAAAGATTGTGGACTGATTATGCTCTCTTCCACAGTCTGAATGTGAATAGTAGGGAATGGGGGAGAGGGAAAATCATTGCACAGGCAAATATCAGCTGGTGTGTAATACCTCTTTTCCACCAAAAACCCAGGTCCGACCTGGGTTTTTGGACATGGTTCCAACCCTGGTCAGACCCAGGTCAGACACATTTACACTGCACCTTCGATCTGGGTTACTCCCAGGTCAGCCCTGTTCACACTGAACTCAGGTCTGCCCTGCTAAACCTGTGAGGTCATAAAAAGTGGGAGGTGACTGCTCCACAACCACCAATCAGCTAATTTTAGGCATGACCCAGGTCAGATAACCCGGGTTGCACCGTTTACACTGCACCATTACCCGGGTCCATCCTGGGTCCAACCCTGGTAGCTACCTGGGTTAGATTGCTGGATCACTTGACCTGGGTTATATTTCAGGGACCCTTTTACACTGAGCTGCAACCCGGGTAGACCCTGCAAAAACCCAGGTTTTTGCTTTGGTGTAAAAGGGGTATAAGTAATGTAATACCCCTTTCATACTGAAAATGAAATTTCTGGGTAATTCACTTTTACACGGTAATTTGCTAAACAACCCGGGATTGATCCCTATGTGAAAGGGTCATCCTGGGACTAAATTCCTGGGACTTCGACCCAGGTATTTTGCAGGGTCGGAGACCTTGAGAATTGTTTAGCAAATTACCGGGTAAAAGTGAATTACCCGGTAATTTCATTTTCAGTGTGAAAGGGGTATCAGACAGAAAATGGTAAAAAACATGGCATGCAAATGCCATGTAAAAGCCGTTTTTTTGCCACTTTTTGACTGAAAGTGGTATAAAAAGCCACTGTTCCCTGCCCGTAGTGCTATAGCTAGACAATTAACGGGCAGTGGTGGTGCTCACTAGAGTTGAAAACTGTTGTATAGGAAGAGGGAAAGAACTCTGTTTGGGGAGCACTCTTAGAATTGGATAATTTAAGAACAATTTGAGGAATATCCCTGTCACACTTGTCAAAGCTGGATTATTGACTGAGACAAGATCAGTTTAAAATTGGATCGCAGCGACGCCATCTTGCGACTGGCGACAAGACGCCATCTTGGAAATTAGATCGCAAGACGCCAGTTTGCGAATGGCCGCCTAAGCCATTTTAGATAAACTCACACTTTAGTACATGTGGCGATATTACTATTAGCATCATGCGATTGCATTTGTGACCATCGCCATAAGTTACGGCGATTCATCAAAAGCCCATTTCATGACTTTACGTAGTTTGGGTGCTCTGGATAAAGTGTGTGTATTATTATAATTCCCCTTAAGGATATATTTCAGAAATGGCTGTACAGTATGTCAAAATTGGATTGCATTAGCTAAACAGAGCAAATGGCCACGTGACAATAAGCCTGTGTAGACAAGCTTCATGGACATAACATCTGCTCTCACTCCAGGTGGCCCTGCTCAAATACAGCAAGAGGGTCGTTTGTAGCACCTTACATTAGCAGGCTTCCTACAATAAAATACCTTCAAAGCCAAGAGTGTTATCAGAGGTTTGGGTCTTGTAGCTGTGCTAATTTGCATCCACACAGGCCCTGGGAGAACAGACCAGTAATTTGGAGCCTGAAAAGGGTGGGGGCTGCTGGGGCATGAGCAAGTCATGGAACTATAATGCTCAGCATTCCACACTGCTAGGTGTTCTCATACACACATTAATACGCACAATTGCGCTGTTAACTAGTCGCATATTAGCTAATGCATAAGATCCTGTATGAAAACGCTGAATATTAGCTTCATGCACACGCATCTGCCCCAAGTTAACTAGCGTCTTTACATCAAACCCCACATACTCACACATTACATATTCACATACAAGGTTCCATAAGCTTTAAGGTATAAGATTCAAGTATGCCCATTTACTATAATTGCTATGAAATAAAGATTATTTCGTAACTAAGGTTTTATACGTGATAAGTAAGCCATGTTTGGTATTGTACTGATGCGGACTCATTTTACAGTATTCCGGTAATATCGATGGAGAGATCGCAACATGCATTCTCAACTTATGGACCGCAGAGACTTCAAGCAATAAAATGTACATTATATGAACAACTGTTAGGATTTGCATGGGGCGGGAAACCAGATACCACCAGTTGTTAGAGGCTGGATCGTGTCTATTTGAACCAACCTGTTAAATGCCTTGTAACATATGCCCTCTCCTTTAGGACCAATGGTATTAGCAACAAACTTCTCTATTGTGTTGTTTATTTCTGGGGGGTATAAATATGTGTGCTCTGACCCTGGGTTCCTAGTCTTCATGCTGAATGCTGATTGACGAGGGGTTTCTTGCTGATGCCTAACATCGGGACCAGAGAGCGCTGCGTATGTATAATTGTACTTGGGTCTGTACAATCCCTTTGCGCTAAGATTATATGAGGATCATAGCGTGTAACTGCTGTACTTTTACTTGAATAATACTTTGTGCTTTGGAACCACAGATAGGTCTGGAGTGTTTATTTACTGTATGACTGCGTACGCAAATTACCGTCATCCTTAGAGGTTTATAGGCAGGATATTAGAAGGTATAGGCAGGGGTATATAGAGGTTCAAAGGCAGAATCCTTACACTGGGGGGTTAGGATTAAGCACCCCTAAGGGAGGATTAGGGTTAGGGGGGAGAGGGTTAGGGATAGCCTTTATACTTACCCTGTCGGGATCTCCATATGCCGGCCTTCCGGCGGTGGTATTTCATCCGCCGGGCTGATGCCCAGTGGTATAACATACCGATTCCATTTATATAGTGCACATATATTCCGCAGTGCTTTTCTGAGAATATTTTATTACCCACATCATGAAGATCAAAGTTAGCTGATGCTTTACATCTATATGGTCATTTTTCTTTTCTTTTCTCTCCATGACATTATAGCTCAACGGCGACATCTTGAAACCACAGTTCTTGGAGCAACTGAACTATTTGAGAGATAAAAGCAAATCATTGGTGGAAAAAGAGAAATGTGAACACTTGGCCACCTGTCTTCTAATATCTTCCAAATTAGGTGGTAGCGAGAAGCCTCCCAGAACCTTAGACAGGACTCCGAAGAGACCCAAGACAGCACTGGCTTCTCTAGGTTGGTGAAATCTGAGCTGTGAGTGTGGCTCTAGCAGTAAACTTAGCAAACAGCCCTATTTGGAATTAATAGCTAAAAGGTGCACAACAGCTTGTGCCTGATGCTGAGCTGAATACAAGATGGCTGTAATTGCTCATTTATTGCGTGCACCAAACTAAATGGGTTTATTCATCTGTATGCAGCGTTTGATACTCGTCAACCTCCTCAGGGCGCACTTGACCACTTTATGCAATTGATATGCATGTATTCCTGGAAAGCAGGGACGTGCAGTCAGGGTAGGCAGTTGAGGCAGAGTCTCCCATATTATACTTGTGCGATTTGATATAAAAATGAATTGAATAATACAAAGAAGATATTTATAACTTATAAAATCTTTTTTGTTAATTGTAATAATTTTTATAGTTCACACTCACCAGCTTTGTGGAGCTTTCTGGGACTGCAGGGAGAGGAGAGATGAGGCAGCAACAGCTCAGTCTTGCTACATAGTCAGACATTGCTTGCAGAGCTGGGTAAGGGGACAAACCATGGGCAGTAGGCTGCACAGAAAGAGAGCTAATAGAGGCATGCCTCTGAGTATGGGGGTCGTGCCTTCATCTTGGATGTGTCATGTGACTAGGAAGTGCACTGCAGTGTTTAGAGATCAGAGATTGGAGCTAAGATAGCAGCAGTAAGAGAAGACACAGTGATGCAGGTAGAAGAATCAATGGACACTGAAGTTTAATGTAGTGAGGAGAGAGTTACATTGAGTAGGGGGTGAGCCAGGCTCCCAGCACTCAGACCCATCTCCATGTGTCCCTCCCCAGCCATTGACCTCACCGCACATCACTGCCGGAAAGCGTATATATACGCCTACATCCAACTCTGCTTATCCCACAATTCCATTGACACCCACGCAATGAATTTTGCCTATGTGAGAACATCCAATTACAGCCCAGTTTTTCCTTCTCATTTGCCAGCTGAGATGCAGTTGAAATGTAATATAACTCCACATTGCTCATACAAGCATATTCTTGTTTATGGAAAATGCTCAGTGCAAATATACACTAGCGATACCCCGCAAGTAGGCCTATGTCCAACTCAGCATCAATTCATACCTTTAAAAGTATGTAACTTATAATAATATATATCGGTGTCTTAGAAAATAGCTGGTGCCAAATATTCCAAGCACCTCAAAACACCTTGGGTAAAGTAAAGGTCTTACTTGCCTACTCTCCCAAACAGGCTTGAGGCTTACGAAAAATTGTGCGGCACTCCAGGCCTCATAAAAGAGTGAGCAAATCTCCCGGAGCCTGCCGTCACCCGCCAGCAGCCACGTACAGACCGAGTGAATGTTGGCGCGATGATGGGATTGTTGCCTTGTTCCGGCTTCACTATTGTTTCCGGTGGAAATGGAAGGTTCAGGAAGACAGCAACACAGTGATATAAATGCACAATACACACACAGTTTAAGTTAATCAAGTAAAAGGATTTATTGGTACTTAACTTCGATTTCTAATTAATTCCGATAATGGTACATTACAGCACAATCACACCTGGGAGCCATGGACTATTACAATAGGCCAGATGGTACACCGGACCCAGCACTTTCTGCAGTCAGCCTGGGAGACGGGATTTAAGGCTACAGACTTCCGCATTTTACACCTAATTTAGGGCTCCTAACAAAAACCAGATACAGACTATATATCTTATATGGTCATAATCAAATATTAACAATAGGTGGCAGCATTGCCTCAAATATAGTTATGGGTGCAGTATTATAACAAATGACATTGGCATTTATATGTTCAAGGCTCATTGCTTTCTACAGTGACTATCACACAATTCTAGTCAAAATATATAAGTAAGGCACATTCCTTTGAGAATCATATCAAAGGGCACCTTCTAATAAAACAATATAATATATGGTTAACATAATTGAATATTAGTATCAATCTGCATACAGTAGCTATATTAGTAGAAACACATTCTAATTACATTATTACAATCACTAATATATGCAATAAAAGTACTCTGAACAGTTTAACAGCAAAATAGCACAACAGCCATTTTGTTTGTATCAACTGTCACAACTAAGCTAGTAATCGTGGCAATTGCATCATCACGCCCAACGGATCGCCTACTTTCCTGCTATTCGCCAACTCTCCTCTTCCCCCCGAAGCCCAGCAGCGGAGGAGTGACAGACGACCAGTGAGAGAGCCAAGTCTTATAGGAGAGGTTCGCACATCGGAAGGACCAGGAGAAAAATTCCCCAAGAGGTCACCATATCAACAATAGCTAAAAGGGACCCACAAACAGGCTCACAAGGGTAAGTAACAGTGCAGGCTCCGAGTGAGAATACAAACAGGGCACCATCAACAAGGTTGGATAGTTATATCGCATAATTGAGATGGAGAGCAAGGAGATGTGCGTCCTACTCCCTGCTCGTCCCGGTCATGGCCTAACACAATTTTTGGATTTACAAGTGGGACATCGACTGTGCCCTATCTCAGTGATTTTTGTTAGACTTTTGCAGCTTTAATCTGTCTAGGGTTGCCACCAGTGCAAGATTACACTGGACAGACCGGAAATCATGACATCTGTTCAGATTCCGTAGTCTTATTAATCCCGTATGGGCCATATACGGAAATGTAAAATAATATTTTAATCACAACCTTGCAAGTCAAGAGTGATTCACAGATCGGGCAGCCCTCTCTGCTCTTTTCTGTTCTGCTGACTGTTCCTTACAGGTATCTCGGCGTGCACTGCAGTCTGCTGCTGCCTAGTTGCTCAATGCTCACACTCAAAGAGCCTTTGCAGTTTTGCTAGTGGCACGGTTCGGCTATGTTTCGGACCCTCATCTGAGTCACTGAGAAGAAGCCAAGGTGTATTGCTAGGAGTTTGAGTTGGCCGACTCGGTGCATTGGTGCAAAACCAAAGCGATAGCTCATACAAGGGCCGATATAGAGTTGCACTCCAACTACACACACATTGTGTGCACAGAACTGAATGCGGACGTTCGCTCATATGTCAATTTGTAAACCTCTATGCAACCGCTCCTTTCCCATCCATACTCTTGGTTAAATAGTCTTCATCATTATCAGTGCCCTTGTACCAGTCCTATCTTTGGTGCAAGAGGTCTGCCTGAAATCTAATGAATATCTTTGTTTGCACAACTCAGCATAGCCCACAATTGCGTCTTCATCTCCCCACCATTGACGCACCCTCACTTAAACTAGCCTTCTTGCGAATGCCTCATTAGTACCCAGTTATGCCCATTCACCCACAGTTGGAGATGTTGCTGAGAACAGAACAACTGCGCCCATAGATGTGTATGCTCGTCTACAGAGCATGTGCTCTGCGTGCAGTGAATCGGCTCCTCTGTGCCTCTTGTACAGTAAATGAGATCCAGAGGGTCAAACAAGTCCTTTTATCCATGGAGTTGTAATTATTTGATCATTAATGATAAATATATGATAGTCAGAAAACCATTAGAGGATAGCTATTTTACTTATCACAGATTGTACCTAATTTTCGGCTTTAATTCATAACCCATATTTTTCCTGTTGTCTAGGAGGAAAAGTATGGGATCCATATGAAACAACAAGGAACCGGGACTACCCAAATAAAGTTTGCTCACCAGCAGTAGCTGTACGGTAAATCACATATAATATAACTTTTTATAGGTTTTTTTTGTTATGTCTGAATGAGTTTGTACTTGGCAATCAGCTCAGACTTCAGCACCTAATGTCATTGACGTATATAAGTCTGTGTATTACTTAGCTGAATAATATACATGACACAGCAGGAGTGTTATACGTCATGTGAACAGGAGATTCCTCCCAACACTTCTACCACAGGACAGGGGGTCAGGGCTCCCAAATCTGGACTGTCCAGCCAAAATTGGGACACAAGAGAGGTACAGTATTCCACTGTAAGGACCTCATTCAGAGTTGGTCGTAAGTGGCCGCTCGGTCGTACGCATCCGATGTTTCCAAACCACGCATGCGTACGGTTAGTTGTGCGCATGTGAGTACGAGACCTTGCGATCCAAAATGCTGTCGATCGTACGGCTTACGAGCAGGAAGTGGCTTCCGACAGTTGATTGACATGAAAGGACGTTTGTGGGTGTTGACGGGGGTGGTGGTCTAAAAACGCAGGTGTTGCTCACCGTTTTCAGGGTGTTTCAGGGGCATACATAAATTTACTGCTACGACCGACATAGAAGGCCAGAAGTAGTAAAACTTCACTCTGCGAGCAGGTTAGAGGCCTGGCTGATTGTACAGCTTGAGGTTGGGTATGTGCTCTCTCAAGCCCCAGAGTACAATCGATACTATCGAATGTGACTGATGTTATGTTTGATGTTTCTATTTTGTGCCACACAATGCAAGCAGCTAATAATCGGTTGTTGAAGATAATAACACTGCTAATTGGTTTGTAATTGATTCAGTTGCGTTAGCATTAGCAAATAATAAGAATAAATACATTTCATGGGGATGGCTTATTCTATGCGTTTTTTTGTTAATTTTTGGTGTAATTTGCACCAAATTCGCAACCATAAGAAGAAAATTAACATACAGCGACTGACAACGACTGACAACGATTGACTCGATCACTAACTGCTATCACTCGCTAGCTAGAGGAGGTGCTTTGTTCATGTATGGGCGTCACTTTGGTTGGAATCGCCGGCCGTGCGATTGTTTCTTTTTCTGATTCTCAATCATTAGGCGTACGACCGAGCGCCTGCTTACGACCGACTCTGAATGAGGTCCTAAGACCTGAGGTCAAACACCAAAAACATAAAGCTTTCCTTTGAAGAGCTTATATGCTCCCTAGCGCACCACAGCTATTTTTCTTTTGGGATACTTTTTATTAATGTTCCCCACTGGGCACCACATTCTGAAAAAGCAGTATGTGGTCTTTAGTTAGTTACTTTCTCATGGAAATATTGTCAATGGTGTATTGCAACATCTACTTTACACAGATGTGTCCTCACTCGTCTTTGCAGCAGTCGCGCCAAACTGCCCCTCTAGGCGCGCTTGGTCCCTTCAGACTCTGCTAGCGCCGGGCGTCTCTTTTGCAGAAAATGCATTTATGTCACAATGCAATGCGACTAGGACGCACCAGGAGACTGTGCTGATTCATTTGATACGTGATGCTTGCATATCTGTGTGCAATTGAGTCTCAACTAGCATGCAAAGTGCTGCAATGTAATGGCCGCAGCTTTCTTCCACGCCAAGTTCCCTATACAGACTCAGTCGCACACAGATATACAAGTGTCACATATCAAATGAATCAGCACAGTCTCCTGGTGTGTCCTAGTCACATTGTGACTTACACATTTTCGGCATAAAAACACACCTGACGCTAGCATAGTTGCGCAGGACCTGATGGCTCATAACGCCAGGCATATCGCGCTGCATGGCTTATTGAGGCTAGATGAACAAGAACACATCTGTATCTGTATGAACTCATACATAGACGTACTAGTTACATACTGTTTATCCTCAGCATGCTCAGCACTGTATGCACTGTATCCTGCATGTATTTGTCAATTGATTTAAAAGACTACAGGTTCAGTCATTCAATCAAGATGTCATCAGTAAGGTCATCCGATAGGGGTCAGTCTGTGTCAAATCCATCCTCACGTTGTACTCTACAGCGTCAGATGTCTATTATGAAGCCACTAAAAGATAGAAAACACAGCACATGATTCCCAGTACTCCATGGGGTAAAATTGCTGTCAGCAGTCCAGAAACACACAAAGATATATAACCCAGTGGTGCTCTGATCAATGAAAACTTTATAAGGTTAGTATTTCAGTGCAGTCACAAACACGTTCACCAGGACATTGATCTATTCAAGTTTTGCATTGGTCTGAGTGCTGTGGGATCATTTATCTTTGTCTGTCATGACGTGCCAGCTACATGCAGAGTCTCATTTGTGTCCCTCTTGTGTTTATCTCGTAGTCCTAAGACCTCTAAGAGCTACAGGAATCCATACTATCTCTGTGACCCTGTGGGAATAAGCATGTACAGTAACGAGTTTTGCTGGAAGCAGTATTCCAAACCAGAGCCTATTAGAGCCGCAACAGCTTCAGGGGCCAGGAATAACAGACCGCATCCTGATAAGGTACTGTATATAATGTATATCTTGTTGCTATATGGAAGTTTTTTTATTTATAACCTTTACAATATGTATGAACAATTGCAGTCCACGTGGGAAGCATATTTCCTGTACCCTGTAAAGCATTTTTAGTATTTGCTGTTGATGGAGCGTCCACTGCAAATATTTTTTTAAGCCATTCTGAGTTAGGATATATAAATTTTTTGAATGCACGCGATATATCTGTGTGGTAATAAACAGGTCCGGTCCTTGTAAAGTCAGCAACTGTCATCAAAAAACACCACATTAGTCTCAAACAATGTTTCAAGGTACGGTGTCGTTCTTCATTAGTTGTAACATGAGCGTCTCTCATCCCCGCGCATTACTTGTTCCCATGCACGGTTACAGGACTTTTTTCGGACTTCACCCACCCTGTGGAATGCCCTCCCATGCACAATAATACTTTCCACTAGTTTCCAAACATTCAAGCGTTCTCTGAAAACTCACCTCTTCAGACAAGCTTATCAGATACCAGGACTTCCCACCTAACCTCTTTATAGCTCCCTATCTAACTCTCTTCTTATAGTAAACACCTATCACATCTTCTTCTCTTTCTTCAAATTAACATCCTCCTAACCCTAGGCCAATTTACCAGTGTGATTAGATTATACAGCCCACCAAGAACATCTGCAATCGGGCTGGACCAATTTGCAATATGTAGCACCTATCCTTGTGTATCAACACCTATTTCCCTATAGATTGTAAGCTTGCGAGCAGAGCCCTATTACCCTTATGTATGTATGTATGTATGTATGTATGTCTTTTACAACCCAGTATAATGTTAATTCAAATTGTAAAGCGCGACGGAATTTGTTGCGCTATATAAGAAACTGTTAATAAATAAATAATAAATAATAACATTAACTACACTCCAATGCACTTCTGCTATGCTTAGTATGTGACCATGAATGTATTTTTTAAAGTTGCTCTCCCAGAACGTCCATACTTCAGAATTATTGCTTGAGCGATTTTATGCTGTAAGTTGCATATAGATTTGCCACAGTGTTATTTAAGTCACTGCTAATGAGATGCATAGAGATTTGCCACAGTGTTATTTAAGTCACTGTGAATGAGATGCATATAGATTTGCCACAGTGTTATTTAAGTCACTGCGAATGAGATGCATATAGATTTGTTACAGTGTTATTTAAGTCACTGCTAATGAGATGCATAGAGATTTGTTACAGTGTTATTTAAGTCACTGCTAATGAGGTGCATAGAGATTTGATACAGTCACTACTAATGTTTAGTAAGTCATTGTTACCGTCAGACTTTTGCAGTCTGGAAGTTACCTCATGAGGAGAAAGGGATCGCCCTGGACAGCCGCTCACCTTGGATTAAGACACCAACAAGTGAAGAGGTGAAGAAGATAATGAGGTCCCAGTATCTCTCCACATATAAAGGGGACTATTTAGGAATACCACAAGGTAGGTTCAAGCAAGTCATTAGCTAAGAAAAGCACCAATGGGATGTTGTGTCATTGCATACTTCATTCACAGCTTGTCTGCATAGGTCCTCTGTATGGTTGTGGTATAGAAGATAGACACCAGATGTAAGACAGGCAATAAGTCGACAGGGTCAAAAGGTCGACGTGGAAGAAGGTTGCCAGGTACAAATGGTCACCATGGTCAAAAGGTCGACACACAAATGGTCGACATGTTTTGTTTTCTAACCCTAATCTTCACCCTAACCCCCTCTCCTGGTGCCTGACCCTAACCGTTCCTTCTAGTGCCTAACCTTCTGGTAAGTGCCAAACCCTAACTCTCCCTCCTGGTGCCTAACCCTAACTCTCTCTCCTGGTGCCTAACCCTAACTCTCCCTCCTGGTGCCTAACCCTAACCTTTGGGGTAAATGTCTTGAGGGGTATTTATCAAAGAGACAAATAAAATTGTGAGCGATAAAGTATTAACAAATCAGCTCCTAAATGTCATATTTCAAACTTAGCCTTTAAAATGTATGTTAGAAACTGATTGGTTGGTACTTTACCTCTCTCAATTGTATTTCTCTCCAAGCTTTGATAAATACCCCTCTAACCCTAGCCGTCGGTGTAAATGCTTAACCCTAACCCTCCGGTAAGTGCCTAACCATAACAAAACCCCAAAACATTTGTGTGTTGGTCATCTCCGTGTCAACCTTTTGACCATGTCGACCATTTGTACCCGTTGACCACCTTCCATGTCGACCTTTACTGTTTCGACCTTTTGTCCCTGTCGACCTATTGCCTGTCTAACATCTGGTGTCTATCTAGACATTGTCAACCTTTTAACTGTCTATCATAGTCCAGATACCCCACTGCCTAGCTCTGACAACTCTATAGGGCATTTATAGTGCTTTATTTCTGATGGAACTCCACAGCACCTTTTTGTTATTTTTTTCTATAAAGAGTATGAATGTCAAAATAAAACAATGTCACAATTCAACAAATGTGTACATTGTTTATTCACAATTTGTAATTACATTGCTGTGGTTATATATACCAGAGGTTACCAAACTTTTTTGAATCATGGCGCCCTAGACTAACAGCATTGTTTTTTCGGCACCCCTAAGTCAAACGTTTGTTATTGAGAAATTCAGGAAAAATGTAGTAAAGTGAAGTGAATTGTGCTTTCCTGTCATCCTTAGGGTCAGTTATGTGGTGGTGGTGGACAGGTTTGTGCTTCTGTTTGTCCATATATTTACATTACATTGACCAGAAATAATTTGATTTGGTTCTGGACCACCAACCTGAGGCGCCCCTGCAAGTGTCCCGAGGCACCCCAGGGTGCCACGGCGCACAGTTTGGGAACCACTGATATATACTATGAAGTTTAACAAACAAAAAAATAGCTTAAACAGAGTAAAAAGTGTAATTAAATGGGGAAAAGAGAGAGGGAAAGAAAAGAGAGTGAATAAAATAATAAAGTAATTAAATTAGAAGAGCCAAAAAGGGTACACAAAGTAAAGTATTTCCACATGAATGTCACAATATCGGCTGTTGGTTGACAAAAAATGGGTCAACTCATAATTACAGTACAAATGGACATACAGTATGAGGGTGTGAGGATGTGAGGGGGGCAAAGAGACTGAGGCTGCAGCCAATATAACTATTCCGTATTCTCAAATATTTCCCAGATAGAAGCCTGTGTCTGGATTGGCAGCTTTTCCATATATTTGCCACATTTCTTGTATCGAAGGTGGCGAACCTTCGTTCATGACCGAGTATCTCCTACAGAGCAGTTTTCCATTCTCCTACAATCGGGGAAGATCGGGCTATGCAATGTCGTAAAATAATTTGTTTGGCTGTAGTAACCGTTAGAAGGGGTATATTATTTTTATTATTACCAGTTATTTATATAGCACACACATATTCCGCAGCAATGTACAGAGAATATCTTACCATTCATACCTGTCCCTGCCCCAGTGGAGCTTACAATCTATATTCCCTACCACATGCTCACACACATACACACTATGGTCAATTTTGTTGGGGACCAATTAACCTACCAGTATATTTTTGGAGTGTGGGAGGAAACCGGAGCACCCGGAGGAAACCCACGCAAGCACAGGGAGAATATACAAACTCCACACAGTTAGGGCCATAGTGGGAATCGAACCCATAACCTCAGTGCTGTGAGGCAGTAATGCTAACCATTACACCGTCTGTGCTGCCCCTAATAATGCTGTACCTGTATCCTAAGAGGAGAAGTCAGCAAAAAGAAGGGCTTCCGCGGTCAAGGAAGTCTGAGTCAGAGAGTGGCACTCAGATCATCAAGACGTTTATCCCAGAACCTGCAATGCCAAAAGTTAAGATATATCGTAGTATGGGGTCAATGACATTTAAGGCAATCTCCAAACAGACAGGGCCTGATTCAGAGGTGGCCGCTAATGAGATTGTACGCAACACGGCTGCAAAAATATGCTAATGGTTGCAAAGATCAGCCAAGCATAGAGACGCCCACTGCTGCCTTATCTGCGTACAATGTGGCATACCTATGTAAATATTGGTAACATCGACGCACATCGAGCAGCCATCTTGCCCTTGCGGCAGGTCTGACCAACCGCGGACACTGCAGCTCTCCTGGCACATTGAGAGCTCTCATTCTGCAAATTAAATCTCAATGGCTAATTTATGCACGCCCATGAAACGGCGATCAAACGGTCAGACACGCCAGCTTTTTTTGACCACCCCCCTGTTACGACCCCCAAACGCTGACTACCTGTCACTCAGTTTGCGAGTGAATCCTCTGTGCTACGTAGTCGCAAAATAATCTCGCCATGTGTGCATTGCGACTTGTGGCAAACAATCGCTTTATCTATGTACATATCGCCATTGTGCCCGTTTCTTAATTAGGCCCAGAATCCACAAAGTATGATCTGTGGACATGAGAGACATAAGTTCTATTCAAAACCCTCAAGTGAGTCTCGTAGAGGGAGGCCGACTTAAGGGCTGGCAAAATATTGGCAATATGTTTTTAGAGCAGATTCAAAATCTACTAATTCCAGTATCTCAGTATGCCATGCCTTGGAAATGTTAGATCATAATATAGTGTCAGATTAAATTAGATCTTGGTAGAGATATCGGATTGGTGAGGACTTGAGTTAAGGTATTTGGAATTTGAGTGGTAGAGAAAGGGTCATCTAGAGAGTGAATGTAGTGACGGGATTGTAAGAACATAAAACAGTGCAAGCGGGGGAAGTGAAATATATCCCGGAGTTGGGAGAAGGAACAATGATGGTCCCCTGGGTCGAATACCTCTTTTATAGACAGGATTCCTGGTAGAATTTTTATTACATAGAACTAGTTCCTGAAATATGAAGAAATCAGTTAAATAATTTCAGAAATTAATAAAATAAGTAACTGAAAGTTATGGAAGTTACTATAAATATCAACTTGTGACATTAGCAGAGTACTCTAAACTCTACATTAGTGGCGTAACAAAAGCATTTGCTTCAGAGCCGTAGTTAAGGTGGACGCCAGCAGGGGCTCAGAGGGAACCCCAGAATACAAGCCTAAGGCACTCAGTATTTGTAGTCTGGGCAGTACATTGTGTTAGAACTGCACACAGCTATAACACAGCTCTTCCCAATGTGGGAAGGGGGTGAGTGGGGTGCGCTTCTTCTCTGAGTGGCATTTCAGTAGATACCTTAACTCCGGTAAAGTTCCACCACTGAGAGTATCAGTACCTTTTTTCTGAGTACTGGTAACTTTTGTCATAGGAAAAAAAAACACACTATTTTTTACATTATTGATTTTATTAAACAAAGTAGAGAGATATTTAAACCCATAGGTGCGGACTAATTAGTCACCTCATCGCTGCTGTAACAGGAGTCTGTGCCACCTTTAAGTAGATGCATAAAATATAAGGGAAATAAAAAACTTCACAATGCTCTTAGATGAATCTAGTATAATTAAGGGCCTGATTCAGAGATGGACTCCGTGCACACAGCAGCTGCATCTTTTGGACCCCCCCGTTTTCAAGAACCCTGCCCATCACCGCTCCTTCCCCACCCCTAAATGGGGAACCTGAGGCTGCCATAGCAGTCAGTGATCAGCACATGTGCAGGATCTGTACTGCGCATGTGCTGATCATTAAACATCAGGCCCTAAATTTATTATTATTATACAAAAGGAAGAGACCCTTAAAAAGCTTTCTCAATTAAACACAATGGGAGTTATATATAGGTTCCGAGTTGACGGAATCGACGTGATTCCGCTAAAGCGGCAATCAGTTATAAGGCATAATCAATGGCAAACTCTGGAAAATCACGCTGGTTCCTTCATCCCCTGGTCCATCTACATATAAAATGAACCACTCAGAATAAACATAAAAAAATAATTATTCTAAATGTAAATCATTTGGACCATATATACTATGTAGATGCTGGATATGATTATAAACACATTGTAACGGAGTCTCTAAGATGAAAATGTTTCATTCCAAGTGGCCAGGAATGGTTCACATCTCATTGGCGGCAATATGCGTGCAGAATTTAAATCAATCTAATGCAGGGAATTCATTTAGCTATGAGTTAATAGCAGCAGTTGTAGAATTAGCTTATAACAATATACTTGCACATGCAGAACTCCACCAGCTCCGTCTTAGAATCTGTGATCCGCTATAACTGGAGCTTCCCAAAAGTGTGCTCCGTTAAGCTGGCATGTTAGTAGGGGTATCACTTGTCGATATATCGTGTCACGTCGGCCCTGCAGCACAGCCAATGCCAATATATCTTGCAGATATATTAATACATCTAGCTGTGTGTACTCGTGGGCGACTACCCGTTCACAACTGGATGGGCAAATTTAAATGCCCACATAGTTGTGATGTCAGGCGATTGTTAAGTGTGTATAGATTACAAATCGTCCAGACCGTCTGTTGATCGATTCGTCGTTAATAGTGTGTGCCCAGAGTTATTTATTTTGTTTGTTACCAGTTATTTATATAGCGCACACACATTCCGAGCGCTTTACAGAGAATATCTGACCATTCACATCAGTCCTGCCCCAGTGGAGCTTACAATCTATATTCCCTACTACATGCACACACTAGGGTAAATTTTTGTTGGGGACCAATTAACCTACCAGTATATTTTTAGGGTGGGAAGAAACCGGAGTACCTGGAGGAAACCCACGCAAGCACAGGGAGAATATACAAACTCCACACAGTTAGGCCCATCTAGGGAATTGAACCCACAACCTCAGTGCTGTGAGGCAGTAATGCTAACCATTACACCATCTGTGCTGCGTGTCAGTGAAAGCTACTGCGTTGTCAGAGGTTGTCAGCCAAAGAGGCCATGTTCAGACAGAGACACCGCACCTGCCGTAGGGCTAGTGCAAGAGCGGATGGTGCGCCGATGTCGACATGTCTGGAATCACCGGCAGTAGTACAGCGTTCCGAGATGCTGAAAGTGGGCATCTCAGGGTTTGCTCATTCATACCCTGGCTAGCGCACAGGGGGAAGGCAGAAAGTAGAATTTGCATATTATCGCCACCGTGGCTCCACACAAAGACGCAGCTGTGACTGCGTGCACCTCTGAATCGGGCCCAATGCCTCTTCAGGAGTAAAGAGAAGTTAATGAAACCTGAGTGCGGATGTCCCTGGCAGCCACGTTGAAAGCCTTATGCTAATGTCAGTATGCAACCATCCTCATTCAGAAGGCCGCGTCACCCGCCACCTGCAGCTGCAACAGTAATCATTGGTACCGAGACTTACACTACCCCATGCTGAGTGCAAACATCCGGCCTAAAACAGGCATCTTCTCATCCCAAACAAGCACAGAAGTCGCCTTACCCACACATGACTCTCCCACTAGACTGATCTGATCTGTGTGTCAGTATGGTGGCCGCCCAGAAAAGCCTATTTCTCAGAGAGAGAGAGGTCCAGCCTCTGTCCATTTGTGTACGCATGGTGCAACGCTGGTGCAGTCAGCAAGTACCCGCTGAATGTCTCCGCTTTTGGACAACCGACTTCCGGCACCAATATTTCTAAACCAGTGAAGCTTTCTGGTTCTATAAAGGTGGTGTATGTGTGGGACAGAGGGCTAGAGTGAGTCTCTGAAAAGTCCATTTCTTTATATGCTTTTTTATTTTAATATTTGTGGGAGATTTATTTTTGTATTGTCTTGATAATTACTCAGACGAGATGACAGTAGGGTGTGGGGTGGATCTCATTACCTTCTTCAATATTGATATACGAATGGCTATCAGAGATATAAGGATTGATGGCTTTATTTATGCCTGTAACCACCATGTTGCTGACTGACAGCGCTGACCTCATTGTACAGTGATTTGTTACTCTGCCTGTCTGTGTGATATTACATGCAGGTTATCAAGTAAAATATGCCATTGATACTACACCAAACTGGAGAAAAGAAATTCCACAGCCTTTGGCCACCGAGTCACGGTTTCATTATCAAGTCCAGCCACGTGCTCCTGAACTGGACGATTTCACTCACAAATATGGATGTTACTCAACTCGGCGTCTTCCATCGAAGGGAGTAGGTAAGACTTTGCTGACTTGGTTGAATATTGAACAAGTTGAAGGCGATTGGACACCACATTCTTTGTGCATGAGTTTGACCAGAACCTCCCATCACTACTTGGTGCCATCAGAACCATCCCCCTGATTAATAGAAAATTTCTCTCTAGTCTTTTTTTTTTTTCTTCGTTTTTTTTTCTTCTCCAAAATTAGGGCTTAGTTTACCTTTATTAATATCCTAAATGAACCATGAGCACAATTTTTATAAATTGTGTCACTTTGTGCGTAATAATGTTTTTACTACATTCTTCAAACTGTGCTTCAAACTGCTGTTTCCGGCAGCGGCACAATTGGAGGGTGCAGGTTTCATCCCACTAAAAGTATTAGATGAGATCTGACCTCCATCACCTCATAAATGGTGGAATGGTCATATCCTTTTGCTGGTAGAAAAAGTGTACCCTTCCCCCACACCATTTATATAAATGATATTATGTTGCCCGACAAATGTAAACCTCAGATTTACAAATTGGTGGAAAAGTAGGTGCTTTATCTATACTCAGTGAGGAATGTAAACGGCATAAACTGTGGCACCCCCGCAGATATCAGAGTCTTAGTTGATGATACCAGTATTACAAGGTATATTTGTGCATAGGAAGGCATTTGCAGTAATAGCTTTGCAATTTAGTAAGTGATCCTTTAAGTCTGTAACTTCCTGTCTGTCTTTCCTCTTCCCCAAATCATGACATTTATCCACTAAGACTTGCATTAGAACTACAAATGCCAGCATGCTCTTGCATCCTGCTGGAACCTGTCATTCCAAAATAGTACACAACTGAAAAAAACAAACAGTTGAACACAACTATGCTGTAATTACATCCGCATGAGGTGCACATAACTAAATGCAGATATTCATACAGATCTATATGACCGCACCGCCCCTATCCATACGCATATGTACATATTCTACGTAGCCTGCAATTAATTTGGCACGTCCTGTAGTGTTGTGTGTTTTACTGGCCGCCTTAGGTTTACACCTACATTGGGATGGGCCTACTCTAAAGCAGTCTGTAAGGCTAATTCACAAAGCTGTAAAGCTTTAGCCCATGTAGTGCAGATGCCATATTTTTCACGGTGGTGGTGTAATACATTGCTTATTATGTTTGCATGTCGGCTCAGTATATTATTTGCTGAATGCATACATGGGTCCAGGAAAGACAAGAAATTAAATGACATCCATGGCACATTTCTCTATTACACTGTACCACTGAGTTTTATACGGGATCTAGTCAGGATGCCGGCGGCCAGAATCCCGACACTGAAAGCCCGGCATGGGACTAAACATAGGCGTCTAAATACAGACAGGTATCATTAGCTCCACGCCGAAATCCCCACGCCCGGCATACCGAACGTAGGTAAGCCGGGCGTCGAGAGCTGTTAGCCGCAAGGGGTGGGGTTGGGGGGGGGGTTAGGTTTAGGTACCTCTGGGGGGACAGGGTTAGGCACCCACCTGGGAGGGTTAGGGTTAGGCTAGGGAAAGGGGGGGTTAGGCTCCACCGGGGGGAGGTTAGGGTGCGGGGAGGGGGGGTTAGGGTTAGGCACCACGGGGGGGCTTAGGGTTAGGCATCACCCCCGGAGTTTTAGGGTTAGACACCCCCAAGGGAGTGTTAGGGGGTGAACAGGGGAGGGTTAACTATACTTACCAGCTGGCATCAGGATTTTATGCTGTCTGGCTTCTAGTGTTGTACGTACCCAACCCGTTTTATACACCCACAAAATAAACTGATTTTTACATGTCTTTGGAGGTGGAAAAAATTGGGTGTCAACGTACAGTATACTATCAATTAATTGCCATTTCCACCAGGTGCACTTTTTCCAAGACCAATTTCTCTGCTCTTCGGGGCTGATTCAGAGTATCTGTACTGTGCATGGGCAGATCTCCTTATGCAAGTTCGCTCACACTGCCCGGACGCCGCAGCCTGATTGACAGACCGCCGACGTTTGGGGGCGGTGTCGGGCAGTGTCCCAGAAAATAAGGGAGTGTTGCCCCTGTTTTTTGGGCCATCTTGAGTAACCTGATAACCGATGGTCAAGCAGAGTGATCCGATGCTGCATCCTCTGACGCAGCTGCGGATCACAGAAGCCGCCAATAGATGTCTATTTACACAAGGCACCTGCTGTGCCGTTAGCATATTATTGCACAGCCAGTGCATACATAGTCACTGCAGCTGTGCAATAGCTAAATCGGCCCCGTAACTACAACTAAATATAGCACCTAAAAGTACAAATGTGGAATTGTTATATCCTACTCCAAGTTCCAACAATATTTATTTAACACATGAATGAGGTCCAGTGAGATTTTAGGAAACATTGTACATTTTAGATGATATTTTATTTTGCCATCATGCTTCTTTTTCTTCTTCATCTTCTTCTCCTTCTCTTTCCTCTTTCTTCTTTCTTCTTCATATCCAAACGCGATAATCAGTAACAAAATACAGCAAACATAAACGTGTGCATAAAAATAAAAACTGCCAACACACAAATGTATGTTTAAAGGGGAACCCAGAGGTGAGGATGGAAGACGGAAACACGCGGGCATCACGCTTATTCTTGTTTTGGCTGTTGTCCCGCAAATGGTCGTGTGGAGACTTTGCACAGGGGCACTTTTCAAAGAGGAAAATAGGCGTATTCGTTATACTGTATGCTGGAAGCACCAGGCCATGCGCATCTGTAGAATTGATCTTTTGTAAATTACTCTTTTTATTTTTCAGCAGAAAATTTGCTTGTAATTGTCTCGTGTGCAGATCAGAAAAAAATAACCACAAGTGACAGCTGCAAGGCACCTAGAAGTTACTAAATTGCCTAGATGCCACCTGTAAACCACCCTTGTACCACTTAAATCCTGTCCACCTATTTATGTTCTGCATTGTACATATCTTCTATTTATTATCTACACATCACTGCACACAAGAGGCTTTAGTTAGCACATTTACTGATAGTAGTGTTATTCTGCTGACATTCCAGTTCCATCGATGACAAACCATCATATCCGTAACCAACAAAATATAAAACAACTAACCACATATCAAAGGCATTTTGGCAAAGAATTTATTGACCTGTCTGCTCTGGCTAGTTCACTGCATCCGGAAGACGTCATGCGTTTTCTGCAATGTATCCCTAGTAAAGGTAATATAGTATTGTCATCACCATAAAGTCTGATCTTTAAGAATATTGTCATTTAGACTAATCCAAATAAATATTCCTCTGTCTGACCAGAAAGAGCGATACAAGAGAAGTTTCCTAGGACTTTCCAGGGAATTGCCAATCAACACTTGACAAACTCAACTCAGAGTAAATTAAGTGGACAGCTCTAAGAAGATGTGTGTTGGTACTGTAAATCTCTGCTTCTGAAAATGACAGCAGTATGAAAATGGTGGTGTTACAATGGAATTCAAAAAGACAAATCAATTGTACAGTGTTGCACTGAACAGCAGATTCTCAATACAGACTTTCAGGGTAGATTTGGCACAAAATGAATCATTATTACACACGTAAAGATTTTCTGTCCAACCAGCCAACTAGTTGATTGGTTGGAATGAAAATCTGGTAAGGTATGAAAGCAAATGACAATCACAAAGCTCGGAAAATGGACAAAAACTGTTGTTTGAACAAATTGTTTAGATCAAACATTTAAAAAACTTGTCTGATGACCATTTTCATCTGTTTTCTGGCATTTAGGAGCAAATTGCTAATCATAAATTACTCCCATATGTTACCAGATTTTCATTCCAACCAATCAAAAAGTTGGATGGTTGGACAGAAAATCTTTACGTGTGTATGCAGCTTTAAGCTGCATACACACACACACACACACACAACGATTTTGTTACCAACGATTTTATGAACGATTTTATGAACGATTTTCTGTCACATTTCTTAAAGTGTAATGAATGATTTTTTGAACTACAAACGATTTTTGTAACTTCCCTTAATGAAAATCGCTCAGTTGGTCAGTCAGAATGAACTACAAACAGGAACGAGCATGAACGATAATAGTTCATCGTTATAACTCAGAAACTGAACGTTGTTCAAAAAATTGTTACGTGTGTATGCACCTATATTTTTAGATAGCCTAGTATAAGGGAATATTAGATAACACATTGTATGTTATACCAATTGTATGGAACTGTCATTTGGTTTGGCTACCTCGGTGCGTTTCTTACTGTCCCTTGATATTGCATTGCAGTTTCCGTATAATTTAATAAATGTCCACACTAGTCAACCACTGAACTGAACTATAACACTTGTACACATTAATACAATAACTCGCAGTACGTTTATTGTTATGACTCGTGTCTTGGCTGGACAAACGGAAAATAAAAAGGTTTTAGAATTGTCTCTAAGCTCTAAGGGAACATTTTTACCATAAGTTACATAACACTTAGAAAGTTACACAATTACAAAACTGGAAATTACTTAATGGATCAAAAATAAAAAAGGTCTTGTGCGTATTGTAAGACGTGTATAAGATTATTACATGTGTGACAGCTGATAATGACGCATAGCTGAATATGCAATTGCTGCTAGGGCTTCACAGATTATATGTAACCTTTGCTTTTGGTTGTTCTATCTGTCTAAGGGCTGGATTCAATTAGACGCGAAAAGCTGTAATCCGCAAAAAAGTTTCGCCTATTGCCGCTTTTCTCGTGTTTACGTTTATCTCCAAATTCAATTCCAGGACGTACTCGGAAACTCATTGCACTGAAATAGGTGGAAAAGTATCTCCAATGAATGGCAGACGTAAAAAAAGTGCAAAAACTCTATTTTGGGGTGCAAATGGTGGGAATTGATTCAGAACCCTCTGGACACCCCCCCCCCCCACCCCAAAGGACAAATCTGCAAAAAAAAAAATTACCTCAGAACACCCAAAAAAAATGCGTCATTTTTGGGGCAAAAATGAATAAAGTGGGGGGACAAGGATAAAAACTAGTGTAATAGGTTTGTTGGGGGGCTACATGGATGGGGCAGGTATTTTTAGGATTGCAGGTGCATGCAGCAGGTGGATTTTTAACTTTTCTTTTTTTAAAGTACCCTAAATTTGACAGGACTATTTAATTTCACCCCAAAATACTGTTTTCTATAATTCTTCACCACTTTTACAAATATGCTTCTAGGAAGTTTTTAACACAACATAAGGACACATTGTACATTTATTAGGGCTAATAGTACACATCTGTTATGATTTCCATTGTACAGAGCATCTTATTTTGGGGTACAGACTGATTCCCCCAATCCATTCAGTACTTTCCGCCTGTTATGCATTTGATAATTTGCGTTTTCGCCTGTTCTGCAATTGAATAGGGCGAAATGCGGGGACGCGCATGCCGCAAATTCGCGTCCCAAACAGGCAAAGGCGGCGGAGAGTACAAAAGGCGAAAAGTCCGGGATGTTGCACGGCTAATTGCATCCGGCCCTATGGGTCTGATTCAGCAAGGATCGCAGTTGCTAGTACGCACGCAGTCGGCCGATTGTTGCGTTCTGCGCATGCGTACACATAGTAGTATACGCACATGAACTAGCCACTGCGATCAGGACTGCGATCGCAGCGGCTACGCAGACCCATCGCAGAGTGATTGACAGGAAGTGCCGCTTGTAGGTGGTAACGGGGGGGGGGTCAGGCGAACGAAGGTGTGCCAGTGTGTTTCAATGCCGTTGCAGGGGCGTGCATAAACTATCCACTGTGATACCATATGCAGCCTGAGACCTCATAGTGTGCACAGAAGTTAGCAATTCCTGAGTGAGGTCAGACCCTGCCTTAACTGTGCGTATGGGTCCGATGTGACTCAGTGTTACTCATTGTTTCAGCACCCATCTGTGTGTCTTAAGGCGGGTATCACTAACCGACAGTGTAAAGACTGAACGATATCGTTATCGTTCAGTCGTTTACTAACTGCACAGTGCCCACACAGGCCCCCACCCTCATCCCCAAACATGACCAACCTGACGATATCGTCATCGTCAGGTTGACCAGCATGTTTGGACGATTGAGCGATTTCGGCAACGAACAGCTTGAACGCGCATCGACATTTTGCTGCCCAATCTGTGCACGATTAATGGACAAATGAAACGATATCGTTATCGTTCAGTAGTCCATTAATATCGCGTAGTGGATAAGCACGATTATAACTGTTTTACAACTATAACTGACTGGGTGAAGAGGTTCAGGTGTTGTTCAGACCAAACGCAAAATGGGGAAGAAATGTGATCTAAGAGACAGAGTTCCTCTAAAGAAATGTGTATATAAACAAAGGCCTCATAAACAGAAGTAAATGCACAAATAAGATTAAAACATTGAAAAAAGTTATAATAAAGAAAATATAAAAATGACAAATAAGTACGATATTTGTTTTCATATACAGCCGATCCACCTGTTTTCAATATCATGTGAGTGTGAGCTTTTGGCACAGCTCTCTTTCATGAATGTGCAGCCGGCAAAGCTGCAGGAACCCCGTGATGCTCTCATGTTAATGTGGACCTGAATCTCTAAGGAATGTCCCAACACCTTGTTGAATCCATGCTGAAGATTTAAGACTTTTCTGGGGGGAAAAGGGTTCTAACCAGTTCTAAAAAGCTGTATCTAATGGAGCACCCTCTGAGGGCCGATTCAGAGATGACCGCAAGTTGGACATAATGACACCCACATTGCATACACAGGGAAAAATGTACATATTTATCTGTATGCGGAGATGTGTGCACATCTACAATAGCATTGCCCCTATCATACGCTTTGTTAACTAGTCACCTTCATCCCCAGAGCGCACATGCATCAGCCCTGCATCCAACTGTCTATAGTGTACTGAACATGGGTGTATCTACCCTAGGTGCAAGGGGTACAGCTGCTATGGGGCCCACAGCTGAGGGGACCCATCTTCCTTCTCAACGTTACATGTGTTATACACATTTTTCTCCGTTGGGTGGTACATAGGGGCCCTTACAAACTTTTGCTGTGGGGCCTTCAAATATCTAGTAGTTACACCACTACTGAGCACAAAAAGGTAATTACGGTGCTAATAACCTCACTAATTTTTGCCATGTGAGTAAAGATAAGGTAAGATCCATAGTAGACACTGTGGAAACATAACAGGCGAGGCTATTATTGAACCTCGTCCCCATAGTTGCCTAGTTATGTTAGATCATAGACACATATATGATTAGTACTAATTCAGGCTTGTCATTTGCCGGGTCGTGAGCGACTTGTCTGTCACCCGCTCACCCTGCAGCACTGCACCCCACTCTGCTCCCTCAAGTCCTATTCACCCTGCAGCATTGCACCCCACTCTGCTCCCTCAAGTCCTATTCACCCTACAGCATTGCACTCCATTTATTAAATCAGGGATAAGGGGCTGGGAAAACACTTCTGCACTAGGTTTAGGTTTAAGAAGGTATATATACTTGTGTAATGGCCCCAATTAGACAATTTGTGGTACATATGAAATCATTCTATGGGGGTGCTGCCAAGGACAATAAGTAGGAGTTTACAAAAAAGAGAAGAAAAGGGTATTGTCTCTTTGTTGGCGCACATAGAGGATAATTGTATATAAAATATAACTTTTATTAAATAAATTATTTAAAAAATGTTTCGCCTTATTAGTGAAATATTCCAAGAAAAAAATATAATAAAAACATTGAAACAAATGTGTGTCATCAATTGATATTAAATTATTAATAATTCATTTGTCTCTGTGTCCCTGAAACTGCATTTGTGATCAGAAAGACGGGGACCACAGCAGATATCGAAGTTTAACCCTTTTGTAATTAACTCTGATGCTCAAAAATGCGGCAATCCTCTGAAAACAGACATTTTTGGTGGATTAACCATATTTCCGGGCTTAATAAACAGGCACCATAATATAAAACTAATTTGAAGAGTGTATTGTCCAAAAGCCTTCATGTCAGCACATTATAGTGAGTTCACCTACAGATTCCACCTTCAGCATAATACTTATTGAGGCTTTGAAAATGAATGGGTAGAGGGGAATATATGTTTAAATGCAGCAAGTGTTAGATTATTAGTATTACAAATGGCCATTAGCCACCAATGTGAGTTTCTTTTATCCTCCTAAGTCTCTGTATGCCGTGCATCTGCCCTAAGAACATATTGCTATTAGTAATCCCAGACAAGGGTTGCCATGGTACCTGTTACCTGACCCTTTTCTTGTGCCTTTGCCTGATACTTGATCCTCCACACGGAGATATTTGTACTGTTCACTTGAATACACTAAAATGCTTTGGAAGAGTATCAACATTTTACTATTAGGTAATCTTGAGAAAAAGCAATTAAGCTACAGTAATAGTCGTAAAGAATAACTGGTGCCCAGTACATCTCGCATTACATTCATGTCACACATGATATATATATCCAAGACTTACGTAATACATTGCATTTGTGGTGCTGGAGTCATTTGTCATGCAGCTGGATTTAAAAAAACAAAACGTATTATTGGTATTGGCACCACATTACTCTGCATTGCTCAACAGTGTTGAAAACAGAATATACACAAAGAAACCCAAAACCATTAGACCAAGTAAGCGCAGCCCTCAAGGCGATGGGCAGAGAGAAGACAACTAAAGACTAACAAAAAAATATTTATGGGATAATTAAATCACTGCTGGAATTCTATGCAGGAAATCCAATTAGCGGAGAGTGCTACCATAACACAGGATAACCTCACTCACCAACCATGGAGTTGCGAGTAAAAAACAAGTAAGGTTCTCCCTTCTGGAATTACTGGCACTGGGGTCTATTCACTAAGCCATGGAGAAAGATAGGGCGGGATGTAGAAAAGCATCGCATCCTGGATGCGGTACATCTCGCCTCTCATCGGGTACAGACTGCGGTTAATTACCGTGGTATGTACCTAGAATGTCGCAAAGGACAGCTCTCCCAATAAGAGCTGTCCTTTGCGATGCTCCCGGATAGAGGGACTTCTGGGTTTAACACTCAGAGGTCCCTCTGGCCTTCTTCTGCACATGCGCAGAATGCAGCGGGGGGTGCTGGGAGGGATCCGATTGGATCCCTCTCAGGGGAGGCTTCCCGTAAAGAAGCCCATTGGCTTCTATTGGGTGACGCCAAGATGGCATTACCCACCAGGACACATCGCATTCCGGTGCTTTGTACATATGGAAAATGCAGTAAAACCCCCGAAAACGAAAACTGCATTTTGGTGGGTTTTACTGAATGTTCCCCTTTAACACATCCCGTCCATAAAGTGGAGAAAGGTAAGTACCAACCAATCAGCTCCTAACTTTTGTTACAGGTTGTATTTGAAAAATGAAAGTTAGGAGCTGATTGGTTGGTACTTATCTTTCTTCACTTTATCTCTCTCCAAGGCTTAGTGAATAGACCCCATTGTGTGCAGTTTCAGGTTCTAACAAAACCTCAATATGCCTATATATTATATATACATTATATATCTATTATTTATACATTATATATATATATATATATATATATAGTATTTAGAAAAGAAGGCACTCAAAAGAGCTTTCAAAATAAAACTTATCTTATGAAAAATACATTTTGGTAAATGCTATATATATATGTATATAGGGACTGTTGGCTGCCTCATGCACTGTGGAGAACTACCTCTCTCCTTCAATCAGATAAGCTGCTTAAAAATATCAACTTTCCTCTACTTTGTTTTTATCTATTTACTGCCAGTCGTTGTTTTTATGGTCATATTTATTTATATATTTTTATGTGCACTGTTTTTCAATAAATTGTCATAATTTTTATTATACTTGGCACTAGCACTTTGTTGTCTATATGAGTTCAACAAAATTTTTTTTTTTTTTTTTTTTTTATCTAGATGTAATCAGATATATCATATTTTGCACTAAGCACCTTGCTATTTATTGGTTTATTATATTTATTAATTAGCGTGAAACACGCCCCTCTATATGGTTTGAGGTATAACTACATTTGTAAACCATTAACTTATCTACTGTACATTTTACTGTGTGTGAATTTACACATCTAGCAAACTAGTCGCCTGATTGTCAATTCTCTTGTTTTTCAATATATATATATATATAATAAAATAAGCGCCTACTAGTGTCTAAAAAATAAATGAAATCACAAGTGAGACCAGAGAGGATGATTTATAAACAACTTATCTGGTGAGGAGTTCTTCGGTCGTATGACCATGGAGAGCGGAATGTGGAAAAAAACAAAAAGAAAACCAACATAGTGTGTACTGTACCGCACTGTATATTATTCTATAGAGCAGAGAAGAAGCTCTAATAGACCTTTTTTCCCATAGGGAACATTCCTTTCCCCAAATATTGGCAGAGGTCATAATAGATTTTTCCAAAACAGACTTTTTTCTAATAATAACACAGTGACATCAAATGGTAAAAAGACACACGTACAAAAAACATAAATATTATCAGCTTATCTGTCCATTCAAGGGGGGTCCAGGTACAACAAGCCCAAGGTACAGCAAACCCGACGCGTTTCATCTCTAGGACTTCATCAAGGGGATATAAACCATATGATAAAGTGCTGTATTTATACCTTAGTAAGATTTACAAGTGAGATTCACATGTGTACAACAATTGTGACATCACTTCCTGTGACTGAGTCTCAATAGGACTAATTAGAGTTAAATATCAGATAATTATATATATTTATAAACCCATCTATGATGGCTACTGTATCCAGAAATATTAACAAGAGAAATACAATAAAATAAAAACATTTTTCGCCAGCAAATGTCATATCCGGTATCGGGCCGCCGGTGGCACGCAAATGACACGCAAATACATCATATCCGGTATCAAATACTGTATATATGTAATTTTAATTGGTTTTGACACAAAAATTGGTATAATAATTTCTTGCCAATATGCAAGATGGCGATGTGTTTGTTTTGCCCGGAGCTCTCGTTGGTGGGATCCGCTTTGGGGATCCGCTTCTGGTCATAGAGGGCGGTGTGTTCCACTGGGGACAGACCCGTGATGGGGTGTGCATTCCACCGGGAGACCTAATGCCGGAAGTGACGTGGACCGGAAATAGAGCTGTTCTTTTAAGGAGCCGTCACCGGATGTGACGTGGCTGCGGTCAGCCTGCGTCTCACCTGCGGTTTAGTACTGCATTCCACAGGGGACAGACTGTGCCTCATTGGAAGTCCTAATGCCGGAAATGACGTGGACCGACAACAGAGCTGTTCATCTAACAATCTGTCACCGGATGTGACGTTGTTGCGTGTCAGCTTGCGTTCCACCGGCAGTTCAGCACCGCATTCAGAACATCTATGGAATGGTCTTGGTTTGCCTCCTTTTTTTGTTTGTAGGTTGTAGCGCCTGAGGGCAGCCTTATATTAAAGTGTAATTTAGTATTTGATACCGGATATGACGTATTTGCGTGTAATTTGCATTCCACCGGCAGCCCGATACCAGATATGACTTATTTGCTGGCGAAAAATGTTTTTATTTTATTGTATTTCTCTTATTAATATTTCTGGATACAGTAGCCATCATAGATGGGTTTATAAATATATATAATTATCTGATATCTAACTCTAATTAGTCCTATTGAGACTCAGTCACAGGAAGTGATGTCACAATTGTACACATGTGAATCTTACTAAGGTATAAATACAGCACCTTATCATATGGTTTATATCCCCTTGATGAAGTCCTAGAGACGAAACGCGTCGGGTTTGCTGTACCTTGGGCTTGTTGTACCGGACCCCCCCTTGAATGGACAGATAAGCTGATAATATTTATGTTTTTTGTACATGTGTCTTTTTGCCATTTGATGTCACTGTGTTATTATTAAAAAAAGTCTGTTTTGGAAAAATCTATTATGATCTCTGCCAATATTTGGGGAAAGGAATGTTCCCTTTAGGAAAAAATGTCTATTAGAGCTTCTTCTGTGCTCTATAGAATAATATACAGTGCGGTACAGTACACACTATGTTGGTTTTCTTTTTGTTTTTTTCCACATATCGCTCTCCATGGTCATACGACTGAAGAACTCCTCACCAGATAAGTTGTTTATAAATCATCCTCTTTGGTCTCACTTGTGATTTAATTTATTTTTTAGACACTAGTAGGCGCTTCTTTTATTATCTTTCTATATTCACTATTGGGCACCAATCCCTATCACTTTTTTGGAGCAGCCACTTAATTATTATTTAAGGAGTGTCACACTGTAAACCGGAAGAAATATTCCCTCATCACATATTGTTTTTCACTATTTGTAGTGTTACATCAGAATTAGTGCACCTCTACATCTCTTACACGAATATATATATATATATATATATATATATGGGATACGTTCTGCACCACGGCGGTCGGGATGCCAATGCTTACATTGCTGGCGCCAGAATCCCGACACCTGTCACAATCCCAGCGCCGACATCCCAATCGCCTGGATTTCTCAGCATTGAGTACACCATTAATCCTGACCAAATCCCCAACTCCATTTTACTGAAATGCAACCTCAAGCTTGCAAGGAACCTCCACCATGCTTCACTGTTGCCTGCAGACACTCATTATTGTACTGTTCTCCAGCCCTTCGGCTCAGAACTGGCAGAAACCAGTGGGACCCAGGTACACCCATCTACTGTTCAGAGAAGTCTGGCCAGAAGTGGTCATAGAAGAATTGCGGCCAATAGCCATACCTTCAACGTGGAAACAAGGCCAAGTGACTCAACTATGCACGAAAACATAGGAATTGGGGTGCAGAAAAATGGCAGCAGGTGCTCTGGACTGATGAGTCAAAATTTTAAATATTTGGCTGTAATAAGAGGCAGTTTGTTTGCTGAAGGGCTGAAGAGTGGTACAGTAGTGAGTGTCTGTAGGCAACAGTGAAGCATGGTGGAGGTTCCTTGCAAGTTTGGGGCTGCATTTCAGCAAATGGAGTTGGGATTTTGGTCAGGATTAATGGTGTCCTCAATGCTGAGAAATACAGGAAGGTACTTATCCATCAAAGGAAATAGTAAATAACAAAAAAGACAACCTCCGGCGCTAAACTCTCTAAATTACAGCGGGCCAACTTTTGAAAGACTCAAATAGCCCCACATAACTAACAGCTTGCCTTCCACAAAAAGGGGAGATACTGGATAATCCCCAAAAAAGATAAACAGGCACTTATAGATTGTAAGCTTGCGAGCAGGGCCTTCCTACCTATACATCTGTCTGTTATTACCCAGTTTTGTTCTATTAATGTTTACAATTGTAAAGCGCAACGGAATATGCTGCACTATATAAGAAACTGTTAATAAATAATAAATAAAAGCAATATGTGAGGGGCTAGTCAGTAAAAAGGTGTATCACATAAAAATACCATATAGAAATAAACCATGTATAGCAAAAAAATAAACAGTAGAACATATATATTTAGATAACAATAAAAACATGAGAAATAATAACTAATATATCAGATGAAAAAAATAATAAAAGGAAAAAAATTACAATTAATATAAAATTGACATGTACCACAAGAATTTCACAAATGCCACAAAAATAAATATATCTCAATACTTCAAAAAACACCAATTGATTCTGCTCAGCAGGAAAAGAGTATCACAATCAGTCAAAATGTAACTCCAGTTAATCTGGATAATTTGTATCCTTTGCTTTGAAGAAGGAAAAAGTGCCTATAGCACTGTCTCAAAAATATTAATAGAAATGTCTTTGGATAAGGTTCCAAGAAAAAATCAGTATAGTTATTAAATTGGCACCTGATGAGATTTTGATACCAGCGGGCGTCTTGCTCCGTTGCCGCAGTGCCAGCCGGAGGCTGTAGCTCACACCTGAGCTCCGGCTTCAGTCTCCCGTAGTGTGCAGTGCACTATGGGAGAGACGTCATGACGTCTCTCGCATAGTTCCGAGGAGCGGCAGCCGGACGGATGCGGGAGCAGGGCTTAAGATAAGTATTGTGTTTCTTTTTCTTTTTCACTACAGGAGGCATTCATTACTACAGGGGGCTTTACTACAGGGTGCATTGCTACAGGGGGCACTACTACAGGGGCTCTACTACAGGGGGCACTACTACAGAGGCACTACTTATGGGGGGATTACTACAGGGGGCACTACTTCTGGGGGCATTGCTGCTGGGGCATTACAATTGGGGCACTACTACTGGGGGCACTAATACAGAGCACTACTATTGGGGGCACTACTACAGAGGGCATTACTAGGGGCATTTCTACAGGGGGCATTATAACGGGGCATCACTACTGGGGCATTACTATATGGGGCACTACCACAGGGGGCATTCCTACTGGGGCACTACTACTGGGGGCATTGCATAAAGGGCACCACTCCTGGGGGCACTACTACTGGCGACACTGCCACTACTGGGGGCACTGCATAAGGGGCACCACTACTGGGGGCGTTGCATAAGGGACACTACTGCTGTAGGCAATGTATAAGAGACTCTACTACTGTGGGAATTATGTGTGTTAGGGGCACTACTACTGTGGGCATTGTGTATAAGGGGCACTACTGTGGGCATTGTGTATAAGGGGCACTACTGTGTGTCATAACATGAATAAGGGACACTACTATGTGGTGTAATGTGAATCAGGGGACTATGGGCCAGATTCAGACCCGCTCGCAAGCGAAGGACGCTCGCACGCGGGTCGATGTTGGCCGAATGCGCATGCGCATGACGGAGGGAGCTCCGTCGTGCGCATGCGCGAGACCCGACGAGCGACGAGGAATACGTCGCTCGGGGTCTCGCACCAAAGGGGGCGTGCTGTCGATGGTGACTGACAGCACGCCCCCTTTGGTGGGCGTGCCGGGGGCGTGGCTGCCAGACGGAGGCGTTCCCATGGGAACGCCTACCGTCTGAGTCCGGCCCCACTGACCTCAGTAGTGATGTCAGTGGGAGTGATTTTGGCTCTGATAGAGCCAAAATCACTCTAGGGCTTGCGGCAGCGAGACTCTACCACAGGGTCTCCTCGTAAGCCCGATGGTCGCGATGGTCTTGACCATCGCGACCATCATCATGGACGCTCGCATAAGCTGTGGGTGGTAACCCACAGCTATGCGAGCGTCCAAGAGGCTGCTCCATTTTTAGGGAGGAGGGCCCTGATTCAGAGCGAGCGCTCTGGTCATACCGTTCGGCTCTGAATCAGGCCCTATGTGCAGTGTAATGTGGTTAAGATTACGCAACTGGTGAGTAATATTTTATGTGGGTGCCTATATGTGTTTTTTTTTCCTCTGGGTGTATATTGTGTTTTTTTTTTCATGTGTGTGCCTGTATTTTTTTTTCATGTGGAGCCCATGGGCCTCATTTCACAATGAGATATAACCCCTTTAGCACTCACTAAAAGGGTTATGTCCTCTCAGTATTTAACAAACAGTGCTAAGCTTAGATTATTGCTTGTTGTCAATGTACTGCTTACGAGCGATATGGTCCCCATTGTGCATACCCCCAGTTCGTCCATATTTAATAGGGGCCCCCACATGTTTGTTGCCCAGGGGCCCCCACAGACCTTAATCCGGCCCTGGGTAGGGGTATATATAACAAATATGTGGTAAGATTTGTCGACAGTTACGTTGACAGTCAGATCTACACAGATATGTCGACAGGATGATCTGTTGACACACCATCCTTGGTGGCCAAATGGTCACTTAACTTCTCCAGGTGGCAGCGTAGGCTCCAGCCACTTCTTCCAGGTCCTGACAGCCACTTCCGGCATGAACCTGTGAGTACTTCTCTTATCCCTAACCCTCCCCGTAGTGCGTATCCCTAACCTCCCCCCTTCCCTTTGTAGCCTAACTCTAACGTCCCCCCGCATCCTAAACCTAACCCTAATGGACAACATTTCGACATTTCACATGGCGACAGTATTGGTGTCAACATTGTGAACATGTTGACATTCTGAGGATGTCAACATGGTGCTTGTCGACAGTTTTCTATCATTGGCGTGATTACTGATAACCTTCTGACTGGATTGTTGTCAGTATTGACTGCAGGATTTAAAATGACAATAATAATAAAAGTAGAACCAGGCTTTGTTTTGCATTTAATCCTTATTTCTATTTTAGTAACTATATCACAAATTGTTAAACATACCCCACCAGTACATAATTTTCCATTACTCACACAGGGGGAGATTTATCAATCATAGAAGGGGAATTCAATTCTGTGTGATGCTGAATAGCGCCGGAAGGGAGCTCCCAGAGCTTTTCAATTCAGCGCACTGTTTGGTCCGACTAAAGGATTTCTTCTCTCACCCTCCTGAGTGTGTGCTAAGAAATCCGACTAAAGTGCCGGCCGCATGGCTGTTTGCCGGCTTATCGCGGCCTGCACTTTAGTCGGAGAATGACGGATTTCGCTACTAAGCACCCAGGTTAAGTCGCGAGAACTGTAATTTAATGACTTAACAGGTTCCCGACAAAGTGAACTCGCGCTGAATTTAATAGCTCCAGGAGCTCCCTCCCGGGGCTCTTCAGCATTGTGCTGAATTGACTTCCTAGAGATAAAGGGGTATATTTACTAAAGTGAGAGTTTTTAGAAGTGGAAATGTTGCCCATAGCAACCAATCAGATTCTACTTAACATTTAACTGTAACCTTCTAGAAGATAATAGCTAGAATCTGATTGGTTGCTATGGGCAACATCTCGACTTCTAAAAACTGTCACTTTATTACCCCAAAGTATCAACCAATATGCTTCTATGTCTAAAAATTACAGAAGCTGATTGGTTGGTACTTTATTTCTCTCCACTTTATCTCTGTGGAAGATTCGATAAATATCCCCCATAATCTGTTACTGTTGTCAGACCTCGCATATTTTATCTTCATTTGTAACACATTCACGAGGTTAACAACTTAACAACTTCTATTAACAAGAAATAACAAGAAATAATGATTACTGTAACAACATACTTGCCTACCCTCCCAAAAACCGGCTAGCGTTCCTGGCCGCCTGGAAAAGTGGGCAAGTCTCCCGTAGGTTGGAGTCACCCAGATGCAGCCATCCATTTCCCAAGTGAAGTTGGCGGTACAGGCGGCTGATGATGCAATTTGCATTAAACCGCATCAACGTGGCTCTGCCTCCTGCTTCACAATCCCAGCAATCCTGGAATTGTATAGTGGGGGCACGGCTATCATGACGTGATTACGATATCACACCCCCAGACCCGTCCACCTCCACAGTACCACACCCCCCACAGTGCTAAACTAGCTGCCCCTCCTGAACGGGGCAGCCAAAAGGTCGGCAAGTATGTGTAACACTGGTTACTAACCATCTACAAATTAACTGACAAATCGGAGAAACACTACCACCATACTCACCTGTAGTAAGAAAGAAAATAGAAATCAGTAAAAATATGCCACACTACACATGCTATTAAATTGTATATAATGCAATACAGCAATAGTTTAGTTATCACTTTACATGTTAGTATTATATAAAGAGTTAGGGGTAGTTGTAGCAAAGCTTGGGGAGAGATAAAGTTGAGAGGGTAAAGCCGCATATCCACTAGGCCAGTGGTTCTCAAACTCGGTCCTCAGGACCCCACACAGGTCACGTTTTGCAGGTCACCCAGCAGGTGCACAGGTGTAGTCATTACTCACTGACACAGTTTAAAAGATCCACAGGTGGAGCTAATTATTTCACTTGTGATTCTGTGAGGAGACCTGGAAAACATGCACTGTTTGGGGTCCTGAGGACCGAGTTTGAGAACCTGTGCACTAGGCAATTAAAATGGTTGATTGAACGATAACATCGTTATCGTTTAATTGCTCATTAATTGTTCACAAATCAGGCATTAAAGTCACTGGTCGTTTTCAACATCAATCATCGCCTGAACGTGCCGGTCAATCTGCCGATAAGGACAGATTGGGCATGTTCGGGGATGAGGGAGGGTGTCTGCACTGAATGACATATCGTTCAGTGTAGGCACTACAGGGGACGAGAAACGACTGTACGATTACAATGTTGTAATCGTACTGTCATAACAACCATTCAGCTCCTAACTGAAAATTTTCAAACACAGCCTGTAAAGTGACAGGAGCTCATATTGGTTGGTACATTACCTCTTTCCACTTTATCTCTCTCCAAGGCTTAGTACTGTACATCTCCCCCTTCATGTGCTTATACACTTGCGGATAGTGGAATCACAGTACGATTACAACATTGTAATCGTACAGTCGTTCCTCTTCCCCTGCAGTGCCTACACGGGATACGTTTAGGAAGCCGGAGGCCGCAATCCCAACAGCCGGCGCCGCGAGCGGACAGCCACCGGGGGGACTCAGGGTTAGGCACCCCCCCGGGAGGGTTAGGGTTAGGCTAGGGGGAGGGAGGGTTAGGCACCCCCGGGGGGGACTTAGGGTTAGTCACCCCCCCGGGGGACTTAGGTTTAGGCAGCAGGGAAGGGGGGTTAGGGTTAGGCACTTAGAGGGGGAGGTTAGGGTTAGGCACTTGTGGGGGAGGTTAGGGTTAGGTACCCCTAAGGAGGCTTAGGGTTAGGGGGGTTGGTTAGGTTAGTAAGTACTTACCTTAAGGACGATCGGGATTTCCAGCGCTGTCGGGCTTCTGTTGTCGGGCTCTGCTATTTTGTCGGGCTGCCACAGCCGGGAATCGAACTGCCGGTCATGCGGCAGCTGGCTTTTCATACCGAATGTGCCTACACTGAACAATATGTCGTTCAGTGTAGGCACTGCAGGGGATTGATTTAGAAAACGACCAGCGGGAGCGCGCATTGCTGGTCATCTTAGACATTTTCATGCCCGATTTGTGAACAATTAATGAGCGATTGAATGATAATAATGTCGTTATTGTTCAATCGCTCATTTTATTTGCCTAGTGGATATGCGGCTTTAGGGGCACATTTATCATTAAATATTTGCGACTTATTGCTCAAAAACGCCAGTTTTTGGGGTGTAAACGCAAATATTTTGTTTCACCCCCATGTATGAATAAGGGACCGCAATACTGATACCTGCTGCGATCTCTCCATTCCAACTGGTAACCACAGTCCCCATAGGTTTCTATGGGGGATGTGATGCTGCCAGATTTACCAACTGAATGCGAAGATGGCGTTAGCCTGTTGTAGCCTATGGGCTACACTTCACATAATTAGCCGGCAGAGGTTTCCTCCAGAACCGTCCCCGGCAATGGCAGCCGTGCATGTGCAGTCAGCGGGACTGTGCATGCTCAGCAGCCCGGGCAGCACTCCGGGCACATCACCTTTCATGAGCCCTTGTCCCTGCGGGTGCCGGATAATACATTCCAGCTCTATGATCGCATCTTGCAATGTGATCATGAGCGGTAATATCATGCCCAGATCACATTGCAGATGCGATCATTAATAAATGGGCCCCTTAGTGAGAAATAATGGCTGTCAGTAAACTGTTGGCGTTTGCCAGTTTATTAGCCCTTGCTGGCAGTAGAATAATCTTCACACCTTTGTGGTTTGGTCATCTCACAGCAGCCGTGATCCCTGGGCATGCACCAGCAGACACAGAGCTCAATATACTCTGTGTATCACCTTTCTGAAAAGACGCTGTCAGTCTGTGTGTTACACAAACATTGTCCTAGAAATGTAATTAGAAACAGTTACTAGTTTATGGCTATAAAATGTAACTAGCAAGCAAACTTCAATTGCACCAGGCACACAAATACAAATTCTCACAGTTACTATTGATTTTACACTTGTATTCTGACATTTCTTTACTGAGAGGGCATTCAAGGTCATACAGATACAGCACATTCAATGGTAAACCAAGCGTTACAAAGCTAGACTGAATTAACCTTGTGTACCTTAAACCATACTTGCAGGGGCGGATTGGGAATTGAAAGTGGCCCTTGAAAAAACTGTGAAAGTGGCCCTCGGAAGAAAAAGTGGGTGTGGCCTTGTGGAAAGGGGTGTGGCCTAATGTGAAACACCATGCCCGCAAGCCACTCCCCCTGTTTCAGTCATAGTCATACTGGGGGCATGCTAACCGCTCCAGGAGCTGATGGGGATGCCCACAGTCCCTCTCTCCAGTGACTAAGCACAGCCAGCATGTGAATGAGTATTTTCTTACCTATATGATTTCTCTGCAACGGGGAATCTCTGAGGAAATTGATCCTCCCTGGACAGGCAGTGTCTTGAGTTGGTATTTGCTATTCATGCACGAGATCCCATAGTCTGGAAGCTGCCTGTATGTGTCCCAATAAAACCAATGTCATCAACATGCAACAGAGGTTCTTTTTTTTTTCTAAAGATATATTTATAAAAGATCCACACAAAATGCATCGAAATATGTCTACAAAAAGACAGACAAGTTAAACTGAACATAGCATTATGAATACACAAAAACATAATTCAGTGTAAAGAACAAAATTGTGGGATACAATTTTAAATTTTGAAAGAAAAATAATTATAAAAATATAGATATCAGCAAAAGATAAGAAGAAAAAAGGAGACAGCATGGCTAGTACTGTCAAAGGAGAAGAGTAAAAGGAATAGAAAGAAAGAGAAGATTAAGTGAATGGGGAACTAGCATTGAATGAAGACAACCAAGGGGCCCACACTTTATCAAATGTCTTGCAAGAGTGGTTAAGGATACTGGTCATGCAGTGGCGGGCTTGGCCGGGGGGCAGGGTGCCATCTGCCCCCCGGGCCGGTACAATTGTCCAGCACTAGAGGCCGCCGCTGCACTCTGTCAGAATATATCAGTGACAGCCAGGGAAGTTCCTATGCCTGCCTCCCGGCTGTCACTGTCAGGCTGCAGCAGTGCAAATAGAGAAGGGGTTGGCAGACACAGACATGCAGTGGGGAAACTATGGCCCTCATTCAGAGCTGTACGCTCTGAGCAGAGCGCACGCTCTGAATGAGGGCCGGGCTCCATTTTCATGGAGCGTCCTCCTGGACGCTCGTATAGCTGTGGGTCACCACCCACAGGCTATACGAGCGTGCATTGTGATGGTCGCGATGGTCGAGACCATCGCGACCATCGAATTTGCGAGCCGGAGCCTGCGGTTGAGGTTTTCAACCGCAAGCTCCGGAGTGATTTTGGCTCTATCAGAGCCAAAATCACTCCCACTGACATCACTAGTGAAATGCGCCGCACCTTCCGTCCTGGCCGCGGCATTTAATACAAAGTGTGGTCCGACTCCTGACCTAAAGCTGCCTGGAGGCTGTTCAGCTCCGCCTTCTTCTTCTTCTGCTCACATAAGGCCGGGCGGTGCGGCTAGGGGCGGAACTAGGGGATACAATGGAGGGTCTCTCCTCCATTGCTCCAGCCCTCAGAGGTATGTGCTGCTGACACTGTGCAGGCTATCTGCCGGAAGAAGGGAGGACACGGACGGGTGGTTAGGGGACCACCTGCTGGGCCTGCATTACATTGAGAGATCAGTGCTTTCAGACAAGACAGCGTGGTGTCGGCACAGTGGCACTCGCTGCTCCCGCCACACCCCAGAGACATTGATCTCTCAATGTAATGCAGGCTCAGCAGGTGATCTCCCACCGTGTGTTCTGTGTTAGAAGTGGGGGATCTATGTGTGGGGTCCTGAGTGAGTAGGGGGGATCTGAGAAAGGGGGAAGATCATTTTGTGGTGGAGGATCTGTGGGTGCAGCGCTGTGTGTATGTGTGTGGGGGGGGGTCTGAGAGTTGGAGGCTGTGTGTGTGTGATTGGGGGAGCTGTGTGAGTGGGCAGAGAGCTATAGGGAAGGATAAGAGTAAGTGGAGAGCGCTGTGGGGGGAGGTCAGTGTGTGAGGAAGGGCTACAAGAGGATGGGATCTGTGTGAGGTGGGGAAAGATCTGAGTGAGGGGTGAGAGCTGGGGGGGAGCTGTGTGAGGAGTTTATGTAATGTTTGTATTTATACAATGTATATACATTAATATGGGGCCCAAAAGCAGCATTTTTATTAATTATCGGTTCCTAGTCCTGATAATTAGAATCTCTTGTCACCAATATTGCACGTGTGTATATATTAATAGAGTGTGCTGCATTGCCGCGTCCCTTCCCTCCCCCTGAGCGTTTATCCAGTAACGCCAGCGGGAGGGTGGGGGCGGGGTTTTCCGGTGATGGTGCGTTCAGGCATTACCCTTTACCCCAAGCTGCTCTATGCTTCACAATATGCCGAAAGACAAGCCGGGGCCACTGACTTGTGTTTGCCCCCCAGGCTGAAAGTTGCCAGCCAGCCCCTGTGGTCATGTACTCCAAACGCTGTACCGACCAGACCCTGTTAATAACTGATTGTAAGGAGGGAGGCATTAACTGTTTCCAATCCGCTGCAAACTGACAGGTAGCAGCCGAAAGGATGTGCCCGATTAATTTGTTTTGATGATAAGTGGCAGCCGGGAAAGGTAGGGGTAGAAGAAAGATTTTGGGGTCTAGAGGAATCGGGAGATGAATAATTGAGATGAACAAATTCTTAATATTTAGCCAAAAATTAGTGAGTTTTGGACAAATGTGGAAGTACGTGCCTTCTGACAAGCACCCACGCCAACATATGTCGGCAGCGTCAGGGAACATCTTTTTTAGTCGGGAGGGGACCAAATGCCATCTGTAAAGAATTTTATAGACGTTCTCTTTTATTCTGACGCATATGGAACTGGAGGCGGCTCTCTCCCCAATCTCCCTCCAGTCATCAGGGTTCAGGGTTTCACCCAGGTCCCGTTCCCAAGCCACTTCGTGTGGGTTACGTGTGGAGTCTAAAGGTGTAGAGAGTTCTAAATATAGAGCCGATATTAGGCCAGCAGTGGAGGAGTGGCGAAGACACAGCATCTCAGTAGGAGTCGGAGAACGATGAACAATGCGGTGTTTACATGCAACAGAGGTTCAACTAGATAATAAATGTGGGTTTCCCATATCAAATAATTTTATATTAATAAAATATATGTGCTCCTTTGGTACCATTTGCATCAGAATATGGTTTCATTAGAATTGTTATCTTACTGAAGATTACTGTGCCCCAGTGTTTTCTTCTAATAGTATCAGCGTTCCTACCATCCTATATGTGTATCTCCAGCACCACCGCCTCGGTGTGTCTCCAACCTGTCCCCTCTCGTGTGTTTCTTCAGCGCTATCTCCCTGCGATTCTCCAGTGCCACCCCCAATTCTCTCCGGCACCATCCACCCATAGTGCCATCCTCCTGCGTCTCCCGTGCGCCATCATCCTGCGTCTCCTCAGTGGCGTCCTCCTGCCCTAGCACAGAGTAGCCCTTCTTTCTCACACACAGATCATCTCCCCTTAGCACAGAATACCCCCCTCCCCACAGACAAATCAACCCTCCCATCCCCACAGACAGATCATCATTTCCCCCGCTCTTAGTATAGCAGACCCCCCTCCCCCAGACAGATTATCTCCCCCACCCCTAATGTAGCAGACCCCATCCCCAGACAGATCATCATCTCCCCTGCCCCTAATATAGCAAACCCCCCCCTCCCCCAGACAGATCATCTCCCCACCCCTAAGGTAGCAGACTCCCATCCCCAGACAGATCATCATCTCCCCAGCCCTTAGTATAGCAGATCCCCCCTCCCCCAGACAGATCATCTCCCCCACCCCTAGTATAGCAGACCCCCCTCCCCCACAAACAGATCATAATCTCCACCCCTAGTATATCAGACCCCCCTCCCCCAGACAGATCATCATCTCCCCCGCTCCTAATATAGCAGACCCCCCTCCCCCACAGATAGATCATAATCTCCACCCCTAGTATATCAGACCCCCCCTCCCCCACAGACAGATCATCACCCCCTAGACTGCAGCCAAACCCGATTGTCTCCTCTCCACTCTGCCCCCTCCCCAGGCTGTGAAATAAAACTTAAACATGAAACTTCACAGCTTGGGGAGGGGAGAGTGGAGAGGATGTGATCAGGCTGACAGACTGCTCTGACCGCCCCCCATCCCCGCCGCAAGTTACCCTCACCGCGGCCACGCTGTCACCCGCAGTCCCGCGCCACTTCACCTCACTCCTCCTTGATGACGCCGACTGTACACTTTGTGGGGCTTTCATAGGCTGCTGGCCGCTGGCCTCTCTTCTCGTGAGAGAGGCTCAGGCGCGCGCGGCCAGGCAGTGCTGATAGGCAGCCGGGATGCTTGTGTAAAACACACAGGAGCCGGCTGGGTAACGTGAATCAGGGGGGCAGGGCCTCAAATAACAAGCGGCCCCTCAACCAATCGGCCCACCAGGATTTTCCCCGCAATATGTAATGCCCATTCCGCCCCTGCATACTTGCCTACTTTTGAAAAAGTATTTCAGGGAGATTGTAAAAGGAACACCTATGAGCGCAGCAGTAAAGTGGACATGTACTGCTACATCGGAGAGGTGTGTCATAAAATTGTTTATATCCAAATGTAAAAAAGCCCCAAAGCAGCTAGTAAAATCTACTTATTGATGAAAACACACTGATACTTTTATATAACAGCTTCATAATGGGGGTAAGGTGCAATCAGGGAGATTGCTACTATTTCAGGGAGGACAAGCAAGGAGAGTTGACAAGTATGCCTTAAATCAGGGATGGGGAACTTCAGGCCCTGGGGCCCTATAAGGCCCGCGGAATAATGTGTTCTGGCTGTTGGAGTTTTTTTCTGCGAGCCTCACCTGGCTAGCAGGGTGCCTAGAATGGTACCTTGCAGCCAGAATCTATGCAGCAGTGCCGCATGGAGCGTCCTTAGAACGCTTCATACAGTCACACCGCTGCCCTTACAGCTCTTGTAATCACCTGTGATTGTGGTCCCGCCCCCATGTGATGTCACGCGGAGGGGGTGTGGCCTGCAATAGGCCCACGAATAATGTTAGATATATCAAATGACCCTCGGCAGAAAAAAGGTTCCCCACCCCTGCCTTAAATACAGCCACTGACATAATCACAGTGAAATATTGTGCAGATAGAAATGTCAGTCCTCCCTATTTAGAGTATGGGGGACATTTACTAACAACCTCATAAAGAATGTAGTTGTGTTAGGAAAATTTCACTCCAACTCGCAATGCGGTAATAAAATTGCATTTATGAAAGTTGGGGTGCGGGGACCTAGCTACTGGAAAAGCTCTGGCCCAGAGAAACCATTTATCAGTCCCCGTAGAAACCTATGAGGCAGTGGCATATCTATAATGGGTGCAGTGTGTGTGGGGCACACGTGCCCCTGGGTCCAGGGGGGTGCCGCACTGCACACCCTGCACCCATGTTAGTTTAAACCCACCTGTCTGTAGTCCCGCGTCGGGTGTCAGTGCTGCTCAGAACACCGGAAAATGGCCGCCGCGGCCATTTTTACGGTGTTCTGCGCATGTGCAGTAGACTCCGAGGATACTCTAGTGCCCGGAGTCTACTAATGCTCCAATGGCTGGCCAGCCACGTCAGTCGGCTGCTGGCCACCGGGGAGAGAGGAGGGGGCCCGGCACGGGGAGTGCACACAGGCCCCCTCCTCTCTTAAGACACCCCTGCTATGGGGGTTTGTTTTGTGGTGAGAAATGGAGGAACTGCGGCAGATATTGGAGATATCCCTCCTTGGTACATCCTAGGGACGCTTACATTTCACAGGGAAAAAAGCTGGTTATGGGGAATTCCCTGCAAAATAACTTTAAAATATGCCCAAACAGATGTGTCCTCACTTACTGGACGTCTTTTTGTCATATGGCACGAGGCGCCCAGTGCAGCTGAGAAGCCCCAAGAGGAGCGGCGTAACGTATTTTTATTTACATGCAGCCAATAGCCGCTCACGGTGTACTAGAGACTCTGGGCTGCGACTTTAACCGCATAGGAATTGGTTTTACACACAAACAAAATCATAGATGATGAGCAAGGGAACTTAGTGTGAGGAAAAGCCGTGACTGCTCGTATCAGAGTCCTTATAATGCAGATTCAGACAGTTGCACATAGATGTACAAATGTCACCCCCCCCCCATTGGTCAGGGTAAACTAGCAAAGTAGTTTTGTCCAGTGTCATCACTAGAGGGGGTGCAGGCCGAGCCGGGTGACACCATTCGAGCTGCTCTGCTATTTTGGTGTTACCACACTGAGTGGCGAGCACTGGTGATTGATAATGCACATTCCACACATAGCCCTCCCCCGTGTCCGGAGAGGCTAGGGGCTGCCTCTGAAATAGGATAAATCAGGGAGGGGCTGCATTGGTGTCACCACAACCGGTGATGCCTCTGGTTTTGTCACTTCTATTTCATTGAATAGCATTTCTCAGTACGGCGGGCATGCGCAGATCTCACACCATCGGAGATGTACATAAACCATTAAGTTTGCGGACATCTCTGATTCAGGCCCTCAGTGTGAAAATTTATTTTTAGACTCAGCGTAAAAGTACATAAAGACAATTACAAGCTGAAATACATAATACATTCATTTTTATACCATTTCTGCATGGTAAGAATAGTCTAGTTTAAATTTCAATAGAATTCAATAGAAGTGCCTGTGAGTGGCACGTTCTGCCGAAGCACTGCACAGATTAGTGTGATCTGTGCAGTGACTGTGTGTTCACTGTAAAGAAAGGGTTAACAAAAAAAAATCAGAAAAAAAATTGGCTTGGCTCCCAAATGCATAACGAGCCCCAGATCTCTAAGCCCTTTCTGCTACTGGAAATTTGTGGGGAAAATGGCGTGGGTTTCCCCGGTATTGCCAGTAACCAGCACCAGGCTGTACCAGCCGGGGGGCTTACACTATAGCAGGGAGACACACAGCGTGGGGTCCCCCTGCCACAATTTGCATCAACCCCAAACTGGTCAGTCCGGGGCTGGCAATCCTCAGAAAGTGGGGATCCCAAAAAATAAGATGGGATCCCCCCTCCTGAGGATCAACCTGCTCAGGGCTGAAAACCCAGGGCTCTTCGCCACACCCCTGGTGGCACTGGGTGCAGGGGTAATGTTGTAAATGTTAGAAATAATATTGTTCTTTACAGTGGGACTACAGTTCTCAGCAAGCCTGCCCCGTGGCACTTGTAGAACTACAAGTGCCAGTAGGCTGCTGGCACCTGTACCCTCACTGTAAAGAAAGTATAAAAAAAGGCAAGACACAGATACCGAAGGATTTATGCATGACACTCTCATGCACACCATACTTGCCTACTCTCCCTGATTGTCAGGGAGACTCCCTGAAACAATAGTAATCTCCCTGACTCCCTGAAGAGTCTAGTATTCTCCCTGATTGCACCTTAGTCCCATTATGTAGTTGTTATATACTTGGGAAAAGAAAAAAAATCAGAGATCTATACATTCAAATGGGATCATTAGTATCCTTTCCCTGCATTGGTACTAATGCACAATGATCTCTATGTAAAGTATCAGTGTGTTTTCATAAACAAGTACAGTAGATCTTACTAACTGCTTTGGGGCTCATTTACATTTTGCTGTAAATCAATTTTATGACACGCCTCTCAGATTAGCAGTATACCAATCCTCTGAATGCATGTGCTATATGGGGAAACGCGTTAGCACCATGGGTAATCAGTGAAATCCCCACAGTGATCACAACTTCCAAGTGACCTGAAAACCGAGCACCCCAGTACCACTGGTCAACCACTGGATAGACTTTTTCCCAACCAGCTCCTACCCGCAGCATCTAAACACAAGCCGAATCTCCCATTGATACGTGGTCATATGCCAGGCTTGTCTTTGAGCTGAACTTATTTCGGCTAAATGCGGGCAGACCTGCCGATCTAAAACCGTAGCTATACCTGCTGGATGTCAGACCACGGCTACGGATCTGCTGGATGTCCTGATCAGTAAACCTGCCACTGACCATGCTACACGCTGATCATTATCACTGCTTAAACGGCAACAATAAGGCAGAGAGTGGTGAGTAACCTGGAGGTAGTTCATTAGACTTTTTAATCAATAGGAGATATTTATGTTGTCCGTACAACCTCTCAAAAACTCCAAATTACCCTGGACTAAGGGCCTGATTCAGAGCCACTCGTAAGCGGCAGTACGCTCGTTCCGAGCGATGTTCGCCCATCTGCGCATGCATACGGTTTTTAATATGCATGCGCGAACCAGTCAGTGCGGCTGAAAATCATTTGTTCGCTATATAGCGAATGCCTGCTATTTTGAATGACATGAGGAGGCGTATGTGGGTGGTAACAGGGGAAGGTGCTTGAAAACGGGGAGTGGAGATCAGAACACAGGCGTGCTTAAAGGTCAAAACGGGCGTTTTATGGGTGTGCATAATTAATACAGCAGCGTCACTGACCACGTCACTGGGTTATTTTATAGCCAGAACTGCTCGCAAATTTGTGGTAGCAAAAACCAACCACAAGAATAGCGAGCAGTTCATACGCTGGGCGATGTACTCGATTAATCTAATAAATAGCGGACATGACGTAGGATGCAAGTGGCCAGGGGGCGTATTTTTCAAAAAAACTACCGCAAATTTGGTTCGCTCGTTCAGACCTAGAGGCGTGAACAGACCGCAAAGAGCGAACGGTTCATTTGAGTAGCCACCCCTATTTTCTGGACGAGCGAGCGCTAATTGCGTCCAGCTCTGAATCAGGCCCTAAGTCTTTATTATTGTCCTTGGATTTCTTCTCTTCATTCACATTTGAAGTCCACTGTGGATGTTCATCTCATTTGAAGCACTGCCTTCTGTTATAAATTGTGGACATTACGTTTTTGTTTAAATCTACTATTGCTGAATGATCTGAGATATCAGTTATAATATGCGGTTGCATTCTAAGTTTTTTTCCTGCGTTATTTTTAAGACTGCAGATATATTGTGCACAGAGAGAAACAAAATTGCTTTATGTGATTTGCAAGGAGAATTCAATTAGATACATTGTGTTACGGGGACTCATTGGCTCTTTTATATGATTTTATAAGTGTTGGTTTGTCTATATGTATAATTTGTTTTGCTTTGAATAAATTGTGAATATTCTTGTATGCACAATCCTGACTCAGCATATATGTTAAGATACAGAATATGGTCAGCGCAATCCATATATATATTTTTTAGCTATTGAAATTTCTTTGAGTGTAATCCAGAAATCCTCTTTTGGTCAGCTGCAGACCTTTCTCTGGTCTATGTGTCCAATTAGTGATTGATTGGAGATAAACTAACCACTCCGTATACTCTGTTTACTGTGAATCCAGCCTCTTTTGGGCGTTAATTGAAACCTGATGGTTTTGTTTGGTTTAGTTTTGGATATAGCAGTATACGCCCACTTTACTGCTGCGCTCATAGGTGTTACTTTCCCTGAAATGCTTTTTCAAAAGTAGGCAAGTATGCTGCACACTCACACTACATACTTACCTCAATGGCTGGTTTGGGCCCCCCAGAGAAGCCCAGGCCCAAGTTTCACAAGACTTACAGTAAGTATCCAATGCCTCAACTTGTGGCGAGTTAGATACTTAATTAATGGGGGTGTCAAGGCTTGGTGTGCACCTGGACCCGGAGTGGAGTCGGATGGTGACTGAGGGTTCGCTTTTTGGTACTGGAAAGCAGCCGGTCTTAGGGGGTATGACTCATGAATGAAGGATGTCAGTCAGGATGTACACGTAGGGCGAGGCACGACTGAATAGATGCTGGCAGCCCTTTAATACCCTAAGGTAGTGCAAGATTGGCTGCTAGAACCCCTAGGCCACACTGTGACCGGATTGGCCCAACCAGTCACCTGACCAGAATCCAAGATGGCCGCGCCCAGCAGTCTACAGTGCGGAAGCGCTGCCAGTCTCACCCCCTCTCACCTGTCTCCAGATGGAAGCCTTCAGTCTGCGGAAGCTCACTGTGCCCAGCGCCGCTCTCCAGGACCCTGCACCTCCGCAGGAAGCCCCACGCCAGAGCGCCCGGAGAGGTAAGAACCGTGATCTGGGCAGCCTCTCAGCCCTGGTCGTGACAGTGGGCCAGTAAGCCCTTTAGAGTGAAGTTGAGATGCTTTTTGACAGATTGTTCAAATGAGAAAATTTAAGTATTTTTATTTTATTTATTTTTTTCCCACTGGAAAACCATGAAAGAATTCCCGTTAGACTATGTTATAGAAGAAGTTTTATTTCTGATAAAGAAGAGTTTCGGTATATGTAGGAACTGTGTGTGTTTTATTTACATCCAACTCTAAACAAGGCCCAATGTGTTTTAACTTGCAATGCGCCTGATGGAGTTGTGATGAGATTGGGAAGGATTTTCGGTAAGCATGATAGTTCAGTCCTCCATCGGTTAGAACATCTCTTCATCCCCCTATGATTCACAGGTAATTTATGTTTCATCTTCAATGTGCCTGGAATTCTGTAGAAAACAGCTGTGAATGATGTCATCTTTTGACTGGTTACCATTTTCCACAGTTGGTGCTCCCACATTATACGGGCGACCAGTTATTTCTTTGGACAAACCTGTCCCACGTTGGGTTGGTGGATCTTCATTGACTATCTTCATTGACCATGCTGAAAATATTCTGTGTTTCCACAGAGCCAATGTTTTTTTCAAAATTTTTGCATTGCTAAAGATGACCAAGTGACTCCACGCTGCCAGATGTCCTTCAAAATAAATAAATACATAAATAAATAAATATTATTGTTATTATTATTAATAATAATAATAATAATAATAATAATATATTTTTACAATGAATATCTATATAATTACATAACCATACCTGCAAAGCTCTATGCTAGGGTTGAGAAACATATATTGCAGAAAACTATAAATGACCAAAAACTATAATTGACATGCTGCTGGGATTTGGGGGCGAAAAGCGTCCAAGAAAACAGGGGCATGTCATCCCCAATTTCTGGGTGTACCGAAGCTAGTCCAGGATGCAGCTTCACTGGCCCTGGCAGAGTGAATTCACCGGACATCCTTAGTAACCTGAAGGCTACTTTAATGTTCAATGGTCACACAAATTGATCTGATGCTGCGTCTTTGGCTACAGCAGTGGATCAGAGAATCCAGCAGGAGCCCGTACTTAAGACAGCTCCTATGGCTTTAGCATAATTTCGCAGAGCCGCTACGTACAAAGGCTCAGAGGCTGTGTTAATAGCATCCATCTGTGAATCAGCCCCAAAGACTCTAAGCTAGTTAAAAATATCTGGGAAGCATGCATTAAAAGTGTCAATGAAACTCTGTATTTGCATACTGTATAGAGTATTAACTTAAAATAAATGATCTAAAATGTAAACAACCTGTTGAACTCTTTCCCAATTTCGACAGAGCCTCCCAACATTTTCGGTATGCCTGCATGGTGTTGATCAGCCTCTCTGTATGAATGGTCTATCTACTCTGAACTCAGAATATTGTCATCATGCTCAAGTCAAACTGTTATATTAGTGCAGGCCCGGAGACAGGGAGGTACAAGGGGGTCACTGTACAGGGCCCCGAAGTTCTGAAGCAGGACCGGCTCTAGGGGTGTTTGACCTGAGCAGTCGCACAGGGGCGCCACCCATAGAGGGCGCACCCCTCCCCAACATCCCGATTTCAGCCGAAGTGGCCCGCGGGTGCTTAAATTGGGAGGTTGGGGAACCCCACTGCCGCAGCTGTGTGGTGGTGCCGGACCCCGGAGACTCTGAATGGATGCTGCGTGCATTAGGCCACGCCCCCATTTTCGGTTGTTCTGGAGGGGGCCGGCACAGGGTGCTCCAACCCCTGGAGCCGGCCCTTGTTCTGAAGGGCCCTGAGGTTTGGATGGGCACCAACCACTCAAGAATAAACTTAAACTTAAGTAAGAAACCCTCCTGTAGTTACCAGCTGCGTCCGCAAGAAAGACACCAGGAACCTACAGGTGCACATATGCAATTATCAATAACATGGCGACGGCGTGATTACGGGGCCCACTTATCATTGGATATTTAAGGTATAATCCCTGATAACACCCGTTTTCAGGGGTTTGCCTCAAAAATTAAATATCCCCTTGATGTATTGAGGAGGGACCACAGCATTCCTCCATTACCGCTGGCAGCCACATCCCCCATAGGTTTCTATGGGGGATGCAATGCTAGCAGATTTACCAATATCCGGAATGTGATGCATTCCCGATATTGGCCCCCTCAGCTAACGCCGTCTGAAGATGGCATCAGCCGCTGTAGCCTATGGCTTCACACCGCATAATTAGCCGGCGGAGGGTTCCTCGGTCACCAGGACTGTGCATGCCCAGCATCCCAGACACTGGCCGGCAGCTCTCCGAGCACATCGTAGGGACGGACTCTTTTGGTTTTGGATATTGCAATGCAATCATGGGCAGTAATGTCATGCCCAGATTGCATTGCAAGTGCGATCATTAATAAATGGGGGCCTACATGCCGTACCTATCCTGCCTTGCATCCCACCACCTAGGAGAAGCAGCAGTAGCACCATTGCAGATTCCAATCGCGGCAGCGATGCAGTGTTCAACGGACCTGAGCAGCTGCACAGGCCAGCCCAGCACAGTGTGCGATGTTAAAAATCATTATAGTAATTTCACTGGATGGTAAAAGTTAACTTATAATGATATATACAGTATCTATATCACATAAATTATCATGTTAAACTTATCACCAGACTCACTGTCCGACTAGTCACTCACCACCACCGCCTCTCCTGGCTGGACTTTACATTACTCCTCTCAAAGAATAACAGTCCTGCAAGGGTTAGCAGACGCAGATAATAATGCACTAATCAATTTATAAATTGTTATGGTTGGTTTTCTTATCTTTCATGTAAAATTTAAGTAATAAAACTTTTTGTATACGACATTACCAATGCTGAAATATTGCCATCTGGGGTCTGGTTGCCAACAATACTCACATGTATTATGTTTACAAAGGTGATAAAATGATTCTGACACAAAATTATTATTTATTTTAATATAAAAACAATATATTAATGTAGCCTCTCGCAAATGACCACCTGGGTACTATATTAAATCTTTTTCGCCACTCAGGGTGTTGTGTAAATATGTGAAGAGGTGCTGCTGAAATAGGGCCAACTATCCATTAAACAGACCAGACTGCTGCCTAGATTTCTCAGTGGTACGGCCCGTGAAATATGTTAAATATAGTGTATGAGATTTGTTTCCTGTATCTGCACAATTACAGTATTTTACATTTGGTGTTACCAATTATATCTACCAGGGAGAGGTGGGGCAGGGCTGCCGACAGCTCTGCTGAGCCCAGGTACAGGGAGGGGGCGATGCCAACCTGGGAGATGTGGCCAGACCCCCTACTTCTGGCCGCGAGCACTGCAGGTGTCAGGGGGTGGGGGCGCAATCGCTCCCCCTTCCGCATATAACGCAGGAAGAGAGGTCTGACTGCTGCTATATCAGCCTCTCTCCATAGCACGGCACATAGCGTAATAGCAGCATGTGTGCTGGGCTGGGGAGAGAGGCTGCTGCAGCAGCAGTCAGTACTCTCTCCCTACTGACCGAACTTGACGGCGACGGCTGGGACAGGGTGGGGGGCGGCCTGCAGGACCCGGGGCCCCGTCGGGCTCCTTCAACAGGCCTGGGTAAAATGTACCCGCTCCTCCCCTCTTGGCGCCCCTGGGTAGGGGGGTTGGGGGAGGGCTAAGGAGGTGCCCCAAAGACATCAATGTACAAGGCCCCATGATTTCTGTTGCCGACCCTATAGATGAGGGCCAGCCCCAGGCACCTTATTTTTCCCAAGGCTCTGTGGGCCTGTTTCAGAGATATTTACGGAATTGCATGTAAGTAGTACAACTTATACACATTATGTCACACAGTAGTAGTGCCTCTTATACATTATGCCACACAGTAATTTTCCCTTACACATTATACCACACAGTAATGCCCTTTACAGATTATGCCACTTTGTAGTAGTGACCCATATAACACATTATTCCACACAATAGTAGTGCCCCTTACACATTATGTCACACAGTAATGCCCCTTACACATAATGCCCCCCCAGCAACTCACCTCCCCGTGCCCCTCCTGCAGCCTCTTGCCTCCCCCTGTGTGTCATCAGCAGCCAACAGGTGTGGATTTGGTGCCATTCCTCCAGCTAATTACAGCTGGCACACTGGCAGGCAGTGGCACACTTGGACAGTCAGTGTCGGCGCAATTTGAATCTGGCGCCAGCCGTGAGCCAATTGGAGCTAACTGACAGGCAGCCAATTAGGAGCCTCCACTGCTGATTGGCTCCCAGTCCACAAGCTCTGATTGCCTCGTGACCGGCTGTGCTGTCTCTCCATGTCTGCCTGCCGGTGCCCCAGCTATAATGAGCTGGCGGGCTGGCACCAAATTAACACCGGGCCCACCTCGGCAGCCCAGACTGGATCCGCCAACCTTGTGTGCGTGACTGGGTGCAGGGAGAGCGGCTGGCCACAGAGGCAGCTTGGGCACCATAACAATCCTTGCACCCACCCCCTAACCCTCACCGCAGCCTAACCACCCCCCACAGCCTAGCCTAATCCCAAATCCCCCACCCTAATACTTACTGTCGGGATGCCGGTGGTCGGGATTCTGACTGCTGCCGGTGTATTAACCGTCAGGAAGCCGACTACTTCCCCCACTTACACCCACGACATGAACCCTCTGTGTAACTGAATGGTCAGAAGGTTACTGTATTTTTACTGATTTCTATTTCCCTATTTACTGACAGTTGTCACACATTTTCATCCAGATTTCATGTGTTTTACGTACAAAACACCTTAGTGCTTGGACATGCTTATTCCACAGTTGCTGGGATTCCAATACATTTATGAATAAAATATAATATGTATAGAAAGTAGGGGTGTGCATCGGCCACTTTTCGTGTTTTGTGTTTTGGATCTGGATCTTTCTTCGTGTTTTGGATCTGGATTGGTTTTGCCAAAACCACCCTTCCGTGTTTTGGGTTCTGGGTTTTGGATCTGTATTTTTTTTTTAAAAAAGCATAAAAACAGCTAAAATCACAGAATTTGTGGGTTTTTCTGCTCCTATGCTATTATTAACCTCAATAACCTTAATTTCCACTCATTTCCAGTCTATTCTGAACACCTCACACCTCACAATAGTGTTTTTATGTCCAAAAGGTTGCACCGAGGTAGCTGGATGACTGTGCTGAGCGATACGAGTGGGCGGCACAAACACATGGCCCGTCTAGGAGTGGCACTGCAGTGGCAGACAGGATGGCAGTTTGAAAAACTAGGCCCCAAACAGTACATAATGCCAATGTAAAGAAAAAAAAGAGGTGCAAGATGGAATTGTCCTTGGGCCCTCCCACCCACCCTTATGTTTTATAAACAGGACATGCACACTTTAACAAACCAATCATTTCAGCGCCAGGGTCTGCCACACGACTGTGGCTGAAATGATTGGTTCGTTTGGGCCCCCACAAAACAAGCTGGCAATTAATCTGTCCCTGCACAAACTGGCTCTACGGAGGCAAGATGTCGTCCTCATCCTCCTCATCCACCGATTCCTCACCCTCTTCAGTGTTGTGTACATCCTCATCCTCACAGAGTATTAACTCGTCCCCACTGGAATCCACCACCACAGGTCTCTCTGTACGTTCTGGAGGCTGGTCTCCCTGGAAGAGTTGATAATTCATTTTTATGAACATCATCTTCTCCACATTTTGTGGAAGCAACCTCCTACGCCTTTCGCTGACAAAGTTCTCGGCTGCACTAAACACTCTTTCAGAGTACACACTGGAGGGGGGGCAACTCAGGTAAAATAGACCCAGTTTGTACAGGGGCCTCCAAATTGCCTCTTTTTCCTGCCAGTACAGGTACGGACTGTCTGACATGCCTACTTGGATGCTGTCACCGATGTAATCCTCCACCATTCTGTCAATGGTGACAGTATCATATGTAGTGACAGTAGACATGTCAGAAATTGTTGTCAGGTCCTTCAGTCCGGACCAGATGTCCAAACTTGGTCCTGCCTGCCCTGCATCACCGCCAGCGGGTTGCTTAGGATACCTAAGTTTTTTCCTGGCAGCCCCAGTTGCGGGAGAAAATGAAGAAGGAGCTGTTGACGTGTCACGTTCCGCTTCAGCTGACAGTGTTTTCACCAGCAGGTCTTTGCACCTCTGCAGGTTTGTGTCGGCTGGAAAGAGAGACACCACATAGGCTTTAAACCTAGGATCGAGCACGGTGGCCAAAATGTAGTGGTCTGATTTCAACAGATTGACCACCCTGGAATCCTGGCAAAGCGAATGAAGGGTTTCATCCACAAGTCCCACATGCCGAGCGGAATCGCTCCGTCTTAGCTCATCCTTCACTTTCTCCAGCTGCTTCTGCAAAAGCCTGATGAGGGGAATGACCTGACTCAAGCTGGCAGTGTCTGAACTGACTTCACGTGTGGCAAGTTCGAAGGGCTGGAGAACCTTGCACAACACAGAAATCATTCTCCACTGCACTTGAGTCAGGTGCATACCCCCTCCTTTGCCTGTGTCATAGGTGGATGTATAGGCTTGAATGGCCTTTTGCTGCTCTTCCATCCTCTGAAGCATATAGAGGGTTGAGTTCCACCGCATCACAACCTCTTGCTTCAGGTGATGGCGGGGCAGGTTCAAGAGTGTTTGCTGGCGCTCCAGTCTTCGGCACGCAGTCGCTGAATGGCGAAAGTGGGCAGAAATTTTTCGGGCCACCCAAAGCGTCTCCTGCATGCCCCTGTCGCTTTTCAGAAAATTCTGCACCACCAAATTTATTGAGTGAGCAAAACATGGGATGTGCTGGAATTTACCCAGATGTAATGCCCGCACAATATTGGTGGCGTTGTCAGATATCACAAATCCCCAGGAGAGTCTAAGTGGGGTAAGCCACTGGGCAATGATTTCCCTCTGTTTCTCTAAGAGGTTGTCGGCGGTGTGCCTCTTACTGAAACCGGTGATACACAGCGTAGCCTGCCTTGGAACGAGCTGGCGTTTCTGAGATGCTGCTACTGGTGACGCTGCTGTTGTTGCTGCGTAAGGTGATACATCTACCCAGTGGGCTGTCACAGTCATATAGTCCTTAGTCTGCCCTGTTCCACTTGTCCACATGTCCGTGGTTAAGTGGACATTGGGTACAACCGCATTTTTCAGGACACTGAGGACACTTTTTCTGACGTTTCTGTACAGTCTCGGTATCGCCTGCCTAGTGAAGTGGAATCTAGACGTGATTTGGAACCGGGGACACACTACCTCCATCAATTGTCTAAATCCCACTGCACTAATGGCGGATACTGGACGCACGTCTAACACCAACATAGCAGTCAAGGCCTCAGTTATACGTTTTGCTTCAGGATGACTGCTGTCGTACTTCATCCTCCTCGCTAAGGACTGTTGGAGGGTCAATTGTTTAGTAAAAGTAGTGGTGTTCCTACTTCCTCTCTGGGATGATGAACGACTCCCAGCAGCAGCAACAGCAGCAGCAGGAGGCGTAGCAATGCAGGATCCTCCGGAGGAATCCCGGATAGGAGAGTCAGTCATGCCAGTGACATGGCCTGCAGGACTACTTCCGATCCTGACTAAGGAGGAAATTGACGAGGAGGGAGTTGACGGTGTGGTTTGCAGGCGCTTGGATACAACAGGACAACGGGATTTAGGTGTCCCTGGACTGCTTACGGTCTTAGCCAAAGTTTCTGAACTTGACAGTAACATTTTATGAATGCGCTGCAGGTGCCATATAAGGGAGGATGTTCCTAGGTGGTTAACGTCCCTACCCCTACTTATTTCACCTTTACATATGGTACATATGGCAAGACAGTTGTTGTCCGGATTTGTATAGAAATATTGCCAGACCAAAGAGGTGGAATGTTTGGTCTTCTGCCCAGGCATGACCGTGATGGGCTTTATCATCCCACGGACAACAACTGTCTCCTCCGGAGCCTGATTTAAACAAACCACATCACCATCAGAATCCTCCACGCCAACTTCCTCCTCAGTGCCAGCTACACCAGTATCCTCATCCTGTTGTACTTCAACAGTGACATCTTCAATTTGCATATCAACAAGTGGACTGTGGGTGCTCCTTTCAGCACTTGCAGGGGGCGTGCAAATGGTGGAAAGAGCCACCTCTTCCCGTCCAGTGCTGGGAAGGCCAGGCATCACAACCGCCACCACACTTGGACTCTCCTTGGGGATTTGTGATATCTTCTTAGAACGCACAGTTCTTCGCTGTGCTTTTGCCAGCTTAACTCGTTTGATTTTTTTAGCGGGAGGAGGGCTTCCATCGTCATGTGAAGCTGAACCACTAGTCATGAACATAGAGAAAGACCTTAGCCGTTCCTTGTCACTCCGTGTCGTAAATGGCATATTGGCAAGTTTACGTTTCTCTTCAGATGATTTAAATGTTTTTTTCAAGGTCATTTTCCTGAACTTTGTCATTTGGGATTGTATGTGCCCTCTACTATGACATTGGGCATCGGCCTTGGCAGACGACGTTGATGGCATGTTATCGTCTATGTCATGACTAGTGGCAGCAGCTTCAGCACTAGGAGGAAGTGGTTCTTGATCTTTCCCTATTTTATTTTTATCGGAGGAAGTTTGGTCCTCCATTTATGTTATATTGATATATACGTGCGGCTAAGGCGCACACAAACACAGAAAATAATTTTTTATTTTTGTTGGAGACTAGTGCACTTTGTGGGTTACACCACCCTTTAAGAAATGAACCAGCCGGCCCTTTACTTATGGGACACAGGCGCACGCTTGACGCTGCTCCTTTGATGATGCACGTGCAGCTACAGCCCACACAATTCACAAACACAGAAAATATTTTTTTATTTTGTTTGGAGTGCCCTTTGGGGGTTACAGCACCCTTTAACGGACAACCCAGCCGGCCTTTTACTTATGGGACACAGGCGCACGCTTGGCGCTGCTCCTTTGTTGATGCACGTGCAGCCACAGTGCACACAATTCACAAACACAGAAAATATTTTTTTATTTTGTTTGGAGTGTACTTTGGGGGTTACAGCACCCTTTAACGGTCAAGCCAGCCGGCCCTTTACCTATGACACAGGCGCACGCTTGGCACTACTTTGTTGATGCACGAACGGCTACTGCGCACACAATTCACAAACACCAAAAAATATATTTTTTTATTTTATTTGGAGTGCCCTTTGGGGGTTACAGCACCCTTTAACGGTCAAGCCAGCCGGCCCTTTACCTATGGGACACAGGCGCACGCTTGGCGCTGCTCCTTTGTTGATGCACGTGCAGCCACAGTGCACACAATTCACAAACACAGAAAATATATATTTTTTTTGTTTGGAGTGTACTTTGGGGGTTACAGCACCCTTTAACGGACAAGCCAGCCGGCCTTTTACTTATGGGACACAGGCACACGCTTGGCGCTGTTCCTTTGTTGATGCACATGCAGCCACAGTGCACACAATTCACAAACACAGAAAAAATGTTTTTATTTTGTTTGGAGTGCCCTTTGGGGGTTACAGCACCCTTTAACGGACAAGCCAGCCGGCCCTTTATTTATGGGACACAGACGCACGCTTGGCACTACTTTGTTGATGCATGTACGGCTACTGCTCACACAATTCACAAACACAGAAAATATTTTTTTATTTTGTTTGGAGTGTACTTTGGGGGTTAAGCACCCTTTAACGGTCAAGCCAGCCGGCCCTTTACTTATGACACAGGCGCACGCTTGGCACTACTTTGTTGATGCACGTGCGGCTACTGCGCACACAATTCACAAACACAGAAAATATTTTTTTATTTTGTTTGGAGTGTACTTTGGGGGTTACAGCACCCTTTAACGGACAAGCCAGCCGGCCCTTTACTTATGGGACACAGGCGCACGCTTGGCGCTGCTCCTTTGTTGATGCACGTGCAGCCACAGAGCACACAATTCACAAACACAGAAAATATATATATTTTTTGTTTGGAGTGTACTTTGGGGGTTACAGCACCCTTTAACGGACAAGCCAGCCGGCCCTTTACTAATGGGACATAGGCGCACGCTTGGTGCTGCTCCTTTGTTGATGCACGTGCAGCCACAGTGCACACAATTCACAAACACAGAAAAAATATTATTTTTTTTGCTTGGAGTGCCCTTTGGGGGTTACAGCACCCTTTAACGGACAAGCCAGCCGGCCCTTTATTTATGGGACACAGACACACGCTTGGCACTACTTTGTTGATGCATGTGCGGCTACTGCGCACACAATTCACAAACACAGAAAATATTTTTTTATTTTGATTGGAGTGTACTTTGGGGGTTACAGCACCCTTTAACGGTCAAACCAGCCGGCCCTTTACTTATGACACAAGCGCACGCTTGGCACTACTTTGTTGATGCACGTGCGGCTACTGCGCACACAATTCACAAACACAGAAAATATTTTTTTATTTTGTTTGGAGTGTACTTTGGGGGTTACAGCACCCTTTAACGGACAAACCAGCCGGCACTTTACTTATGGGACACAGGCGCACGCTTGGCGCTGCTCCTTTGTTGATGCACGTGCAGCCACAGTGCACACAATTCACAAACACAGAAAATATATATTTTTTTTGTTTGGAGTGTACTTTGGGGGTTACAGCACCCTTTAACAGACAAGCCAGCCGGCCCTTTACTAATGGGACATAGGCGCACGCTTGGCGCTGCTCCTTTGTTGATGCACGTGCAGCCACAGTGCACACAATTCACAAACACAGAAAAAATATTATTTTTTTTTGCACTTGGGGGGAGCACCCCTGATGGACAGAGCACCCCCTGGACAACACTACAGCACCCCTTTAGGACTGGGACACTGCACAGGACTTTGGAGTGGACACAGCCCCTATGGACAACTGACTGCACAACACAGTCCAGCCGGCCCCTATGGACTTTGAAGGAGTGGACACAGCCCCTATGGACAACAGCAGCACAGCACAGCACAACACTGCACTACACTACACAGCCCAGCCAGCCCTATCTCCCACCCTCCCTCTTCACTGTCCACAGCCGAGTGAGAAAATGGCGCCGACGCGGGTACCTTATATAGGATCCAAAACCCGCGAGACCCGGAAGGCGGGATGATGACGTTTTGCCTCGATTTCAGATCCGAGTCAGGTGGGAAAAGTCGAGCCTGACTCGGATCGGCCTCGGATGGGGGGGGGTTCGGATTTCAGAAATCCGAACCCGCTCACCCCTAATAGAAAGCAATATATCTTTGCAAGTGTGTAAACGTTCCTATAATAACTTGTATTTTAGTTATGATAGTTAATCAATGTTATGATTATAAACTTCCCATCGTCTGAGGATTGACCTGCGTGTGAATCAGTGACAATAACATACTTAATTGAAATAAAGACACGGAGACTTGTATTTGGCAGAATTTGTTAGCTATTTATTTAAAAACATATAATGAATTAGTTACTATATTAATTAAATTAATTTAAATATGGTGGCAAAGAAAGAACGGCTAACAACAGCCCAAGCCTAACACTATAAACACTCCAACCACAACACAATACGCTCAAGCCTTCTATCTTGACTACCCACCCGGTAAGGTGATGATGCTGCCCCCGGCAGGGTGGTCCAGCAGACTTTATGAGTCAACGAAGGTGAGCAAAACAATGAGTAAACAAATATTCACAGTGCTAATAGGTAACCTGCCGTTCTTTCCCGCCAAAAGCAAGGTTCTGCCAAAAGAAACCTTGCACCGCCACCATAGAACTAACGCATAGAAACCACAACCTCAAACAGATCCTCAAGAAAAATAAACATACCTTCCTCCGCTAAATGAACCCCGTCAGACCGAAAAAGGTAAGTATACCGAAATTTTATCCTAGGATGTCTGACCACTGCCCCACCATTTTCCAACACAAATTTTGAAACCGTAAAGTTCACTTTCTTCCGGGCTTCATCAATGGCTCTGCCGTCAACCACACCACGCCAACACAATCTAGGGACCATGAAAGACCAAACTATTGTGCAAGCTGGCCATGCCATTATAATCTGACCCAAATCCTCCACCACCGCATGCCTTAAATCCAGAGATGTCCTCTTGCCCAAATCATTCCCGCCTAGATGAATAACCACGACTCTCGGTAAGCCATACCGCTGAACCTGCTGCAAGAGTTTAGGCTTAAGGCTCTCCCACAACATACCTCTGACCCCTATCCATCTAACTCCACTAGCCCCCGGAAACAACGGCGCGTCCTGCGCCTGCATGAACCTAGCCGCCCAAAAAACAAATGAATGGCCAATTATCCATACAGTACAATCATCAAAAGCCATTCCTATAATGAGGGAAAAACAAAGAAAACATTAAAGTTATTGTAAAATTTTAGCATATTTAATCATGTATATCTAACGGGGAACATATTACTGAGGATCTGCCAAAAAGAAAAAATTTTGATTTGAATCTTTAAAGATCAACAAGCTTCTGTGCCAATTTGAAGCAACATGAAGACACAAGAGGATAAGTTAAAATAAAAAAGAAGGGGGGGGGGGGGAGAGCGGGGGGGGGGGGGTTTGGGAGAGATATCGGATAACACAAGTGAACTCGACCAGAGAGAAAACGTAAAACCTGCTGAGGGACATATAATTGTAATTATAAACCAAATAGCCGAATTAAATCCGTCAGATCAGGTAAAAAAATCGTCAAAACTCTCCAGACTCCCACTGAAATCAATGGCGAGTAGCTAGTCCCCGAGTAGGAAAGACAGGGGAAAACAAACAAGACCAGGACCAATGACATTTCGTAAAACATAACAAACCATATGTAACGTGCATGCACAACATTAACCTCAATGATTCGGTCGAATGTAACGCTTATAACTGGCTGATTTCCATCGGCCCAGAGCTTGAATCTGTGACTCTGGAAATCCCGCAGCAGCGGCGAAGTGGCAGCACCAATTCGAAACGAATGCGTGCCGAACTCCCCTGGTGAGAGGCCCACGCTGCAAAGACATCGCCGCAGCATCCAACTAAACTGAAATTTTGTCAGCGGAAGCCCATCGCCATGCATCAGCCATGAGCCCTCCGCTGAGGGTCTGACAGATGCATAACGAGTGGCCAAGCCGACCGGACAAATTCGACAATCCGCCGAGGGGACCAATGTTATCCAGCGACCCCTGCCTAACTGATCGGTCTTAGAACGACGCAATCTGCACAGCAAGGACCTCTCACCCACCTTCACATCCGAACGCAGCATAGTTGAATCCCTCCACTTGGAGGGAGCAACCAATTCCGACACCCGGAAAGCACCATGAAAAGCCATGGAAAAAGCTAACTTAAACAAAAGCGTTTCGAAACTGGAGGCCGCCACGTCCGCAACCGCTCCTAGAATGGACGGTAACAGATAAATGTCTATAGGCCGTCTTTTATCGGGGTTAACCGGCTCAGCGCGCGCCCAACCTTTCAAGGCCTTTGTGATGACAAAACTCCTTGTAAGGTCAGGGATTCCCTTCAATTTGGAGAAAAACGAAATACCTGCCAGGTACCGTGAAACTACCGCTCTCGATTTGCCAGATACATACAGCTGCCAAATAAAAGCAAGCATCAATTGATGCTGACCCTTACCTCCAAGGCCTTGGCTACGGGAAAAAACTTCCCATTCTTCCCAAGACCGACGGTAAGCCTTGAGGGTACTTGGTGCAATGGACAGCTCCGCTAACCCCTCCAGTCCGGCTTGATAACCTGCCAAACATAAGAGGGGCACAGCACACCATCAGTCTCTGCATCAGGAGCCAATGTACGGAACCGACCCCATTGACATCTGGACAGCGCATCGGCAATCCCGTTGTCAACTCCGGGTACGTGTTGAGCTCGAAACAGCACATTATGGCGCAAACAGGCAAGCACCAGCTGCGCTAGCACACGCAAAACCAGCAACGACTTTGCTCACTGCCCGTTTACCGCATGCACCACGCCCAGATTGTCACATCTGAACAGAATGCTGCGATTGCAGATGCGCTCGCCCCAGACCTCCAAGGCGACCATTATTGGGAACAGTTCTAAGAGCAGCATATCTCTTGTCAAACCTGCACGAATCCACTCCTCTGGCCAAGTTGCGACGCACCAGGATCCCCTCAGGTAGCAACCGAACCCCGAAGATCCTGCTGCATCGGTGAAAAGCTGCAAATCGACATTGCCCACCAGAGGGGATAACCATATCCTGATCCCATTAAAATCTGCCAAAAAGGAAACCCAAACTTCCAGGTCTCTCTTTATTTCTGACGATAAACGGATCAAATGGTGAGGTTTGGAAACCCCCGCTGTGGCCCTCTCTAGCTTTCTGCAAAATACCCTCCCCATCGGTATAACTCTACAGGCAAAGTTCATACAACCCAACAGTGATTGGGCCTGCCTGAGCGAAATTTTGCGCGCAACCAAACACTCTGAAATGGAATCTCGCAATTTGTCAATTTTATCGCGCGGCAGCCGACAGGATCCAGCCAAGGTATCAATCTCGATACCTAAAAATGACAAACACGAGAGGGGTCCCTCTGTCTTTTCGTCTGCCACAGGTACTCCAAAATGAAAAAACAGCGCTCTCATGGAAACAAGTAACTCGTTACAACGCTCTGACCCAGCGGGCCCCACGCAGAGGAAGTCATCGAGATAGTGCGCTATCCCATGACCCCCACAAGAAAACTCTACGCACCAATGAAGGAAAGTGCTAAATTTTTCAAAGTATGCGCAGGAAATCGAACACCCCATAGGCAAGCACTTGTCTATGAAGTATTCCCCCCCAATGCGAAAACCCATGAACCTAAACGATTCGGGGTGCAAAGGAAGCAAACGAAAAGCTGACTCCACATCCATCTTAGCCATGAGGGCCCCGCGTCCATATGCCCTAACGATACTGAGAGCATCATCAAAAGACTGATACCTCACTGAACAGAATTCAGGAGGTATAGCGTCATTAACGGAGGACCCCAATGGATAAGACAGATGCTGGATCAGCCGAAATTTTCCTGGAGTTTTCTTAGGCACCACCCCCACTGGGGAAAGAATCAGATTCCCCATTGGAGGATGCGCAAATGGACCCACCATACGTCCTAACTGAACCTCTTTCTCGACTTTTAACTGAAGAACGTCAGGAAAAAGTCGAGCTGATTGTAAATTTCTCGGGGAACCGACTCGAACTTCCCCTATAACTGGTAAACGAAAACCCAACTTGAACCCGAAAAACAAAAACTTAGCGTCCTGCCTATTAGGGTACCACCCTAGCCACCTGGACATAGCATCCAAACGGATAGGGGTTGGTGCCCTATTTAGCGCCTGCGCTACCTCCCGCTTTGGGAATAGCTCCTCCTCCCGACTTGGATCCCTGCTGGGCTGACAACCTGAAACAATTAGAGGCGGGGTGCGATCCGTTGCAACGCAAGCAAAGGTGTCGAAAACGGCACCGTTGGCCCTGGGAACAGGAGGCATTATTAAAGGCAAAACATTTACCTTTAAAAGGTGTCTGCGCAGAAAGCCGACCGGGGCCCGTCTGTCGACGCCCCGGGGAGGGATCAGAACTCGGGCGCCACGCCCCAGACCCCCCCTTATGAGTATCCCCGCCTACCCGAGAATCCTCCACTCCACCTTTTGGTGGTTGCGTGACGTCAAGCCACACTTCCACGTCCTTGCACCCAAAATCTAAGCGCTTGGATCCGTCCTGCTTGCGCCTAAATTCCTCATCATATGTTCTCCAGGCGCTGCCCCTGGATTTACGCTGCATCCCATGAATCAGGTGGATATACCTTATTACGTTCAGGTGCTCCCCTGGGCGATCTTTCAAGTAGCATGCTGCGAATACGCAAAACCCAGCAAGCCAGTTATCATAGGAACGAAAAGCTTCCAACCCCACCCCGCCTTTAAGCTTAGCTGCCTTGAAATCTTTTTTGGCTTGCTCAGTTAAAATGAACATGTCCACATAATCGCCCTTCCTGATTTTTTTCTTGCAACAATCGCGCAGACCCCGCAATACTGCTGTATTGTCGCAATGCACCACACCTGGTTGATGCTGACGCTTCTTGGACTTCTGCGCGCTACTACTCTGACGCTGCTGCTTAGCCCGCTTATCCCGCCTATCCGCCTCCTTGCGCGCATATTTAGCAGCCCTCTTCCGCGCCTTTTTCGCGCTGCTGACAGAAGAAGCCAGAGAAGAAGAGGTCGACGACAAGTCAGAGACAGAGGAAGAAGAGGAGGCAGAGTCAGCAACATCATCATCTTCTGAGATCTCACCTGACGATCCGGACTGCTCCCTCCCGGACACGACCGATGATGAAGCCTCCTCGACGCTGAAATCCTGTTCCATAGCTTCGCCCTCAGCAGTATCTGAAACAGACGATGAAGCCGCCCCCTGGGCCGAAACCCTGGGCACGGTCGACACAGCAGGAGAAGACACAGCCGCACCAGCCCCAGACGCCTCTGGTCTTGCCAACTGAGCCGCAGCGGAGCCCATAGCCTTGCAAGCCTGCATGAACTGATCTACCGCTGGCCCTAGAGTAGCAGAAATTGAACGCTGCCTCTGATCCACCCTTTCACTATCTGCTTGGCTAGGAGCCAATGCCGCAACCATGGGAGCAAAAGCAGATGTCATTGATGACATCATGGCCGCAAAAGCTGCAGGGTCAAAGGACTGACTTGCACCCCCACTAGGGACCTGAGTATCCACATAGCCAGAAGCTGCTGCCCCAGACATGGCCCTGTCTGCTGATTGCTGACTAGCCTGCCAATCATCCTCCATCAGCTCTCCCTGTCCTAAAATGGCTGCCTCCCTGACTGACAAAGCCCCTAATGTGCTGCCAGGGCTGTCCATCTCCCCCACCTCGACATTCCCCACTTCATTAACTGTGGGGGAGTCCCCCCTGCCCCTCCGGGCACTAACAGGGCTATTAGCAGCCCTCCTTGCGGTGCGCGTGTGCGCCTGTGACCTTTGAACCCGCGGGGGGCGAGCGCTCACCGCCCTAATCGCGGCAGCTCTGCCCTCCCGCGGGCTCACTAACTGCCTCTCGCGGCTGCTCAGAGCAGCCGCGCCTTCCCCCCGCCGGCGGCTGTGTCCAGCCGCCCTGACAGCACCTGCTTGACGGCCGCGGGTAAGCGCGGCCGCGCCCGGCCGCCCATGACGCCGCGGGGCTGCGCGACTCGCGCTAGCCCCTTCAGCTCCCTCTTGAGAGGCAGGAGCCTCCCCAGAACTCCCTGGGCCTTCTTCCTGTGCCCGGTAACGGGCGGGGATCCGCGATGAGCGGTGCGGGCGGGGCATGCTACCAATTTGGGGGGGGTCACAGTCCTTATAAGGGTTAGGAGGATTGTTAGAAAATGCAGAGCGCAAAGGTGGGGGGAGGGCAGAGAGAGAGAGGGATAGATGAAGAAGGTGAAGAACAAAGATAAGAAGAGGAAAGAAAAACAGAAGGATGGCTATGAAGAAAATATAACAGAGCTCAGGTAAGAGCACTTACCCATTCCCAAGACAGGAACAAAAGAGGCTGACTCCGCCTCCAACAATCTCTAATATCCCTGCTATAACCTACAACCCTAAAAACCCATTGGCCCTAATTATCACATGATTCCTCACACTGGTCTGCCCCCAGCCTAGGAAGTTTAACCCTCTCCACTCCTATACAGTCATTTCGTTTATCTACTGCAAACAGCTCCATAGTCTGTGCATGAATTGTATTTTTGTAGGTTAAAAGGCTGTTTTTTTGCATCCATCTTCTGTATTTCTAAGTGCTGTACCTCAGTGTAAGTACTAAGCGGGGAGCTACAGTACTACCTGTGCAGTGAGTGAGTCCTCTAGAGGCAGCCTGCAGCCTGGAGTAACCACCTGTAAATATACACAGAAGTAACACTGCACATTGGTGAAGCATAGGGGAGGGGAGGGAGGCTGCCGTTGTGGCAATAACCCTTACAGGGGTTTTGATACTCACAAATCAGCACATCCCTCCTCCCCTGAGCAGAGACTGAGGCTTGTTGCAAGATTTCTGTCCTGTGTTTGCTCAGAGAGCCCAGAAAATGGGGGTACACACATAAGTCTACCCTGATGAAACGCAATTCTTTTGCAGTGGACTTTTTATTTTAAACGATGCATCCAAGGATGAGACCCAGATCTGCTCTGGGCAGGCTGGAGACCTACGGTGCCCACAGGTAAGGAGGGAACTTTGCTGACTTTTCATGAAGTTTTTGGGGGAAGAAAGTGTGACTGAGTAATGCTGGCTGTATGGAGGCTGTGTACTGTTGTCAGGGCAATGAATAGGAGGCGTTCAAATGTGCTGATGAAGCTGTATCTAGCTAATGTTAGAAATAGGGGTATAGCAGTATTTTGTTTTCAGATGCAAATAGTATTATTACTGTGTGACTATTCTGATATTGTGGTATATGAAGACCCTGCATTCCATGAGGCTTACATAGCATGCTGGGACTTGTAGTTCCACTGGAGGTGATGCTCTACAGGTTGTTTTTGTTTCCTCTAAGGATTCATTTTGATGACTTATGTACAGTATTACAATAAAAATGCAATTATCATAATAATAGTGTTTTATTTTAGCATATTTACTCTATTGTTGTTAAAAGACTTCTGTACTTAGTGACAGTGGCTTGTCTATTAATGGGTGCTCCGTGCAAAGCATCCTGCACCCAGAATAGAGCCATTGACATATTTATAATAGGTGCAGGGTCCATCTTGCACCCAAAATATACTTACCGCGCTCCAGCAAGCAGGTCCCTCCTCTTCTGCGACGCCATCCCAGTGGTAGTCAGGAAGATGGCGCTGCGCAGTGACAGCAGCACTCTGTGCCAGAGCCTTTACTCTCTAGTGCTCATCTTCCCGAATATCACTGGAAAGATGGCGCTGCGGAGCAGGCGGAGGGACCCACTTGCCAGAGCAAGGAAAGATGCCTGGTTGGGGGGTGTCCACTGCAAACGGGCCCCCTCGGGCGTTAATACACACCTGAATAGAGCAAAGGGTATTCAGTTGACATTAAAAAGGTCGACACATTCATTATGTTAAAGGTCGACATGGTCATTAGGTCGACCACCAATATGTAGACACGGGCGTTTCTAGTGAGGAGGGGCCTGTGTGCAGTCTCCGTCACGGGCCCCCTCCTCTCCGTTCGGCAGCCAGCAGCGCACTGAGCTGTGCGCAGCCAGCGCCGGAGTTATAGACTCTAGGCACTAGAGTGTGCCCAGAGTCTATAGCACATGCGCAGGTCACCAGGAAAATGGCCGTGGCAGCTATTTTCCCTGTACTGCGCATGCGCAAACGATGGGAAAATGGCCGCGGCGGCCATTTTCCAGATGCTTCTACAGCGCTGGACCCCCTGATGTGGGACTCTGGAGAGGTAAGTATATTATGGGTGCAGGGTGTGCGGTGCGGGGCCACGCCCATGTGCCCCGCACACCCTGCACCCATTATAGATACGCCCCTGTGTAGACATGTATTCAGTTCGACATAGTTAAATGGTCGACACATTCAATAGGTCGACATTTAAAATATAGACACTATTAAGGTCGACCCAAAAATGTTGACAGTCATAATGTCGAATAAATAAAGTAATGAATAATGGTGACCAGTTATATTGGACAAATGTACAAACAAAAATGGCAGCTGCTCAATCAATCTAGCAGTACTAATCAGGTGCATGAAAGGGAGGGGTCAGACTAAGTAGAAAAAGGAGGGGGATTTAACCCCCTATTGTACCTCAGCACACTGAATAATACCTGCAACAATATATGAAGACTATATGGTCATAGAAATTCAGAGATATTAGTTGCATGCATTTGCAAGTACATGGGAGGCTTGAGTTGCATGAAGGAGCCAGCATTAGTAGGGCATGCTGGTTCTAGTAGTGCTAGTTGGAGTTCCCAGGGGTGACTCCCAGGTAAGCTGGCTCTCAATTTGGATGCATTTATGTATGTGCCTTTATCATGAGGCCTTACATTTGACAAAATTATATATGTGCCTTTATCATGAGGCCTTATAATTGGTATATTTTACATTTGGGGTGAGCGTTTGGGCGTAGGGCCCCTGGGACTGGTCTGGCTGGGCCTCCTCAGGGCATCACCACTTAATACACATAGTTGCTTTTCACATCACCTTTTATGTTTGTTTATTATTCATGTATTTTTTCACATATATTTTAACCTCTCATTCCACACTTAATGATTACTCACACACAGCTATACTTTACACTGCACTGTCACTCTTTTTCCATTTTCGTGTGATGCCCTGGGGGGGTCCTGGGCTGGACATTTTTTGGGGTGCACTGCGCCCCGGACGTGTTAGGGACTGCTGGTAACAGAGAAGCCGTGACGTGGCCCAGCAGCCTCCCATGTATTTGCAAATGCATGCAACTAATATCTCTGAATTTCTATGACCATATAGTCTTCATATATTGTTGCAGGTATTATTCAGTGTGCTGAGGTACAATAGGGGGTTAAATCCCCCTCCTTTTTCTCATATTGGACAAATGTACAAGATAGTGTCCTTCTGACAGGAGTCCACTGTGCACGTGCAAACACTCATCCTGTCATGTCAGCCATACAGTCATATTTACCCTAAATGTCACATGATAAAAATCATTGTCGCCCCTTGCTAGAACAGATAGGGTGGGTACGGGATGCTCGCGGTCGGGATCCTGGTGGTCAGAATCCTGGCAGGGTTAGGATACCGACACCTGACGGTCGGTATCTTAATTCTCCTTCTTTCCCTACCCTAACCCTTCCTACCCGGTGCCTGAACCTAGCCTCCCCCCATTGCCTAACCCTAACCTCACCCCACACCCTAAACCAAACTCTCCCCCAAGTGCCTAACACTAACCCTCCCCCAAGCCCCGCTAATTACCTTCGGAATTCCGGCGGACGGGATTATGACCGCATCCCATGCTGACTAACTGCCCGTCTGTTATGTGCCGCACCATACATTAATTATCGCAACCGCTGTGCTATACCCCATCACGGTAGCGCTAATCCCTTTCATAGTTGCAGTAAGTAAATGACAAGCAAGGCATGTGCACCTGCCTATATTTTGACTGCAGGTGAAACGATGTGCAGTTACCTATATTATCAATGTCAACATTTTAACCATATCTGCATTTTTATATGGTCAGAATGTCAACATGCAAAATATAGATATGTTTATAGTATCAATGTTGAAATTTTTTGATGGTCAAAATTTTGATATATAAAGTATAAACATTTAGGTACAAATATGGACATTGTTTTTACTCGCACCTTCTAACTTCAACACTTATACCCCTTTCAGACATAGCGAGGTTTCCGGGTTTTTGCTGGGGCTCAGCCATACTACCCAGGCCTTGCTTTTGTCTGAAAGCCACCAACCCAGGTACACGTTCCCGGGTGAGTGTCCCTGTTATTGACCCCCTTTACCGTAACGTAGGTCCTGGGTAGACAACCTGAGTTATGTGTGAATGGTGCAACTCAGGATTTTACTCCCGGGTTGATCACAGAAGCTCCTGATTGGCTGCTGTTGCATGCTGTTGATATCAACGCCAGCCGGAGAGAGAGAGAGGCCATGGAGACTCTGTACAGACGCGGAGGAGACCAGTGCCAGTTGTGTGAGTTGGTGGAGGAGAACAGTGACTGTGGTGACGGTGAGAGGAGGAGGCCAGTGGTGACAGTGGGCGGAGGAGAACAGTAGTACAGCAAATCCACCAAATAAATCAAGGTCTCCATGCTGCATATGTGCTTGTCGGCCATGATTACAGTAATGCATTATGGGAACCCCACCCAGTCCCTCATTACAAGACCTCATTATTGTGGGGCAGCAAAGCATACCTTTAAATGTCAAAACTGTAAAAAACTGTTTAAAACACTGAAAAACCCAGCTTATGTTTGACAGAGGTTGACCAGGGAATTTCCCGGGTCTCAGGTGTAGTATGATAGGAGGTCTTGGGCAAAAACCCGGGATTTGGCAGAAGTGAAAAACTGAGCAGGGAAATTCCCGGGTCGTATGTCTGAAAGTGGGATAACCTGATATTAACTTAATATATAGCAATGGCATTCTTTGTGTTTTAACGTTAAAGGGGACGTAGAGAGCAGGGTCACAAGCCCGTGACATCCGGATCTGTTCACATATAGCCTAGACACGGGTCGACTTCCAAGCCCCGGCAATATCCCGGGTAGAAAGGCTATTATAAGGGCTAGTCTTCCTGTTCTCAAATAAATTTATCTCCCTCTTTTAAGTATTTTCAGTGAGATCAGACAAAGTGTTGCTGCTGCAAATCAATCTGTACAGCAGAGAGCGAAAACCGCTGTGGGTGCCCCCAGAATCCAGACTTTGCCCACAATAGATTGCATTGAAGAGTGTAACGAGGAGAGCCAAAGCCCCCCAGAATGGATGGAGAAGGAGATGATAATCGGGCAACACAGACGACATTCTCTGGCGCTTGTGGACAACGTAATAGAAAGTCTCCAGAATTACTGTGACCCGGCCCGGAGTCTCAGGAAGGACAAGGTAAAGCAGCTGTGATCTTCCCTAAGGGCTCGTTCATACAGCTGCATATAGAGGTTATGTGTAGATCCAGGGAAGACAACACAAACCACAAACAGTGCAATTTGCAATTTCTCCTCACAGGGCAAAATAATCCGACCCGTACTTGTGTTTTCTGTTTACAGTGATTTGCAGTTGTGGGGCAGAATCTGATTTTCAGTCAATGGATTATTTTACCTTTTTTTTTTTTAGTACCCGCTTCACAATTGGCATTTTAAACGACGCGGTTCTATTTATGTATGGCTGTGTGTGTATATGTATGTAATTATGGCTGTGTGTGCATATGTATGTATTTATGGCTGTGTGTGCATATGTATGTATTTATGGCTGTGTGTGTATATGTACTCGTATATATCAGGCTGTGTGTGTATATGTATGTATGTATGGCTGTGTGTACATGTATGTGTGCAGGGCTGGATTAAGGGCCACATGGGCCTGGGGCTGAAAATATTCAAGGGCCTATACTGAGAAAGGGAGCAGCTGTAACCAGTGCTGTGTGGGTGTGTCCAGAGCCACGTGGGTGTACACCCCATACACTATCAGCCCCATTGTCTTCCTAAATAACTAAATAATAATAAAAAAATGCATACATTTGTGTGAAAACTACAAAAACAAATTTTAATGCTTATAATTTATGGCTGACTCTGTGACCAGCTAGGCAGCTGGTCATTATCATACTGATGATGGGCCTATTTTATGTGGAGGCCTGGAGCTGTAGCTCTATCCGCCCTATTGTTAATCTGGCCCTGGATGTGTACGTATTTATGTATGTACTGTATGTATGTATGTTTATATGTATGTATGTATGTCTGTGTGTGTCAATGTATGTATGTGTGTATGGCTGTATGTGTATATGTATGTATGGCTGTGTGTGTATATAGGACTGTGTGTATAGATACGTATGTACTGCTGTGTGTGTATATGTATGTAGGACTGTGTGTATAGATACGTACATATGTATGGCTGTGTGTGAGTACGTATGTATTGCCTTGTGCGTATATGTATGTATGTAGGACTGTGTGTATAGATACGTACGTACTGCTGTGTGTGTATATGTATGCAGGACTGTGTGTATAGGTACGTACGTATGTATGGCTGTGTGTGTATATGTATGTAGGACTGTGTGTATAGATACGTATGTATGTATGGCAGTGTGTGTATAAGTATGTATGTATTGCCTTGTGCGTATATGTATGTATGTAGGACTGTGTGTATAGATACGTACGTACTGCTGTGTGTGTATATGTATGCAGGGCTGTGTGTATAGGTACGTACCTATGTATGGCTGTGTGTGTATATGTATGCAGGACTGTGTATAGGTACGTACGTATGTATGGCTGTGTGTGTATAAGTATGTATGTATTGCTTTGTGTGTATATGTATGTAAGTAGGACTGTGTGTATAGATACGTACGTACTGCTGTGTGTGTATATGTATGCAGGACTGTGTGTATAGGTATGTACCTATGTATGGCTGTGTGTGTATATGTATGCAGGACTGTGTATAGGTACGTACGTATGTATGGCTGTGTGTGTATATGAATGTAGGACTGTGTGTATAGGTACGTACGTATGTATGGCTGTGTGTGTATATGTATGTAGGACTGTGTGTATAGGTACGTACGTATGTAGGACTGTGTGTATAGATACGTACGTACTGCTGTGTGTGTACATGTATGTAGGACTGTGTGTATAGATACGTACGTATGTATGGCTGTGTGTGTATATGTATGTAGGACTGTGTATAGATACGTACGTATGTATGGCTGTGTGTGTATAAGTATGTATGTATTGCTTTGTGTGTATATGTATGTATGTATGTAGGACTGTGTGTATAGATACGTACGTACTGCTGTGTGTGTATATGTATGCAGGACTGTGTGTATAGGTACGTACCTATGTATGGCTGTGTGTGTATATGTATGCAAGACTGTGTATAGGTACGTACGTATGTATGGCTGTGTGTGTATATGTATGTAGGACTGTGTGTATAGGTACGTACGTATGTATGGCTGTGTGTGTATATTTATGTAGGACTGTGTGTATAGGTATGTACGTATGTATGGTTGTGTGTGTATGTGTATGTAGGACTGTGTGTATAGATACGTATGTATGGCTGTGTGTGTATATGTATGCAGGACTGTGTGTATAGGTATGTACGTATGTATGGCTGTGTGTGTATATGTATGTAGGACTGTGTGTATAGGTACGTACGTATGTATGGCTGTGTGTGTATAAGCACGTATGTATTGTCTTGTGCGTATATGTATGTATGTAGGACTGTGTGTATAGATACGTACGTACTGCTGTGTGTGTATATGTATGTAGGACTGTGTGTATAGGTACGTACCCATGTATGGCTGTGTGTGTATATGTATGCAGGACTGTGTATAGGTACGTACGTATGTATGGCTGTGTGTGTATATGAATGTAGGACTGTGTATAGGTACGTACGTATGTATGGCTGTGTGTGTATATGTATGTAGGCTATGTGTATAGGTACGTACGTATGTATGGCTGTGTGTGTATATGTATGTAGGACTGTGTGTATAGATACGTACGTATGTAGGACTGTGTGTATAGATACGTATGTACTGCTGTGTGTGTATATGTATGTAGGACTGTGTGTATAGGTACGTACGTATGTATGGCTGTGTGTGTATATGTATGTATGTAGGATTGTGTGTATAGATACGTACGTATGTATGGCTGTGTGTGTATATGTATGTAGGACTGTGTGTATAGATACGTACGTACTGCTGTGTGTGTATATGTATGCAGGACTGTGTGTATAGGTACGTACGTATGTATGGCTGTGTGTGTATATGTATGTAGGACTGTGTGTATAGATACGTACGTATGTATGGCTGTGTGTGTATAAGTATGTATGTATTGCTTTGTGTGTATATGTATGTATGTAGGACTGTGTGTATAGATACGTACGTACTGCTGTGTGTATATGTATGCAGGACTGTGTGTATAGGTACGTACCTATGTATGGCTGTGTGTGTATATTTATGTAGGACTGTGTGTATAGGTATGTACGTATGTATGGCTGTGTGTGTATATGTATGTAGGACTGTGTGTATAGGTACGTACGTATGTATGGCTGTGTGTGTATATTTATGTAGGACTGTGTGTATAGGTATGTACGTATGTATGGCTGTGTGTGTATATGTATGCAGGACTTGGTGTATAGATATGTACGTATGTAGGACTATGTGTGTATATGTATGTAGGACTGTGTGTATAGGTACGTACGTATGTATGGTTGTGTGTGTATATGTATGTAGGACTGTGTATAGGTACGTACGTATGTATGGCTGTGTGTGTATATGTATGTAGGACTGTGTGTATAGGTACGTACGTATGTATGGCTGTGTGTGTATATGTAGGTAGGACTGTGTGTATAGGTACGTACGTATGTATGGCTGTGTGTGTATATGTATGTAGGACTGTGTGTATAGGTAGGTACGTATGTATTGGAATGGGATTGAAATACCGGCGGCTGAACATCCCGACAGTGAAAACCCGACGGTAGGAGATCCCGATGGGCGGTGGTAAGTATCCAACCCTCCCCTCTCTCCCCCTAACCCTCCTTTAGGGGTGCCTAACCCTAACCTCCTTCCCTAGTGCCTAACTCTAACCTCCCTCCCAGGGGTGCCTAAACCTAACCCCCCCTCCCCGCACCCTAAACCTAAGCCTCCCGGGGTGGGGTGCCTAACCCTAACCTCTCCCTATTGGCACCTAACCCCCCCTTGCCCTAGCCTAACCTTACCTGGGGGGTGCCTAACCCTAAATTCCCCTGGGGGTCCCTAAACCTAACTCCCCCATCACCGGGCTAAGTGTTATATTTACCCGTCAGACGACGATCGGGATGGCGGGGGTCTGTCTTAACATAAGCGTCTGCATTTCGATGCCTATGTTAAGTCCCGTGTCGGGCAGGAAGTGTCGGTATGTAGAATTGCATTGCGTCCGCTGGTCTAATAGCTACATAACCTATATATTGTCAGTGATTATGAACAGTGATATAATTGTGAGTAAATTAAACATTGAGTATATCCAACAATTACAGAAAGTCATTACTTTTACATTATTCCTGATATATTATCTAGATATAATTATATGAGAAATACGTTTACATATAATGGTGACTTTTAAATAGTATAAATGTACTCATTGTTCCCTCAGAGAATCACTGAGCCCGTTATTAACATGTGATGAATATGCAGGAAAAAAGTACTTAAAACAAGATCTGCAAAGTATGGACAATATAGAGAAAAATAGGTTATTATGAAAAGTTGCGTTTAAACTGTTTAGTGTATTACAAAAAAATTACATCTGTATGTGGGGAAACAGTCGGGAAGCCGGCAGACACAATGCCGACTGTCGGCTTCCCGACTGCTAAATCCCGGCAAGGGTTAAATGACAGTCGTCGACATCTCCGAGCCTGTCATTTTACCTATGCCGGGAGACTGGCGCCCGCCATCCAGATCGAAGGGATGCCGGGCGCGGACAGCCGCGGAGGAAGGTTAGGTTTAGGGCTCCCGGGGAGACTTAGGGTTAGGCATTCCCCCAGGAGGTTAGGGTCAGACAAGGGGAAGGGGGAGGAGGGGGACTTAGGTTTAGGCGGCGGGGAAGGGGGGTTAGGAAAAAGGCACTTAGAGGGGGGGATTAGGGTTAGGCACTTGGGGGGAAGTTAGGATTAGGCACCCCTAAGGGAGGGTTAGGGTTAGAGGGTAGAAAAGGTTAGTTTATACTTACCTTCCGACGTTCGGGATTTCCACCTGTGTCGGGCTGCCGCTGCCGGGATTTGAACCGCCGGCCATGCGGCCAGCGGTAAATCATACCGAATCCCCGTATGTGTATTCAAAAATGACATTGTGTTTGCATATATGTGTGTCTGTGTGTGTTTATTACGTATAGTAAGGAATGAATAAATGGCACTCAGGATTAGATGTGGTAACCAATGTGTTTATTGCGCAAACAGCAATACTGCGAATCAGTGTGTGATTTTTTTTTTCAAGCTGATTCAAAACAATTCTGGACTCTGGCACCTGGACTTTAACATTTTATTTAAGTGAGTGACTATCTATCTATCTATCTATCTATCTATCTATCTATCTATCTATCTATCATCTATCTATAACATACTTGCCTACACTCCCGGGTAGCCCCCCGCACCCCCGGAAGCGTAGGCAGATCTACCGCATCCTGCCCACTTCCTAGTGAAGCGGGGATGGCGAGATTTAATGGGGAGTTTGCGGGTCCATAGGGAGGGGCTAAACAAGGCAAATTGCATTGTTTAGCCCCGCCCCCTCTACGTGGATCCGCGAATCGCAATCTTTTCCGGGAAAGGTGCAGGCCTAATTATGTCCACAGCCCGGCCCGGCCCCGCCCCGCCCCCCAAACTGGCCAGAAGCAAGTCCTCTCCCGGAAAGCAACTTTACAAAGTCGGTAAGTATGATCTATATACTAGTTTAACAGACATGGGTCACCTCGGCTTTGCCTCTTTCTGCCGCCCCCCCATCTCCATCCCAAACCCCCTGCTCCTATACTTACCCCGGCGGCCGGTCCTCATCTCCTAAGGCTGTCCTGCTGTCCTGTCTCTCCTGCAGTGTATATATATTGTCATTCTGGCACTCACTGTAGGGAGTATGTGTAAGCTGCCATGGGTGTAACTACCATAGGTGCAAGGGGTACAGCTGCTATGGGGCCCAGAGCTGAGGGGGCCCATCTTCCTTCTCAAAGTTACATGTGTTATATACATTTTTCACTATTGGGTTGTAAATAGGGGGGCTACAAACTCTTGCTATGGGGCCTTCAAATATCTAATATCGGGGCCTTTCCCTGAAGACTGGTGGTGAGACGCCCGAAACGTTGAAATATATATATATATATATATATATATATATATATATACTGTAAGTCCCGTACTTTTTGCATGCCGGACTTTTCGATGACTTTGTGTGTTTTAGCTTATCGTGCACGCCCCCGCTATTCGCCGTATTCAATTCCAAAGGATGCGAAAACGCGTCCCGGCGAAACTCAAACATGCGAAAAGTGCTGTCAGTTTTGGGCAAATCAGCCTGACTCCCCCAAAAGGTGCACTAACACTGGAGATCACTCTAGTTACCACCGAATAGCCCCGCTGAAGGTATTTGGGGTACTGAAATGCTCTCAATAGCTGCTATTTAGCGTCTTTGCATAAGTGGTAAAGAATAGAATTTAGCAGGTTTTTTGAGGAAAATAATTAGTCCCAGCAAATTTGGGGTACATGAAAATGGGTGCAGGCATATTTTTAAGTTGCTAAAGTGAAGTTTTAAAAATTGTTAAAAATCCACCTTCCGCAAACCTAAAAAACCTGGGGCGTACTTGAGGACCCCCCTGGAGTCTGTTTCGCTAGTTTTAAAGTTTGTCTCCCAACTTTGAACTTTTTCGCCTCCAAAACGAAAGTACTTTTTTGGGGTAATCTAAAGACTTTTTTAAACTTTTTTTTAACGCAGTTTACCTTTGGGGGACTGTCCCAAGGGTGCAGGGGGGCTCCTGCAGCTTTGCACCCCTAAACTCCAATTCTGTCTTTTTTTCGACACGTATTCATAGGCGAAATGTTTTCGCAGGTCCCATTGCATTGAGTTTCCGTACCGGCGAAAAGTCTTTGGAATTGAATACAGGGATAAGTTTTCGCATGGCGAAATGACGTCACTCACGATACTTTTCCGCAGAAACTGACTTATTGCGGCTAATTGAAGACGGCCCTATGTCTTTTTGAGGTTTCATAATAAAACAACCATATAAAAAAATTATTATAATTTGTAAATTAGTTTATTTTGACTATTTTGGCCAAGTCATTTCCTTGAATTGTTTTCCCTGCACCCATGTGTTACAGTGACACATCACAATTATACCATGATAATTCCTATGTGACATAAGTGTCTGCTGGAGGAGTCAGCCTTGGTATTTCTTGCCATCTTACCAAATGCACATCCACATTTCACTAATGGATTTTGGTTGAGGATACTTAGCTTAGAAACAAATATGGTTGTGGTTTATAATTCCTCATTTCCGCAGCTTGAACGGCAGCTGACCTTGGAGCAACTGATCAAGTTAAAGACAGCCTTCAAGGTATGTGTGTTTTTTTAATCAGTTATATTGGTAATACAGGTTGAGTCTCCCATATCCAAATATTCCGAAATACGGAATATTCCGAATTACGGAATATTTTTAGTATGACTGAGAATGTGAAACATTTGCTTTCTGATGGTTCAATGTACACAAACTTTTTTTAAAGCACAAAATCATTAAAATGCAGTATACAATATCCTTCATGCTGTGTGTATAAGGTGTATATGAAACATAAATGAATATCATGTATGTACACAAACTTTTTTTGATGCTCAAAATTATTAAAAATATTGTATAAAATTACCTGCAGGCTGTGTGTATAAGGTGTATATAGAACATAAATGCATTCTGTGTTTAGTTTTGGGTCCTATACCCAATGTATTTCATTATAGTATGCAAATATTCGAAAATACGGAATATTCCGATATCCAAAATACCCCTGGTCCCAAGCATTTTGGATATGGGAGACTCAACCTGTACTAGGATATTATATTGGTGATATTAGTATGTACCAAGGGCCTGATTCAGCAAGGATCGCTATTCTGCTTATACGCACGCAACGCAGTTGCTAATATCAGCGGTGATATGTAAATGTCTGCATTCGCATTGTGATCGCAGTCTGACATAAGCACACCCACTTCCCCTTACTCACATCCTTATACTTGGACGACATATTGAAACAATCGGTAACATCGAGTAACATCGGACCTATACACACAGTTACGGCAGGTCAGACCTCACTCAGGAATTGATTACTTCAGCGCACGCTACGAGACCTCAGGCTGCGCCTGGAATCGCAGTGGCTAATTTATGCATGCCCCTGTAACGGCATGGAGACTCACTGGCACGCCTGCGTTCATCACCACCCACAAACGGCACTTCCTTTCAATCACTCTGCCATGGGTCTGCATATCGTCCCCATTGCAGCGTCTGGCTCGCGCATGCGCAGTGCAAATTAATCGGCCGATTGCGTGCGTATAAGCAACTGCGTTCCTTACTGAATCAGGCCCCAAGTTCGGACAGTCGTGCACTTTTGAATATGCTGGTTTACATCAATGTACAATGTAGTTTAGGGCCAGTATAGAGCATTGGCATTCCCATCATCCTGTAATGTAGGTGACAGGATTTCTCTCTGTGACAGCCGCCATTGCAGCTCTAGAAGATTTCTGTCACTGCGATAGGCACCAACAGAAACACTGTTCTGTCTCCTCAGCTTCATAACTAGAGCCCACAGTCCCCTCCCAGTATAAGAAATGGCTGCTCAGCCCAGTAGGGAATGTCCATGCTGAAGATATGTCCCTAACACCCAGAAATCATAATTCTATGAGACGAAACAGCTTTCTGTACTACAGCTACTTATATGTGCATTATTTCATCCATTCTGTGCAGGAGTACGGCTATGAGATCTAATCCTAGAGCATGAGTAGGCAATGCGTGGGACTACACATCCCAGCATGCCCTGCCACAGTTTTAGCATGCCTTAACAACAAAACTGTGGCTGGTCTTGCTGGCATGTGTAGTTCCACAGCAGCTGGTGGGACACACATTGCTTACCCCTGTCCTACTGTATTCCTAAAAGACCATATTATTATTATTATTATTATTATTATTACTTGAAGTCTTACGTTAAAACCAAGTCACCTTATAAGCTTTCATTTATAAAATAGAAAATAATTTGCCAAGAAAATAGGAATTGCCTGGTTGTTTGTGTGGATAGGCTGCAAACTTAATACATCATCTGGGAGGCTTTGGTTATTCACTGATTCATTTATTTATAAATTGATTTGTTCTAGGACCTGGAAAGGAATGGCAATACATCTCTGGACCTGCATGACTTTAAACTGGCAGTAAAGAAAAGCACAGGATTACTGGGAACTGTGAGTAGGGATTAAATACCTTTTAACTGAGTAGTCTGGCTGCTCCGTGTACAATGTAAATCCACAGTCAATTGTTGTTTCTGACTCGCAAGGCTGCAGCCAAGCTACATAAACATGACTGTATGTATTTAGTCTACCAGACAGCATCATCTTGTACAATATGAGTGCAATTAAATCATGTATGTAAAGCAGGGTATATCTATGTGTGATAAATGACTTTCTCTTGGATTGCTGAGCTCAGACTCTTATATAACTACCATTGGTGATGCTTGGATTGGCTGATGATGTCCTAGCCCCCCACTTCAGATTCGTCTGCACATGGACAAGTTAGGTCTGGCTGCGGATAGATTTAGCCCCCCCCCCCCTTCTCCCATGCTTCCTCTCCTGCTTGCATCTGCATACCTACAGGCATTCATGCCAAATGCACATACATATCAAAGAGTGTATCACTTATCATGAATGAGTATTTATTAAGCAGGCTCAGGAGTTTATATGCTTACATTGGCATAGAGGTAAAATATAGAGACAATCTCACTGTGCTTGTGGCTGACATGAAGCTAAAGCTTCCTAGTGACCCAACTGAATGGACTATATCAATTACATTCAACGGAATGATTCTTAGCAAGAAATATGTGTACAAAACTTCATTATAGATCATAAAGCTCTATCACTGGCTAAAATGGCTTTTCCCTATCCATTAATCCAAGCCCTCCCTGCTGGTGGAGGCTATCTTCTGGCCAAGCTTCCACAGGCAAAGTATGGGGAATCCTATATAAAAAGTACCGGCGCAGTCCTCCCGTCTCTATCACCATCTCAGGATGACAATTGTAGGGAGATTACTTTGAAAAACGCTTTGTTCAAATGAAGTCTTTCTTCATATCACAGTGCTCATATTTTATTATTATTAATCTTCTTTGAATACATGATATTTATATATTTATTTTTGAATGAAAGTGAAACTGGAAGCACAAGTCTGACCTCCCACTTCAAGTGCGCATGTGTAAGTGGACCTAAAACTGTCTGGCAAAGTTATATGCACTCTTATTATTGCCAGCTGGTATCCCCACTGCCCCAGGCTGCTGTCCTGGTTTTAACTAATATCCCTAACAGAGCATATTTGGGCTACGCTGTAGTAGGTAACATTAGCAATGGTCTCAGACAGTCATATGTTATCGTTCTATCACACTGCCATGAATAAACTCTATGGGCACTGCTGAGAGCAAGGATAGAGCACATCTATGTTAGTGTATAGTGTGACAAGAACCTGGCATTACACTGCAGGCAACATACAGGAATGATCAAATGCTAACTGCAGATAGGCCAGAGCAGTTACGGAATAGGCGCATGAAGTTAATGACATCGCTCTTATGTATTTGGAATAAGTTCTGAGCTAAAAACCAATGAGACGTTCCAGATTTACTTTTGCGTTTATCAAGGAAAATGCTCTGAGGCAAATAGACTTTAGCTTCTATCAGATGCGTTTTCAGCCGGACGTCTTGTTTGACACAAGCCTAAGCATTCACAATGTGCTGCTTCTTTGAATTAGGTAGTTTTTATTGAGCTTTTACAAGGTATAAAGTACATGCAGTACAAATAAAAAACAACAATACAAGAAATACAAATACAAAATAGTACACTAATTGCACTTCCAAAACAGAATTACAATATAAGAAAAGAAGTATATTATAAACAACCATATTTAGGAAAAAGGAATATCACAGAATCTACAGGATGCGACATCTGCATAAAAACAGCAAAATTGAATTAGGTACACCAATGAGTATGATTCTAGTACGATTCTAGTATTCCCAGAGCTGCTGGAGTTACATTATGGAATGGGGACAGAGATTACCACTAAGGGAGGTTTATAGAACTCAGAATCCAGCCACTTAAACTTAGACTCTGCATTTCTAGCTAAGTACAGTGGTGCTTGAAAGTTTGTGAACCCTTCATAATTTTCTATATTTCTACTGAAATTTGGCCTAAAACGACCTCAGATTTTCACACGAGTCCTAAAAGTAGATAAAGAGAACCAAATCAAACAACTGAGACAAAAAAAATAGACATGCTCATTTTTTTTATTGAGAAAAATGATCCGATATCACATATCTGTGAGTGGCAAAAGTATGTGAACCTTTGCTTTCATTATCTGGCATGACCCCCTTGTGCAACAATAACTGCTTCTAAACGTTTCCGGTAATTGTTGATTAGTCCTGAACATCGGTTTGGAGGAATTTTACCCCATTCCTCTGTACTAAACAGCTTCAACTGTGTTATGTTGATGGGGTTCCTCCCATGGACTGCTCACTTCAGGTCCTTCCACAACATTTCGATTAGATTATCGTCAGGACTTTGACTTGGCCATTCCAAAACTTTAAATTTATTCTTCTGTAACCATTCTTTGGTTGAATGACTCGTGTGCTTTCCTGCATGACCCACGTTCTCTTGCGATGCAGCTCATGGACAGATGTTGTGAGATTTTTTTTAGAATATTCTGGTATAATTCAGAATTCATTATCCCATCAATGATTGCAAGTCATCCTGGGCCCGATGCAGTGAAACAGGCCCAAACCATGATACCACCACCACTGTGTTTCACAGAGGCTATGAGTTTTTATGCTGGAATGCAGTGTTCTCCTTTCTCCAAACATAACGCTTCTCATTTAAACCAAAAAGCTCTATTTTGGACTCATCTGTCCACAAAACATTGTTCCAATAGTCTTTCTGGCTTGTCCAGGTGATCTTTAGAAAACTGCAGACAGGCAGCAATGTTCTTTTTGGAGAGCAGCGGCTTTCTCCTTGCAATCCTGCCATGCACACCATTGTTGTTCAGTGTCCTCCTGATGGTGGACTCATGAACATTAACATTAGCTAATGTGGGAAAGGCCTTCCGTCACTTAGAGGTTACCTTGGGTTCCTTTGTGACCTTGTGAACTATTAGAAGCCTTGCTCTTGTCTTGATCTTTGTTGGTCGACCACTTCTGGGGAGGGTAATAATGATCTGGAATTTCCTCCATTTGTACACAATCTGTTTGACTGTTAATTGGTGGAGACCAAACTCTTTAGAGATAGTCTTGTAACCTTTTCCAGCCTGATGAGCATCAACAACTCTTCTTCTGAGGTCCTCAGAAATCTCCTTTGTTGGTGGCATGATACACTTCCACTAACATGTGTTGTGAACATCAGACTTTCATAGATCCCTGTTCTTTTAAAAAAACAGGTTGTCCACTCACACCCGATTGTCATCCCATAGATTGAAAATACCTGACTCTAATTTCACCTTCAAAATATCTGCTAAACCTAAAGATTCACATAGTTTTGACACTCCCAGATATGTGATATTGGATCATTTTCCGAAACATCTCGCCCAATGTGCTGCTTCTTAGTGATTTGGTAGGCTGTAGTGTCATGAATATCAGTTCTGGCCATCAAATGGCTGCCTCTGTCTGTAGGTGTCAGCTGCATTTTATATGAAACTGTTTTACATAGAGGACTCTGTGGTATGTGTGCCCATTACATTCATGCAAATATGTTTATTTTCTTTTCCTTTATAGAGTGATGGACAGATAGAAAAGCTCTTTATGAAAATAGATTTCCAGGCCACTGGAAAAATTGATTGGGTATGTATTTTGGTTGGGTACTTACTTAAAATTGACAGATTAAGCATTTATCTAAATCAATGAACCAGTTAATAATTACATATTCAGAGCCTGAATCAGAATTAAGAGCAAATGAAAAAAAAAAAGAAGCTAATTAAGGGCAGTTTGCTCCTGGAACAAATCTTGTTGCAGTATAATGGATGCAAATGCATTTATATTTTCATGCAGGGAAAATACTGTCTGCTTTTGCATGTAGCGAACAAATACCCACCTGCTTGGTTTTGTCAATATGCAAATTGCTCCTATTCCATTACTTTATTTGGCATAATGGGCCTGATTCAGAGCCGGACGCTCTGACCAGAGCGCTCGCTCTGAATCAGGGCCCTCCTCCATGAAAATGGAGCATCCTCCTGGATCACCCACAGCTATAGCAAGCGTCCATGATGATGGTCGCGGTAGGGTCTCGCTGCCGCAAGCCCTGGAGTGAATTTGGCTCTATCAGAGCCAAAATCACTCCCACTGACATCACTAGTGATGTCAGTGGGGCCGGCTTCAGACGGTAGGCGTTCCCATGGGAACGCCTCCGTCTGGCCGCCATGTCAATCAACATCGACAGCACGCCTTCTTTGGTGCGAGACCCGGAGCGACAGCTTGGCTGTCGCAGTCCGGGTCTCGCGCATGCGCACGACGGAGCTCCCTCCGTCGTGCGCATGTGCAGTGGGGCAACATCGACCCGTTTGCAAGCGTCCTTTGCTCGCGAACGGGTCTGAATGACCCCCAATGTTGGGTACACACTGGCTGACATATCAGCCATTCAATTGAATGGCTGATATATCGTGTGTGCATCGGCCAGTTTGTACAGACGATGTGATCCACAGACATATTGCGTCGGCTGTACAGCACAGCCGATGGCAGATATATCTGCACATCGTGCTGTATGTATGGGTGCCGATGTTTGCAATCTGCGCATGCATATAAGTCGCAGTGCACGTGCGTGAACTAGTCCATGCAATCGGGAAGCGTTCGCTCGCAGCACATAGATGCCTCGCTAGAATAAGTGACAGGATGAGCCGTTTGTGGGTAGTGACAGGGGTTGGTCGAAGGAAACGGGGGAGTGGTGGTGCGAACGCAGGCGTGTCTGAGCGTCTTAACGCTGTTGCAGAGCCATGCATAATTAAGACGCAGCGTCATAGTACACGTCACATGGTTGTTTTACACACTGAAGTATTCGCAGTTCTTGCGGTAGGGTATGGTCAGCCACAAGTGCTGCATATGCTTCCGATGGTACCCGATGTTACCGATTGTTGCATACACTTCGTGGAGATGACATGGGAAAGTGGGCGTCTTAAGACAGGCTGGTGGGCGTCTAAATACACACCGGGCATGCTAATGCCTTGCCATGCGATCGCGGGATTTGCATACTTTGTCTTTGTGCGAATGCATCTAGCAAGCGGGTCTGAATTGAGCCCTCTGTTCCCCCAGTCAAATCCTGGGCTCAAATCGTCAAATCGAGGCAAGATGTCAACCCAGAAATGGCAAATCTTGCGGATTTTGGATTGTATATATATATATATATATATATATATATATCCCTCCTTGTCAATCATATTTCAGTTGTAAGTTCCTATTCGTCTCTGAAGAGCAGCTCCACCTTTGTGGAGGCACATATAGAAATCGCTGTAATTCCTACACCGTTCACCTGATTTGGATGTAATTACCCTCAAATTAAATCTGAAAGTCTGCAGTTAAAGCACATCTTGTTTGTTTCATTTCAAAGCCATTGTGGTGGTGAATAGAGGGCAAAATATGAACATTCTGTCAATGTCCCAATATTTATGCACCTGACTGTACCTGCAATGATTATTGGTATTGTACACTAGCCATAATGGGCCCCCCTGTGCAGCCATGTACACTGCCCTGTATATTACACCTGTCTGTGTTCCTGCAGCCTTTTGTCGGTACCTTACATCTCCAATGTACCAGAACATCTCCATGAAATTACAGCTGTGCTCTGTACAGGCTGCAAGATCAGTGGCACATCAACCCGTTTGTACAATGCAAAGACCACAAACACACTTACTTACTGTACCACTGCATAACTGCTCCCACAGGCCCAGTTATCATTCTATATTTGCGGCTATGTCCCCAGAAACAACCGTTTTCGTTGGCTAACCACAAATATCATCTTGAATGCACTCATGGGCGGTACTGGCATGCCCAGATCGCTTTGCAAGTGTTTGGTGCTTTATTTCAGGAGCAGTTCTGCACTTTCATGCAACTGAACTATGCTGAGCTGGAAGACACTCAACTCCGAGACAAGAAAGTCTGCTTCAATGTGCCGGCGACCATCCAGGAAATGCCTCATGGGGATAACGTTGTGCGGGTTTTCCCCATGCAAGACAACACGTTAATAACGGTCAGAGAAGATGGACACATCTATTTTTGGTCTACACAGCTGAAGCTGAAGCGTGACAAGGCAATCTTTGTAAGTCTTATGCTTTGCTCATATCATGTCATATGTAATAATGTGAGAAGATGCTAAGATTAGTATTTGACACTAAATTTGACACCAAAAAACATCCACTAGAGGAACTACACACAGCTTCATTTTGCGCTCATTTTTCCACCAAAGTGCATGGGTTCACCACACAAAATGCCGGCGTTTTCACTGGCCTATGGGAGAAGCTAATAGTTATCTTAAGCAATTTGTAAGAAAAAAATACTTTGATATACAATGCAGTGTAATTGTTGGAAATCATTGCAAAACATGGACTACAAGGTGTATAAACATTGCTGCAGCAGCATTCATAATACATAATAAGCAGTGCCAGCTGTACAAAAAGATTTAATGCCATTGTTGGCAGTGGGGAGGAGATGATGGTATAAGAGAGGGAAGGAAAAGGGGTATGGTAAGTATTACCGCCGGACGCATGGCCGGCGGTTCAAATCCCGACAGTGGCTGCCCGGCAAGGGTGAAAATCCTGATCGTCCTAAGGTAAGTATCACTAACCTAATTTCCTAACCTAACCCTAACCCTCTCTTAGGGGTGCCTAACCCTAACCTCCCCCCCAAGTGCCTAACCCTAATTCCCCTTGTTAGTGCCTAAACCTAACCCCCCCTTCCCCGCTGCCTAAACCTAAGTCTCCCGGGGGGGGGTGCCTAACCCTAACTTCCCCCCGGGGGTGCCTAACTCTAACCCCCCTTCCCCTAGCCTAACCCTAACTCTCCTGGGGGGTACCTAACCCTAAGTCCCCCCGGGAGCCCTAAACCTAACCCTCCCCCCCGGCGGCTGCCCGCACCCAGCGCCCGGTTTACCTTCGTTCGGTATGCCGGGCGTCGGTCTTCCGGCGTCTGGTTAATGACAGGCGTCAGTGTCTGGAAGCCGGCGGTCGGGATTTAGACCGTCGGCTTCCGGACTACATCCCAGGAAAACACATGAGGGAAGAGGGACCGGCTCCTGAGGGGTGTGGGGAGGAGATGATGGTATAAGTGAGGGAAGGAAAAGCATATGAGGGAAGAGGGACCGGCTCCTGAGGGGTGTGGGGAGGAGATGATGGTATAAGTGAGGGAAGGAAAAGCACATGAGGGAAGGGGGACCGGCTCCTGAGGGGTGTGTGGAGGAGATGATGGTATAAGTGAGGGAAGGTAAAGCATATGAGGGAAGATGGACCGGCTCCTGAGGGGTGTGGGGAGGAGGTGATGGTATAAGTGAGGGAAGGTAAATCATTTGAGGGAAGAGGGACCGGCTCCTGAGGGGTGTGGGGAGGAGGTGATGGTATAAGTGAGGGAAGGAAAAGCACATGAGGGAAGGGGGACCGGCTCCTGAGGGGTGTGGGGAGGAGATGATGGTATAAGTGAGGGAAGGTAAAGCATATGAGGGAAGATGGACCGGCTCCTGAGGGGTGTGGGGAGGAGGTGATGGTATAAGTGAGGGAAGGTAAATCATTTGAGGGAAGAGGGACCGGCTCCTGAGAGGTGTGGGGAGGAGATGATGGTATAAGTGAGGGAAAGAAAAGCATATGAGGGAAGGGGGACCGGCTCCTGAGGGGTGTGGGGAGGAGGTGATGGTATAAGTGAGGGAAGGTAAAGCATATGAGGGAAGATGGACCGGCTCCTGAGGGGTGTGGGGAGGAGGTGATGGTATAAGTGAGGGAAGGTAAATCATTTGAGGGAAGAGGGACCGGCTCCTGAGAGGTGTGGGGAGGAGATGATGGTATAAGTGAGGGAAAGAAAAGCATATGAGGGAAGGGGGACCGGCTCCTGAGGGGTGTGGGGAGGAGGTGATGGTATAAGTGAGGGAAGGAAAAGCACATGAGGGAAGGGGGACCGGCTCCTGAGGGGTGTGGGGAGGAGATGATGGTATAAGTGAGGGAAGGTAAAGCATATGAGGGAAGATGGACCGGCTCCTGAGGGGTGTGGGGAGGAGGTGATGGTATAAGTGAGGGAAGGTAAATCATTTGAGGGAAGAGGGACCGGCTCCTGAGAGGTGTGGGGAGGAGATGATGGTATAAGTGAGGGAAAGAAAAGCATATGAGGGAAGGGGGACCGGCTCCTGAGGGGTGTGGGGAGGAGGTGATGGTATAAGTGAGGGAAGGTAAATCATTTGAGGGAAGAGGGACCGGCTCCTGAGAGGTGTGGGGAGGAGGTGATGGTATAAGTGAGGGAAGGAAAAGCACATGAGGGAAGGGGGACCGGCTCCTGAGGGGTGTGGGGAGGAGGTGGTGGTATAAGTGAGGGAAGGAAAAGCACATGAGGGAAGGGGGACCGGCTCCTGAGGGGTGTGGGGAGGAGATGATGGTATAAGTGAGGGAAGGTAAAGCATATGAGGGAAGATGGACCGGCTCCTGAGGGGTGTGGGGAGGAGGTGATGGTATAAGTGAGGGAAGGTAAATCATTTGAGGGAAGAGGGACCGGCTCCTGAGAGGTGTGGGGAGGAGATGATGGTATAAGTGAGGGAAGGTAAATCATTTGAGGGAAGAGGGACCGGCTCCTGAGAGGTGTGGGGAGGAGATGATGGTATAAGTGAGGGAAAGAAAAGCATATGAGGGAAGAGGGACCGGCTCCTGAGGGGTGTGGGGAGGAGATGATGGTATAAGTGAGGGAAGGAAAAGCATATGAGGGAAGAGGGACCGGCTCCTGAGGGGTGTGGGGAGGAGATGATGGTATAAGTGAGGGAAGGAAAAGCATATGAGGGAAGAGGGACCGGCTCCTGAGGGGTGTGGGGAGGAGGTGATGGTATAAGTGAGGGAAGGAAAAGCACATGAGGGAAGGGTGACCGGCTCCTGAGGGGTGTGGGGAGGAGATGATGGTATAAGTGAGGGAAGGTAAAGCATATGAGGGAAGATGGACCGGCTCCTGAGGGGTGTGGGGAGGAGGTGATGGTATAAGTGAGGGAAGGTAAATCATTTGAGGGAAGAGGGACCGGCTCCTGAGAGGTGTGGGGAGGAGATGATGGTATAAGTGAGGGAAAGAAAAGCATATGAGGGAAGGGGGACCGGCTCCTGAGGGGTGTGGGGAGGAGGTGATGGTATAATAGAGGGAATGAAAAGCATATGAGGGAAGAGGGACCGGCTCCTGAGGGGTGTGGGGAGGAGATGATGGTATAAGTGAGGGAAGGAAAAGCATATGAGGGAAGAGGGACCGGCTCCTGAGGGGTGTGGGGAGGAGGTGATGGTATAAGTGAGGGAAGGAAAAGCACATGAGGGAAGGGGGACCGGCTCCTGAGGGGTGTGGGGAGGAGATGATGGTATAAGTGAGGGAAGGTAAAGCATATGAGGGAAGAGGGACCGGCTCCTGAGGGGTGTGGGGAGGAGGTGATGGTATAAGTGAGGGAAGGTAAAGCATATGAGGGAAGAGGGACCGGCTCCTGAGAGGTGTGGGGAGGAGATGATGGTATAAGTGAGGGAAAGAAAAGCATATGAGGGAAGGGGGACCGGCTCCTGAGGGGTGTGGGGAGGAGGTGATGGTATAATAGAGGGAATGAAAAGCATATGAGGGAAGAGGGACCGGCTCCTGAGGGGTGTGGGGAGGAGATGATGGTATAAGTGAGGGAATGAAAAGCATATGAGGGAAGAGGGACCGGCTCCTGAGGGGTGTGGGGAGGAGACGATGGTATAAGTGAGGGAAGGAAAAGCATATGAGGGAAGGGGGACCGGCTCCTGAGGAGTGTGGGGATGAGATGATGGTATAAGTGAGGGAAAGAAAAGCACATGAGTGAAGAGGGACCGGCTCCTGAGGGGTGTGGGGAGGAGACGATGGTATAAGTGAGGGAAGGTAAAGCACATGAGGGAAGAGGGACCGGCTCCTGAGGGGTGTGGGGAGGAGATGATGATATAAGTGAGGGAAGGAAAAGCTTATGAGGGAAGAGGGACCGGCTCCTGAGGAGTGTGGGGATGAGATGATGGTATAAGTGAGGGAAAGAAAAGCACATGAGGGAAGAGGGACCGGCTACTGAGGGGTGTGGGGAGGAGATGATGGTATAAGTGAGGGAAGGTAAAGCACATGAGGGAAGAGGGACCGGCTCCTGAGGGGTGTGGGGAGGAGATGATGGTATAATTGAGGGAAGGAAAAGCATATGAGGGAAGAGGGACCGGCTCCTGAGGGGTGTGGGGAGGAGATGATGGTGTAAGTGAGGGAAAGAAAAGTACATGAGGGAAAAGGGACCGGCTCCTGAGGGGTGTGGGGAGGAGACAATGGTATAAGTGAGGGAAGGAAAAGCATATGAGGGAAGGGGGACCGGCTCCTGAGGGGTGTGGGGAGGAGATGATGGTATAAGTGTGGGAAAGAAAAGCACATGAGGGAAGAGGGACCGGCTCCTGAGTGGTGTGGGGAGGAGGTGATGGAATAAGTGAGGGAATGAAAAGCATATGAGGGAAGAAGGACTGGCTCCTGAGGGGTGTGGGGAGGAGGTGATGGTATAAGTGAGGGAAGGAAAAGCACATGAGGGAAGGGGGACCGGCTCCTGAGGGGTGTGGGGAGGAGATGATGGTATAAGTGAGGGAAGGTAAAGCATATGAGGGAAGAGGGACCGGCTCCTGAGGGGTGTGGGGAGGAGGTGATGGTATAAGTGAGAGAAGGTAAAGCATATGAAGGAAGAGGGACCGGTTCCTGAGAGGTGTGGGGAGGAGATGATGGTATAAGTGAGGGAAAGAAAAGCATATGAGGGAAGGGGGACCGGCTCCTGAGGGGTGTGGGGAGGAGGTGATGGTATAATAGAGGGAATGAAAAGCATATGAGGGAAGAGGGACCGGCTCCTGAGGGGTGTGGGGAGGAGATGATGGTATAAGTGAGGGAATGAAAAGCATATGAGGGAAGAAGGACTGGCTCCTGAGGGGTCTGGGGAGGAGGTGATGGCATAAGTGAGGGAAGGAAAAGCACATGAGGGAAGGGGGACCGGCTCCTGAGGGGTGTGGGGAGGAGATGATGGTATAAGTGAGGGAAGGTAAAGCATATGAGGGAAGAAGGACCGGCTCCTGAGGGGTGTGGGGAGGAGGTGATGGTATAAGTGAGGGAAGGTAAAGCATATGAGGGAAGAGGGACCGGTTCCTGAGAGGTATGGGGAGGAGATGATGGTATAAGTGAGGGAAAGAAAAGCATATGAGGGAAGGGGGACCGGCTCCTGAGGGGTGTGGGGAGGAGGTGATGGTATAATAGAGGGAGTGAAAAGCATATGAGGGAAGAGGGACCGGCTCCTGAGGGGTGTGGGGAGGAGATGATGGTATAAGTGAGGGAATGAAAAGCATATGAGGGAAGAGGGACCGGCTCCTGAGGGGTGTGGGGAGGAGACAATGGTATAAGTGAGGGAAGGAAAAGCATATGATGGAAGGGGGACCAGCTCCTGAGGGGTGTGGGGAGGAGACGATGGTATAAGTGAGGGAAGGTAAAGCACATGAGGGAAGAGGGACCGGCTCCTGAGGGGTGTGGGGAGGAGATGATGGTATAAGTGAGGGAAGGAAAAGCTTATGAGGGAAGAGGGACCGGCTCCTGAGGGGTGTGGGGATGAGATGATGGTATAAGTGAGGGAAAGAAAAGCACATGAGGGATGAGGGACCGGCTACTGAGGGGTGTGGGGAGGAGATGATGGTATAAGTGAGGGAATGAAAAGCATATGAGGGAAGAGGGACCGGCTCCTGAGGGGTGTGGGGAGGAGATGATGGTATAAGTGAGGGAAGGAAAAGCTTATGAGGGAAGAGGGACCGGCTCCTGAGGGGTGTGGGGATGAGATGATGGTATAAGTGAGGGAAAGAAAAGCACATGAGGGATGAGGGACCGGCTACTGAGGGGTGTGGGGAGGAGATGATGGTATAAGTGAGGGAATGAAAAGCATATGAGGGAAGATGGACCGGCTCCTGAGAGGTGTGGGGAGGAGATGATGGTATAAGTGAGGGAATGAAAAGCATATGAGGGAAGAGGGACCGGCTCCTGAGGGGTGTGGGGAGGAGATGATGGTATAAGTGAGGGAAGGTAAAGCATATGAGGGAAGAGGGACCGGCTCCTGAGGGGTGTGGGGAGGAGGTGATGGTATAAGTGAGGGAAGGTAAAGCATATGAGGGAAGAGGGACCGGCTCCTGAGAGGTGTGGGGAGGAGATGATGGTATAAGTGAGGGAAAGAAAAGCATATGAGGGAAGAGGGACCGGCTCCTGAGGGGTGTGGGGAGGAGGTGATGGTATAAGTGAGGGAATGAAAAGCATATGAGGGAAGAGGGATCGGCTCCTGAGGGGTGTGGGGAGGAGATGATGGTATAAGTGAGGGAAGGAAAAGCATATGAGGGAAGGGGGACCGGCTCCTGAGGGGTGTGGGGAGGAGATGATGGTATAAGTGAGGGAAGGAAAAGCATATGAGGGAAGGGGGACCGGCTCCTGAGGGGTGTGGGGAGGAGATGATGGTATAAGTGAGGGAAGGAAAGCACATGAGGGAAGGCGGACCGGCTCCTGAGGGGTGTGGGGAGGAGATGATGGTATAAGTGAGGGAAGGAAAAGCACATTAGGGAAGGGTGACCGGCTCCTGAGGGGTGTGGGGAGGAGATGATGGTATAAGTGAGGGAAGGAAAAGCATATGAGGGAAGGGGGACCGGCTCCTGAGGGGTGTGGCAGATAGACAGGGCTAACACCGAGGGGAGAGACAGTGATCGAGGAGCATGGAGCAGTGGGTTAGGAAAATCTTGTGAATGACCTACTATAAGGATATATACAGTATATTGGTGTAAAGAAAATATTTTATAGAGGTGAAGCTGGACATTTAGATTCACGATGTGTCCTGCTCCTACAACCTGCCAACTCATGGGACTATGATGGTAGAGGTCAGTGAATAAAACACCGTGATCACCAAGTCTCCAGTGATGTCTTACTGCCAACACCCTCCTTCTACATCTCCACCGTTTCCTTTCAAATAAGCACAGGATTGAGCTAACAGGATACAATGAAATAGTTACTTATAAATCCTATTGTTATGTGATTTTGTCTTACTAACAGCTGTTTATGTTTCAGGAGAAGAGTGTGAAAAGAACACAATGGGTGACGGATTTCACTATCATGACACAGTATAATAAGTTGGTCCTAGCCACCGGGTATGTACAACTACCTTTTAATCATAGTAAAATACAGGTTCAGTCTCCCATATACAAATTCAAAATGCTTGGGACCAGGAGTATTTTTTGGACATCGGAATATTCCGTATTTTGGAATATTTGCAAATCATAATGAAATATATTGGGATTATGTGTTATATACACCTTATACACACAGCCTGCAGGTAACTTTATTCAATATTTTCAATAATTTTGTGGCTCAAGCAAAGTTTGTGCACATACATGAAATTTGTTTATGTTTCATATACACCTTATACACAAAGCCTGAAGGTGATTTTATATAATATTTTTTATAATTTTTTGCTTTGATCAAAGTTTATGTACATTTAAACCATCAAAAAACATGGGTATGGGAGACTCAACCTGTACTGTTTTATCTGAGACTTGGTACTCAGCTTCCAACATTACTCTTAGAGCATCACAGAAGAAAAGCTGTATTACCCCTATAGTGACACCGTGTCATTGCTGTGAAGCCGGACAGGGAAGAAGTACTTTTATTGTCATATGTAAATGACTCCGTAACAGGTTACATAAGAAGGATTTTTAACTTGGACCACTAGATAGGACAAATTGTGTCCCATACAGGATAAGAATAATACTCAGTGAAACAAGGAAGACCCAGGAAGTACAGAGCAGTTGCAAACCTATATGTAAAGTATATATACTAATAGACAAGACCTAGATTGGTGGAAAGGTCATATAGAACCTGACACTTCCACCTGTAGACGTGTTATAGTCTGTCCTTTGTTTTGTGATCTTACCCCATGTGTTACTTATGTCTGCCTGCCAGCATAAACTACCAATGATTATGTGTAGTTCGTGGTAGTACCAGGGCCGGCGCTAGGCTGTGCTGCGCCCAGCGCCGTCCTGTGTTGCCGCCCCTTCCCTCCTCCACTCCCTCCCAGCTGAGCTTAAATATATCCCATAGCACTGGGAGGGAGGTGGGCGTTTCCTGCGCCCTCCGGAAACAGTACAACTCCCGTACCTGGAGCCGCTACTGGGTAGTACACATGTATTTATATTCTACAGAGGGAATGTGGTAGAGCTTGCTGCTGCAGAACTCTCCAATGATAGTAGGAGGAAATAGACCATAACATAGAGCACTCATGTTACTGCTGCCACACATCTCATATCATTGGCATGTATAGGGCACAGGTGGCACTGACTTGAACAAAGTTACGTCAGATTGCAGCTTGCATTGCACTGCAGAGATGATCTATAAAAGCCAATAAGAACTAGTATGCCGCCAGTAGAACTTTTCAAAAGTAGTAATAAAAATGTTTTAATTCTGGTTAAATGATTCATTCTTGTTGTAATGTTGGGAGAGATTTGGTAAAAACTAATAAATAGATTTGGTGCTGCCCATAGCAACCGATTCGGTAATTGCTTTAATTTTTCTAAATGACAGTACATATATTACCATATGTAAATGGTTACTATAAATATCCCCCATTTGGTCCCCTGATTTCTTGCTCTAGTAAATCCTAATGATCTTTATCATCTTACAAAATGCAGAATAAATAACATCATTGGGTTTTTTTTGTAGGGATCGGGAGATCCAGCTGTATGAGCTGTCTAACTTGGAACCGTACTGCCAGATTATCGGACTGGAATCTACGCCTTTAAAATTAGATTACTGGTAATGTATGACTATAAACATGACAGTGGAGGTAATTTATAAAGGGAATAAAGGCCCTTTATAACTTACATGCACAAATAAGAGCACTGCTGTTACAGCAGAAGTGATTATTTAAGCAATGCAAAAGGGCTATTAAGTAATTATTTCTGCACATAGAGTCATAGTTGTACGCTGGAGCAATATATTTACAGTTTGCTGATGTTTTCCTGATCTGTGCATGTGAATGAGCCGCACTGAGCATGTGCAGATCGGGTCCTGCTGTGTGCTGGGCTGGTGAGGGGTCCGGTGAGATACTGCTGCTGAGCAGTCTCTGCTCTCTTCATGCCTTGATGTGCCGCACGCCGATGATGTGCTGTGCTGCTAGAGCTGACTCAGTGGTAGTGGGCAGGAGGGAAGTGTCAGGGTTATCCCATCCCCTCCCGGGATCTGACAGTTTCTTTGCCTTCTGCTGGGTACACACTTGCCGATATATTGGGCATTCAATTGAATGGCCGATATATATCGTGGGTGCGTTGGCGGATGTGTACCAGCGATATGTCTGTGAACGACGTTGTTCACAGACATATCGCTTCGGTTGTGCAGCACAGCCAATGGCCGATATATCTGCAGTCTGTACACTTGCTCCAGAGGCCACCGGTGACTGACATCACGACTGGACAGGCACATGTAAATGCTGGCCTAGTTGTGACATCAGCCTCGACACATTGGGCCGACGATTGGTAAGTGTGTATGCACTAAGCAATCATCACAGATAGGACTACGGATTAGCCGGAAGGTCGATCCATCGTCCTAGTGTGTACCCAGCTTTAGTCTGTTCGCTTTTCTTAATATCTTCCCACATGGTAGTGACTAAGGCCCTGATTCAGACCCACTCGCGAGCGGCTGTCCGCTCGCAAGTGGGTCGATGTTCTGCACTGAGCATGCGCACGACGGAGGGAGCTCCGTCGTGCGCATGCGCCAGACGCGACGAGCGAAGGAAAGTCCTTCGCTCGTTGTGTGTGATCAAAGGGGGCGTGCTGTCGATGTTGATTGACAGCACGCCCCCTTTGGTGGGCGTGCCGGGGGCGTGCCTCCCTGACGGGGGTGTTCCCACGGGAACGCCTCCCGTCAGAAGCCGGCCCACTGACATCACTAGTGATGTCAGTGAGAGTGATTTTGGCTCTGATAGAGCCAAAATCACTCCGGAGCTTGCGGTTGAAAACCTCAACCGCAGGCTCCGGCTCGCAGTTTCGATGGTCGCGATGGCCAAGACCATCGCGGCCATCAAACTGCACGCTCGTATAGGCTGTGGGTGGTGACCCACAGCTATACGAGCGTCCAGGAGGACGCTCCATTTTTTAGGAGGGCGGCCCTCATTCAGAGCGTGCGCTCTGCTCAGAGCGTACGGCTCTGAATGAGGGCCTAAGCTTTTGTCGGTTGCACACATAACTAAGGGCCTGATTCAGAGCTGGACGCTCTGACCAGAGCGCTCGCTCTGAATCAGTGCCCTCCTCTATGAAAATGGAGCGGCCTCCTGGCCGCTCGCATAGCTGTGGGTGACCGCCCACAGCATATGCAAGCGGCCATGATGATGGACCATCGGACTTGCAACGGAGACCCTGCGGTAGGGTCTCCCTGCCACAAGCCCTGGAGTGATTTTGGCTCTATCAGAGCCAAAGTCACTCCCACTGACATCACTAGTGATGTCAGTGGGGCCGGCTTCAGATGGTAGGCGTTCCCATGGGAACGCCTCCGTCTGGCAGGCACGCCCACCAAAGGGGGCGTGCTGTCAATCAACATCGACAGCACGCCCCCTTTGGTGCGAGACCCGGAGCGATGGTGAGCCCGTCGCTCGCTGGGTCTCGCGCATGCGCACGACGGAGCTCCCTCGATGGGGAACATCGACCCGCTTGCGAGCGTACTGCCGCTCACGAGCGGGTCTGAATGACCCCCTAAGTCCATGGAGGTTCCTAAGTGCACTCCTCACCACTAGCCGCCTTCCTTGCAGCCGATCATTGCCGCCATTATTCTGTGTCAGCACTGGCCAGATTACCTCGCCCGACAACCACCGTGCCGCTACTGTGGCCTTTAAATCCCCCCGGGTCTCATCAACTCATTCAGAATATACAATTCTTTGCCTTTCAACTGCATTGCCTCTATCCAAGAGTTTTTTTGGTGCACAACTGAGACTGTTTGAAAAGTAATATTGCTCTTTTTATGAAGTTTGTACCAATCTCCAGCCTCGATTTACGCTATTAATGATCAATTTATGCAAATCACTGCTATGGATAGTTTGTATATCATCCATAATATCCTTTTACCAGATATAGTTATTGTTTTGTATCCATAGCCACAAGGTTTTGAGAAACATGTACATTGAGATGTGCACCACCTTGCTGCCACTGGGGCTGATTCTGAGTTGGGAGCAAAGTAAAAGAAAGCAAGTAACTTTCCACCTGGACAAACCATGTCGCAATGCAAGGGGGGCAGGTACATTTAGATATGAGTTTGGACACGCCCCTCTCAAATCTGAGGGGCAGATTCAATTATTGGCAGTGTTTGCTGCACGGCTTTAAAACAAGTTTAAAACCCAGGAGCTATACAATTATTAGGCAATTTCCCCGTGCAGTAAACCCGTGGCTAACACGCGTTAACCCATATTCCAGGTTAGGTGCCATTAATCTATGGGTTATTAGGTGCTTTAAGCCCTGGAAAGTGCATTTAATGCTAATTTTTCCTGCTCCTATGTCAAGTGCACCCTCTGGGGCTTAACACTTCATTAAATAACTCCGGACTAATTGAATCTGCCCCTCAATCTCTCTGTATATTTTACATCCCCCACCTGCAGTACAACATGGTGTTGCCCAGGTGTAAAGTTACTTTAGCTTTTTTTTGCTTTGCTCCCAACTCTGAATCAGCCCCATTATGTGTAACTTACACTCTGATCACATTTGGTGTTCCCTATATGTCAGGATTGGTTACTAGATGTTATACCATCCTGAAGCTGCTTATGACACTGCTACATGTTAGAGTGGGGATTAATAATTTTGAAGTGGATAATAATTATTTCCATAATAAGCCCTGTTCCATGCGATTATGTTACCATGAGAACATCACTTTCCTTACATTGAAGCTGCTAAGTAGCATATTACTTGAATCTGTATTGTTTCCACATGAATCAGCCACGTATAAGCTGTAAGTTTCCAAAACACAATTGTAAGCATTGTTCTATAGGGAGGTTATTGCTGACGAAATGCAAACGATGTGTTCCAGGCTCTGTTACCAGTATATAATAAGCAGAGCTGTAACTAGACTTTTTGGTACCCTGTGCCGGAAAGAGAATTGGCGCCCCCTCATTTTTCAAAGGGATATAATGCACCCAAAAAAATACCATGGCTTCATGGGGAAGGACCAGGGAAGAGATAGGAGAGGCCAGGAGATGCTGGGGATGAAATAAGAGGAAGCTACAAACAAGAATGATAATAAATAGAAATTTGACAGGCCCAAACAGTGCCCCCTGACCTGTGGTGCCCTGTGCCATGGCACCGGCCGCACTACCCTAGCTACGGCCCTGATAATAAGAATGTAGCAAACACATGAATGCCGGATATGGCAGAATGGAAGATATAAACTTTGAAACAAATGAGAGTTTTTATTTGATGTGGCAACTGCATTTAGCTAGTTCTCTTGTTCTGTGTGCTGGATGTAATTCTCAGGTGTCACATATTGCTGTGTTTCCCCCACAGCAGCACTACGTAGGCAGACACACCTGCACCTCTGTCCTTCTGTCTGTATTGCTCATCGCCAGCCACCAAGTGTAGAGTTTGTACTGTGCCCAGCACTGTGCCTGAGTGGCAGGCTATTTTGGCATTGTGTGGCAGTGTGAATTGTTGCATGGATCTGCCCATTTCTGATCCACACCCCAGGCTTCATAGGGCAGGGTGAGTCATCTGAATTTGATTTTGAAGGAGAGGGGGATCCAGTGTAAGGATGTACCAAGTGATGCCTTACAGATGTGTCCTCCCTCTTCATTGCTGCAGTCACGCCAAACAGCCACTCTCGGATCACCTGGTCCCATAAGAATCTGCTAGCGCCAGGTGTCATTTCTGTATCTTTTATTTTGCCGAAAATACTTCAAAGTCGTAATGCGATGCCACTGGGATGCACCAGGAGAGTGTGCTGATTAGTTTGATATGCGGCACTTGTATATCTGTGTGCGTCTGAGTCTCTCAATCAGCATGCAAAGTGGTGCTGTACAACCGCCGCAGCTTTTTCCACACCATGTTCATTTTAATGACTCCGTCGCACACATACTGGTATATACAGTATCAAATTAATCAGCACAGTCTCCTGATGCAGCCTAGTCACATCGCATTGAAACTTAGATGCATTTTCGGCAAAAAAAGACACACAATGTTAGCAGAGTTGTACAGGACCTGGCACCTCACTCACGCCAGGCATATCGCGTTACATAGCGTATTGAGGCTAGATGAGAAAGGACACATCGGTACATCTGTATGTTGGGCAGTGAGGAAGATCGGTCTTGCAGTTAAGTTGGTTTGCAGCGGGGCTAGATGGGTGAGGAAATGCCTGGTGGGTGATGGTTGCAGGAGATGATGAGAGAGAAGAGAAGGTGGTTGGTAGCATCTTGGATAAGAAAAGTTGAATTCTTGCATTATTTCTAAGCTGGAGGGAAAAAGTCATAATTTCTGGTTGGCCAGGATGTCACTCGCCAGGGTTGCTGGTTGAGGTGCAGACGGTGCCCAGCTCAGCCACCCACCCCTTCTCCTGTCACAGAGGAAGGCTCTCCCCTAGCCCTCTCTATTTCTCTGAGCTCCTGGCTCTAGGCTCTGTCATGGAGCTTCCATGGTCTTGTGCAGCACGCTCATGTTATGATGTCGTGAGTCAGCGGAGTAGAAACTTTAGTTAGTTAAGTTCTTTCATTTGCCAGTGGTACCCAGACACCTAGATATGGTACTGTGGAGGTGACAGCAGATGATGAGGTCTGTTTTGGGCATGTTGCTCCCTGGGTAGCGTTGGGAGATCCATGTGATTATAGCAGAGATACAGTTGGTTTAACAAGACAATAGAGAAGGGAAGAGGTCCAAGCGAAGGTCTGTACAGAGAGAAAATCAGAGTCGTCGGAAACTAGACCTGGGGCGATAAATGATGAAATATGAGGGGGGGATGGGAGAATAGATGGATAGTGTGGATATCAGGGAAGAGAAAGCGAGGGAGGGTTCCGGGGGTCTGACTCTAAAGGTGGAGAAGGTAAACCAGATTTCTGTAATGCCGCTGAGGGATTTTGAAATATTATGACGGCTAAAGATCATATTTAAGATCACATCATTCAGATCATTATAAAGTGTTCGCAAACTTTCTAGCACCACTATATAACAATACAGGCGCTCTGATTGCAGCTGTGCACCCTACTTTTCTGTATCCCTTATTTATGGTTCTTAAAGTAGCCCCCAAAATGTAATTCATTTATTTCTCTTTTTTAGTGTAACAGACAATGAAGAATGTCTGATATTATACGGAGACGACAAGGTAAGCTGATGCTAAACCAGGGCTTTCTGTCCTTCATTGTTGTCACTGGATATTGTGCAGGAATTCCATGCTGTTAAAAAGAAAAGACACCTGTCTGACAGGTCCTAAAGGAAATTACATTCGCTTTGCAGCCGAGAGCAAGTTATTGCCCAGGTCATTGTACATGATGATAAGAAGCCTGTTGTACATAGGAAAATAAAATATTACAGCATGATCAGAGGCAGAACAGGGCTAAGATTAAGCAAAGCAGATCTGTGCCTAGGGCAGGGGTGGGGAACCATTTTTCTGCCTAGGGCCATTTTGATATATATAACATTATTTGCGGGCCTGATGCCAGCCACACCCCCTCCGTGTGATGTAACAGGGGCGTAGCCACAATTGACGGTGACGGTGATTACAGCAATGCCTGGAGCATCCTGGGAATACTCCGGGGAGCTGTAAGGGCAGCAGTGTGACCATCTGAAGCGTCCTAAGGACGCTCCAGTCAGCACTGCTGCATAGAATCTGGCTGCAGGGTGCCATTCTAGGCACCCTGTTAGCTGGATGAGGCTAGCAGAAAAAAGCTCAGAGGGCCAGGTGGAATTACTTCGGAGCCTTATATGGCCCCCGGGCCTGAGGTTCCCCATCCCTGGTCTAGGGGTACAAGCAGGTGGCCTTGGGGTGCACAATGTGTATATACACAACCTTTTTTTCTTTCACCATTAAGTAGAAAGGATCTGCGGAAATGGGACACAATCAGGTGTAAGTTATGTGAAGTAGAGATATAGGATGTGTCACTATATGCTGCTCTGTGACAGGAATACAGAATGTATTGTGTTAGAGGTGTAATTTGTAGGTGGGAGTTGGGATTAAGATGCCAAAGTTTGTGCTCCTGTAGACTCCTATTATGTAACCTAGCCCTGATCAGAGATTATTTCAAAAATACAAAATTGTGGGAGAGGGGCTGTTGGTGTACAGAGCTCGGAAATGGCGTAGTAGATGAAGATTTATCAATCCGTCTAAAGAGGACAACCATAGCAACCAATCAGCTTGTAGCTATCATTTATCTAGTACTTTCTGTAAAATGATAGCTAGAATCTGATTGGCAGCATCTCCACTTGTTCTCTTCAGAAAGTTTGATAACTATCCCCCTTAGACTGCTAGAGGTTACTTTTTAAAAGCAAAGGTGATGGTTGGGGCTTGTGTATGAGGAGTTGTTGGTCAGGTCACATGGAAATATATTATACATATAACAGTGGAGTTCTCCTTTTATCTACACATCACATTAAAAAACAGGGTGAAAAGAAAATGTAATGCAAGATGTTCCTACAGAACGTCTATATTTACACTACTGGAATCCTTGACATGAAAACGCAGATTAACTTCAGGGATTGCAGATCAGCATTGTCATTATCACCCAAGTCTGTTTGTGCTCTTATTACAGGGATGTGTGAATATTCTGCTTTTCACATCAATAGGAGAAACATTAAGGTAAAAAACCTCTGCTAAATATTACATCAATATTAAAGGTACATTATTATTACATCTTTTTTTAGGATAGAGACCTTTAAGCAATATTACAAAAATACTGTAAGGTATCATTTGTATATTTTTATTTTATTGATTTGGAATCATTGTAGTTGAAGATGTCAGTGTGTGTATAGAGAGAGGTTTATATGTTCATTTAACCTGCCCCATACTCTCCGCTCTACAAAGGGCACTTTCTACTATCTATCTATTGTTCTGCATCACAGTAAAAGAGACAAATACGTGGGGAAGTGCCAGGTCCCACATACTGATAGCCATTGTTATAGTCTGTCTCTCCCTATTCACTGTGCTGTAGGCACTTGCCTGGGTATGAAGCAACTTAGGGCCTGATTCAGAGCCGCTTGTAAGCGGCCGCTCGTTCGCTCCGAGCGATGTTCGCACATCTGTGCATGCGTATGGGTCGTAATGCGCATTGCGCCAACCAGTCATTGCGGTCGGAAATCGAGCGCTCGCAAAATAGTGAGTGCCTGCTAATTTGAGTGACAGGATGAGGCGTATGTGGGTGGTAACAGGGGAAGGTGCTTGAAAACGGGGAGTGGTGATCCGAACGCAGGCGTACCAAACGGTCAAAACGGGCATTTTAAGGGTATGCATAATTAACAAAGCAGCGTCATCGACCACGTCACTTGGTTGTTTCTTAGCCTGAACTGTTTGCATGATTGCGGTAGGAAAATCCAACCACAAGCACTGCGAGCAGTTCAGACGCCTTTCGATGTACTCGATTAATCAAATAAATAGCGGAGATGACGTAGGATGCGAGCGACCAGGGGGCGTCTTTACAAAATAGCGAGCGCATGTTTCGTTCGCTCGCTCAGACATAGAGGCGTCAACAGACCGCAAAGAGCGAGCGCTCAATTTAAATAGCCGGCCCCTTTTTCTGAACGAGCGAGCGCAAATAGCGTCCGGCTCTGAATCAGGCCCTTAGAGCACAGAAGCTATGTCCTTCTACAGTAAATGTAGATAGCAGGAATGGCCCAGAAGTATCATTCATTAAGGATGCAGCAAGAATCTATTTTGGGAGGAGCAGGGGGAAGGGTGTTAGATGGGACGCTTCATGAAGGATACCCGAAGAAGCGATATACACTTGGAGTTATAAATGATTAGCATACAGTAGCTATCTGTGACAGTAACATGTGTGTGCCTCGTGCCTCAGTGATGTCACTGGTTTAGGTTGTTTTCTCTTGAAGATTAAAACCAGCAAAATGGGCGCTGGCACTATGTGTGGGAGATGTGTCCAAGCTCAGGTAGAAAGAGGCGATGCCATGTATTAATGATAGATAACCTAATATTTGTATTATTCTTTACTGTGACAATATAAATGTTTCATTTTTAGAATGTGGAAGAAGATGCCCAGACCAGATGGTATAATGCCAACCATTGGCATAGACAACGCTGTTCTCTCTCCGAATGTTTCTTTTATTCGCTGGAAAGTGCATGGAGAATGGGTAACACAGGTAAGTGCACACTGTCACTATATAACACACATAATGAGGAATAGATCTCTCAGATGTAAGTTATACTTACACCTGAGCTACACCTAACTTCTGAAAACTAAAGGCAGTACTCCATTTATATAGGGCCTGATTCAGAGATGGACGCTAATGCGATCGCAGCTGTGATCCCGAACGGGATGCAGCTGCGAAAATATGCTAACGATTCCAACGAGCACCCTAGCATAAGAACGCCCACTTCTGCCTTCTCACATGCGAACGTCGTCGCTTACCTGTGTAAATATCGGTAACATCGACGCACATTGAGCGGCCATCTTGCCCTGGTGGCAGCTCTCCTGACACGCAGGGCTGCGCAGGAGATTGCAAGGATTTACGCACGCCCATGTAACGGCGTTCAGGCAGTCAGACACGCCTGCATTTCTATGACCACTCCCCGTTACCACCCCCAAATGCTGACAGCCTGTCACTCGCTTTGCAATGGGTTCCTCTGTGCGTCCGTAATCATAGTGTGATAGCTGCGCACGTGCAGTGCGGCTTATACGCATGCGCAATGACAATCGCTCGATCTGCGTACGTAATCGCCATTGTGTCTGTCTTTGAATCAGGCCCATAATTCTTAAGACTATATACATTGTGAAAGAAAGCGAAGATCTGGGTCACATATTATTTTTATTATTATTATTATTGTTATCTGTTAGGTGCCACAAGATTACACAGCACCGTACAAGAGGTAACAAAGACAAGTAAACAGTAAAAATACAAAGCACTACAATAAGCATCACAGGAGTACAAAGCATAAGTACAAACAGTAAAGCTACAGACAAGGAGTGACAAGTCCTAGGGAAGGGCGGGGACACTGGCTGTAGCTAATCAGCATTCAGTTGCTTTGAGCACCCAGGGTTACCTTAACAGCAGTGTGGGTCCTGGGCATAGTAATGCACTGGGGCCCCTACCCACCCCAAAAAAATGTACATGGTCAATAAAATTAAACCCTCCTGCATGCCCATCAGACCTTCCCCCACATGCAGAGAGACTCTGTCTGACTAGCCTGAAGACGGCGGATGAAGTGACACTGTGACTGAGGTGAGTACTCGTCACCGGGGGGGAGCGGGAGAGGTTAGATCAGATTACAGTGCACCGGCGGATGGCTTATAAAAATATCACACATTTACCAACTGGCTGCAGGGGGGGCAGGTTGGCGGGCCCCTACAAGCTTTGGGCCCTTGGGTAGCTGCACAACAAGCCCAATGGAAGAGATGGCCCTGTGAGCACCGTCTAATAATGGTCACTATGACATATGGGGATAGGTTGTTATGCGTCTAGAGGATACAGTTTTCTGCGTATCTTCCTCTATTAATGATTGGAAGCATCGTGCAGAAGTTATGGTAAATATAATACCCAGTGAATAACTATGTACAGTACTTTGCAAACATATATAGGATGCACTGGACCATTATACAAACAACATATTAGGTCTTACAAATAAAGAAAATAACATAATTATAATGACTCCTCTGTGGCATTACATTCACGTATAAACACTGCTATACATCATACTCACACTGGAAAATGTCATCATACATGTAGACATCATAAACATTTAGTCTGGAGGTTCCTGAAGCTGCCTTAATGCCATCTTAATGATATCTACCATTTTTTAAAATCTGTCAGGCATTGCTGAGTAGTTGTTATGGTACAATTGTATTTCAACTTCAGGGTCCATAGGGTATCCACAGGATACCTTGGGGGTATAGGTGTGACGTCAGTCGCTGGGCACCATAGAGTTAAGCTTTTCAGCCTCCCAGGATGCACTAGGGTCCCCCTCCTATACCCCGCCCCCGAGCCAAGGCACCTCAGTTTAGTTTGGTGCCCGGCCGGCGTCGGGTGCACCTATCGGAGTGGGGGCTAGAAGAGCCCCTGAAGCTTTCTTCAGTGCAGCTGTGGCTGCACATCTGGATGTACAGCATGGACAGTCAGTCCTGACGTCCATGCTGTCTTCCCTACACCCCCGCCGGTACCAGAACGCCGGTACCGATCTGGGGATGCTGGTGAGCATCTGGGGTCACAGCTAGCGGTGACCCCAGATGTTCCGGACCATGGCCGGATCCAAGGGGGACAAAGGTAAGCAGCGGGGTCCCACGGTGGGTCCCCGCTGGTCACATGGTCCTAAGTCCCCAGGCAGGGGGCTCCCTGGGGACTGGCTGCAGCGTGGAGCCAGGCGACCAACCTGCGCTTTCCACTACCCCCTGGGACAGCGGACCGCAGCAGAGCGGTAGCGCTGCGGCGTCCCAGGGGTTAAATGCATGCCAGGGGAGCGCGCCTTCACTGTCTCACAGCCGGCGCCTCCCCCGCTGCACACAGCCCTCTCTGCATGCTGCCGACTGGTCCTGTGGCAGCGCTCCTCCCCCAGGCCAGCCTCCTCTCTGCTCCTCGGCGGCCATCTTCTCCAGAACGCATGGTGAACGCTGCTGGAAGCGCTGGACGGAAGCATCATGGTCTGGGTCCCCCCGCATACCTCTCCTCCGCTGTGGCTCAGGTCTGTGTATGCAGCGCTGTGTCCTACCAGGCCCTGTGTCTGTGTAGTTGAGTGATCAGCGCTGTTAGTGCAGGAATGGCTATTTCTCTGCATTGTATGTGACTGTGCTAGTGCTGCCTGTAACTTTTCTTCTCTAAACTGTCAGCTTTATTACTGTCCCTGTTTTTTCTGCTTAAAGCCCTTGCGGTGCGGTGCTGCAGGGTGGTCTCTCGCCTATTTAATACTTAATTGGTGAGAGAGGTCACATACGTGGTGCCATCATGTCTGAAAGTGATTTTCCCCTCCGGCTACAGTGTACCACGTGCAAAGTACCGTTAGCGGAGGGGGAGGGTAGCGCGGAGGGCCTTTGCCGGCAGTGTTTGTCCATGGCGCGGCCTATTACGGTTACAGCACCGGTACAGGAGCCGCCCTGGGCTTGTTTCGCTCAGGCGTTAACAGCTTTAGTGGGCCAGTTAGCTCCGCAGCCCGCGTTTACTCCGATGGGTTTGTCCCAGCAGTCTGTGGTGTCGTCACCCATGCAGGGGTTCCCACGACAATTGGTGGTACCCCACAGTCTCCCTATTTCCCCGCTCCCGGGTTCTCAGGAGCCAGCGTGGGTTAACTCCCTGACGAGTTCTGTACAGCACTTGTCGGATGTGTTGCAAGGGGAGTCTGTGATGCGGCCTCATAAAAGGCCGGTGGCGTCTCTGTCCGCTCCTTATGAGGATGACGAAGGGACGTCTGATGATGGGGAGATTCTGGATCCTTACGATCAGGAACCTCTCCATACTAAGGACGCTGATGCTAAGTCCAAAGTATATATTCCTGGACTTATTCGGGCGGTCCGCACAGCCTTGGTGATTGAGGACGAAGTTCCCCCAGCGGCTAAATCTAAGTATGCCTTTTTCAAAGATGTGAAGGGCGATGCCACAGTCTTTCCTCTTTCGGGTCAGTTGGTGGACCATTTAGAGGAGGCGTGGAAACAACCTGGCAAAAGATACCAGCCGCAGAGACGCCTGGCGGTGGCTTATCCGTTCGCGGATAATTATTTTGCTAAGTGGGAATCCCCTCCACAGGTGGATTCTCACGTGACCCGTCTTGTCCGTAGTGCCACATTGCCGATGCCATCCATGTCCTCCCTTAAGGATGCTACGGACCGCAAGGTAGAAATCTGCCTGAAGTCCGCTTATTCCCTTGCAGGGGGGGCAGCACGGCCGGCTATGGCCATTTGCTGGGTTGCCAGAGCGATGGAGCGCTGGGCGGATTCATTAGAGGCTTCTTTTGAATCCGACTGTCCGGCCGAACAGGTGGAGTTGATTGGCAATCTCCATGATTCGGCCACCTACATCAACGAGGCGGCTCTAGACATTAGTACTCTGGTGTCTAGAATTTCTTCAGCAGCGGTAGGTGCTCGTCGCACCTTGTGGCTGCGATTCTGGAAGGCGGACGCAGATTCCAAGAAAGGTCTGGAAGCGTTGCCGTTTACCGGAGAAGTTCTCTTCGGTCCGGATCTGGATAAGATTGTGGCCACGCTGGCGGCAGCCAAATCTGCTTGTCTCCCGTCGGCCGCTGCTCCTTCTGGTTCTGGACCATCGTCCTTTCGGTCATCTAGGGCCCAGGGCAGGCCCAAACCACAGTCGTTTCCTCGACAGGCTGGCCCTAAGAAATCGGTCAAGCCCCGGAAGCAGGCATGGAGTACCAGACGTCCGGCCCCCAAGCCAGATGACAAGTCTGCGGCCTGACAGTCCGGGCCTCCCTTTGGGGGATCCCAGGGTGGGAGGCCGCCTGCTACAGTTCGCCCAGTGTTGGTCGACCACTACGACAGACACTTGGGTTCTGGAGGTGGTTTCTCACGGATACGCCCTCTCCTTCCGGCACAGACCCCCGGCTCGATTCTTCACCACGGGTCTACCATCAGACCGGAACAAGGCTACGGAGCTGCGGAAGGTATTGCACACTATGCTCCAGGCTGGAGTTATAGTGCCTGTTCCATTCTCCCAGAGGGGCCAGGGTTTCTATTCAAATCTATTTTTGGTACAGAAACCCAATGTGTCATATCGTCCGATTCTCAACCTCAAAGCACTCAACAAGTCTTTGCGGGTCCCGAAGTTTCGGATGGAGACCCTACGGTCCATCATTCTGGCGCTGGAACCTGGGGACTACATGGTGTCATTGGACATACAGGACGCTTACCTGCATGTCCCTATTCTTTTGCGCCATCAACAGTTTCTCAGGTTTGCAATCCGCAGCGACCACTTCCAGTTTCGGGCGTTACCTTTTGGCCTGGCAACAGCACCACGTGTTTTCACCAAGGTGATGGCGGTCATGGCGGCTTCTCTGCGGCTGCAGGGAGTCCGCATGTTGCCGTATTTGGACGACCTGTTATTGGTGGCAGGATCTCCAGAGCTCCTGTTACGCCACTTGGACCTGACCATTGCACTGCTGCAACGGCACGGCTGGCTAATCAACTGGCAGAAGTCCACTCTAATCCCGTCTCGGAGGATTCTGCATCTTGGAGCCTTATTGGACTCGGGACAGCAAAGGATCTTAGTGACGGAGGACAAGATCTCTGCTTTACAGTCAAGGGTGCGCAGTTGTCTGCACAGCCGCCGGGTGTCCTTACACTCGGCGATGAGGTTACTGGGCTCCATGGTGTCGGTGTTCGACATGGTGGAATACGCCCAGTTTCACTCCAGACCTCTGCAGCACCTGATCCTGTCCAAGTGGAACGGGCTGCCTCAGTCTCTGAAGTCCCAGACGATTGTGCTCACCCCGGAGGTTCGCCTGTCCCTTGCGTGGTGGTTACAGACGACCCACCTCAACAAGGGACGTCCGTTCTGGGTTCCAAATTGGGTCCTGTTGACAACGGACGCCAGTCTTCGGGGCTGGGGAGCAGTTTCGGGTCCACACTTGTTCCAGGGCAGGTGGACGCCGACAGAAGCGGAGCTTCCAATAAATATCTTGGAACTCCGTGCGGTCTTCAATGCTCTCCAGCAGGCACAGCGGTTTCTCCAGGGTCGCCCGGTGCAGGTCCAGTCGGACAACGCTACCACCGTGGCCTACATAAACAGGCAAGGAGGAACTCGCAGTCGGGCGGCTCTCGTAGAGGTCTCTCGGATCCTGGTTTGGGCGGAGCGCAATCTTCCGGCCATATCAGCGGTCTTCATCCCGGGAGTGCTAAATTGGGAGGCGGACTTTCTAAGTCGCCAGGACGTTCATCCGGGGGAATGGTCCCTGCACCCGGACGTTTTTCAACTACTGGTGGACAGGTGGGGTCTTCCAGAAATCGACCTCATGGCGTCCCGGCACAACAACAAGTTGCCGGTGTACGGGTCTCGCACAAGAGACGAAGGGGCGTCTCTGGTGGATGCTCTGTCCGTCCGGTGGACGTTCCGGTTCGCATACCTGTTCCCTCCGGTCTCCCTTCTTCCACGGGTAATCCGGAAATTCAAACAGGAAGGAGGGACGCTCCTGTTGATAGCTCCCGCATGGCACAGACGGCACTGGTTCTCAGACCTTCAGGGTCTGTCCGTGGACAGTCCTCTGCAGTTGCCGCTACGACCGGACCTTCTGTCTCAGGGTCCTTGCCTTCACCCGGACCTGACTCGGCTGTCTTTGACGGCGTGGCTGTTGAGACGGCCATGCTGAGGTCCCGGGGGTTTTCCAGCTCTGTGGTGCGTACCATGTTACGAGCTCGGAAACCGTCTTCCGCGAGGATATACCATCGCGTGTGGCATACGTTCTTCCAGTGGTGTCGACAGAGAGGTTATGCACCGCGGGAGTTTCGTCTGTCTCGGATTCTCGCCTTCCTGCAAGCGGGACTAGATCATGGGCTTCGCCTTGCTTCTTTGAAGGTACAGGTTTCGGCCCTATCTGTCTGGTTTCACCATAGGATTGCTACAATCCCGGATGTGCGCACCTTTATGCAGGGTGTTCTCCGCATTCAGCCGCCCTTTGTTCCACCTGTGGCGCCTTGGGATTTGGCTGTGGTCCTGAGGGCTCTCCAAAGACCGCCGTTTGAACCACTGGGCTCAGTGGATCTTAAATGGCTAACAGCTAAGACTGTTTTCCTTCTGGCCATTGCTTCGGCCAGACGTGTTTCTGAGTTAGGGGCTCTTTCTTGTAGACCCCCTTTCTTGGTTTTTCATGGGAACAGGGCAGTGCTCCGCACTCGGCCCGAGTTTCTTCCCAAAGTTGTTTCCCAGTTTCATGTTAACGAGGAAATAGTTGTTCCGGCCTTTAACTCACCGGGTCTTTCCGTGGGTGAGGCCTCTTTGGATGTTGTGCGGGCCTTAAGGACTTATGTTGACCGCACTTCTTCGTTTAGGAAGTCGGACGCTTTGTTTGTCCTCTATGGCTTCCGTAAAAAGGGTTGGCCTGCTTCAAAGCAAACTTTGGCAGCCTGGATCCGTATGGCTATTTCTGAAGCTTATCTTCATGAAGGCCTACCGGTCCCCCCTTCTCTGAAGGCTCATTCCACTAGGTCTGTGGGTCCTTCGTGGGCAGCTCGACGTGGTGCCTCGGCAGTTCAGATCTGCAAGGCTGCTACGTGGTCCTCTGTCCATACCTACGGGAGGTATTACAGGTTTGACACCTTCGCCTCTCAGGATGCTTCCTTCGGGCGGCGGATTCTCCTTTCTGCACAGGAGCGTCCCCACCCTTAAAGGATACTGCTTTGGGACATCCCCAAGGTATCCTGTGGATACCCTATGGACCCTGAAGTAGAAAATATGAGATATGGTAAGAACTTACCCTTGTTATCTCTATTTCTACGAAGTCCATAGGGTTCCACAGGACTCCCACCCTGTCGCACCTGTGCTGCAGATGGGCTTTGCTCTGGTCACCGGTTTTCCGTCTCCCTCTGGTGAGAATGTGATTCTTGTATGTGTCCAGATCTTTTTTCTCTCTCTTCCTTCTCCTCCAGCCTATGGCTTGATAACTAACTGAGGTGCCTTGGCTCGGGGGCGGGGTATAGGAGGGGGACCCTAGTGCATCCTGGGAGGCTGAAAAGCTTAACTCTATGGTGCCCAGCGACTGACGTCACACCTATACCCCCAAGGTATCCTGTGGAACCCTATGGACTTCGTAGAAATAGAGATAACAAGGGTAAGTTCTTACCATATCTCATATTTTTTTCAGTAAGAAAAAATATCCATTTATCGTTCACATTATATGAATAAATGAGTCTTACATGGAATTTTAAAATAAGTGTTTTCATTTTTCAGGTTTCCGTTTTGTAACCTCTACTGTGCAAAATGGGTTGTTAAATATATTTCTGTTCCTTTCAGATGAAATACTACGATTCTATTAAAGCTGTCATTTCGGCTTCCAATGACGAATCTACGGCTTTAGTAATAGGTATATTTTACTACTACTGTCATTGCTGTAAATGATGGAAATCTATACTTATAATAAAGTTGTAATGGTCGTGTCTGTAGATAGAATTTTTTTTTGAGAAATGTACTCCTTGGGACTGTGTATGAACTATGGAGACAAAAATTAATTTTTTTCAGAATTTGAGTTTGTCAGTGTGTCTGTCTATTACGGCATCATGCAAAAACTATAAGATGAATTTGGATTGTGTTTTCAATATTGTATAACTTAGTCACCTAGAAAGAAACTGAGGTATGTATTGTCTCAATGTGACATCAGTGAGAGGAGAAATAAAGGAAAAACCAGATGCTTGACACATGGCGCGTGCAGTGTGCAGGCTCCTTAAGCCAAAAATGACTAGATGTACAATATATAAATATAATTTTTTGGGGACAAATATACTTTTAGGGACTGTTTATGAATTATGGAGACAACATCTTTTTTATCGAAATTTGCACAGGCTCCACAAGTCCAAAATGACTATATGTACTGTATATAAATACTGTATATACATATATTGCACACCCCAAACACAGTTTTATATATATATATATATATATATATATATATAAATAAATATATATATATATATATATATCTCTAAGATCTATTTTGCAGGTAAATCCAACTATGGCCCGTATTCAATTTGAGGCGCCTGCTGGACTTTTCGCCTCCTTCGCCTGTTTTCCAGATAGAAAAGTATAGCGTGTGTGCCTGCTATTCCCCGTATTCAATTCCAAAGTAGGCGAAATCGGAAACAAGCAAAAACTTGGATCGGCGAAAAAATACGTGAATTTTCGGGAAATAATTGTAGGACCCGCCTAAAGATGTCCAGACCTCGGGGATCACTATGGGTACCCTCGTTTTTGCCTGCAGAAGAAAGTCGGCTTTTTAAATAGATGCGGCAGGTGGTTATTTTTCCCGACATTGAAGAAGTGATGCAGAAGAGCAATTAGGTTTTTTTTTCATTTTTAAAAGTGGTCCCATCAAATTTGTGGTACATGAAAATGGGGGTAAGCATATTTTTAAGACCCTAAAGGTAATTTTTTCAATTCTTCATAAATACACCTGCCGCTACTCTGCGCAATGAAAAAAACAGCTGCCACATACTTGGGGACCCCACTAGAATTAATTTAGTTAGTTTGGCATTTTTATTTCACTTTTTTTTTTTCACCCCAAAATGTAAAATAATTTTTTTTGGGGTGTCCCGTTTTTTTTTTTTGTTGGCACATTTCGTTTTAAGGGGGCATTCCCAAGGGAGCAGGCTATTTTTTTTTAAGCCTGCACTCCTAAACCCCAAACCTGCACTTTTTTTCACCTGCTATATGTAATTATTATTATTATCATTTATTATAATTTATTTATATGGCGCCACAAGTGTTCCGCAGCGCCTTACAAAGTACATAAACAAGTTGTAGACAAGCGACTTACAGAACAATACAATACAGGACCAGGACATGGATAATATATATTGCTACATTAGCAACCATAACACCCAGATAAGCAACAGAGCATAAGCAACCAAGTGTTAGGTGCCCTGGTGGTGAGTAAGAAGTATATGAAACTAAAGTAGGGAGAAGCACAAGAAGGTAGAGGGCCCTGCTCGTAAGAGCTTACATTCTAATTGAAAGATTATCCCTGTTTTTTTTTTAAATGACCTTTCACCCCATTTACGGAAAAAAAAACGGGAATTTTCAGGAAATATTCCTGGGACCCCCCTAAAGATGTCCAGACATGGGGGATCACTATGGGTACCCCCACTTTTCCCTGCTGAAGGAAGTTGGGGTTTGCAATAGCCGCACAAGAAGTGGTAAAGAATAGCACTTAGGAATAGTTATTTTCCCCCCCAAAAAAATCTAGCAAATTTGGGGTACATGAAAATGGCATATTTTTAAGTCCCTAAAGTTATTTTTACAAATCTGCAAAATTGCACCTGCCGCTTGTCCCCGCAATGAAGAAAACACCAGCCGCATACATGGGGACCTGAATTAATTTAGATAGTTTGGCACTTTGTTCCCCTTTTTTTTTTACCCCCAAAATTAAACATAATTTTTTTGGGGTGTCCCGAATATTTTTAAACTTTTTTTTGACGCAGTTTACCTTTAGGGTACTGTCTTAAGGCTGTACGGGGGTTCCCGCAATGTTGTACCCCAAAACTGCAATTCTGCACTTTTTTCCGTCTGCTATTCATAGACGAAACTTTTTCGCCTATTACATTGCATTGACTTTCCGCCTAGGCGAAAAGTCTTCCTAATTGAATATGGAGGAAACTCAAAACAGGCAAAAATGACGTCATCGGCGAAAAAGTATCGCGGATCCGGAATTTTCGCCTCAAATTGAATACGGTCCTATATATTAAGCACTAATCAGATAGATTATCTTGACTCATGAAATTGCAGTATACATGTCAATCCAGTAGATGGCGCACCAAGACAAATACTACATATCATAGTCGCTGCTTATGTTACTTGCAACCTTCAGTGTTACACCCCCTTAGCACTCAGGTTTTAGTCCCGCCTGGGCCCGGGGACTAAGCGCACCCTCACCCTTCTAGAGGGAGTCGGGCACCTGCGATGTCCGGGATGGCGGACACCATCTTGCCGGGGTGGCCCCTTTTTGAGGTACGCCAAGCCACAAGCAGCTCGCTGTGGGACATTCCATGTTTTAGCACTTGTAGGACGGAGAGGTAGCGCATAGAGCGGGAGGGTTGGGCAGAGCCTGTCAGCACTGGTCTTCCCCCTGTATTGTGGCTGCCTAGTTCTGCCTAACTATCTGCAGCTATCTCACGGCGTCTGCCTCTGAGGGCTCAGTGTTGCTTCAGGCTCTAATCCCTTCAGCTTCTCTCCGTTACACGTTTTTTACGTGTGCCCAGTGTCATGTGAAATTGCCATGGGAACAGTTGGGCTCCGAGGTGCTTTGTGCAGACTGTCAGGCGAGGCCTAGATGCACACAGGTGCCGGGAGGCACCGCGTCTGCCCCGGACAAGTCGGCGTGGGCACGGGCTATGGGTCTTTTGCTCTCTGACTTAGACATGTTTATGGTGCTTCAGCAGGAAGAACAGGTTTGCACGGCTGCCACGTCCGTATCTGCCATGCATACTGGGTCGCCAGCTATGGCCGGGTGGTTCCTCAGCCGGGGTCTTTTACCCTTGTTATATTACTAATAAAGGCGACGTTAATTTGTAGTACACCCCGATTGTGTATAGTCTAAATCCATCCAATTGCCATATTGCACCAGCCCTCATACCCACACGCATATACCGACGGAGTGCAGAATGACAGCAGCCAGAGGACCAGCAGGAGATGTTTGGTAAGCAACATTCAACTTAGCCACTATCTGCAATCATAGTGTCTGCACAACCCTGATTCTACACCTATTATTTCCGAGGTATTCGAGAGATGGTATAGAGGAAGACTGTCACAACTGTTACATTTAAGAAGGAACATCCCCAAAGGATTGTTATCTATTCCACAACTGTTTGAAACCACTGCCGACAGTTTTTGCCAAAATGAGCATTAAGAATAGCATTATTTGAACTTTATCACTACATTACTTTGAACACCCTGCCCACAGTTATTGCTGAGCAGACACGTTAGACTCTGAATTTATGCATACTGAATCCCATTTACACTTACCATATCAAACAACAAACACAGAGAATACTAAGTTACATTGTTAGCATATCCCTGTACCATAGAGCGCTCACTCCCCCTATTTTGTGACTATATATATATATTCCTCAGCCGGAGTCTGACCTACCATGGCTGCATACCATGGAGCGCACTGTGGCAGGTTGCAAGGAAGTTTTTATTTGGAATGGTTCTTTGACGATCCTAAGTTGCGCGAGGCGCATAAGCGTCTTCCTCCTTCTTCCTGAAGTCCATTAGACATTTCGGATTCCGAGGAGGAGGTAGGTAATCTTCCAGAGGAGGAGGTTCTCCCAGAGGGTGAGAATCTGGAGCCTTCTTTTGGTCAATGTGTGGAGGACCTCATTACGGCGGTACGATCTATGGGCTACCTGAATTTGGATAACCAAGCACAAGCAGGAGGACCCTTGAAGCGCTGGCACAAGAGGATTGTTATTTTCCCGGCTTCCTTGGATCTCATGGAGGAGGCTTGGAAGGCCCCAGATAAGAAGTGCTTTACTAGACTTGGTGGAACAGCTTTGTGGGGCAGTGAAATATGTGTGTGAGGCCATCCAGAACGGCACTCAGGTAGCGTCCAGGGTTTCGGCTACAGCCATCTCGGCTTAGAGAGCGCTCTGGCTCTGCACCTGGGATGTGGATGCCAAATCCAAATGTTCTTTGGACTCTTTCCCCTTTGGCAGGGGGCTTCTGTATTGGCACCAAGTTGGACACCAATATTACCAAAGCCACGTGGGGGGGTACTTCCCTGCCCGTGGCGGCCACAAAACTGCGGGGACCGCAGTTTTGTGCTTTTCGCTCCTCTTTTCGAGGGGGAGCGTTTACTAGAGGTCAGTCTGCCCCAGTCCACTTTTTCCCCAGCAGGAGCTCAGCTTCTCGGGGCAGATTTTCGGGTACCTACAGGCGCTCGGGAGCCAAGGCTCCAGAGAAGCCTAGTGCCTGATGGGGTCTCTGTCCACCTAGTCCGGTCGGGGGGTGGCGGACGCCTACAACAGTTACAGGACCAGTGGGTAGAGTCAACGGCCGATGCCTGGGTGCAGGGCATCGTTTGCCGAGGTTATGTCATCGACTTGATGAGGCTGCCCTTGAGTCTTTTTTGCAACTTCTCTTCCCCGGGATGCAGAGAAGAGTGTGGCCTTGGACCAGGCAATCAGCTCTTTGCTTTCTGAAGGGGTTATTGTTCCAGTTACGGCGTTGGAACAGAAACAGGGATTCTAACCCAAGCCTGCTGCACAAGGTTGGGATAACGGTTGCTCCCTATTTGGACGATATACTCGTGAAAGCAGATTCGGCTTCCCAGTTGCATGCCCATCTGGACTGCACGGTACAGGTGCTTCAGGATCACGGCTTGATCCTGAACTTGGAGAAGTCTCACCTGACACTTTGCCAGCACCTCCTGTTCCTGGGGGTGATCTGCGACACCTCCCTCCAGTGAGTGCTTCTGCCCGAGTCCAAAGCCTAGACCCTCCAGGATTTGGTCACGACAGTACTGTTGGTGCCTCACCCGTCCATCTAGCTGTGCATGAAGCTGTTGGATATGATGGTCTCCAGTATGCCCGCTTCCACTTGCGGGAATTCCAGTGGGAAAATCTCCAAAATTGGTCGGGGCCTCTCACCTCAGCTTCTGGCTTTATCGGACAGCACTCGTCAATCCCTCCTTTGGTGGCTGGTTTCCAATCATCTTATCCTAGGGCGATCCTTGGTCACTCCACCTTGGGTCACGGACGCCAATATCATTGGTTGGGGCGCGGTGGCATCAAGTCTCCATCTTCAGGGTCTTTGGTCACTATCTGAGGCTGCACTACCGATCAATGTGCTAGAGCTTCACGCTATCTGGCTCTCTTGGGGGCCCAGTCCGTCCTGGCTGGCCGGTGAGGATTCAGTCGGACAACACCACATCTGTGGCGTCTTTGTTCTTTGTTCCAGCACTCTCATCGGTGTTCATTCCGGGCCTGGAAATTTGGGAGGAAGACTTCCTCAGCAGAACCACCTTCCTTCCGTGGGTGTGGTCTTTTTATCCAGAGGTCTTCTAGCAGTTGGTTCAGAAGTGGGGTCTTCCGGAGGTGGACCTGATGGCGTCTCATCACGACTACAGGGTTCCCCGATTTAGTGCGAGGTCCAGGGATCCACTGACCTTAGCAGTTTATTCTATGACTGTTACATGGACTTTTCGTCTGGTATACTTCTTCCCCCCAATTCCCAATGTTACCTCAGGTACTCCAGTTGATCAAAGAGCAGCAGGTACCGGTGATCCTCGTGGCTACGGACTGTTGTGTACGGCGCCATCCTCAAACCGGCGGTAGGTCCCGGCTGGCAGCTTCCGCTGCGACCAGATCTGCTTCTGTAGGGTTCGCTTCAGCACAAGAACCTTCCTCGACTGGATTTAACAGCCTGGATTTTGAGGCCAGGCTCTTGAAGGCTAAGCGGATTTCCCCTTCCGTTGTCTGTACTATGCTGTGTTCCCAAAAAACAGTTTCATTGCGCAACTACCACAGAGTCTAGAAGATCACACATCCAGGTTTCACCTTCCTCGGTTTTTAGCCTTTCTTCGGAGAGGTTTGGAGACCGGTTCGCCTTTGCAGGGGGTGTTGCGGGTTCAACCTCCGTTTCAGCCGCTGGTGGCTCCATGGGATCTTAACTTAGTCCTCTCAGCTCTTAAGCACGCTCCCTTTGAGCCTTTGGATTCCATGGTTTCGGTTTTCCACCTGAACCAGGAAATTGTCTTACCCGTGTTTCCTCCTTCAGCAATGTCCCAGGACCGGAACGATCTTGCTCTGTTGGATGTCGTCCAGGCCCTGCGGCAGGACTTCTTCCGTTTGTCATTCGGATTCCTTTTTGGTTCTGAACTACGCTCAGAAACATGGCTGGCCGGTTACGAAGCAGACCATTGCACGATTGCACGATGGATCGGTCATATTTTGGGCCAATTCAGATGCGGGGAGACCGGCACCTGACAAAGTGTAGACTCATTCAACACAGTGGCAACCTCCTGGCCATCGCGCCATGGAGCCACGGCTGAACGAGTCTGCCAAGAAGCTACCTGGTCCTCTGTCCACACGTTCGCTTGGTTTGACAGGTTTCATGTTTTTGCCTCCAGCGATGCCCACTTTGGGCGTACAGGCAGCCTGAGTGTTCCCTCCCCTTAGGGGTGGCTTTTCTACGTCGCATGTCCATTGTCCCCCAGCCTTGATGAAGGAAAAAAGGGGATGTTTAGTTATTTACCGTTGAATCTTTTTCTCTGAATCAGACAGGGGGACACTGCGTTACCTCCCTCAGTTGTGTTTTTTGACCGGTTGGCCCCTGCGGTTCTATTTTTTTGTTGTTATAAGTTATAACAATTTCACTGGATTACTGCTTCTTCTTACCGGGCACTTTTGTTGAAGTTGTACTGGCACGATGGGGTTGCAGAGGGGAGGATTAAAGCTATACAGTAGGTTTAATTTAGTTTAAGTGCCAGCTCTAGCAGTCCCATCTACAACCCCATGGTCCAGTGTCCCCCAGCCTGATTCAGAGAAAAGGATTCAACGGTAAGTAACCAAAAATCCCCTGTTTTCAACCTACATTTATTAAAATCACTGTCTTGGTGTCCCAATTATTTATGGTAATGTTATATTCCATGCAGAAACACGTGCATGTGAGTGATTTCCCATCTGTTGTTATTAAGGTTGCACTGTTGGAAAAACAAATGTAGAGCAGCAGATGAGGAACATGAAAAACCACACCAAGGATTTGAACGGACGACGAGGAAAGGTTACAAATGGGCCACCGCAAAAGAGAGCGAGCGGAGACCACACTGTATTCCAGGTGCATAAAGGGGTGAAAACGTTTGCCTTCTGCAAGAGGAACAGTCTTGTTGTGACGGGTGGAATGGATCGCTTAGTGCGGATGTGGAATATTTATATACCTGGGTAAGATTACCTTATTTATAATCTATCAGGACATATTTTATTTTTGACTTTCTTATCCACCCTATTGGTAATACAATTATATCCACATAATTGTCTGCAGAAGGGTCCACTTAATCTTTAACAAGTAATTGGGTAAGCAGTGGCAGGGTAAGTTGTTTTGGCATCGACGTTACAGCTAGTAAAATTCAGGCTACTTATAGGTAGGATGTAGTTACCATCCCGGCGGTCGGGATGCCGGCACTTAGAATACCGGTGCCGGAATACCAACAGCAGTCGGAATACCGGCGCCAGAAATCCGACCGCTGCCGGTAAGTATTAGGGTTAGGGATTCTGACTGTCGGCATCCCGACCGCTGGCATCTCTTACTCAACCCTCATAGGCGTATGTATAATTTGTGCATGGCATGTGGTGCACACTGTCCCCTGGGTCCAAGGAGGCTCCCGTACCACACAGCCTGCACCCAGATCATGCATTGCTTGTGTTGGCATGTGGGGGATTGGCATGTGGGTCCCCTCTGATGTAGTTTTTAGGTGGCGCAATCTTTCAAGTGATATCTTCTTAAAGATGATGCCATGGTCTGACACAGTGCCACAGTGTTTATAGCATACGCCCATTTCTCCGTATATCACTGGAAAGATGGTATCCCAACTCCGTGAATGCCAATCATCTTCACCAGTACCACCATTATCATTAGCACATTATACCCAATGGTGCTGACGCTTATTGAACGTAGTACAAGATCTTAACTCATAGCTGAAATGACTCCACGTAGTATACTGGCAGAGTGACTCAGCTCATTCTCTGGAGATAAGTGTACACTGCAGAATCCATTCTCTGGTGGCTAGAGTACAATGTAAAGCCTAATGACTAGATTTATTAGGAGTTACTGGTGCTTATTGTGTAATTTTAAAGCCAAACTCTCGGTTGCTCATTGTATTATACAAGGTTTTTTTTATTATGTCCCCTAAAGCTGAGAGACAAGTATATAAGGTATAACTGCTGTGTCTACGATTTTATAGATACAATATACAGCCAAACCATTCATTCCATGTGTATTTCTCATTCAGCAGTACACGCTAGTTTCCTGGCTTCCTCTTATCTGCGGCAGCCGGCTTCGTGACTCCATGGGTCACCTTAGCCGGCCGATGTTCTGCAGATTATCTGATTCTGCGTTGGACAACGCAGCTCAGATAAGTAATGCAGCAGCAGGCGTGATGCCTCCTGTGCATTACCATATCTGCACAGACAGAATTGAAACGCTGCCGTCCGAAGCTGAATCAGGCACACTGGCCCTGATTCAGAGCCGGACGCTCTGACAGAGCGCTCGCTCTGAATCAGGGCCGTCCCTCCTCCTTTTTGGAGCGGCCTCCTGGCCGCTCACATAGCTGTGGGTGACCACCCACAGCTATAGCGAGCGGCCAAAATGATGGTCGCGATGGTCAAGACCATCGCGACCATCAGGCTTGCGACGAGACCCTTGCGGTAGGGTCTCGCTGCCGCAAGCCCTGGAGTGATTTTGGCTCTATCAGAGCCAAAAGCACTCCCACTGACATCACTAGTGATGTCAGTGGGGCCGGCCACAGACGGTAGGCGTTCCCATGGGAACGCCTCCGTCTGGGCATCCACGCTCCCGGCACGCCCACCAAAGGGGGTGTGCTGTCAATCACCATCGACAGCACGCCCCCTTCGGTGCGAGACCCATAACGATAGCTTGGCCGTCGTTATTCGGGTCTCGCTCATGCGCATGACGGAGCAGCCTCCGTTGTGCGCATGCGCACTTGGGCAACATCGACCCGCTTGCGAGCGCTCGCGAGCGGGTCTGAATCAGGCCCACTGTTCATTCTAACAGTCCAGGTTTCAAGGATATCCAGGCTTGGGTCCATATGGTTAAATCAAATTAATTGATATACTATTTAAGTCACCTGTGCTTGAGCATGGATATCCTTAAAACCTGTACTGTTAGGTACTTTGAGGACCGAGTTTGGGAATACCTGTCTTTTGACTATTGCAGACACTTGTAATGAGCTGTAAGCAGCGACGGCTCCTACCCTCTTGTATGAGGGGGTCTGCCTCTGCCGAGAAGGAAAGGGGAGTGACTCAGTCCTGGCCGGCTGGGTCCCAGCTCCTGCGCAATGGATCTAACAGGCGCCGGGACCGGTGCATGCACACGAGTGGTGGGGCTCTATGCATAACATCAGCTTGTAGGGATTGCATCGGCTGCAGCCCCTAGAAGCCGGGTAGGGCTGCCTGAGAGGCAGAGGAGCGGCTTCCCACTGGAAGCACGCTCTCTGCGCTTGATTCGTTACCAATCGCAACTGCGATTACGCACACAATCGGCCTATTGTTGCGTTCTGCGCATGCTTATGCATCGCTGTGCGTGTGTGCAAACCAGCCACTGCAGTCACTACGCAGACCCATCGCAGAGTGAATGACAGGAAGTGCCATTGGGGGTGGTGACGGGGGGGTGGTGGTCGGTGAAAACGCACGCGTCCCAGTGCGTTTGTACGCCGTTGCATGGGCGTGCATAAATTATCCACTGCGATGCCATACGCAGCTTGGGCTTTCACTCTGTGCGACGAGGTTAGCAATTCCTGAATAAGTCAGAGCTTGTGGAAGTGTGCGTGAAGCTGCGATGGTACCGATGGTTTTGCAGTCTTGCTAAACATTACGGATGTGTGTAAGGTGAAGTTGTGCTGCGCCTGCATAGTGATCGTAGTGGATTAGCATACTATCGCAGCGTGACTGCGTACGTAATCGCTATTGCAATCGCAGTTCCGATCCGTAATGAATCAGGCCCTCTGCTAATAGCAGCGCAGACTGGCAGTCCCAGCGGGAGAGATCACCTCCCCCTGGGGCTGCCTGTCCTGTGTGTGACTTGCAGGTGGCGCGACCAATGGGAAGCCTCTGCCAGTCACAGTGTAGCCAGTGCAGTCACGGACGGGAACTGGCTCACATCTGGTGACAGATTTTACTGGTGGGGGCTGCAGCCCTGCACCTCTAGGTAAAATTTGCCACTAACTGTAATCTATGTTATGTCCCACACTCAGCGGAAACAAAGGTTTTACCTCTGATTCCTGAATCCTTGCTCACCCCATGGTAAGTGCAGCAGGAACGCCTGATATCATAGAGGTCATTGTTGCACTTAACCTCACTAAAGAAAAGGTCACACTAGTGCTCGCAGTGCACTTTATTATTGTGCATGAGGAATGCATTTGCCATAGAAGTTTATGATAATAGGCGTCCCAGCTACGTCCAGCATGCAGTTATAAAGCCAATAAAAGGGGATTATGCAGAGGTTACAGATTGCTGTGGTTTGCTTTGTGCCAATTCGCACTGTGCTAGCGCAGAAAACAAATGCTTTCATATAGACGTATGAAATCCTCATACCGGAGAGGTGGAACGGCAAGGGGAGGGGTGTAGGCAAAATTCTGTAAGTGCTGTTCACACAGCCCACCAGTTACATGTATATATTACCATTTGGAAGCATATCTTTTCTACCTGCTATACAGCAGGCGCAAGTAGACAGTGATGATTTGTAGTGAACTAGTGATATATGCTCCAATGCAGAGGGGAAATGTACAGGAGTAAGGGGTAAATTTACTAAAGTAAGAGTTTTTAGAAGTGGAGATGCTGCCCATAGCAACCAATCAGATTCTAGCTATTATCTTCTAGATTCTAGAAGGTGCTAGTTAAATGTTAAGTAGAATCTGATTGGTTGCTATAGGCAACATCTCCACTTCTAAAAACTCTCACCTTAGTAAATATACCCCTTACTCCTCTTCCACGCTCCCCACCACCCACTTCCCGTTCAGGCGAATGGGAATGTTACAGACAAAGGGCATGTGCATGGAACCTGCTTGTAGAGAGTAGGGGGGTGGTTACCACCATCTGAGACCCTGGAGGACACGGGAGGTAGTTACATGATCGACATTTATGCTGTCCACAGTCAAAATGTCAACAGCATAATGTCGAGCGCAGAATGCCGACACGGGACAAATATTATTTCAAGCACTTTTACAGTATCTGCATTAGAACTGTAAATATGATGGTAGCACCTCCCAATCCCGGAGGATACACTGAATTCTGCATGGAAGGTCATTTATAATTTGTATTTATTAGTATTAAACTCCAGATGACTAACAAAGCTAGTTATTGCCTGTAATTAGTGTAGTTTATACTTTATGTAAATGACAATTGTTCTTTTTGTTTCTAGACGAGCAACCGGCATACTCCGAGGACATACAGCACCTATATTCTCCCTTGAGATATCATCCGAAGATAATATAATATTTTCCGTTGCCACAGACAATACCGCAAAGGTAAAATAATCTATGTACTTTCCGCTGCACCAAAATGGACAAGACGGAACTAGCAATTTGCCACATATATTTTTTTCTAAAAACATTCAAGAGGGATTGTTGTGCCTACTATTACCTATAGAGAAAATATATAAAAAATTCCTTCATGTTAATAGAAATGGGCACATCCCCGTATCAACAGAATGCTTTGTTCAAAAGTTTTTTTTTTGTAAAGTCACGTAATTACTATTTCTTCTAAGAGCCGCTGGATGGCGCTGTCCTGGTAGATTCTAATGCTGATGACAGCTCTAGTTGCATCAAAGCAAGCCACATGGCTCATGCATTCATTCATGTAAATATGCTGACAAAGTATGGACTTATTCTCCCGTATTTTACAGAATATTTGTAGAAAGTTGGTCTTGGCGACTTGTCCTTCATTCACAACAAAAGAATGATGTCCCGGGACATTGCTTATGTACAGCAATAAGGCAACAGTAAAACGATATGGGCATTGAGGGCAGCGTATAAAGATATTGCAAAAATGCTGTAGATAAAATAAATGCAAATGTGAAAATTAAAGGAAGGGAGGGCCCTTCATACAATGTAGTGGGAGAAGGACAGAGCTGAGACAAGAAGAGAGACTGTGGGATTGCTGCCAGTGGGCAACAGTGTGGGTAATATAGGTGGTATGCAGTCAGGATGATGACGGTCTAAAGCCGACCGTCGGCATCCTGACTGTCTAATCCCGGCAAGGGTCTAATGACAGGCGTCGAAATCCCGACGCCTGTCATTTTATCTTTGCCGGGAGCCTGACGCCCGGCATCCCGATCAAAGGGAAGCCGGGCACGGACAGCCGTGAGGGGTTGGAGGGTTAGGTAAGGGGCTCAAGGGGGGGCTTAGGGTTAGGCACCCCAACGGGAGGGTTAGGCTAGGGGAAGGGTGGGTTAGGCACCCCCGGGGGGAGGTTAGGGTTAGGCAACCCCCGGGAGACTTAGGTTTAGGCTGCGGGGAAGGGGAGGTTAGGTGTAGGCACTTACAGGGGGGGTTAGGGTTAGGCACTTGGGGGGGAGGTTAGGGGTAGGCACCACTATTTCATTATATTTACTAAACACATGGGGCGAAAGACATACACATTGAACCAAATGGAATACATGTATAAGATTCATGAACCATTACATAAGCCGTACATTAATATTATATTTATTTGACAATAGTTCAATCTAACACAGAAATAAATATTAGGATCTGTGGTAGGTTTAGTAGTTTCCTTGCGCTTAGTATTCAAAAGATCCCATGTTCCCTCTGGTGGAAGATTTTGAAATTACAGATTCTTACAGTGGGCCTGATTCAGATGTGGACGGTACTGCACAGCCACAAGGAAGCAGGCGCGGCTGTGGAATACCATGAAGGAATTATTTAAATGCTGCAGGAGCCGTTTATGGGCAGCAGACATCTCCTGACAGCAATTGCGTCCGTAGGCTCTCCAAGGGATCACGACGGCAGCACCGACCAGTCTGTCTGGCAGCTTGTGAGACCAGGAAATCTGTGTCCACTGACTCAGACCATGGTATTGGCACTCCTGAAGAATGGGGGGCGATACGTCCCCGTGTCCGAGAACACAGCCCAGGCATGCCCCCGCTCCACCCTCAAACGACGCAGCATGTCAGTTATTCTGCGCCTTGGGGGATCTGCGAGCGAGATCTCAGAACCATCGGGTTTATGTACTATAAGGATTCTGGATTCTAACCTCTATACACTCCTGCCTATACCTTCTAATATCCTGCCTATAAACCTCTAAGGTTGACGCAATTTGCGTACGCAGTCATACATTAAATAAAGACTCCAGACCTTGAACCTGTGGTTCCAAAGCACAAAGTATTATTCAAGTAAAAGTACAGTCAGTTACACGCTATGATCTAAGTACAATTTAGCGCAAAGAAATTATACAGACCCAAGTACAGTTATGCATACGTAGGCGCTCTGGACCAGATCCCGGCATCAGCAAGATAACCTCCGTCAATCAGCAATCAGCAAGAAGACTAGAAACACAGGGTCAGAGCACACATATTTATACCCCCCCAGAAATAGACAACACAATAGAAAGGCTTGTTGCTGATGCCATTTGTTCCCAAGGGGGACGCATCTGTTACAGAGCATTTAACAGGTTGGTTCAAATGGACACAGAACAGCCTCTAACAGCTTGTTGCCTCCTCTATTTCCCCTGCATGCACAAAAATACATTTTGGTTCTTTATGTCTTTACGGTCCATAAGTTGCGAACGCATGTTCCGATCTTCACACCATTGATACCGGGAAGCTGTGGATAAAGGGGGTCATTCAGACCCACTCGCGAGCGGCAGTACGCTTGCAAGTGGGTCGATGTTCCCCACTGCGCATGCGCACGACGGAGGGAGCTCCGTCGTGCGCATGCGCGAGACCCGGCGAGCGACGGGCTTCCCATCGCTCCGGGTCTCGCACCAAAGGGGGCGTGCCGGGGGCGTGCCTGCCAGACGGAGGTGTTCTCATGGGAACGCCTACCGTCTGAAGCCGCCCCCACTGACATCACTCCAGGGCTTGTGGCTGGGAAACCCGAACGCAGGGTTTCCCTTGCAAGTCCGATGGTCGCGATGGTCAAGACCATCGCGACCATCTTTTTGGACGCTCGTATATGCTGTGGGTGGTCACCCACAGCTATACGAGCGTCCAGGAGGACGCTCCATTTTAATGGAGGAGGGCCCTGATTCAGAGCGAGCGCTCTGGTCAGAGCGTCCGGCTCTGAATCAGGCCCAAAGTGCGGATCAGTATAATATCAAACACGGCTTACTTATCATGTATTAAACCTTAGATACCAAAATAGCCTTTATTTCACAGCATTTGTAATAAATGAATAAAACTTGAATCTTTTACTTTATAGCTATGGAACCTTTTGTGTAAGTGTGCATTATGTAAGTATTAGGGATATGGGAAAAGACACTAGTTAGGTTTATCTGATTTGAGGCAGATGTGCACGCATGCAGCTAATAAACAGCGTTCGCATGCAGGATATTGTGCATTCGCTACTGAGAATCATGTTAGCAGCTCAGTGTGGTGTTTATGCATGAGATTCCATCTATGATGGACTTAACATATACATATATATATACATGTACATACATATATATATACACATACATGCATACACACACACACATCTCATTCCTCACTCACAGTTTCACACGGCAATTGCAAATGTGTTACCCCCAGCTCTGAAGCCGGGGCCATTCTGTTTGGTAGTGAGACTAAAACCTGTTTAGGATTCAGACAAATTCAATTGTGTAGATCAATGCCTGGGTTATATTACAATTGCCACAACTATACTTGTCTACATACAGGGATTCCCAATTTGTATGTAAAACACTCACAGTATTCTGGTGCATTGTCTATTCTATTTACTTTTTCTCAGTAGGCTGTTCTTCCAGTTGCCCTTGGTAGATTATCAAAAACATTGCCATCTGTACTTGAGTTGTAACTCAAAATGGCGCTGGTCGCAAAATGGCGTCTTGCAGATTCTTGTTTCTAAAATGGAGTCTAGCTGCCATTCGCAAGATGTCGTTGCGCACGCTAATTTTTACGCTGATTCCGTCTCAGCCACTAATTCAGCTTCGACAACTAATAAAGATCTATTGGAATTAGAGGGACCCCAGCAGATACAGATATCTCCATACCAACTAGTACGTTCTTGGGATATTTCATTAATGCAGAAATACTCCGAAAACTGCAGTTTTCAAAAACACTTTAATAAATATGCCCCCAAGAGAGGTGATCATAAATATAAGGACTCTACCACTTAGTAAGTTATATCACAATGGAGGGGAATATTACAATATCTAGGTCTTCTGCAGCATTAAAAAAACAATTTGTACAGTCTCCCATAGGTACTGTGTGAACAAAATAACATTTTAATATCTCTCATTTGTTTCAGATTTGGGACATACAAACTCACACCTGTTTATTTAGCACCTGGTCAAAAATCAGCAGGATCAGAGGAGAACTGCACGCTTGCCAGTATGTCCCTTACCTCAAAACGCTTTGTATGGTCACTGATTCCATCAACCTTCTGCAGATCAAGTCAAAGTAAGGCACAACCCTTATTTTTAACCTGCTGTGAAAACTATTGATGGGAAGTATATAACGGGTCCTTATGGCCGGGTGGACGTCTGCCATAGGTGAGGAAGGCGTAACTTCCAAAAGAAGGTCACCGTTTCTTCACTCTAGGTGGAAAGTAATCCTAACTCTCTACAATCCAATATTATGGTTGGGTGGCACCTAAAGCTCTGAATGAGCACCCCCACAATGAGTGCCGACAGGTCAGTGATGGGCTGGGAGATTAGCATATGAATTTAATATAATTGCCCAGCGCCACTGTCCCAGTCTGAAGGGTACAGGAGATGTCGCTCCCACCTCACACATTCTAAGGTAGGAAGCAAAGGAGGTTGGGGGGCTCCATCCCTGAGTTGTTTTGAGTGGCCACTGCTTTCTGAAGGGCCTGACAACTTCAATAATCAATAGGGGTAGACTAGAGGATGGACCAGCCAAGGTGCTGTCGGTTTCTGAAGGCCCTGACAACTTCTATAGTTAATACAGGTACTTAAGCAGAACTGTTTAATAATGGTATCATGCTCCCCAATTATATGCCTTTCCCTTTCCTTGCCCCACCTTGCTGTTTATCTCCGCCTGACCATTCTGTCAGTCCCCATAAAGTCGGACACCCTTGCCTATAGCAGAAGAGATCGGTGGTCTATGTTATTGCCGCTGGAAGAAGGATTGTAATAGTGTTCTCACCACTGGTCTGGTATCTGGGAAACTGGCGGCTGTTTGGTCACATGTTCAGATTCTAATGTTACATCACTAAAAAAAACATTTTACAATCCAAATTAAAAGCAGAATTAGAGCTTGGTAATGTATGTGCTCAATTTCTGATAATTGTCATATGGAGCATAAATTTTATTTTAGGGCAAAAGTGTGCAACCTATGATTCAGGATCTCAAGTGGGGTCCTCAGAATCTGGTTTTGGGGCCCCAAGTTTTTCAGATATGCAACACACTCATTCTGTTGGGGATCATCACCTTTTTGCATACCAACTTTGCAGGATCTAGAACTGGGACAATGGGGCTGTGCTCTCACCATGAGAATGTGCCTAGTGCTTATGACGTTCTAGGCTTTGCCTTGGTATGGCCCATCGTTACATATCATACTTGCCAAATCTCTAGCTGCCCCCTCAGGGAGGGGGATGCCATGTTGGCACAGTAGGCGGCATGGCGCAGTATAAGTAGGAAGTGTGGGGAGCGTGGCGGTGGCACAGTCGCGTCACTGTGTCTCCACCCCCGCTATACATTGCAGAGATTACCAGCATTGTATAGCAGGGGACATCATCGGCCTCCTGGACCCACCACTTCACTCGGAAAGTGGGTGGCGCGGGCCGGCTGGACTCAGCCAGCAGCAGCTATGGACCAGGAGAGGCTTGAATACTCTTCTGGAGGGGCCAGGTGCACCACCCGGGATTCTGGAACCTCCCGCCCATTCCAGGGGAGTAGGCAAGCACAATTATGCCCTGCTATGTCCTCGCCACTGGTGCGGCTGGCGTGGCGCACGCACAGCACGAGACATGTGCCTGCGGGTGGATATGAACGCTGCGTATGCGACCGCGCCTCCATAGGAAAGCATGGTGCGATTGCAGTGCACGCCATAGAATAACGCACCGTATGCAGGTGCAGGGAATTGCATGGCGCGATGCGTGTGCACGTTTGTGGCGCGATCAGCCACAATGTAACCGGGTGCATCATTATGCAGCCTATTCTAATGTGTTAGTTCAGTTTAGAGAATCAAAGCAGCCTTCTGTTACCTGTATAATGTAAATGAAGTGATGATGAAGATCCCCAGGAAACTGTATACAGCAGGTGTAATGAGTATGTGGTGATCTGGTGTGGCCGCTGTTTCTCAGCAGTACTATGTAACCTGAGATAACGCAAATACTGTGTTTTGTTGTAAGGCCCGTGACACAGCCCCACCTGGATACTTCTCATAGGGAACCAATCCTCTGCTGCAAGTACAATAAGACCTTCAGGCAAGTCGTAACCTGCTCAGAAGGATCGGTAAGTTCCTCAAGACTGTATTCTGTTAAAATGTATTTGCATACACACGGGACGATGTACTGTGTGAACAATATTGATGAAAGTTTTCCCTTGAACCCTCTGTAGTGCAGGACAAACAATATTGGGTGTACACACTGTCGGTGAACGTCATTGTATTATCGAATTGGCTGTGCTGCACAGCCGATGGACAGATATATCTGCAGACATATCTGACCATCGGCAGGGGCGTACGGGCGGTCTGCAGACCGCCCATACACATACAGCGGCATCCGCGAGGAGGAGGGTGGGACACCCCCCCGTCCCTCCAACCAGCCACCGGATCCTGCCCCCCGGCCGCCGGGACCCAAGGGCAGAAGCAGATGGCCGTTCAGTGTGTATTAACGACCATCATCTGCAGATATATCTGTCAGGTGTGTACCCACCTTAAGTCACATTTACCTTGTAAAATACATTTAATTACAGATGCAAATACAGCATCAATGTTACATTTAAGTTCCATTAAATACATACCTCCATTGTCATCCCCTTTATAAAATTAAATTGAACTTTCCTGCTGTAGACCAATTGCAAGTATCAAATAAATAATGCAAATAGATTGCAGCCAATCAGATCGTCATCATTATGTATTTTTCATTATGGTGAAGCACCTAGAAGTTATACTCCTCCTGACAGGAACACATGCTCTTCCCTGTGGTCTGTATGTGATGCATGAAAACGCCATTACTGTATTTGACCATGACGCACATTCTCCCTCCTTCACCTGATGTAAGCTCAAGATGCGTTGGAATCTATAATCTACATTATTTTGTGCACATGAGCAGTAAAAACAAAAGCACAATTTGAGCCAAACAAATGAGCTCCTTCCACCCAACTCTACATCAGCTCCACTGTATTTGATTGTTTTCCTTCATAGCAAGGAAATATATATACAGCAGGACAAGGCAACCCACAACTAATGGAGGGAAGGTATTTGCAGGAACCCAATTTCGTTGCTGATGTTCAGTTACTGTCAAAATATCTTAAGACATTTTTTGCCATTTCATTTACTATGTTGTGTGTATATATATATATATATATATATATGTATATATATGTTACCCATAGCAACCAGCTAATAGCTACAATTCTCTAGAGTGTACTAGATAAATGATGGCTAGGATTTGATTGGTTTCTATTGGCTGCAACTCCAATTTTTTTTTAAGACTTTTCAGTAAATCTCGTCCTTCATTACTAAATACATTGCTTTCACATACTCATCAGCAAGTCCTGTATTACTTCCTGACACAGGGCCTGATTCAGACCCGATCGCAAGCGCTGAGCGCTCGCAACCGGGTCGATGGTGGCCCAGAGCGCATGCGCACGACGGAGCCGGCTCCGTCGTGCGCATGCGCGAGACCCGGATAGCGACGGGCAATCCGTCGCTCCGGGTCTCGTACCAAAGGGGGCGTGCTGTCGATGTTGAGTGACAGCAAGCCCCCTTTGGTGGGCGGGCCGGGGGAGTGGCTGCCCAAACGGAAGCATTCCCATGTGAACGCCTCCGTCTGAGGCCGGCCCCACTGATGTCAGTGGGAGAGATTTCGGCTCTGTTAGAGCCGAAATCTCTCTGGGGCTTGCGGAAACGAGACCCTACCACAAGGGTCTCGTCGCAAGGCCGATGGTCGCTATGGTCTTGACCATCGCAACCATCTTCCTGGCAGCTCGCTATAGCTGTGGGTGGTCACCCACAGCCATGCGAGCGGCCACGAGGCTGCTCTAAAAAAAAAAATATCCCGGCCCTGATTCAGAGCGAGCGCTCTGTCAGGGCCACAGGGGGTCATTCAGACCCGCTCGCGAGTACAGGACGCTTGCAAGCGGGTCGATGTTGCCCCACTGCGCATGTGCACGACAGAGGGAGCTCCGTCGTGCGCATGCGCGAGACCCGGATAGCGACGGGCTCTCCGTCGCTCCGGGTCTCGCACCAAAGGGGGGCTGCTGTCGATGTTGATTGACAGCACGCCCCCTTTGGTGGGCATGCCGGGGGCGTGGCTGCCAGACGGAGGCGTTCCCATGGGAACGCCTACCGTCTTAAGCCGGCCCCACTGACATCACTAGTGATGTCAGTGGGAGTGATTTTGGCTCTGATAGAGCCAAAATCACTCCAGGGCTTGCGGCAGCAAGACCCTACCGCAGGGTCTCCGTCGCAAGCCCGATGGTCGCGATGGTATTGACCATCGCGACCATCATCATGGACGCTCGTATAAGCTGTGGGTGGTCACCCACAGCTATGCGAGTGTCCAGGAGGACGCTCCATTTTCATGGAGGAGGGCCCTGATTCAGAGCGAGCGCTCTGGTCAGAGCGTTCAGCTCTGAATCAGGCCCACAGTTCTATGTTTTTGTTCTCCTTGGATATGACATGATCAGATAGGTGAGAGCAGCTCTGTGTCATATCCAAAAGCAACGAACATTAACAACTCTAACTGGGTGATGCCATGGCATTGCTGAAAAGCACAGACAAAAGTTGGACATATAAAGCGACCTATAGTAAAATTTACAGGACAACATAAACAATAGCGAATAAATTAAAGTGGTCTTAAAATGGACATTCACTAAAAGGAGAAGATGCTCTGTAAATGTAGTCATAAGTATAATGACTTAAATTTACAAGTCTACTTCAATCACAGCTAGTAACGTTTTTCTATAATGAGTTTTGTGTCTGCAGGTAATAAGAGTTTGGGATTTTGAGACTGGGAAGCAGGTGTTGGAAATAACCGAGGCGCACCAAGATGCTGCAATAACGTGTATGACCTTTGATCTTACTGGAAGAAGGTATGTCATTACTGAAGGGGGCATTTACTATGGTGGCTCATAGATTAGAGAAATCCATGCTCAATATACTAAGCAGATAGGGCAAACACAGGCATTACAGTGCGTTTGAATGCCGTTGCAGGGGCGTGTATAAATTACAGACTGCGATGTCATAGGCAGCTTGTGTACTCACTGTGTACGACGAGGTTAGCAATTCCTGAGTAAGGTCAGACCTTGTGCAAGTGTGCGTGAGGCTGTGATTGTACTTGATGTTACCGATGGTTTTGCAGTCTTGCTAAGTATTACAGATGTGAGTAAGGTAAAGAGGCTGTCCTTATGTAAGGCTGCGTATGGCATAGCGATCGGATACATTAGCATATTTTCGCAGTGAGACTGCATGCGTAATCATTATTGCGATCACAGTTGCGATCCATACTGAGGGCCTGATTCAGACCTGGTGGCAAGCGCTTGCGCTCGCAACCGGGTCGATGGTGGGCCAGTGCGCATGCACACGACGGAGCCGGCTCTGTCGTGCGCGTGCTCGAGACCCGGATAGCGACGGGCACTCCGTCGCTCCGGGTCTCGCAACAAAGGGGGCGTGCTGTCGATGTTGAGTGACAGCACGCCCCCTTTGGTGGGCGGGCCGGGGGAGTGGCTGCCCAAATGGAGGTGTTCCCATGTGAACGCCTCCGTCTGGGGCCGGCCCCACTGACATCACGAGTGATGTCAGTGGGAGAGATTTCGGCTGTGTTAGAGCCGAAATCTCTCTGGGGCTTGCGGCATTGAGACCCTACCACAAGGGTCTCGTCGCAAGCCAGATGGTCGCGATGGTCTTGACCATGGCGACCATCTTCCTGGCCGCTCGCTATAGCTGTGAGTGGTCACCCACAGCTATGCGAGTGGCCAGGAGGCTGTTCAAAAAAAAAAATAGCCCGGCCCTGATTCAGAGCGAGCGCTCTGTCAGAGCGAGCGGCTCTGAATCAGGGCCTGAGTCAGGCCCATTGATACAAGCTGTCCACTTTTTCTTCCATATTGTTTCATTTATGGTTCAAAAATGAACATCTTTCTCTGACTCACCAGAGTGTATTTATTGCTCTAAAATTCAATAAATCCTCCTATCAATCCTGAATATTTTTAGGAATTTTAGTTCTTTGTGGTGTCTGCAGGGGCATATGTATAATGTGTGCACGGGGGCCCATGCCACGCACACTGCTTACCAGAAAAAGGCCAGCGCCATTTTTCCTGTGATAAAAATTTGACACGGTGCCATTTTATTGAAGACATTTGCTGGAAATATGGAGCATGCGCAAAAAATAGCTCTCCCAATAAGAGCTGTCCTTTGCAATAGAGGGACTTCCGGGTGTAATACCCAAAAAGACCTCTGCGCATGTGCAGAACGTCGTGCGCTGCTGTGGGGGACACTTCAAGGGATCGATTGGATACCTCCCAGAAGAATTGCGGAAGGAAGCCCATGGGCATTTATAGGGCAACGCCAGCTAAAGATGGCATTACCCACCGGGTCCAAGCTCCGTAATGTATCACATTCCGGAGCTTAGTACATATTAGAAATGCTGGCAAACCTCCGGGGATTGGCCGCATTTTTGCCCATACTTCATTCCGTCCGATATGATTTTGTGTATCTTTATATGGAGTCGTCATCCCATCATCATCATTTATTGTTTGCTTGTAAGATGGCACAACTCCCAACTGTCATCTCACAGGCTGTGTTTGAAAAATGACAGTTGGGAGCTGATTGGCTGGTACATTATCACAGACTTATCACTTTTCACCCTGTCTCATAACACTGCTTAGTACATAGACCCCAAAGACAGAAATCGGATGACGGATGAGCCTGAGGAGATGCAGACTTGAGACAGAAGGTAGGAATGGCCTAGTCCGCGAGGGATTACAGGACATTATACCTCATAGTGAATGCATGGGTTTAAATATTTATTTGTAAATCCAAGTCCTGCATGCTGCAGATAATACATGATAAGTCTGTGTCATGAGCTAGCTGAAAGTCACTCGGCAGAGGGTGTGTGTGTATATTATGCATTAATGTTCTTTGGCTCACAGCTTTTGCGGGCAGCCGGTGATGGTCGGGACCATCGGGGCTTGCGACGGGACCCTTGTGGTAGGGTCTCATCCGTCGCAAGCCCCAGAGTGCTTCCTACTCATAGCGCTTGTGAGTGGGCGAGCGGCTCTGAATCAGACCCTCTGTGTAGGAGATCGCAAGAGCTAATTTATGCACGCCGATATAAAGCTGTTTAAATGCTCAGACACACCTGCGAGTGAATCGCACACGGGGACTGAGAACTGTAATCCTGTTAGTGGTGTGCAACTACACAACTTGTCTGATTTAGTGCTTACAGTAAATGAATTTGCACCATATAAATATGCGCTTCGGTACACTGCATGCGCTGAAACGTACCTTCATTTAGAAGTCACTACTAAAACTGCATTTCTAGAGGTGGGTATAGGGCATTCAGCCAGTGCAATCAGCCCAAATACACTAGTTAAGCCTATTCCTTCAGAGGGAATCGGTATGAAATACAGATGGACGGGATGCCAGTAAATTCCGACAATGAAACGGTAAGTAATGTTCTCCTGTCCTATTTACCCCCTAACCCTCCTTTCCTGCACCGTTATACTAACCCTCCCTACCCTGCACCCTAAACCTCCCGGTAAGTGCCTAAACCTATCCTTCCCCCATTAGTGCCTAACCCTAACCCTCCCGCCAGTTGTGCCCGAACCTAACCCCCCATGCCCGGAGCCTAACCCTAACCTCCTCCCTCCTGCAGCCTAACTATAAGCCCCCCTTCCCTCCCCCGATGCTGATACTTACCATTTCCCGGTGTCCTTACGATGGGGATGAAGTCTGTGCCAGCATCGGCATCTCAAGTCATGTTGGGATTTGGGCGCCGGTATTGTCTTGGCGATCGCGATTCTGATGCCGGTATCCCGGTTGTCGGGATGTTAACCGTATCCCCTTCAGAAGGCATCTTACTAAAGGCTCATACACACTTAATGATACTGTATGCTCCATGAGTGATATTGTTAAGTGTTTCCCCTGCACTGCAGGGCTCGACATTGAGCATACACACTGAACGATATCGTTAACAATATCCTTTAGTGACGGCACCCTCCCTCATCCCTGTACTTGCAGAACCTGACGATATTGTCAGGTTGCCCTGCAAGTACGGGCAATGAAAGACATCATAAACGATCCGTCGGAGCGCGAATCGTTAACGATGTCATGCATACGCACTGGACCATATTGAACTCTATGAATGATAACGATATCGTTATCGTACATGTCATCCAACTTATCATGTAGTGTCTATGCGGCATTAATCTGTCGCTGTACAGCATATCTATTGCACAGTCAGAAACACTGGTGAAAGTTTACATGATGATTTATTTGCTGTACATAACCTTTTTTAAAAATAAATAAATTATATATATATACAGTCAGGTGCATAAATATTGGGACATTGACAGAATTTTCATATTTTGTCCTCTATTCACCACCACAATGGCTTTGAAATGAAACAAACTACATGTGCTTTAACTGCAGACTTTCAGATTTAATTTGAGGGTAATTACATCCAAATCAGGTGAACAGTGTAGGAATTACAACGGTTTCTATATGTGCCTCCCACTTTTTAAGGGGCCAAAAGTAATGGGACTATCAACTCAAAAGCTATTTCATGGACAGGTGTGGGCTATTCCCTCGTTATTTCATTATCAATTAAGCAGGTAAAAGGTCTGGAGTTGAATCTAGGTGTGACATTTGCATTTGGAATCAGTTGCTGTCGACTCTCATATGAGATCCAAAGAGCTGTCACTATCAATGAAGCAAGCCATCATTAGGCTGAAAAATCAAAACAAACCCATCAGAGAGATTGCAAAAACATTAGGTGTGGCCAAATCAACAGTTTGGAAGATTCTTAAAAAGAAAGAATTCACCGAAGAGCTCAGCAACACCAAAAGACCCGGAAGACCACAGAAAACAAATGTGGTGGATGACAGAAGAATTATTTCCCTGGGGAAGAAAAAGCCCTACACAACAGTTGGCCAAATCAAGAACACTCTCCAGGAGGTAGGTGTATATGTGTCAAAGTCAACAATCAAGAGAAGACTTCACAAGAGTGAATATAGAGGTTTCACCACAAGATGTAAACCATTGGTGAGCCTCAAAAACAGGAAGACCAGATTAGAGTTTGCCAGACAACATCTAAAAAAGCCATTACAGTTCTGGAACAACATCCTGTGGACAGATGAGACAAAGATCAACTTGTACCAGAGTGATGGGAAGAGAAGAGTATGGAGAAGGAAAGGAACTGCTCATGATCCAAAACATACCACCTCATCAGTGAAGCATGGTGGTGGTAGTGTCATGGCGTGGGCATGTCTGGCTGCCAATGGAACTGGTTCCCTTATATTTATTGATGATGTGACTGCTGACAAAACCAGCAGAATGAATTCTGAATTGTTTCGGGCAATATTATATGCTCGTATTCAGTCAAATGCTTCAGAACTCATTGGACGGCGCTTCACAGTGCAGATGTACAATGACCCTAGCATACTGCAAAAGCAACCAAAGCGTTTTTAAGGCTAAAAAGTGGAATGTTATGCAATGGCCAAGTCAATCCCTTGACCTGAATCTGATTGAGTATGCATTTCACTTGATGAAGACAAAACTGAAGGGAAAATGCCCCAAGAACAAGCAGGAACTGAAGACATTTGCAGTAGAGGCCTGGCAGAGCATCACCAGGGATGAAACCCAGCGTCTGGTGATATCTATGCGTTCCAGAATTCAGGCTGTAATTGCCTGCAAAGGATTTGCAACAAAGTATTAAAAACTGAAAGTTAGATTTAGGATTGTTTAGTTTGTCCCATTACTTTTGGCCCCTTAAAAAGTGGGAGGCACATATAGAAACCGTTGTAATTCCTACACCGTTCACCTGATTTGTATGTAATTACCCTCAAATTAAATCTGAAAGTCTGCAGTTAAAGCACATCTTGTTTGTTTCATTTCAAAGCCATTGTGGTGGTGAATAGAGGCCAAAATATGAAAATTCTGTCAATGTCCCAATATTTATGCACCTGACTGTATGTATGTATGTATGTATATATATATATATATATGTATGTATATATATATATATTTTATTTTTATTTTTTTCTTAAAGTACTAAAGTTGCAGCAGTCATCATTAAACTGTGTGGCGATAATAAGAAGTGATCATTTTCAGCTGATCCTTTACAGCGATACTTCTCCTTATAATTGCATTAGGCCTCTATAGCAAAGCAAGTCTTCAACTAAAGTAAATTAAACAAAAAAAAGTTGGAAAACACAAAACAAAAAAATAATAGCAGCATATTGGAACATGCACAACCCATATAGAGATCAATATATCTGGGACACATACAGTATGACTTACCAAAGAAGTGTATATATGATATAATTAAAGACTAATAAAGGTTGAGTCTCCCATATCCATTCTGAAATACGGAATATTCCGAAATACAGAATAATTTTAGCATGACTGAGAAAGTGAAACCTTTGCTTTCTGATAGTTTAATGTACACAAACTTTGTTTAAAGCACAAAATTATTAAAATTATAGTATAAAATAACCAGGGCCGTAGCTAGGGTAGTGCGGCCGGTGCCATCGCACAGGGCACCACAAATCAGGGGGCGCTGTTTGGGCCTGTGAAATTTCTGTTTATTATCATTCTTGCTTGTAGCTTCCTCTTACTTCATCCCCAGCATCTCCTGACCTCCTGGCGCTTCCCCATGAGGCCATGGCCCTTTTTTGGGTGCATTATGTCCCTTTGAAAAATGAGGGGGGCGCCAATGCTCTTTCTGGCACAGGGCACCAAAAAGTCTAGTTACGGCTCTGAATATAACCTTCAGGCTGTATGTATAAGGTATATATGAAACAAATTAATTACATGTATGTACACAAACATTTATGATGCACAAAATTATTAAAAATATTGAATAAAATGACCTTCAGGCTATGTGTATAAGGTGTATATAAAACATAAAAGCATTCTGTGTTTAAATTTGATCCCATTCCAAAGATATCTCATTATGGTGAGCAAATATTCTAAATAACCGAATACTCCGATATCCAAAATACCCCGGGTCCCAAGCATTTTGGATATGGGAGACTCAACCTGTAGTTGATACAAATAAGACATTAGATTTAAAATGAAAGACTTAATTGAGATTTTCCCAAACCTATTCTCTCCTGTAATAAGAAAGAGCTGGTAACAGGTATAAAAGGCAGTGTCAGAGGGAATATCTGTTTATATGTACATGATACCTGGGGGTATATTTACCAAGGTTCGATTTTGTTTTCTCTTCGATTTTGCATTCAGTTTTAGTTCCATTTTTTATGAAGGGATTTACTAAAGCTCAAATCGAATGTCAAATCGAACATAAAACTGAATTTCAAATGAAATCGAATTTCTGAAAAACATAGATGTTTTTCCATAGAAGGCTATAGGATCACTTCACTTACTAACATTCAATTTGTAAATCGAATGAAAAATGAACACCAAATCGAACTGCAAATCCCCAAATGAATAGAAGAGCTTCATGCTTTCGTTTTCAGCATGAGCAGTTCGATTTGACACAGATACATGCATACATCAGTGAGATGCATGCAAGTTAAGTGCGTAATTTTTTTTGTGGTTCTCCAAATACCAGCATGCAGGGGAGGCTTGTTGGGACCTGCAGTTCTGCTGGTAATAACAATGTTTACACTTCTCTTTTTACACTACACTTTGACACTATTAACCCGGCACCCACTGCCCACGGGTGCCGGGGATAGCCCCGGGCTATCAGCCTAGGCATGGTGTGCCCTAAAGAGGGGGACCCCTTTATTGGGGGGGTCTCCAACTCCCCAGGGATCCCTGTCCTGGGCTGACTAGCTGTCAGGAGTGATGTTTCGACCGGGGAACCCGGTGATAGGGTTTCCCTGGCTGTGACATTATCCCTCCATTAGAAAGGGTCCGGTGCTGGTTATGGAAATTACAGGCGAACCCTACGCTTTTTTCCCCCTGTAATTCCAGAACCAGGGCCGGCTCAGAGCCTGGTGCTGGTTGCGCTAAGTACAGTGGAACCCTACGCAATTTTTCCCCTGTACTTACACAACCAGGACTGGCTATAAAAAGTCAGTGGATGGTAGTGGTTTTAGGGGGGGGGACCCCACGTCATTTTTTTTATTACAATTAACACTTAACAATCTTTTTACAATAAGATAAATGCATGCATCTCACTGATGTATGCATGTATCTGTTTCAAATCAAACTGCTCGTGCTGAAAATCAAAGCATGAAGCAGTTCTATTCATTTGGGGCTTAGAAGTTAGTTTTGGAGTGGGATTTGCTGTTCGATTTGGACCTGAACATGCAAAATGAAACATCAAATCCATTTTTAAACTGAAACAAGATCGAATTTGAGTTGAAAATTGAAAGCAAAATCCATTATTAGTAAATTTGAGATTTGTTAAGGGATTTTGCTGTTCGAGTTCAATTCGATCTCAGGAGATTTCAGTGATTCATAAAAATTAATCTCTAATCGCACTTTAGTAAATTTACCCCTAGGAGGTCCTTAATAATAACCTAGATTTAGTGTCTCATTATCATCCCTCTCTAGTACATTGCATATGTATGGGCATCGCAGCCTTATACTTTATTTATAATTCCTATTAATTTGATGTATAATTACAATTATTTTCTTCTATAAGATGATTATTATATAACCTTGTTCCAGTCCATTTAAATATATCTTTTTCAGTATTCAGACTATGAGGGCACATTGTGTAGTTGTGCAGCACGTCTGTGATGAGCACAATTGCTCACTATGGGACAGGAGTTGTCAGTACTCTGGGGACAGAACATTGTGCCCTTACTTAGAGGATATTCCTGAGAGAGACCTTGTTGCATCTGATGCTGTAATAATTTATCACACGGATACCGGGGATTGCTACCAGCTCTGTGCATCTACCATCAGCTGTCAGCCTCATTATCCCGGTGGCTTCTGACACTGAGGCTATTGTTGTGATCTAATATTGGTCAGATTCACCCTTTCATACCATCATACAAGGACACAGATCATCTTTGTGTGGCAATCAGTGCTGTCAGTCTCGCTTATTACATGTAGTGCATCAGATAATCTCCAATTATAGTCTCCAATTACTGTGTATATATATCCCATCCCATTGGGATGTATACACTCAATAAGTAACAGCTGTTGTACTGTTTGACAGACTTATTTTTTTTGACAAGTGATTTATTATTGCCAGCAGTGAAGCATCTGCGCCTCTTTTGCAAAGCGTATTTTGTGTGAATTCGCACTGCGCATGCTCAGAAAATGGGCACACGCCAGTGTGGGCACTGTCACATGCATTTCCGTTAGATCTACACTTGTGAGCAATGGAACGAGGGTGTGAGAGGCGTTCTCATGTAGGCTCAGGAACCAGGCACATATGTTACACGCACAGATGCGGCACAGATCTCACCAGGCGTCCAGCTCTGCATGTGGGTGATAATATGCATATTACCTGCGCATATTTCTTTTGAGCAATTTACTTCTAACTTTCTATCAGCCCCTCTGTGTGTATTTATGGTTGGTTTCTCTGTGTACAGCTGCTTTGGAGTTTGGGGGCGGGATGTATTAACAGTGAAAATGCGATAAAACCCCTCAAAATGCAGTGTTCGGGGGTTTTACCGCATTCCCCATATGTACTAAGCACCGAAATGCTTCATCCCGATGGGTAACGCAGAGCCTTTGGGCTTCTTAACGGGATGCTCCCCTTGGATGGGATCCAATCGAATCCTCCCATCATCCTCCGCGGCCCACGTCCTTCTGCACAGACGTAGCTCTGTGTGTTAAACCCATAAGTCCCTCTGTCTGGGGCCATCTCTCTTATCAGGAGAGCTGTTCTTTGCAATATTCTTGGTACATACCGCGGTATGTACCCGAAGACAGGAGTGATATGCCGCATCGCGGAAGCAATACGTAGTACATTGCGCCCAATGTATTTTATCAGCACCAAGTATTTATTTCTTGTTCTTTTGTACACACACATAAAATATTATCTGTTGGGTACACACTCTCCTTTGGTTGACATACATGTGTATAGAGATATCACAGCTCACTGACCAGTATGGGAATCACAGCTCACTGACCAGTATGGGAATCACAGCTCACTGACCAATATGGGAATCACAGCTCACTGACCAGTATAGGAATCACAGCTCACTGACCATTATGGGAATCACAGCTCACTGACCAGTATGGGAATCACAGCTCACTGACCAGTATAGGAATCACAGCTCACTGACCAGTATGGGAATCACAGCTCACTGACCAATATGGGAATCACAGCTCACTGACCAGTATGGGAATCACAGCTCACTGACCAGTATAGGAATCACAGCTCACTGACCAGTATGGGAATCACAGCTCACTGACCCGTATGAGAATCACAGCTCACTGACCAGTATGGGAATCACAGCTCACTGACCAGTATGGGAATCACAGCTCACTGACCAGTATAGGAATAACAGCTCACTGACCAGCATGGGAATCACAGCTCACTGACCCGTATGAGAATCACAGCTCACTGACCAGTATGGGAATCACAGCTCACTGACCAGTATAGGAATCACAGCTCACTGACCAGTATGGGAATCACAGCTCACTGACCAGTATAGGAATCACAGCTCACTGACCAGTTTTGGAATCACAGCTCACTGACCAGTATGGGAATCATACCTCACTGACCAGTATGAGAATCACAGCTCACTGACCAGTATGGGAATCACAGCTCACTGACCAGTATGGGAATCACAGCTCACTGACCAGTATGGGAATCACAGCTCACTGACCAGTATGGGAATCATACCTCACTGACCAGTATGGGAATCACAGCTCACTGACCAGTATGGAAATCACAGTTCACTGACCAATATGGGAATCACAGCTCACTGACCAGTAGGGGAATCACAGCTCACTGACCAGTACGGGAATCACAGCTCACTGACCATTATGGGAATCACAGCTCACTGACCAGTATGGGAATCACAGCTCACTGACCAGTATGGGAATCACAGCTCTTTGACCAGTATGGGAATCACAGCTCACTGACCAGTATGGGAATCACAACTCTCTGACCAGTATGGGAATCACAGCTCACTGACCAGTATGGGAATCACAGCTCACTGACCAGTATGGGAATCACAGCTTAATGGAAAGCAGTAAAAGCAGGGGAATCTTAGAATAAATGACCCTTCACCCACAAACGATCCCTAACTGGCAATCACTTTGCCTCTAAATCCGCTCTATGAGCAACATCGCAGAGGCATTGGGACACATATGCTGTAATAAAAACATTGTCGATCTGAGTAAATATCGGCACAGCGTACAACTCGTATGTTTTTGTAGTATGGGAGGAAAACAGAACACTCAGAAGATAACCACAAAAGCACTGGGAGGACATACAAACTCCATGCAGTACTGTAATGAAACCCATGGACCGAAGCGCTATGATGCAGCTATGCTAACCACTGTGCCACTCTGCTGCCCAGTTTGTTCTCAGCCTCTCTCACATGTGGGAGACCCCAGTTGTATTTGGCCTAACGTGTCTGTGGATGTCTTTGCATTATGTAGGTTGATCACTGGAGGAAGAGATGGCTGTCTGAGAATCTGGAATTACAATAACGGGCTCTGTTTACACACTCTTAAAAAAAGAGGTAGGTAGCAAAATGTTATTGTAACTTATTGGCTAATCTAACTGATTTATTGTATGTACTTACTATGATGACCTGCCCATCAGAGCCATTCCCAGCTCACATTTGTGCTCTCCAAGGAAATAGAGGGGGCGGTGTATCACAGGAGACTAGAAATATGTTTTATTCCATTTTTATCCTCAAGCAGTAAGCAGGGAATTTGCTACAAAGTGTATAATTCCACAGCACATGGTATGTCACTGTACATTACACTCATATGTTCTATCTCTCATACACACACTGGTGGTTTAACCCCTTTGCTGCTGAGGGTTTTCTCACCTTCGTTCTCAGGCACCCGTAGTAGTTATTGTCAGAGGTGCCGAGCGATGCGGCACTTCAGGCAGGGATAGGGAGAAGACTGCTGCTGTGTGCTGGGCTAGGGAGAGTGGCTGCGGTAGCACTGCGGTCAATCCTCTCTCTCCTTGGGGCCCATTTATTAAGGATCGCATTTTGCAATGCGATCAGGGCATGCAGTACCGCCCATGATCGCATGCAGGGCATGCAGTACCGGCACATGCAGGGAGACGGGCTCCGAAAACAGCCCGTCCCTGCGATGTGGCCAGAGCGCATTCCGGGCTGCTGCGCATGCGCAGTCCCGAGGACTGCACATGAGCGGCACCCATTGCCGGCGGAAGGATATGGAAGATCCCTCCGCCGGCTGAAATGCGGTGAGTGCCCATAGGGTACAGCGGCTAACGCTATCTTCAGATGGCGTTAGCTGCTGGGGCCAATATCGGGAATGTTTCGCATTCCCGATATTGATACATTTGGCAGCATCGCATCCCCCATAGAAACCTATGGGGGAGGCGGCTGCCGGCGGCAATGGAGGAGCGGTCACTCCTTCATACATTCGGGGAATACTTAGTATTTGAGGTAAACCCCCGAAAACAGGTGTTTCTACTTCAGGGTCCATAGGGGGTCCACAGGGTTGACCTTGGGGTATAGGTTGGGAACCAAATCCGGGCACCACGCAGTTAAAGCTTTTAGCTCCCAGGATGCACTGGGTCCACTCTCCCTATAACCCCACCCCCAAGCCAGAGGCACCTCAGTTTAAGTTGGTGCCCGGCCGGAGTCGGGTCACCGTTAGCGCAGGGGGAGCTGATTAGCAGGTGTTAGTGCGGAGGATTTGACTCATAAAGGGTTCTGTATGTGGCGTCATCTGGTGCCGGCCTCTTTCACGACCCCCTTGGGCGGTTTGTTTTCTCGGGATCCTCTCAATTGCGGATCGCCGGGCGGGCCCCATTGTTGTACCTCACTTGGAGTTACTTCACCATACTGCCCTTTTCATCTCAGGGTATCTCGCAGCTTCTTGCACTCTTCCCCTGTGACACAGACTACCGCTCCCTGCAGGGGTTTTTCGCAGTATATGAATTCCCCCTGGTGCCACAATAGTCTGTCATTCCCCTTGCAGGGATTACCACAACAGCCACCCTGGGTGGATGTCGTTTTCTACGAAACGCTAATTGGCGTGGTTGACGCCCTGTGGTTACTTCCCAGTTGGCTCTGCCGTGAACTGGGTACTGTTCGGGGCTCTTTCCCTCTTACACGGGGGGAAGCCTATTTCAGGTATTATTATCCCTGCTTTAGGGCTGATAGCAGGTCCATTCTGGTTAGAGTGAATGTTGACCTGCACCTGTATCATACACCCTCAGTATTGCGTGCCTTCGGGTTACCTGTTGCTGACTAGCGGGTGGATCGCATAGCGGGACTCTGGCTGTTGCCAGATAGGAGGTGTTACAACAGTGTTTGGCCTCCTGTCCCAAATTCCCTGAGGGTCATCACGAGCCCCTCCTGGGGGGGATGGGCGTGTTACTCGTCTGATTACAGACGTTACTACGCCTCCCATTCCTGCGTGGTCGGATTCTTCGGATCCGTAGGTGGTAACTCTGCCTGAAATCAGTATACTTGCTTTCAGGAGTTGTTACCCATCCTATCATGGCTATAGCATGGTTGGTTAATACTATTGCATATTGGGTTGATGCATTTGTAACGTTTTTTCCCCTCCAACACGTCGGGGGTTCAAATGTATTTGGTCGCTCACGTAATATATGCTGTTGTCATAGGTGGAAATGCCTATATTGGATACCAGTCTCCTAACTTTCAGAGTTCCGGCTGCGACTGTATCCTCCGTAATACCCTATGGCTGCGCTCTGGGAATGCAGAGGTGCAGATACCATCTTTAGGGTTGATATTGTTTGGTCCTGACCTTGACAAGATTGTAGTAACATTGGCAGTATTACTAACGACAAGTTTACCGCTTTCAGCTATGCCCACTACAAGGCCTCAGACTAAGTCTGTTAAGTCTTTTTTGTCCTCTGGGTCAGCCTAAAGGTCTGTTTCTTCGTAGACTGTCGGCATCTACAAGGGCCGACATATCCAGTACCGAGCAGGCCTGGACTGCCAGCCGATCCTGCTTCTGAACCTACGGATATCTCTTCAGTCTGACGGGACAGGCCTACAACTGGGAGATACCGATTTTCTCAGTTCGCCCGGTATTAGTGTCGAGTTGCCGCGGCTACGTGGGTAGGAGGGTACGCCCTCTTTACAAGGGCCTTACAGATCCAGAAAGCTATGCAGTTGTTGCGGTAAGCGGAGCTAATTAGGCCATCCCCACTATCTCAGTGAGGGACTAGTTGTTCTGTTTTCTTTCTGGTGCGGTGGCTGAATGGTCCTCTTTGGCCTATTCTCTGTCTCAATTCCCTGAACCAGTTCCTAAAGCTACCTGGGCTCAGGAGGAAATCCCTATGCTCCATCATACGATGTTTGGAACCTGGGGACTTTAGGGTATCACTGGATATACAGGACGCGTGCCTACGGGTACTTACAGAGACCTTTCCTCAGCATGGGCTGAGGTTTGCTGTATCACAGCAACACTTACAATTTTTCGGGCTCTGCCTGTTGGGACTGTCCTCAGCCCCACAGGGGTTTACCAGCGTTTTGAATTTTCTGACAGTTCTTCTGTTCAGTATATCCCAATGCTCCTGTACCTGGACGGCCTCCTGCTCTTAGCGGGATCACCGGGGTACTTTACGGCCAGGTCAGGATGACTGTGGCTTCTTCAGGGTGCAGACGTTTAATCAACGGGGAAAAAGTCCTCCCTGCATCCCTCTCTGGGTATTCTTCATCTAGGATCCCTGCTGGATTCTCAGAATCTGAGAATTCTTCTGGCGTAAGACGGAATCTCCTCTCTTCCATTAGGAGTACATGGTTGTCTGCGCAGTCGACAGATGTCTTTACACTCTGGGATGCATGGTGGAATGGGCTCAGTTCCATTCCAGGCCTTTCCATAATTGGCTCATCTCCAGATGGAATGAGTTTTTTCTGTCGGATAACTGTTCAAACGATGATGCTCTCTCCGGAGGCAAGTCGGTCCCTGTCCGGGTGGCTATGGCCATCTCGTCCAGGGTTTTCTTTGCTATGGACAGTGTCTGGATCGAATCCTTTTCAGTGCAGTTGGACGTCTATCGATTCCACCCTGTCAATTAACTTACTCTGGCATAACTCTTGTTTCCCGGTGAACCTGAAAAGGTTCAGTCCGACAGGGTCAGGACAGTGGCTTCCTTTTTAGCAACACTGTTCGTTGGGTGGCAATGACAGGTATGTCACATATTCGGACATAGTCCGAGGGTCTCCTCCCGACCATCTCGGCAGCGTTCATTTCAGGAGCTCTCCATTGGGAAGCGGGAGTCCTCAGCCGTCACGACGTGCATCCCGGGGACTAGTCTCTTCCCCAAGAGAGGTTTCATCTCCTGGTGAGCAGGGGGGGCCCCCCTGAGGTGACCCTCATGGCCTTCTGACTTTATCACACTATGGTGTTACAGTTCAGCTCTGGGGATTCTGAAGCAAACTTCAGCGACTCTTTGTCGGTGAAGTGGTCCTTCCACTTTGTGTACCTGTGTTCTCCGGTCTCCCTTCTTCCTCGAGGTCTTTGGAAGTGTTTTCAATCGAGACGGAGATGCTTTCCTGCTGGTGGCTCCTGATTGCCCCAGATGTCAGGGGTACTTGGATCTTCGGAGTCTCTACATCGATACTCCATCCCTGATGCTTCACTGCCCGGACCTGTTGTCTCAGGGTCCTTGGTTTTGCCTTGGACCTGGGTCGTTTGTCTTTGACTGTGTCCTTACAGTGGTCTTACGGTTTCCCTGGCTTTGTCATCGTTGGAATGATTAGAGCACATGGATCAGCTTTTGCTGGGACCTACCACAACTGTGGCAGCCATAAATCTTATGGTATTGTACCTGTCGATACAATCCTCCGGTGTCCAGGATTTCCAGATATTCTGGCATTCCTTCCGGCTGGCTTGGGTTTCACACTTGGCCTGGTCTTCCTGACAGTGCGGATCTCTACACTGTCAGTATGGTTAAGATATGGAATTGCTTCACTCTGGTATCCAGTTCATCCTTTGGAGTGTTTTCTTGATTATGCCTCCATTTGTCCTCCCTAGGGACTCCTTGGGAGTAAGTAGTGGTTCTTCGTTACCTCCGGGGACAGTCAATGGAACCGCTGGTTGTGATAGCCATTACATGGTCTATTGCTTAGGCTCTCTCTTTCTCTCAGGGTGTTTATATCAACCAGGAGAGTGTCTGAATTGGGAGCGTTCTCATGTGGCTCCCTCTTCTGGAGGGCATCATGTCAGGGTGGGAGTTGCTCTCGCCCTGTGTTTCTTCTTAGTGGTTTTCAGGTTCCATATTATTCTGGAACTTATGGTACGGCCATTCTGTCCCCAGTCCTCTCGGCTGGTGTGGCCTCATTGACTGTGGTCTGGCCTCTTTGGATTTATGTGATCCGTTCAGGTTCCTTACGGAAATCGGACTCCTTATTGGTGGTCTGAGATTTCTGGTTTTCACAGGAAAGGATGGCCGGCCTATAACCAAATGTTGGCTTGGATGGCCTCGTAGGTCTTCCTCAGGGGCCTACCCATGGGTAGGCCTTCCTGTTGTTGATGCTTGTTTTTTCTCGGGCCATGTGACCCTCGTGTGCGGCTCGCTGTGGCGCCTCGGCTGTTTTGCCTTACTAGGTGGCCACGTGGTCTTCTGTCCACACCTTTTTAAGGTTCTAGGCATTGGTTTCCTTTGCCTCTCAGGATGCTTCCTTTTTGGCGACGGATTCTCCTCTCAGCACAGGAGCGTCCCCACCCTTGGTTGAACTGCTTTGGGACATCCCCAAGGTCAACCCTGTGGACCCCCTATGGACCCTGAAGTAGAAAACAAGAGATATGGTAAGAACTTACCTTTGTTATCTCTGTTTCTACGAAGTCCATAGGGTCCACAGGGCGCCCGCCCTGACGCACCTGGCTTCATATGGGCTGTGTGGCTGGTCACCGGTTTTCCGTCTCCCATTTCGGTGAGTATGGTTATTGAGTGTTCCAGTTTTCTCTCTCTTTTTCTCTCCTCCTCCGGCCTTTGGCTACTTACAAACTGAGGTGCCTCTGGCTTGGGGGTGGGGTTATAGGGAGAGTGGACCCAGTGCATCCTGGGAGCTAAAAGCTTTAACTGCGTGGTGCCCGGATTTGGTTCCCAACCTATACCCCAAGGTCAACCCTGTGGACCCTATGGACTTCGTAGAAACAGAGATAACAAAGGTAAGTTCTTACCATATCTCTTGTTTTTCGGGGAATTTACCTCAAATGCACTTTGATAAATGGGCCCCCTTGTGTGATGCGCAGGGGGGGGGGGGGCGATTGTGCTCGCCCCAAAGGGCTGCTTACACAGTATTTTTTTTTATTTTTTGTAACCCACCCCAAGTTAGCCATGTCCCCTCCCTGTACAGGGGCCTAGCATTGCTGTCAGCAGCCCTGGTTATTGTCTAATGATCCCCAGACATTTACTGAAACTTGTATAAAAATTACAATAATGTAATTCTGCAGGCGTGCCAAGGAACCGTCTTCCTACAGGAGAACCAGCTCTGCTGACGCAAACATTGTGGAGAAATGAGCTGCTTGCCTTATGCAATGATTTCTCATTTGTCACACAATAAAGAGTAATATTCTTCTCATTTTCAGACCACTTAGCTGAGATCTGTGACTGCACCTATGTGGACATAAACAGAAACCGGTAAGATCATTGTTATTTCAGGGATTTACCAAATCCTGCATTTGTTCAGTCACCAAAGAATCCGACTTCTGCCAAATACTTTTCCAGCACTGAGTCAGGTATAGCAGCTATCCAGTAAGGTGCATGGCCGACCCTGCGATCATCCAAAAATTCCATATACTGGTCCTGATTCAGATCTGGGAATAGAGTAAGAAAGTGCAAGTAACTGTTCCCATTGGTAAAACCATGCTGCACTGCAGGTGGGGCAGGTTTAAAATGTGCAGAGAGATTTAGATTTGGGAGGGGGTGTCTAAATTGCAGGGTAAAAATAAAGCTGTCCAGCATTGTGGGCTACATGCAAAAGCAGCCAGTATTTATCCCACATGTAAAAAATGTATGTATGTATTTGAACCCCTGAAACATGGTTACTAGGTACACAGTTACTTATGTCAGGGCCGTAGCTAGGGTAGTGCGGCTGGTGCCATCACACAGGGCATCACAGGTCAGGGGGCGCTGTTTGGGCCTGTCAAATTTCTGTTTATTATGATTCTTGCTTGTAGCTTCCTCTAATTTCATCCCCAGCATCTCCTGGCCTCCTGGCGCTTCCCCATGAAGCCATGGCCCTTTTTTGGGTGCATTATGTCCCTTTGAAAAATGAGGTTGGCGCCAATGCTCTTTCTGGCACAGGGCACCAAAAAGTCTAGTTACGGCTCTGACTTATCTTAGCTATATCTACTCTATTCCCAAATCTGAATCAGGCCCACTGTCCGCTGCCAGCTAATGGTGACATTTGCCATCACCACTATTGCTGTGCACAACTAGGAGAACCTGTGCTTAGCAGTAGCAGCAGGTTCTCCTGGTACCATCATGGTTATTCAGAAGCAACACTGTGCTTCGAGTGCTGAATGATTCCTGGGCAATGTGAAAGGGATATGGGGCGGGATGCACTAAAAGAAAAATGCGGTAAAAACACAGTTTTCTGGATTTGAAAGCATTTTCCGTATTTGTATCAAAGGCTGGCCGCCATGGCTCTGATGCGGAGGGCTGGCGTAACCCTATAGAAGTCTATGGGCTTCTACTGCATCACGCTGGTATGAGGGATCCGATCGGCCGCCGCGTTTCTAACCCAAAATGAAACATTTTCTCAAACACTGCAGCTCAGGAATGCTACCACTCCGCCTTCAATTCAACTCCCCTGAGACTGAGTCTCATGCTGCAGCCAAGTCACACTCAACAAAATGGTGGATGTGACAAGACCACACACTCGAGCAAGGGAGACGGTAGGCTCAGGCTGAGTCATGTGGCTTTTTTCAGTATACTCCGTTAAATTTAATATCTGATTAACTTTAACATGGTTTTTAACTTATAATGCTGTCACCATTCTTTTAATACGGCCTTTTATACCTTTGTACTCAGTTTATCATTCATATATTTTTTTTCTCTCCACCTGGACGTTATACTTCCGCTGCTTGCACACCCTGCCAGATGTAACCTACACAGTGCGCCCCAGATGGCTGCCTCGGATGGTACTTTCTTGGGCAGTATGAACAAACACATAGATCTATTCATTCAGTGTATTTCATATTACAAACGTTTCAGTCACCCATATATGTCATGCCCGATCTGTATCACTGTTTGCTGTATTTGCTATTCCCTGTTTTGCACCATGTACTTCCGCCCCACTGTATGCTATGCCGGTGTGCTATTCCTCTACTGAAGTGCATCCTCCATGGGCAGGATGTACTTCACAGGGTATATCATACTGCCACACGTGTCACTTTTCCCATATATGCCTTAGGTCCTCATGGATGGGATGTAAAATACATGGATCTGACTATTATGATGGGACCCTACTCCTAGCTTTCGGACGCTGCAACCACCCACTTTGTGTCATCTCTTCTAGGCGTAACCTATTCCACTCAGGGCAATCCTACATAGTGTGCCCAAGATGGTTGCCTTATCTGGTACCTTTTGTGGTTGGATATATAACCTGTGGAAGTTATTTCCCAAAATGTCTGCACTAACCCAACAATATGCTTATTGTGCTCTCTAGGTTTCGGTTGTTTTTAATTATCTCGGTGTGGTTTTCTATTTTGTGCAATACCAAATCCTTGTACAATGTACCATGTTTTCTGTCAAATAAAATAATAATAATTAGAATTATTATTATAATAATATTTAGCATTTATATTCTTATTCAGATACACAGTTGCTGTTGGCTGGGACAGAAGGATAAATATGTATTATGTGAGTATACTTTACAGTCTTATACACAAGGTTGCACTAGCAGGAGATATGGCTTTATGGGATAATAAGAGATATGGTCAGAACTTACCTTTGTTATCTCTATTTCTACGAAGTGCATAGGGTTCCACAGGATACCTTGGGGTATAGGCGATTGCGGCAGCATCGGGCACCACAGAGTTAAATCTTTTAGCCTCCCAGGATGCACTGGGGTCGCTCCTCTATACCCCATCCCCTAGCCAAGGCCATCAGTTTCGTAACAAGCCATAGGCCGGAGGAGGAGAAGAAAAAGAGAAGAAAGTCTGGAACACATAAGAATCACGTTCTCACCAGAGGAAGACGGAAAAACCGACGACCAGAACCACAGCCCATCTGCAGTACAGGTGCGACAGGGCGGGAGTCTGTGGAACCCTATGGACTTCGTAGAAATAGAGATAACAAAGGTAAGTTCTTACCATATCTCTTATTTTCTACTACAGGGTCCATAGGGTATCCACAGGATACCTTGGGGATGTCCCAAAGCAGTATCCTTTAAGGGTGGGGACGCTCCTGTGCTGGAAGGAGAATCTGTCGCCCAAAGGAAGCATCCTGAGAGTCGAAGGTATGAAAAGCATAATACCTTACAAAAAGTATGGACAGAAGACCACATGGCTGCCTTGTAAAGCTGAACACCAGAGACACCACGTTGAACTGCCCACGATGGACCCACAGACCAAGTAGAATGAGTTCTAACAGAGGATGGAACAGGAAAGCCTTTATGAATGTAAGCCTCTGAAAACTCCATGCGAATCCATCCTGCCAAAGTTTGCTTAGTGGCAGGCCAACCCATCTTATGGAAACCATAGAGGACAAACAGGGAGTCCGATTTCCTAAGGCAACTGGTACGATCAACATAAATCCTTAGAGCATGTACCACATCTTAGGAAGCCTCACTAGCGGAGAGGTCTGGAGAAGAAAGCCAGTACTATGATTTCCTTAGTAATGCGGAAACTATATACCACCAGAAGTAGAAAACCAGGGCAAGTGCAAAGCACCGTCCTGTCACTATGAAAAATCAGAAAAGGCGACCTGAGAGAGACCCCAAATCTGACACCCTTGTAGCAGAAGTAATGGTCAAAAGGAATACAGCCTTAGCTGTAAGCCATTTTAAATCCACTGAGCCTAGCTGTTCAAATGGCGGTCCCTGGCGAGCTCTTAAGACCACAACCAAATCCCAAGGAGCCATTGGTGGGATGAAGGGAAGTACACCTTGCATAAAGGCATGGACATCAGGAAGTGTAGCAATCCTACGCTGAATCTAGACTGATAGAGCAGAAATTTGCCCCTTCAGTAAAGCAAGGCGAAGACCGTGATCTAAGTCCACCTGTAGGAAAGCCAAAACCCTGGATATCCTAAAGACCTGAGGATTATATCCTTTGGGACGACACCAAAGAAAGTATGCCACACACAGTGGTAAATTCTTGTAGAAATAGATTTTCCAGCTTTGGTGTTAACCACAGAACCGGAAAAACTCCTGGACCGTAAGAGGGATGTCTCAACAGCCACGCTGTCAAAAACAGATTAGCCAGGTCCAGTGATGGAAAGGACCCTGAGACAACAGGTCCGGATGTAAAGGCAACTATATCGGAGTGTCTACTAAGAGACCCCGAAGATCTGAGAATCAGTGCCGTCTGGGCAACTCTGGAGCTATCAACAGAAGCGTGTCGCCTTCTTGCTTGAAACTGCAAATCAGTCGAGGAAGAAGGGAAAACAGAGGGAATAGGTACACAAACCTGAAGGTCCATCTGATCGACAGAGCGTGTACCAGAAGAGATCCTGCGTCTCTTGTTCTGGAAGGCCCAACTTGTTTACCAGTTGTTGAAATACCTCCCGGGGAAGAGACAATTCCCTGGATGCACATCTTGACGGCTGAGGAAGTCTGCTTTCCAGTAGAGGACCCCTGGTATGAACACTGTTGAAATGGCAGGGAGAGAGAGACCTCCGCCCAAGCAAGAATGCGGGACACTTATATCAGAGCTGCCCGACTTTGGGCTTCATCTTGGCGGTTATGAAAATCACCGTGGTGGCGTTCCAAAATTCCAAGTGATTTATTGGAAGTGCAGATTTTGTTAGTGTCCACCTTCCTTGAATGAAGAGTGGACCCGGCACTGCTCCTCAGCCTCGGAGACTGGCATCCGTCATCAGAAGGACCGAGTCAGCAAAGCAAAAGAGACGCCCCCTGTCCAGGTGAGCAGTCCGAAACCACCAGGCTAGAGACAGATGTACTTACTGGGAAAGCACAAATGTCTATGTCTTTATCCAATTGGGCAACCCCTCACAGCTGTAGTGGATTAACTGCTGCAGAGGCCTGGAGTGGAACTGGGCATATTCCACCACGTCGAACATCGACCACACGGAGCCCAGTGACCTAATTGCTGAGTGCACAGGCAACCGACGGCTGCGAAGGCAACTGCGTATTCCTGCCTGTAATGCAGCGATCTTGTCTTCTGTTACAAAGATCCCCAGGAGATGGAAGACCAACAGGGCTCCGAAATGGAGCATCCTCAATGAGGGAACTAGGGTGGACTTCTTTAAGGTTATCAGCGAACCATTATTCTGCCGCACAGATATATTTAGTAGCAGATTGCGCTGAAGGATTCCTGGAGACCCTGCTAACAACAGGAGGTCGCTCAGATAGGACAACAGGCGGACCCCCTGCATCTGCAGGTGGGCTGCCATGACTTTAGTAAATACTCGAGGCGCAGTGGCCAGACTAAAGGGCAGTGCCTGAAACTGGAAATGGCGGCTTAGCACCGCAAACCCGAGGAATTGCTGATGCGCTAAGATAATAGGGATATGCAGATAGGCATTCTGAATATCTAGAGACACCCTGAAATCCCCGGATTCCATTGCCAATATAATGGAGCGAAGAGCCTCCATCCTGAACCGAGGAACCCTGAAAGACTTGTTTAGGGACCGGAGGTTGCGCCAGTAAAACCCATTGGGTTTCTATACCAGAAAGAGATTCGAATAATATCCCGTTCCCCGCTGGGATAACGGAACAGGCACCATAACCTCAACCTGGAGCATAGAGTGCAGCACTTTCTGGAGTCTCATGGCCTTGATCTGATGGAAGGCCTGTAGTGAAAAACCGTCTGGGAGGCCTTTGCTGAAAGGAGAGGCATACCTCTCTGGCCCCAGTGTCCACAGTAGTCAGATACCAGCATTGGGCGAACTGAAAAAGCCGGCCTCCCACTTAGGGGTCCCCCCTAGGGGAGGCCCATCAGGCCGAAGGCTTATCGTCCGAGTTGGGAGTAGGACGTGTTGTACTCTAAGCCTGCCGCTTTGGAGATGTCATAGGGCCGAAAGGACAAAGTACCAGACCCAGAAGGGACTGCAGCTCATGGCAGACACGCAGACTTAGCTGCTGCCAGAGTATCCACAATTCAAATGAGGTGCAAATAGGACCTGTCTATGAAAGGGCAAGTATTGCAAACTCCATTTGGAATCTGTATCCGCTGTCCAAGAGTGCAACCATAGGGAGCGGCAAGCTGCCACGGCTGCCGAGAAAAATCTGGAAGCGAGGAAACTTATGGCCAAGGCTGCCTGATTAATATATACATGGTTTAGTCTCTGAGATTGCCCCCCAACTCCGCCAATTCCGGCGACAAGTCAGAGTCCAGAGACAATTCCAAGCTATCAGCCCAGCGCTCCATGGCTCTGGCCACCGAACACACGGCCATAGCCGGTCCGGACGCCCCTCCAGCAAGGGAATAAAGAGAATCTAGGCATATTTAAACCTTACGATCCGTGGCATCCTTGAAAAAGGATATGGAGGACATGGGTAACGCAGTACTCTGCAATATGTTACATGGAAAAACAACTATCCACAAAGGGGTATGCGACAGCCAAACATTTCTGAGGCTGGCATCTTCTACTCAGATTTCCCCACGCTTTCTCTAAATGATCCATCACTGACCAGATAGAGGAACGCAGTGGCTTCACCTTTAATATCCTTAAGAAGGCATATTAAGTTTTGGGCGCGGGGGGATCGTTATACTTAATAACCGAGACTGCACGGACTGCCCGTAGAAGGCCTGGTACATATATTTTTGACCTAGACTCCACCTGCTAGTACGAAGGTTCCTGGTCTGAAAGGTCAAAAACAAAATATCACCGTCATCAGATGTCATGGCAACATTATAATGCAGAACATTCTGATACACTACAGGCTCAATGATGACTCCCCTGCAACACGTCCTCTAGGTGCCGTACCGTATTGGACAGTGAACTTACACACGTTCCTGCGAGACCTGGGTGGACAAGAGCGGGAGACACTGGGGTATCACCAGCTGCCTGGGGCACCCTTGTATTGGTGAGAACCCGACCGACTGCCGTTATAACCCATTTGGGGAAACGCAGATGGTAACGCCGGGGTTGTGGCCAGCTGACCCACAAGGGTTATAAGTGCCAGGGCATTCCTGCACAGACGCCGGTACAGTAATTGGGCGTGATATCAGAAAAACATGCCCTGCATAAACCCCCAGTGATTAAATCACCCTCCGCTACTGGTACCTTACAAGTGGTACACTGTAGCTGTAGTGGAAATTCACGTTCACTCTCAGACATAACGAGTGTAAAGGAGTGTATGTGACTCCCCTCACAGATAAATACTTTTATAGTGAGGCATGACTACCCTGCAGCACCGCACCACAAGGGCTTGTAGTAGAGATAGGACAGGGATAGTAAAAAGGCTGATAGTCAGAGTGAAAGTACAGGCACAGCGCTAGCAATAAGTCACATACAATGCAGAAATAACATGCTGCACTACCAGCGCTGAGATCAACTACACAGACCAGAGCCTCGTAGGAAACAACGCAGCATACACTGACCTTACCTTTGTTGAAGGAGAGGTATGCAGGGGGACCCGGACCACACAGGCATCAGCTTCAGCGTCCAGCAGCACTTGCACATTCAAGTAAAATGGCCGCCGAGGAGCAGAGAGGAGGCGGGCCCCGGGGGAGGAACGCTGAACACAGCCCGCCAGACCGCTGTGGAGAGGCACTGCGCAGCTGGGGAGGCGCCGGCTGTAAACAGGGAAGGCGCTCTCCCCTGGCATGCATTTAACCCCAGGGACGCCGGACGATTACTGCCCAGCCACGGCCCGCTGTCCCTGGGGCTTGTGGAAGCGCAGGATAATACCTGGCTCCACTCGCAAGCCAGTCCCCAGGGAACCCCCTGCTTGGGGACTGAGGACTGTGTTCTCCGGCGGGTACCCGCCGCTTACCTTGTCCCCTTAGATCCGGCCACAGTCCGGGTGGTCCAGGGTCACCGCCAGCGTGACCCCAGACCCCCACCAGCATCCCCGGATCAGTACCGGCGTTCTGGTACCGGCGGGGTGAAGGAGCGACAGCATGGACGTCTGAACAGACTGTCCATGCTGTCTGCTCTATATGTGCAGCCACAGCTGCCTCGGAAGATCTTCAGGGACCTGTAACAGCCCCACTCTGCGACATGTTCTCCGACTCCTGGCCGGGCACCAACGAAAACTGATGGCCTTGGCTAGGGGGTGGGGTATAGAGGAGCGACCCCAGTGCATCCTGGGAGGCTAAAAGAATTAACTCTGTGGTGCCTGATGCTGCCGCCATCGCCTATACCACAAGGTATGCTGTGGATACCCTATGGACCCTGTAGTAGAAAACATAGCTATATATATATATATATTTATTAATATTATGTGCAAAGTATAAGCATGTTAGATATCACGGAAAAAGAGTTCGATACCATATAAAAGCATGAGGCTGCAGGCTTATTGCTTTTTAACAGGTCAAGGATATGTATACTATCGTTATATTTTGCAGTAAGAAATTAGTTATTAGCTTTAATGGGAGTAGTCGTTTATAACAAACAAATGAAGAATTTTAGTATATTTATTTTTTCAGAATTATGTCATTAACTGTGAGATGTTAAGAATTGTTAAGCAAAACTATTCTGTATTGTTCACAGAATGGAAAAAGTCTAAAACTGGATTGTTATCTTTGTCACACGTAGGCCTGCATCCAAGTCTCTGTGATGTGCAGCATAATGCTGGGAATACACTATACAATAATTGTGCTGTGTATGAGTATGACCGATGTGTAAATAGTAATCGGTGGGGCAGGCCGTTCATCCAATGCAATATTTTGAAGTTACAGTTCAGCCGCATCGGGCACTGTATTTATTGCTGCAGCTGACTGACGGACTTTTCCCCTGTTCCTTTACAGGGGAGGAATGGGGAAATGTCTAATTTCCAGGGGAGGAAGCCAGATATCATGGCCCATACATTGGCCCGTATTCAATTAGCTGCAATCATTTTGCCGCCATCTGAGAAATGTACTTTTTGCCTATATCGCGTGTTTTTGGCGAATTAACTTTTTGTACGTGCCCCCGATTTTCGCCCTATTAAATTTCAAAGGACGTCGAAAACGGGATCTGGCAAAACGAAAACAGGCGAAAAGTGCTGTCAGATTTGGGGAAATCAGCCTAACACCCCCAAAGAGATGCACTAATATTGGGGATCAATGTAGTTGCCCCTGAATAGCCCTACTGAAGCTATTTGGGGTACTTAAAAGCTGTCAAAAGCTGCTAATTTGCATATTTGCACAAGTGGTGAAGAATAGCATTTAGAATTTTTTTTTTAGAAAATAACTAGTCCCAGCAAATTTGGGGTACATGAAAATGGGTGCAAGCATGGTTAAAATTCGCAAAAGTGAAGTTTAAAAAAACATGAAAAACGCACCTTCAGCATGCATCTGCAATAAAAAAAAAACACCTCCCCCATACATGCAGACCCCCCAAAAGCTTATTTCGCTAGTTTTTAAGTTTGTACCCCAACTTTGTTTTTTTCACCCCCTTTTTGAATGTAATTTTTTTGGTGTGTTCCTCAATTTTTTGGGTGATTTTTTTGACGCAGTTAACCTTTGGGTACCTGTCCCAAGGGTGCAGGTTGGTTCCCCCACCTTTGCACCCCAAAACCGCAATTCTGCATTTTTTTCAGCCTGCTATCCATAGGCGAAACTTTTCCGCCGATTACATTGCATTGACTTTTCGCTTACTCGAAAAGTGTTTGCAATTGAATATGGCAAAAAGTTTCTGCCTAGTGAAATGACATCATCCGCGATACTTTTTCACGGATACAGACTTTTCGCCTACAATTGAGTACGGGCCCTTCTAAGATACCTCAAATATATGGCCATGATATCTGCTGGGTGTCAGGCTGCCAGGTATAATGTCTGTCGGTCTGACACACATTTTATGTCAGTGTATATCTAGTAGTAGAAGAAACTACACTGCGGATGTAGGCGATACACACTTTGCGCTGCTCACAAATACAGTGCTGCTGATAATCATACCTATTATTCTGTCACATTATGAATTTCATCTCTTGTACCCTCCATATGCTCTCTTGTGTGAGAACAGTGGTTGGGTGGCTGCAGACTTTCAGTGGGAGACGTGGGTGTTTCGGGAACACTGCAGCAGTTGGGTTGGGATGGGTCTGCTAAACTGATGTCGGACACCTGTCAGTGTTACAGAAATGGGCTGCACAATGTTACTGCTGGGCAGAGTTTGTCTGTACTGAGTTTACAACACAAGACATGGTGCACGTGATATCCACTGATTCACAGAGAGACAAGCATAGGCCCCGCTGCTGTGAGCATGACACTATTCACCATCCAATCTGCTATTATTCATTTTGTAACAAAATCATTTCTGTCGTATTCCCAGGATTCTGATGATGATCTACATCACGTCCAAGAGCCAAAGCAATATTGGCACGATGATAAGGTAAGTACTGTAATTCAGCTTTGAGTGTAATATCCTAAGTGATACTTTATGCATAAAGGTCACTTACTTGGTGTCTGGGCTACCTGGCAGGTCTTCCGCACGCCTTCTGCTGCTCCACTCACTCCTGCTAGCTACTACTGACAGCATGTAGCCAGCGGGCATAATGGGGCCTGTATGAAAAAGTGTGGTAGGAGCAAGGAGAGTGCTTCTGAGATTGCAGGGTTCCCCCTGACCTTGGTGATTATATTTTAGATAGGCAACGTGTTGTCCACTATCAATAAGCTGACAGCAGGAGCAATCAGGAGAGAATGGAACAGTGGTGAGGGCACAGAACACATCAGGGTACCCACATGACAGCCCGAACACCACTTATTAAATGCAGACACTCTTCTCATGCAGTTTATGTGTTTCTTACAAAGAGTGTAACTGTGATTGCTCTACATTGAATGGTCACAGGTAGGGTACAGAATGCTTGGTGTGGGCCTACATCATTGCTTGTAGTGTGTAGCTAGTGTCTAAATTAGGAGTAACATTGTCTACATATAGAATAACGTTAGCTAGTATTTTTCTTCTTCCTCCACTAGGGGGCACAGGGAGGACAATGGGTATAGCCTGGAGAGGAGAGTCTGGGCCCCCGTTATCATTTATATTTATTTTTCAGTGGGGCAGTGAAAGGTGTCCTATGGATGCCCTCACTTCTGCTCCAGTAATCCAAGTGCCAGGGCAGTAGCCCTGGCAACTGGTTTGGTGACTTCCGCCATGGGCTCCAGAGAAGATTGCACTCACCATCCGGAGCCCGCAGCTGGACACGAGAGGGACAGGTATGCGCGGATGGGAGCCACATACCCATGGCTTTACACCGCCTGTTTGGACACCACCGATGGTGCTGGAAGTGTCGGTCTGGGGATCCCTGCTCTGTACACTTGACCACCAGGGCATTTAGAATGGGAATACTGGTTGTAGTGGTGGCGGCCATTGACCTGGGGTCTATACCAGAGGGAGACAGTCTCCTTCTGTTAGACCCTCCCCTTCACCTGAGCATGCTCCCTCAGTGCAGACAGCCTGTCTCAGATATTTCACCTCAACTCTCTCCACCTCCTAACTAAAAGCTGGGCGGCCAATTTAATTGCATAGCCTGCCTCAGCACATGCAGGGAGAGAAGCGTGGGCTCCTGTCTCCACTCCATACTATTATTATCCTTTATTTATATGGCGCCACAAGGGTTCCGCAGCGCCTCACAAAGTACATAAACAAAGTACATAAACAAATGAGCAAACACAAAAACAGCGACTTACAGTACAAAACAATGCAGGACAAGTAGATAGTTTATATACATTGCTGCAATAGCAGTCATAAAACACACAAAAAAGCAGCAGGGCGTCAGCTACCAAGTGTTAGGTGCCCTTGTGGGGAGTTTGGAGAAGATGATCGTATGAGTGAGGAAAGGAAAAGCACATGAGGGAAGAGGGCCCTGCTCGTGAGAGCTTACATTCTAAGTGTGGGGGGGGCAGACAGACAGGGGTAACACAGATGGGGTAGACAGGAAGAAGCATGGAGCAGCAGGTTAGGATGAGAGCTGGAGTCTTATACCTTGTTCCTGTTAGCCTGGTTATATTGTTAAGCTCCTTCCTGCTGTTGCTGGATTTTTGAGCAGTATTTGGCCACTATTTAATTGCATTGAGTGGTTCTGTGTGCTCGTTAGAGGTAGGTGCTTTGGGCCTGTGTGTGCACTGCTGCTGTATACTGGCCACACTGAGACACCCCATACGTCAGTGATTTTTCTCTTATTTGTACATCCCATTTATGACGTATTGGAGCTGGTTACCGCTCATTAAACTCCTATATGGGATGCAGTTGATATGCCAGCGGACGGGATGCCGGCCATCAAAATACTGAAGCCGGAATCCCGCCGCCCGGCATAATGCTGACGCCGAAAGCCTGATGGCCGTCAGGATACCGTCGTCGGAAGCCCAAACGTCCAGATGGCGGTAAGTCTGCAAGCTTAGCTGAGGATGGGGAGAATTAGGACTAGGCACCTCCGCGGGGAGGTCAGGGTTAGGCCCCCCCCCTGGGAGTGTTAGGTTTAGGGTGCAGGAAAGGGGTGTTAGGCCCCATCGGGGGGAGGTTAGGGTTAGGCACCCCCTTGGGCACTTGGGCAGGTTAGGGTTAGGCACCACTAAGGGAGGGTTAGGATATGGGCAAAAGCATTGCCACACCTGTTCGTTATTGAATTGAGGTGTTTCAATCAGACCCGTTGCCACATGTGTATAAAGTCAAGCACCTAGCCATGGAAATGTTTAGGAATAAAAGCAACTCAGCCATGAAGCGGAAGACAACGTAAAATCACAGAGCGGAGTCAACAACTGCTAAGACGAATGGTGCGTAAAAGTCGCCAACGCTCTGCTGATGCCATAGCTGAAGAGTTCTAAATTTCCACTGGCATTAATGTGAGCACGAAAAGTGTGTGGCCGAGCAGCTGCATGCAAGCCTCGCATCACCAAGTCCAATGCCAAGTGTCGGATGGAGTGGTGTAAAGCACACTGACACTGGACTATGAAGCGGTGGAAACGTGTTCTGTGGAGTGACGAACCACGCTTCTCTGTTTGGCAGTCAGATGGGCGAGTCTGGGTTTGGCGGATGCCGGGAGAACGTTACCTGCCTGACTGGATTGTGCCAATTGTCAAGTTTGGAGGAGGAGGGATAATGGTATGGGGCTGTTTTTCAGATTTTGGGCTAGGCCCCTTATCTCCAGTGAAGGACAATCTTAATTCTTCAGCATACCAAGAAATTTTTGACAATGCCTTGCTTCCAACTTTGTGGCAACAGTTTGGGGAAGGCCCTTTTCTATTCTGTTCTTCGCCAGAGGAGGCCTCTGGATTTAATGAGGGCTCTCCGGATTTACGTAGATAGGACCAGAGATCGACCTGATTCTATGTTTGTCCCGTTTGATTTTCACAAGCTTGCCTGCTTCTAAACAGACTTTGGCCAGGTGGCTCTGCTTGATTATGCACCACACCTACTCTGTGGCGGATCTTTCTGTCCCTGCCATAGTAACTGATCATTCCACTAGGTCAGTGACAGCCTTGTGGTCAGCTCAAGTTGGTGCTTCTGCAGAGCAGCTTTGTAAGGCTGCCACGTGGTCCACTGCCCATACTTTCATTTGTTTCTATGCCTTTGTTTACTTTTGTCTCCGCAGATGAGGCCTTTTGACAGGTTCTTAGTGAAACTCGGGAGTGTCCCCTCCCAATGGCAGGACAGTTTTACGAGGTCCCTGTGCCCCCTAGTGGAGGAGGAAAAGATGATTTGTGGCCTTACTTTGTTAAATACTTCTTTTCGACTACATAAGGGGCACAGACCGCCCACCCTAACGCACCTGGCTAGCAGGGATTAGTTTTTGTGATACCGGTTTTCTACACATCTTGCCTCTGTGTGTATTTCTGTGTGTGCACCAGTCTTTCTTCTCCCTCTTTTTTTCCTCGCTTCTTGCTATGGGCTTACTAACTTAACTGGCAGGCTGTGGGCAAAGTACAGGGAGCCCTGGGCTACTGGGTAATTAAATTAACTGTTTGGTGCCCAGACTCTCCTCTCCAGGCTATACCCATTGTCCTCCCTGTGCCCCCTATGAAGTTGAAGAAAAGGATTTGTTAAGGTAAGACCATAAATCCTCTCTTTCCTGCGATATGGTGAATTTGATAAACTGTTAGTATAAATGACGAGCTCCTTGCGATTATGAGGTATGACACTAATAATTTTTCATGCTCAGAGAGCAACCACTTCTTTTAAGGATGATAGAAAATAGCATCAGAGATCAATGTGCCTTTTTCTTCTGTAGGTTCGAGGTCACCACGAAGACATTCTCTGTGTAGCTCAAAAGCCTCCTTATCTCCTTGCCAGCTCAAGTTATGATGGAGAAATTATTGTCTGGAACATGAACGCAGGCCACATACAATGCCGAATTAACACATCACATCATTTTGAGTCTGCAGGAATGAAATGTAAGTGTCTTCTAATACATATCACCAGTGGCATTTTAGTGGCATTTTAGCAAATGGGGGGCTCATGTGCAACCCTCCTCCCATACTTAGTGCTAGCAGCACCATCTTTCCAATGATATCTTCAGAAAGACGGTGAATAGACACACGTCTCCTGTACCTGCGCCATCTTTCTGAAGACATCGCTGGAAAAATGGCTCCGCCAGTGACCACTGTGGGGATCAAAATGAAAATATATTGATATCTGCTGCAGTACTCTCTATTAATACATAAGAGAGACACTTAATGCAGACTTCTTCCATAAACTGAATGTAATAATTATGCCTCTTTGTGCTGGAAGCTGATTTGCCAGTGATTACAGCTGTGACCATTGCTAAGTAATGTAACCTTACGTATACAAACCCTATGCTTGGATTAGATATTGTACTGACCCAATCCTAGGATGGGTTAAGATTTACAGGCATATTTATCAATATTATTTATACTATAAAATGGTGAAAACAGCTGTGTTCATATTATTTTAGTATGACCTAACTGTACTAAAGAGCAATTGTAAGATAATTCGCAAAATTTTCCTCCAAGCCCTAATTGTCGAATTTTCGTAAGCAGATTGCAGTTCCCATAATTGTAATAGGAAATGCGATTTGCTCATATTTACTAAAGTTAAATTGTAAACAAATAATGGGGGAAGCCTTATGATAATAACTCCACCTGGAGATGGCATTATTAGGGGTTTACGTGCGTAGGAGTAACAGGGGCCTGTTTGTGACGGATCTTTTTGTCCCGATACTAATGGTGACGGTTGCATCTGCAGACGCTAGAACAGCAGACGGGATAATCTTCCACTTTCAGATGGACAGATTTGTGATTTAGGGTCTGATTCAGCAACACAGTTTCCCGATTATCGGTGCAGGGGCGGAGACGGCTGGCGTTCCAGAAAACGGGGAGCGTTGTTCCCGTTTTCCGGGAGCGGCAAGGCCAGGATTTGCATCCATGGACGCAGTTTCCTCACAAGTCGGCCAGCCCGCGTAAGCTGGGGCTTACTCAGCTTGCTGGTGCTGTCCTCCGTCGCAGTGCTGGGATCGCAGATGCAGCAGGGGGTGTCAGACACCTCCTGCTGCATTTGCATATTTGCAAGGACGGAATTGCACACCTGCTTGTGCGGCTTTGCTATTTCCTCCTCTGCTGAATCAGCCCCTTAGTTCGGCCGATTGTCACATTAGCATATGAAGGTGAGTACAATGCCGCGACTGTAGGGAAAAGTGTGCACAGAAGACGGAGTGCCCAGAGTGCTATTGCTGTTACTACAAGTACTGATTATAAGCATGCCCATCTCTGTACAGCATTAGTCAGTGCTCTAAATATATATCTTTGTCACAGCAACAGACAAAAGCGTTAGCAAGATTATGTTTTTGACAAAACGGACAACGAAGCTACAGGTGGCCGCATCTCTGGTCTCCAATGGACCGCAAGGTAACGTATTACAGAACTGTAGTGATTACAATAAGGATCTGCACTACTGTATGGTGAAGTAACACATTGTTTTTATGTTTTAAAGGTACTGTCAATTTCTGGAATTTATTACATGGAGGAAAACTGAAGACAAGTTTTAAACCGGTGAGTGTCCGTCTTACACAGGTCTGATGAAAAAATGTCCTCTTGCTAGTGAATCGCTGGAGTACATTCAAATAGGAGGTATCGCCACTGGCATGATGTAGCAGCATTAAGACATACGGGTTACTTTATACTGCACTGGTTGTTTATACACCTTGGAAGCAGCCATGTTGTGGGATGTCATGAGGCCAGCCTAGCAAATCACGGGGAACCAAGGACTCATACAGTTTGGTCATGTCCTATAGTTAAGTTTTGTTCAATACTGTTGCAGCCCACAAGTCACTGACACCACTGTGAGCAGGTGATGTGTGCCCTTTAATCACTATAATAGATACTTGAAGTTGTCATTAACTCATTTATAAAAGTTTTGTTTAAAGAAAAGAAAATCTATTGAAGGGAGCTATATTTTATTACATATCACAACATATTTTACATTTTAAAAAATATATATTTTCATTTTTTTAAAAACAGGCACCCCCACCCACCTGTGTACATAGGCCCCCATTGTAACAGTACGTATCATCCTCCAGTGACACTAGATCCCCCAGCAGCAATGGATGTCATTGTCTCCCACCGCCCCCATAGCTCCAGACCCACCAGTGTCCATAAACCCCCACTGTCCCCATACGTCCACGCCATATATCAAACTATATATTATCATCCCTTTCACTGCTCCCCTCCCCCTTCCAGGGCAAGAAAGCATTTTGTGGGGCATTATCCTCCCCTAATGCACAGTACCTAAAGATCACACTCTCCCTCTTTGTGGTATTACCCCTCCCCCATCATGCTGATCCCAGTGGAGCGTGTGTAAGGACCCCTGATGTAGCTGATCTCTTGCAGACAGAGCCGGAATTGGACTAAAAATAGGCCCTGGCATTTAAAGCACACAGGCCCACCTCTCGGCAACATCTGGCTCCTTGCATAGACTCCTCCCCTTACTATTCCTGACTCCTCCCACTTCTTAGTCTATGCTCTTACAATTATAATTATTATTAAAACTAGAGATGTGCAGGTTCGGTTTTACTCGGATATGTTCAGATCTCAAAAACTGCATTTTATTGGCTATCAGCTAGCCGAAGGTCCGGCGACGTCAATGGTTGCAATGGTGATCCCAGCCTGCGACCTCGGTTGCAGTGCAGGGATTGCAAATGCAGCAGGGGGTGCTGCATTTGCAATCTTGATTATTATTATTATTATCCTTTATTTATATGGCGCCACAAGTGTTCTGCAGCACCTTACATAGTACATAGAACTAATAGGTGAACAAGAAACAAGTAACTTACAGTACATTACAGTGCAGGACAAGGACACGACTTATATACATTGCTGAAATAGTGATTAAAGCACTCACAATAAGCTGCCGGGAGTTGGCAGTCCCGTGTTAGGTGCCCTAATGGGGAGTAGAGAGTAGAAGAAAATGTAAAGAGAAGCCCATGAGGGAAGAGGTCCCTGCTCATGAGATTACTGTAGCTCCCTTCTATCTGACCTTCCTCTCACAATTCTGTCTACTCAGCAACCAATCATTAGTTCTGCAAGTCTCAGTAATGACTATGATATTGTGTCCATGTTTCTTCTCTTCCTTTAGTCCAAGATTGGGACCCAGATCAGCAGTCTTGCTGTTACTAACGACAACTCGCTGATGTTTGTATCGGACAACATTGGCTACATTTATGTCTATGATATCAAACACTATGCCAAAGATGGGCCAGAAACAGATCCTCCAAGGTGTAAGTTGAATTGTTTATTGTGCGATATAAGAGTTAGATATTGGGTGGGGGGTGTAGTTGGTCACAATCCCGACACCAGGGGGACTCACGGATAGGAACCCTCCTGGGAGGGTTAGGCTAGGGGAAGGGGGGGTTAGGGTTAGGCACCCACGGGGGGAGGTTAGGGTTAGGCATCCCTCCCGGGAGGGTTAGGTTTAGGGAGCGGGGAGTGAGGTGGTTAGGGTTAGGCATCCCTGGGGGTTGGTTATGGTTAGGCACTAGCGGAGGAGGTTAGGCACCCCCCCTGGAGGGATTTGTTAGGGAGCAGGGAGTGGGGGGGGTTAGGTTTAGGCATCCCTGGGGGGTGGTTAGGGTTAGGCACTAACGGGGGAGGTTAGGGTTAGGCACCCCGAAAGGAGGGCTAGGAGGGGGGGGGGCAGGGGAAGGTTTGCATTACTTATCGCCGCTGTCGGGATTTCCTCCTGTCAGCCTCACGTTTTCGCCGCCGGCTTTACAATCCCATTCCATTGGGTGGCATTTACAGGCATGAGACATTTATACACCATGTAGTGCTGTGTTTATGGGAGATATTTTGAGAATGTATTATTAATACTACATAATAACATACAACATGAACCACATAGAAAATACACTCATGTTAAATACTGTGTTATAACTTTGGTTATATTTCTGTAGGTGTCAGTCACTGGAGGGCTCATGTGGACATTATTACATCGTAAGTAACATTTTTATTGCATTTGTCTTATATATACAGTGTATATATATATATATACAGTCAGGTCCATAAATATTGGGACATTGACAGAATTTTCATATTTTGGCCTCTATTCACCACCACAATGGCTTTGAAATGAAACAAACAAGATGTGATTTAACTGCAGACTTTCAGATTTAATTTGAGGGTAATTACATCCAAATCAGGTGAACGGTGTAGGAATTACAACGGTTTCTATATGTGCCTTCCACTTTTTAAGGGGCCAAAAGTAATGGGACAAACTAAACAATCCTAAATGTAACTTTCACTTTTTAATACTTTGTTGCAAATCCTTTACAGGCAATTACAGCCTGAAGTCTGGAACGCATAGACATCACCAGACGCTGGGTTTCATCCCTGGTGATGCTCTGCCAGGCCTCTACTGCAAATGTATTCAGTTCCTGCTTGTTCTTGGGGCATTTTCCCTTCAGTTTTGTCTTCATCAAGTGAAATGCATGCTCAATCGGATTAAGGTCAGGGGATTGACTTGGCCATTGCATAACATTCCACTTTTTAGCCTTAAAAAACTCTTTGTTTGCTTTTGCAGTATGCTTCGGGTCATTGTCCATCTGCACTGTGAAGCGCCGTCCAATGAGTTCTGAAGTATTTGACTGAATATGAGCATATAATATTGCCCGAAACACTTCAGAATTCATTCTGCTGCTTTTGTCAGCAGTCACATCATCAATAAATACAAGGGAACCAGTTCCATTGGCAGCCATACATGCCCACGCCATGACACTACCACCACCATGCTTCACTGATGAGGTGGTATGTTTTGGATCATGAGCAGTTCCTTTACTTCTCTTCTCTTCCCATCACTCTGGTACAAGTTGATCTTTGTCTCATCTGTCCATAGGATGTTGCTCCAGAACTGTAATGGCTTTTTTAGATGTTGTTTGGCAAACTCTAATCTGGTCTTCCTGTTTTTCTGGCTCACCAATGGTTTGCATCTTGTGGTGAACCCTCTATATTCACTCTTGTGAAGTCTTCTCTTGATTGTTGACTTTGACACATATACATCTACCTCCTCTGGAGAGTGTTCTTGATTTGGCCAACTGTTGTGAAGGGGTTTTTCTTCACCAGGGAAATAATTCTTTTGTCATCCACCACAGTTGTTTTCCGTGGTCTTCCGGGTCTTTTGGTGTTGCTGAGCTCTCCGGTGCGTTCTTTCTTTTTAAGAATGTTCCAAACAGTTGATTTGGCCACACCTAATGTTTTTGCAATCTCTTTGATGGGTTTGTTTTGATTTTTCAGCCTAATGATGGCTTGCTTCACTGATAGTGACAGCTCTTTGGATCTCATATTGAGAGTTGATAGCAACTGATTCCAAATGCAAATGTCACACCTAGAATCAACTCCAGACCTTTTACCTGCTTAATTGATAATGAAATAATGAGGGAATAGCTCACACCTGTCCATGAAATAGCTTTTGAGTTGAATATCCCATTACTTTTGGTCCCTTAAAAAGTGGGAGGCACATATTGAAACTGTTGTAATTCCTACACCGTTCACCCGATTTGGATGTAATTACCCTCAAATTAAATCTGAAAGTCTGCAGTTAAATCACATCTAGTTTGTTTCATTTCAAAGCCATTGTGGTGGTGAATAGAGGCCAAAATCTGAAAATTCTGTCAATGTCCCAATATTTATGGACCTGATATATATATATATATATATATATATATATATATACATACATATAGGTAGGTAGGTACTGTGATTGCAACACTGAAGGGGTTGAGTCCCAGCGCAAGGTGCTCTGACCACTGTATATAAATGCAGGGTTAGATAAATATCTCATTGTATTTTGTGTGCAATGTATAACACTGTGGCTGCAGAGAGCACAAATAAGTGTATGGTATTTGAATAAATGTACAGAAAATGTTAAATTGTATAAAAATAAAATAAAGCCTGATCCTTGGTGATACAGGGGGACCAGGAGCCCCTTACACTTTTCTAAGAGCAAATCGGCTTTTTGTAAATGAATTTCCCAAGTTTTGCTGAACTCAAAACCTCCTGAATCTGAGTCATATTTTTCATACTTATGATTAGTGCTAAATTATGTTATATTAGAGTAATTATCTCAAAATTCTATTAATAGTCCCTAGTTACTTGGAATGGTCCCAGATTTTTTATTCATGAAATTTTAGAAGTGGTTTCATTTGTGTTTCTTCTCAGCATAATCTAGTTACGCGTGAACAAGTCTGCTGGCCACTCTTGGTACATAGCAGGTTTTGCAGTCGTTCTATGTAAAAGATGGGATTGTGTGTAACAACTTGAAAGAAATATGTTTCTGAATGAAGCAAGTTGACAAATGAGCAGGAGCCAAGTTATGCCGACTGGAGTAAACCTATTCCGAAATTAAGATTATCAGAAAGAACAGTGTTTTAAATTAATCCATTATACAAGTACACACATTCCTTTCTTATTCAGATTGCACTTCTTGTAGTTCTCCTCCATCCTTCAAACACTAATTAACCAGCCCCAAAGTGGTCAACTCAGAGCAACTCTCAGCCAATCAGCGCTCTCTAATTTATTTTAATGGCAGTGACCATGAGTGACCAATCATGTTGGGTTAGGCACTGTACACAGTGTCTGGTGGGCTGGCTGATTTTTTTTCTTTTACCAAGAACATATGCATCGCATGGAACAAAGAGGAGACCACCCAAGGATTTGGGAAGATAGAAATTGTTTGTTTTTTGAATAAAACATTAAACAGTCGGTGTGAGTGTATTGTGTTTATTTTAAAATTTTCTTTACATGCAGACTACAGGTGCCAGCAGGCACTTATTGAACAACAAATGCCAGCATGTCCGGACATTAAGTGCCGGCATGCTGGGGTCGGCTTGCTGGTACTTATAGTCCGCCAGTAATGAACAATATTAGTAACTATTATTTTATCATTAACCCCGCACCTACCAGCCCAGGTTCCTTGGGAGGGGGTTTTATTTTTGGGGTCCCAACTTTCCAAGGAATTCCAGCCCTGGGAATTTGGGGCCGGTTAATGCTACAGCTACAGCAATAGTAAATGTACCCCATAAACTTTATTTCATTAAAAAATATTGAATCTTCAAAATGCAGCTGAAGACTCATTGTGATGTCTCAGGGGGCTATGTTAAAAAAAAATACAGTTGCTAATTTTTCCCTGGGTCTAAGCTTGTTAGTCTCTATAGTGATACCCTCCGTATTGTACTAAAGATTAAGGAGTATATATAAGAAGACACGAGGTCTGTGAACCGGTGCAATCTCTGCGATTAAGGCTGTAGAGTTAAAGTGGCAATCATTTAAAAGGCAAAAGCAGGTTAGTATTGCCTTTTAAATTATTGCTACTATACTTTAAATCTACAGCTTTAATCGGTGAGTTTACAGTACTAGGAGACTATTCTATAACTCTTGAAATATTGGTAATGGTCTATAACAGGTTTAAATCATTGCTTAGGCTGGAGGTGATAGACGAAGAGAAGATGGTCTTGACTTCATCTATAGACTGTGCAGTGAGGCTCTGGAGTATTGATGGACAATTTGTAGGTTAGTGATTTTTGATTATTAAACTTATCATGTATGTTGTTGATTGATAAGTAATATTGCATTGTAAAAACTACTACAATTGTCTAGTAAGCTACCCTACCCAAAACACATACGGACTGAGTTGAAGGCCTCTCCCCTAAATGGCTAAATTGGACAGATCCATTTAGAACTTACCAGCTTCAGAGAGACCCAGCTATTACCGTGTGTTCCATCCTGCTGCATCCGCTGATACTGCTTGTATCCTGTATCGCTACTCACATACAGTCAGGGCTGCTCAAGCTCTGCTCCATGCTAAGAGTCTCTATATGCATAACTGTGACTGCGGCTGTACTAATTACATTACAGTTGAATAAACCACCGCACTGGTTAAGTACTGGGTTGTTCACTGACTCGGGGCATCTGCTGGTTTGTACAACGACTCTGCCTAGGGTTTCCATACTATCCCTTTAAACCAGGACACTCATGAATTGCACAGGTTCTGTGACTGGCTGACTTCAAGCCGGAATTTTACCTGGTTTTAATCAGCCACAGAATCTGTGTAATTCATGAGTGTCTACAGTGTACTCCACTTGACTTAGTTAAATTTAAGTGCCCGATGGAACCGGGCGTTCAAGAAGACTGGAAGATAATTTTTTTTATAAAGTTAGGCTTTTTTATTTTCTCTGTTCAAAGGTTTCCACTGCTGCCAGGGGAGCTCTCTGGTTGCGGGCTTGGTGATCTGATGCCGAATCCAAACGCTCCCTTAAAATCCTATCATTTGCGGAGGAATTTTTGTTTGGGCCCCGAACTTGATAAAATAATTGCTTTGACCATGTCACGACCAGAGTCGCGGCTTCTGCCTGTGCGGGTGCTTTGGCGCGGTCCTACCGGTGGGGGTGCTGGTGCCTGGAGGTTGGCGCGAGGTGCGCGTGGATGTCTGAGGGGTACAAGCCATGTGGTGACAGGTAAGACTGGTAGCGCTGCCACGCTGGTGAATGCTGAGCTCCGCCTTCTTGATTTTGGGCATGTGACCTGAATGGGCCAATCAGGTTGGAGCATCTTGTATTTACTCTCAGCAACGTATCATGCACTTTCCCATGGTACTTAAGGGTGTTCAGCACGCCCTCTAGTTGCCAGTGCAACGTATACACAGCACAAGCTATGTGAGAGTTCTCTGTGCTCCTTAGCATGGTGTGATAATTGCAGTCCCAGCAGTGCTCCGTTTCTTGCTCTCTCTCCATCACAGGCTGTTCCTGGATACCTGCATCTACCCTCTATACCCCGTTACTCACCCCACGGTTTGTGTACCCTCCAGCACTCCGGACTCACAGCCCACTCCAGTACTTCAGACCTCTGTTCCTCAGTCACACCTCCATTGGCCTTTTCTTTTTTCTGCCTGACACCTCCTCATTAATTGGACTTTGTTTCCCTGCCAGACATCTGTTTTCAGCCTCACTTCACTTGGACTTGTTTATTTTCTGCCAGTTTATATATGTATTACCACTTCATGAATAATAATACTCCTATTAAACCTGCTGCATTCCAATACTACAAACCCATTCCTGTTTCTTCTCCTGGATCCATCCCGGGTTAAAAAAATAATCCAGATGTGACAGATCAAAGGAGGACAGATCTCCTCAATTTCTGCCTTCATCTTGAGTCACCGTACACTGCTTTCTCATGGCTGGATGATCAACCTCAAGAAATCCAACCTAGTGCCCTCGCAGCGATTGATCTTTCCTAGACTGTTGTTCGACACGTCCTTAGAGCTGATCTTTCTGCCTCTGGATCTCATCACTCCAGTTTTTAGTTCGTCTGGTGCTTTGGAAGAGGAGGATCTCTTTACTCTTAGGCATGTGCCTCTTGGGAAATATGATATCAGCATTCGTAGCAGTCCCATTCGGCAGGTTCCACTCCAGGGAGTTATAACTAGACCTGCTTTCCAAGTGGGATGGATCACACCTTCACCTGTCCCATGTGATCTCCCGCTCCCATCAAACTCATCTGTCCCCTCTGTGGTGGCTGAACTTGACACACCTCAGGTTGGGCAGGCCATTCTCCATTTTCGACTGGACATTAGTCACCACAAACACAAGCCTAAAAGGGTGGGGAGCCGTGGTGCTTCAGTCTCGGTTTTAGGTCATGAAAATAATCATTGCTTCCCATCAACGTTCTAGAGCTAAGGACAATTCTCAAGGCACTTTTCGCTGCCCAGAGATTGCTGGGGGGTCAGCCTATCCAGATCCTGTCGGACAACGCCACAGCGGTGGTGTATATCAACCACCAGGGCAGAACCAGGAGCCATCTGGAAATGCGGGCGGGCTCATCTTCCGGGTGTGCCGAAACAGCATTTGCCAGTTATTTCAGCAATTTTTCCCCACAGGTGCCGAAAATTGGGAAGAGGATTACCTCAGCCATCATGATCTCCATCCCGGCGAGTGGTGTCTCCATCCGGCGGTGTTCCAGGCCCTAGTGGACAAGTGGGGCCTTCCGGACATGGACCTTTATAGCTTTGTGCCTCAATCAAAAGGTCTCTCCTTATTGCGCAAGAAAAATGGATCCTGCAGCTCTGGCAGCTTATGCTCTGTCTCTGCTGTAATCCCTCTTCTATCACGAGTCTTCAAGCGCATCAAGCAAGCGCGGGTAATCCTGGTGGCACCAGATTGGCCGAAAAGGGTTTGGTACATTGATCTTCAGGGTCTTCTTGTAGACAAAAATACCTAGCAGCTTTCTTATTTAATAAAAAAATTGAATAAATTCATGTATATATATAATTTTGAAGAAAGCACTACTGTGTGTGGCTGCAGTGAGAGAAAGAAACTTGATAATGAGGAACTAGAAAAAAAGGTTAAAATGGATAAAAAATATATAAAATATGAAGATAAAAAGCATATACTGTATATAAAAAATGCAGATACAGAATAGCCGCAGTACAATACATAAACGGCAACAATGTAAACAATGTTTAAGTGGAAAATGGAAATAAAAATGAGGGCATTTTCAATCTAAGTTCAACAGTGCTTACTAAACAACAATTTTACCTTTTAAACAAAGGACTTAAGTACCACAATCAGCCCCTAAATAAGTTTGAAATGTACCTTGATCTACATAAATTTGGATGCAAACTTTGCCTTAAGAAATATTTCTTAAAAGATCCAATTACAAGGAAAGAACCTTGCAACACTGAAAATAAAAAGGACAACTTTATACATACAGATTTCAAGCCACAGAGCAACTTTACCCCGTATTAGTAGAAAAAGATATAGAGGGGTTACCATAAAAAACACGGATCAAGATGAATTTGACAAAAGAAGAAAACAATGCTTTGAAAAAAAAACAAAAATAACAAAGAAATCATAATAAAAAAGGCAGACAAGGGAGGCGGTCTTGTAATCATTGATATAAATAAATATAAGGCAGAGACAGAAAAATTGTTGTCAGGCGCAGGGGCATATCTAAGTAGAAAAAGGAGGGGAGTTTAACCTCAGCACACTGAATAATACCTGCAACAATATATGAAGACTAGATGGTCATAGAAATTCAGAGATATTGGTTGCATGCATTTGCAAATACATGGGAGGCTGCTAGGCCCCGTCATGGCTTCTCTGTTACTAGCAGTCGCTAACACTAAGGGGTTCACGTCCGGGGCACAGTGCACCCCAAAAAAAAACATCCAGCCCAGGATTCCCCCAGGGCATCACACGAAAATGGAAAAAGAGTGACAGTGCAGTGTAAAGTATAGATGTGTGCGAGTAATCAATAAGTGTGGAATAAGAGGTTAATATATATGTGAAAAAATACATGAATAATAAACAAACATAAAAGGTGATGTGAAAAGCAACTATGTGTTTTAAGTGGTGATGCCCTGAGGAGGCCCAGCCAGACCAGCCCGGGGGCCCTATGCTCAAACGCTCACCCCAAATGTAAAATATACCAATTATAAGGCCTCATGATAAAGGCACATATATATTTTGTCAAATGTAAGGCCTCATGATAAAGGCACATACATAAATGCATCCAAATTGAGAGCCAGCTTACCTGGGAGTCACCCCTGGGAACTCCAACTAGCACTACTAGAACCAGCATGCCCTACTAATGCTGGCTCCTTCATGCAACTCATAACAAACAAACAAAAATGGCAGCTGCTCTATCAATCTAGCAGTACTAATCAGGTGCATGAAAGGGAGGGGTCATACTAAGTAGAAAAAGGAGAGGGGTTTAACCCCCTATTGTTCCTCAGCACACTGAATAATACCTGCAACAATATATGAAGACTATATGGTCATAGAAATTCAGAGATATTGGTTGCATGCATTTGCAAATACATGGGAGGCTGCTAGGCCACATCACGGCTTCTCTGTTACTAGCAGTCCCTAACACTAAGGGGTTCACGTCCGGGACCCCCCCAGGGCATCACATGAAAATGGAAAAAGAGTGACAGTGCAGTGTAAAGTATAGATGTGTGCGAGTAATCAATAAGTGTGGAATAAGAGGTTAAAATATATGTGAAAAAATACATGAATAATAAACAAACATAAAAGGTGATGTGAAAAGCAACTATGTGTATTAAGTGGTGATGCCCTGAGGAGGCCCAGCCAGACCAGCAAATGCATGCAACTAATATCTCTGAATTTCTATGACCATATAGTTTTGTTTGCAGGGGCATATCTACCCTTTGGCCAGGATGGCACTCGCCAGGGACCCCAGCCGAAGTGGGAGCGCCATACGCAGTGTCACCCGCAGCCAGGGAGTAGAATCAGGACAGGACTTCCGGGACTGGAGTCCTGGGAATGCCCCTGGATGCTTGCCGGCTGCTGCCCGGTACAATAAATGAAGTTTTGTTTTTTGGAGACAAGGCGTGCATTACGTCATGCCCGCCACATAGCTGCAGGTGAGACTGAGCAGCCAGAAGAGGATCTATCCACTACACAGCCATAAGAGATGGTAAGTAAGTATATGTGAGCTTCAGGGGCTGGATGCGGGGGGGGGGGCATGGGTTGGAGAGACAGAAGGAGGATGGCTGGGGACACAGAAGGAGGATGGCTGGGGACACAGAAGGAGGATGGCTTGGGACACAGAAGGAGGATAGCTGGGGACACAGAAAGGGGAGGGCTGGGGACACAGAAAGGGGAGGGCTGGGGACACAGAAGTGGGTTGGCTGGGGACACAAAAGAGGGTTGGCTGGGGAGACAGAATGGGGATGGTTTGGGAGACAGAAGGGGGTAGGCTAAGGAGATGTTAAAAGTACAGAATGTAATTAAAAAAATATGAGGGGAGGGGGCATCAGTCCATTACTTTTTGAGGGACACTCAGACCCCTAGATACAGCCTGATCAGATGACAAAAAATATGAAAAACTGGAACAGGATCCAATGTAGGGGTACCAATGGGAACTCACAGAACATCTAGAGGAAGGCTACAATATAGCAATCTTAACAAAATCAGAATTTGATTTTTTGAACAACATATCACCATGTATCCCAGTTGTCTACCAAATCCCTAAAATTCATAAGGCACAAAGCAATCCTCCAGGATGCCCTATAGTATCGGGGATAATTTCTATTACATCGAACCTCTCAGGATATGTGGACTCATTTTTACAGCCACTAGTGTCTCAGCAAAAAAGTTTTGTGAAAGACACTACAGCAGTTTTACAAAGACAGGAGAGGATTGGAAAGAAACATACTTTTATTATGAGTAGCATTGAATATATCCTAGAACATAACTACTTCTGGTATGAAGAAACCGTCTACAAGCAGCTTACTGGGGTCGCGATGGGAAGTCGCTTTGCTCTGAGCTACGCAAATCTGTTCATAGCAAAATGGGAAGAAGATGAAATATGGAGCAATAACCCATTCAAGAATCATTTTAAACTATGGATTCTTTACATAGATGATGTGTTTTTAATATGAGATGGAGATGAAGATACTTTAAAAAGAATTCCAGGAAAGAATCAACTCCAATAGTTCAAACTTGGAATTTACTAACACTTACAGCAAAGAGAGAGTAAACTTCTTAGATTTGGAAATTTTTATCCACCAAGGACATATAGAAACAAAAACATATATAAAGTTAGTCGAGTGCAACAACTACCTGCTGGCATCAAGTAATCACCACCCAAAATGGATAAAAATAACTCAGGTTGACAATTTCAAAGACTTTACGTTGAATTGAATGGCTGCGGGAGCTCTACTGCATTTTGGTACTTTTGCCTTCAGGGAGGCTGGTTTTCGATGCGGGTGTTTCAAGCATCCACATCGCACTTCCTCCCTTGAGAACCTTGGCTTTGGGACGTCCCTTGTGTAACTCCAGTGTCCCCCAGTGGATGATGGAGAAAACAGATTTTTGCACTTACTAGTAAAATCTCTTTCTCTGAATCCATGTGGGTCACTGGACGCCCCCCCTGTGCTGTTGTCTGGTTGGTCTGGTCCTTTTTGTTGTGGGAACCTGTTGTTCCTTTGCTTGGGTTCTTCCCTGTTCTCTTTGAGCTTAATTAAACTTGACTGAGTCTTGTGGGGTAGAGAGGAGGGAGGAGCCTGTTTCAAGTCTTCAGAATTTAAAGTGGCAGGCTCCACTCTCCACTGACTATACCCCAGCTAAACTTCAGTGTCCGCCATGGTTTCGTAGAAAGGGATTTTACTGGTAAGTACAAAAAACCTGTTATTGTGTCCACCATTAAAGAATATACAGATACATCAGTCTGCCCTTTTTTGTGCATGTATTTTCTTTGGGCATGGGAGGAATTAGATTACAACCCTTTTTGTTTTTGTTTTTTTAATTTTGCTCTAATATATTTTATTTACGTCTTAATTCTACATTACCAGCTAATGCTACCATATTTCCTGGGGCTCAATAGTTCATCTTATGTTTCCGGTGAAAAACCGGACTGTGTGCCGTGGCATGGATTGTGTATGAGCGGTTGGACCCAGACGCCGAAAACCTCCAAAATATATAATTATATCTTTATATATCTGTAATAGCAAATGTTAGCAACTATAGATAGTGTCTCATACACAGTGACTCTGTCTCACAGTTCATTGTCATTCTCTTCCAGGTACATTTGGGCAGGCAGAACCCTGGGAGATCACTACCCCAGCATCCTGGAAACACCCAATGGTGCCTTTTGAAATTCTAACAGACCCACTGAGTATGCCTGTGTTTGCACAACCAACACATGAGCCAGAAGACCGCCCACCTAAAGAAACCTCCGATATAAAGGTTTGAGAAACAGGCCGTATACAGCTTCTGCCCTTGTGCACATCTGCCATAATTGGATGGTGGAAATTCCTACACTGTACAAGTCACATCCATAACCTTTAGGGCTTTTTCTTTTTTTCATATATATTTTCATTTGTTGTATGTTTATATTTGTTGGATAGTGACTAGAACCCCTGCTACCTGTATATGCACAAAATAATACAAAGTGGTTATTTAGTTGGCTGCAATTTGTCAAAATCAATGATTTTCATCGTTTTTCTGCCATGGAATTAAAAGCATCAATTTAATTAAAGGCAAAACACATCAGTTGCCAAATTCCAGCTCTTTGAATAAGCTTCAAATGTAACTTTAAAAACTAGAAAAATCCAGAGGCCTTTATATATGATGTATGGAGGAGACCAGCTGGGAGGATGCAGTCAGGAAGACGATGGTCGAAATGCCAACCGCCGGCTTCCAGACTGTCTGATCCAAGCAGGAGTCTAATGATAGGCGTCGAAATCCCGCCGCCTATCATTATCCCTACGCGGGGAGCCCGACGCCCAGCATAGCGAACGAAGGTAAACTGGGCGGTGGGCGCGAGGGGGGAGGGTTAGGTTAGGGGCTCCTGGGGGGACTTAGGGTTAGACACCCCCCTGGGAGGGTTAGGCACTTACAGGGGGAGTTAGGGTTAGGCACTTGGGGGGGAGGTTAGGGTTAGGCACTTGGTGGGGAGGTTAGGGTTAGACACCCCTAAGGGAGGGTTAGGGGGGGAGGTTAGTAATAGTAAAAATACCTGTCGGGATCTTCTGTTGCCGGTCTTCCGGCGTCGGGATTTGGATGCGTCCGGCAGTATTTCATACCGATCCCCAGTTGGGAGTATAGGGCATTTAGGAGCCTGTTCATCAAAGTGATCAGGTCCATTGTGCATGTGGGAACCGTAGTTTCCTCATGTTTTATGTAATGGACTCTATTGCCCTTACTGCCCCCGTGTAGGAGCCGTCCTATCTTCAAGCTTTGAAAATTAAAAGTGTTCGAAAGTCGATACTGGAACTGATGCCATCTTCAGATGACGGTAACCCGCTAAGCCTCACTACTTCCTATTGGATCCCTCCATCTCCGGCCCTCACTGTGCGCATGCGTGAACTAAGATCACATGTGCGCAGTCACATTGCCCAGCAGTGTACACTTTCACCACTACTAGTTAGTGGCGAAAGTAGTACTGGTTGGGCTTGCTGCATTGGAGCAATACTGATTTACTCCTGTGCATTAGTGTCTGCCGTGGTAATTCAAGGCAATTTGGAAACATAATTTACGTGGGGACATTTGGGCCTGACTCAGACCCGGACGCAATAGGTGTATCGGTCGCTATTGACCGATGTTTGGTTGACTCTGCCGGAGGCACAATGCGCATGTGCCGCTGCTCTGGGCGCAGTGTGAGGAAGCTGCGGTTGTTTGGGGAAGGAGAAAGAGGCCATTGCACAAAACTGATGTGTTTTGTGGGAGTGCCGAGACCAGTGACTGAATCTTATGAAGCAGATTTACTGGCCTCGGCAGCGGAAAAGTGGCACCTCTGAATAATGAATAAGCCCCATAGAAGGATGACTGTGAAACAGAGCGGAGCACTTAAAGAATGGTACATTTTCCACATTGCTTCAGCTTTTTAAAATCTTGATAGTAAATAAATTCAGAACTGTAGCTTGTTCTACTGCTAGTTGTCTGGTTACATATAGGAGGTCATTCAGAGTCGGTCGTGAGCGCTCAGCGCTCACGACCGACTCGATGTTTCCCCACAGCGCATGCGCACGACGGAGCCGGCTCCGTCGTGCGCATGCACGAGACTCGGCTAACGACGGGTGATCCGTCGTTAGGGGTCTCATCGTAGACGGGGCGAGCTGTCGATGTTGATTGACAGCTCGCCCCGTTTGCTGGGCGGGCCGGGGGCGTGCCTGGCCAAACGGAGGCATTCCAGTAGGAACGCTTGCCATTTGGGGGCGGCCCCACTGACATCATCAGTGATGTCAGTGGGGAGCTTCCTTCTCGATCAGAGCAGGAAGGTCCCTGGGGCTTAAGGTTGATGAGACCCTACCCTAGGGTCTCGTCGTAAGCCCCGATGGTCGCAATGGTCTTGACAATCGCGACCATCACCCTTGTCGGTCATTAGAGCTGTGGGTGTTAACCCACAGCCTAACGACCGACATGGAGGCGGCTGTTCAGGATGCAAGCGGCCGCCCTGTTTCAGAACGACCACTTGCATCCTACGACCGCCTCTGAATGAGGCCCATAGTGTGATTAGATTAGTAATGTAAGACCATACTGGTTACAAGCACATTGAGAAATAATACAACTATATTAATTACTAGCGGGGATACGTGGCATTGTCCAGGTTGAAGACTGGACCCTGAAGTACACCTGCAGGAGCTCGCATCAATGGTCGTTTCCGTCATTATAGTGCACGATTACTGAGCAATTGCATGATTACGATGTCGTAATCGTGCAATCGCTTAGTAATATCGCCCAGTGTGTACGCACCATTATAGTTTGACATTTGCTCCGACTGTAAGGTTGAAAGGATACTTTTGTAGCTTTCACACCGATTTTTGGCAGACTGACAATTTCCACTTCAGCCAGCCCTGGAACCTGTGTAATTTAAGAGTGTCCCCTTTTTAAGGGATTGTGTGACAGTGTGTGGCCCTGACAAAGTTTAAACCTAGGCAAAAACCTAATCCTGGTCAAACTACACCACCATGCAAAATTTGGTGGCTAGGTCAAAACTCTGGCTGTGCATAATGGACAAACAAACAGACATAGCTTAAGCTCACTTGTTACTTGAGCCATATACTGTATTTCTTCACCTTTTCCTCTCCATCACTACTGAGATCCATGTCCCAAATTTCTCATCTCACCTGTATAAAAGGAATAATGTTGCCATGCAGACATAACTGAAAAGAAATGGGGACGTGATGAAAAGAGGCAGATTGGTTGCCTAAGGCTAAGCCCAACCAGCCTATGTTGGCTTTCCAGTTTCCACAAACCCGTACCTGTGTATTCAGCCATTCCCTTACAAGGGATCATTCATTAAGCATAAAATGTTTATGTATATTACAGTTACTGTTTCATTTTTGTTTACGTAGTGTTTGCCTAAATGTTTCTACATATATATCCTATGTGTTTACCCTTTATATTTCCTAACACAATGATACACCTTGTAGAATGACATCACTGTAACAGAGGAGGAAATCCAGGAGGAGATAAATAAGAAGAGCTTCTGCCATGGCCAGGGAAAGCGGTAAGGCGTCTTCTTATGTCTTTAACAGCAGCACTTAAAATATTGCAAGAGATCTGTATAATACTGTAGCTTCAATTTTGGAAAGTCCATTTCTCTAAGGAAAACATTTATTTCCCCAACATAATGAAAGTGGCTTGTGGAAACTACTACAGATAGGTGTTGCCCCTATCACCCAATCAGATTCTGTCATTTTGCTAGTGCAGTTAAAAAATGGAAAAACTTATCTGATTGGTTGCTATATGGTGCAACAGTCATCATAATCTGGTAATAAATAAATAATTACTCTCCATAATGTTCTCATGTAGTGGGTTCACCTCCTTATATCACTGTAAAGAATATAGTAATCCACCAAGTAGAACCTAGCAACTTTCCTAGTTATCTTGTGTACTAGTACTATGGCCCCGTCGTTCAGTGGGTTGGTACCTGCTGGGTTGGGGTTTTATTTTTTCTCCATCTCTACATGACGAGCAGCTGCAATACTGCAGGGGCTAGAGCAGAGGATAGATGTGGTGGGGCCAGTCAGATGGGAAGGGGGGGGGGGGGTAACTGAGGTGAGCCAGGTCCAATAAACTAGTCCAATAGAAAAAAGCAGGGCTCTATCAATGGCACCCTGTATTTTATAATCAATTAACCTTTATAGACTACAATACAATTTTGCTAAACAGTTTTATGCAAATCAATAATCCCCCACCCACCACCTCCACCAATGAATTAGCTCATCACAATATTTGGATGTTATGTGTAGATGATATTATCACTGCTATACTTTCTCGTCAGGATCATTGATCCTATCACTATGGCTTCAATGTCTCCTTATGGGGAAAACATTATACTCCACAGTGTGCACTAGCCTTATGTTACAAAGCCATTTTGTTTACTTGCTGCTAGCCACTCACTTTACTGACACAGTGCCCCTGGTGGTCCAACAGTGAAACACTGTATCACACCTAATAGTGCCAATATTATATTTTAATTCTTAAGAAACATGTTTATTGTCCCTTATACACTCTGTTCTGCAGGCTACGTCACGAGCGGTACACCATTACGCACAAACCCTTGGACCATGGCGGACCCAGTACTTTTAATACTCTACAGTACTTTGACTTGGATAACACGCCTGTTACAGTTGAACGGACCGCCAAATCAAATCTTCCGATGGGCGGGTCATCAGGTACGGCCTGTATGATTGCCTCGAGCCACACACTGGCGTGATGTTGGAAGCGGGTAGACAATTACTTTACTGGTGGTATTGCCTATTCCTATATCTCCCTCTTCACCTCGAATACCTACCAGTGGACCCGCGATTACCCCCACCCTTGACTTACTCCACCGGACCTTTATGGATATGTGACAGGGCTCCTGTCACAGTAGGATCCAGCACGGATCGGAATTACAGCCTGAGCCATTGTCAGGGTATGCTGTGACATCCTACCTGTGCCTTCCTGTGTACCACTGTCTCTGCCACGACCCCACTGTACCAACAGCATCTAGCAGCTGAACCATAGTGTCTGCAGCTGGGGGGGTGCGCATCAGATGGACTCTACTGGTGTGTCCCTACTCCTTGCAGGGCTGCTGTCAGTGTGGAGGATTGAAAATTGGGTCCCCAGTGGATCTACCCCGGAGCTTACTGGCTGCCCTATGGATCACCCTGCCTGCGGATTGTTGACGTAATTAGGGTGAACTGCCATGGTGGAGCAGTACCTACACATTAGTATCCTGCCCACCTGAATAATTATCTGAGAACCCTTGCTCTGCTATTAGACTTTTCTATTCTGCAGTCTGTCGAAGGAAGAACAAGGGAGGGGAAGACAGGACATCTACAGGCATCAGGTACAGTAAGCATGAAATTTACAATAATATAGAAGAAAAAAATACATCAAAGCGAGCATCTAGGAGAAAGAAAATACATTCTTTGAAACCGGAGAGGACTTGGAGGACTGTGGGAGTCAAACCACAGGGTCGGAGGTTGGATTTCATTCAAATAAAATGGGAGAATGCGTTTCCAAATCCATCATAGTTTACAGAACTTGTTACAGCTTGCAGCTAATGACCCTCCGATATGATTATAACAGTGGATATTTCCTTTCAATTATTTATGTACATTTGGTGGGCTGCGGGGGGGATGGGGGAGGAGGGCGAGCTATCTAGTTTATTTTTTTATTGTCTCTAATGATCTGTTGTATCATTTTAACTTTCTTTTGTATTGCAATGATTCCATATGTGAAAAGAGCCTATTGGTTCATCCCTTTACTGTGTGGATAATGTTATAAACCATTTGTATTATTGTACTATTTATAATTATTATTTCCATTTTTGTTTTTATTTCTCCCTTTTCCATGAACATTTATATTTTTGTTCATTACGATCTCTGTAAATGTGACACTTCAATAAAAATTTGTTTAAATAAAAAATTAATTGGAGAAGATGGGCTTCTCTCAATGAGGTCCTTAGAGGGGCACCCTTACCCTCTGCCAGGTATAAGTGCCAGGTATAGGTGCCACGGATTCAATTTCATGATAGGAGGAGAGGGGGCCGTGGAGTATGAGACCTCCCGAGTCTCGATCTCAAAGTGGAAATGGGTTTTAGAGATAACTTTAGCAAATGGAGGGGGAGAAGAGGATTTCAGTGCTGAGTAATAGTAGCTCTGGCAGATATTTAGACCGAGTACGTAACGGACAGACTTAGGGACTGTGAGGGGGTACCAATGAACTGGGGCTAAGGAAGGATCTGGGGTTATGGTAAGGCCTAGTACATCTTATATGAGAGTGAACACCTCTGTCCAAAAGGGACATAAAACTGGGCAATCCGAAAAAACATGTAAGATTGTGCCCTCTAGGTGGTATAAACGCCAACAAAATCTGGAACATGTGGGCCGTATCCTATGCAGTTTAGAAGTGGTCAAGTAAAGTCTGTTTACAAGTTTAATGGGAATTTCAGTGTGGTTAGCACATTTAGATAGGGAGGAAGAGGAGAGGTGAATTGATTCCCACTGCTTGGGAGTAAATGTATGATGGAGGTCACTTTCCCTTCTTAACTGAACAGGGGACTTGCCTAACAAGTCAGGGGGAGACATTAAGTGAATCCAATAGAATATAGCACCAAGAGAGAAGGCTGTGGTTAGTCTGGCTATGATTTGGGGTGGGGTGTAGGAAAGACAGCCACGGTAGTGCTTGTTTGATTCACCCAAAGCCTAAAGTAAAATTTAGCACGAGGTTGGGGAAAGGGAGAATGGAAGATAGAAAAAATAGGTCTGCTAAGGCTGTGATGCCTAAGTTCAGCCAATAGGAGGCATGGAGGTGCAGCAATAGTTTATCTAGAGCCTTGAGTGATATATTTCTGTAGGGAGCGCAAAAACAAAATGAAACGGGAGCTTGGCATCCCAAACCTTCAAAGTATCTAAGACGGCTGCAGGAAGCTTTTGATGTCCTGGTCAAAACTGAGTAGGGGCCTGATTCAGCAAGGATCACAGTTGCTTATACGCACGCAATCGGCCGATTGTTACGTACTGTGTATGCATCGCAGTGCGCGAACCGGCCACTGCTATCGGGACTACGATCACAGTGACCACGCAGACCCATCGCAGTGATTGACAGGAAGTTCTGTTTGAGGATGGTGACGGGGGGTCTATCGGGTGAACGCAGTCGTGTCAGTGCTTTGGGACGGCGTTGCAGGGGCGTGCATAAATTATCCACTGCGATACCATGCGCAGCCTGAGGCCTTATAGCGTGCGTAGAAGTAAGCAATTCCTGAGTGAGGTCTGACCTGCCTTAACTGTGCATATGGGTCCAATGTTACTCGATGTTACCGATTATTTTACTATGTTGCCAAAGTGTAAGGATGTGATAAAGGGGAAGTAGGCGTCCCTATGTTAGGCTGCGATTGCAATGCGAATGCAGACATTTGCATATCACTGCTGATATTAGAAACTGTTGCCTACGTATAAGCAGAATAACGATCCTTGCTGAATCAGGCCCTCGGTGACGGGGAAGGTTAGGTAAAGGGAAGCCAGCAAGGAGAGCACACTCCAGATCTACCCAAGGCTTCAAATGTAGGGGAAAAAACAATCACAAAATTGCGAGAGCAAGGCAGCCTCGTGGTATCGGGCCAGGCCAGGGAGAGTTAAGCCCCTTTGTTGTTTAGATCGGACCATACAGCCAAAAGGGACTCCTCCGCTTCCAAATATAAGAGAGGATGAATCTTTTCATAGAGTGTTACAGTTTACGAGGGATTGCATAGGGGATCGCATGAAACAAACACAACTTTGGCAATAATATAATGTTGAATGCCGCCAGGTGGCCTAACCGAGAGACCTCGTGATTCATTCAGGTTTCAGCCAAAGTCATTAGCTGAGTCAGTAAAAGAACAGAATTAACATCATGAACATTCTTAATACAGGAGGGAATATGAATTCCCAGGTAGGTTAGAGAAGATTCTTTCTCCTTCATCCACTAGTGGACACTCAAGTTACACTGGGGTATAGACAGGTGATGAGTGGAGCCTGGCACTTTAAATATTCTTGAGAATAGAAATTGGCTCCTCCTCCTCTATACCGCATGGCCTCAGTTTTAGATTAGTGCTAGAGGGTGCCTGGTGCTTATTAGGGCTGTGTACGGCCTTTTTTATTTTATTTAATCTGCTTGGAACTTCTATCAAGGCAACAACAGGCAGGCTCTAAGCAGCTGCAGTCTGCATGCACCGTGGGAGCCACCAGAGAGACCCGCCATAGCTTAATGCACCCAATGTCCGGGTCCCTGGCCAGTGGGTCATCGGACCACTGTGTGCCCACCGCGCACCGGCCAACTAGCAGTGGTAAGTGTACCCAAACCCCTCCTTGATTAGTCGGAAAGGGGGGGTGTTCTACACAGTTGAGGGTCCCCCAGCCGTGCGCAATGCTGACAGAGGTGGCACAGTTATATAGAGTAAGGCTGGAAGCTTATATAGCAATGCAGCTCCCCGAACATAGGCGCTGCCGTACAGCAGCTTATAGCTATGCACTGACCAGTGCTATCACCAGCGCTAGCTGCGTTGCCATTATACAAAATTGCCAATTACCGTGGCGGGGATGGGGCTTAGCGGTGGTGCAGCAACTCCTGCACCCCCACTCGGATGGACCGGGGGGGCTTCTATTAATGGAAAATTTCTTCAAGGATTGAAGAACCGGGGAGAAGATATGAATAGGAAGAGCCTCAGTTTTGGTGGTATTGAGTTTGTAATACGAGGCAGCACTATAGCAGTCCAAGATAGACTGGAGAGTGATCAGCAAGGTCTCTGGATCAGTTACAGTTAGGAAGACATCATCTGCAAAAGGGCAAAGCTTATGAGAAGTGTTATATATCGAGAGCCTGGGGAATTCAAGAGATAAACAAAGTTTTTTGGCTAGAGGGTCGATTGCCAATACAAAAAGGAAAAGGGGGCACCCCTGTCTCATGCCATTGGATAATAGGAAGGGAGAGGAAAGGAAACCACTACTGAAAATCTGTGTTGAGGGACCTTCATAGAGGACAAAAATAGAACAAAAGATCTCCCCTTGAAAGCCAAATTTAGAGAGTATTTGTCTCATATATCCCCACGGTAGCCTGTGGAACATATTTTCAGGGTTGAGAGAAAGAAGCAGTAACTTTGTGTGCCCGACACCAACTCAACCAAATCTAAGACTCTATGAGTATTATTGGGGGTCTGGCATCCAAGAATAAAGCCCCCCTGGTCTTGATGTGTCAATTGGGAAGGCAAGGGGGTAAGGCGGTTGGCTATTAGTTTAGCATAAATGTTTACATCTATGTTAAGTAGTTTTATATGTCTATAGATTCTGCATTCAGTGGGGTCTTTGCCTGGCTTTGGAACTGTTATAATTTGAGCCTCGACCATTTTTGCTGAAATGGACCAGTTCTGGATACTTCATTATAGAGTTGCAAAAGAATTGGGCTGAGTACCTCACCAAATGCAGAATAAAAAAAATTCATGTAGCCATCGGAGCTGGGAGCTTTTACTGATTGCTGAATTACCAACTGTATTTCTAGGGACTAAGGGGCGTTTAGGGATGACAGTCTATCCTCATCTAAAGATGGGCGTGTGAGGTTGTCAAGGAAGGAGAATATGAAGCCCACAGCCAGTTGGTGGAGACAAGGATCGTCCTGCAAATTATATAAAACTTAGTGTAGTATGCAGAAAATAGGTTGCAATATCCAAAGAGTGAAGGCACTAAGTTCCAGAGGGGGTAAGGAGGCAATTAATTCTATTACGACCATGACGGCCACAAAGCTTCTGAACTATGAGACAGGAGGCAACATTACCAGCAGTATAAAATCTATGGTGGAAACATGCAAGTGCAGATTACATACGAAGCATAAAGAGCTTCTGGAGCTGTTCTTGCAGGGATTTAGAGAGACGGGATTGATTTTGAAGTTCCAAAGACCAGAGTGTCTGACTAACTCCAGGTCAGTTGTCTTTTAAGTGAACGTGCTTTCATCTGGGCACCCTTATGAATAGAAGTGCCTCTTAGCACAGCCCTCAGAGTACACTAGTAGGTGACAATAGAGGTGTCATGAGGGGAGTTGGAGTGTATAATGTAAGGTAATCAGCAAGGGCTTGTAAAGTCGAAGGGTTAGTCAGTTGGTACTCAGGGAAACGCCATGGGCATGCTGGAGGAAAATAGTGACCCGTGTCCCAAATCCACAAAACCGGGGAATGATTGGACCAGATAATGGGGAGAATTTTGATCCGTGCGGTGTGCTGATGCACCCATTTGTCAAGTAAAACCAGGTTAGTTCTGGAATAACTATTGTGAACCACGGAAAAGAAGTTATAATCTCTCTCCTCAGGCAAGTGGGTACACCAGGCATCGTACAAATCAAACTCAGCTAGCAGTTTCTTAAAGGCACGGGAAGGGACCATGTCATAAGTTTGCCCTGGAAAATCTCCTGTATTTCTTCGAACCTCTCCCACAGAAAAGGGATCTGCGTGTCTTTAAAAGTGCCGGCCAGAATAAGGAATCTGCCATTTTTATCTTTAACCTCCTGGCTCTAAATAAAGGGTGTACAATCCCCACCCAGGAGACCATATATAGGAAGAACCTAGATAAGAAATACCTAAATAAAACAATATATAGTAATAGTAAAGAATTCAAGCATACATAAAATAAATTTCACTAGAATATATGAAAAGCATAAACTAGAAGAACAATAATACTGCTTAGCCTACAGTGGGGAAATTGAGTTATAGCAATAAAAATACAAGTAAACAAACTAAGGATACTTGCAGCTGAGGGGGATAGGCCTTGATGACCAGGAATGGTGGACATAAAGGTGACCAAAGAGCTGAAATAGGGACATCCAAAGTGGGATAATCCTATGTGAACTTTTCCCACTCAATGCTGTTCCACCAGTGAGGCCAGGAGTCCACAGATAGACCAGCCATCGGGAGACACCCGCAAATCTAGCCCTTGGCTGTAGGGGCACAGAAAGACTGCACTAGGAAATCCAGACAGCGAGAAAGCATTCCACGGAGGTTGCGGGATGTACCGGCGGCCCTGGAAAGCAGCGTGAAGAACAAAAAGATGGAGCACTAAAACTGTGTGTCATCCACTATGGCTGCCAAGCCACAACCCCAGAGTGATTCTGCTACCACCTAGTGGTGTTTTACTTTAAACTCAGTCAACACATTTTTTCTCCAATCTAGTTCATGTCTCTGGTTGTACATATTTGGGGCCTTGAAGCTTGAACTCTTATGGGTGCCCCTTTGCAACCAACAACAATAGGGAAACATCCCACAAGGTCCAAAACCAGACTGAGAGACTGTAGATAGATAGATGTAGAAACCACCCAGAGAGGGAGATACTGCAGATAGATAGATAGATAGATAGATAAATAGATAGATATAAAGGCAAGTTGTCAGGTAATCAGGCCATCCTGGAAAGGAAAGGGTTAAAGGCTGGAAAGCACGTAGACACACAGCAATGGTGTCAAACAATACTCTAAACCAGGGGTCTTCAACCTTTAAGACAGTGTGGACCACATTAAAAAAATTAAAAAATTCTATGCTATACTGTGGTATGTAGACTCTGCCCCTCCTCACACAATTATGTACCATAACTGCTTCCTCCTACAGTAGTAGTCCCCCCTATGCAGTGCCCCCACTCAGGATGGATTAAGGTCTGTGGGGGCCCCTGGGCAATAAACTGGTGGGGGCCCCATCAATTACATTATCAAATATAAAAAAGTTACAAGTGATTTTACAATATTTCTAAAGTTAACTAAAAACAATTAAAATTACACAGACATCTTTCTGTACACCAAAATACTCTTTAGTTAGATAGAAATCTCTCTATATATATATCTATAGATATATATATATATATATATTTATAATATATATATCTATATATAGATATATATCTATATATAGATATATATATACACATACATATAGATACATAGATATATGCTGCCCCGCTCTGTCAGTCCCTCCATTGGTTGCCGGTTTTCTACCGTATTCAATACAAAATACTTTCACTTACACATAAGGCTATTAACCAAACCACACCAACATACATTTCTTCACTCATCTCAAAATATCTCCCAACCCGACCTCTCCGCTCAGCACAAGATCTGCGTCTCTCATCCCCATACATTACTTGCTCCCATTCACGGTTACAGGACTTTCTTCGCGCTGCACCCACTCTATGGAATAACCTACCTCGCACAATAAGACTTTCTTCTAGTCTCCAATCCTTCAAGCGTTCCCTGAAAACTCACCTCTTCAGGCAAGCTTATCAGATTCCAGAACCTACCACATAACCTTCATAGCTTCCATATCTAATTACATCCCCTTTTACACTCCACACACAATCTCACACATCGTCTTTCTCTCACATCCTCATGACATTTGGTCGATATTCCTGTGTGACTGGATCATGCAGCCAACCAAGAAACTGTGCATTCTGGCTGGACCAAAATGCAATATATAGCACCTATCCTTGTGTATCAATGCCTATTTCCCTATAGATTGTAAGCTTGCGAGCAGGGCCTTCCTACCTATATATCTTTTTGTTATGACCCAGTTTTGTTCTGTTAATGTTCCAATTGTAAAGCACAACGGAATATGCTGCGCTATATAAGAAACTGTTAATAAATAAATAAATAGATATGTATATACACACACATATATACACATGTATCTACATATCAATATATATTTATACATATATACATACACATACATATAGATACATATATATATACACATACACACACATATATATTATATATATATATACACACATTTTATATATATATATATATATATGCACACATATTTTATATATGTATGTGTATAACCTTGATTGGATTTGACCTGTAATGTTTAGAAATTGACCTGTAATGTGTGCCTATTATATGTGTAGAAATGTGTGGTACCTGCTTGTCAGCTGTTTAGCTCAGCTCACAACCACACACGGGGAATTAGCTTGGACGTCTGCTTCATCTCTGAGTCTCCCCTGCAGTGCTCTGTGAGTTGGTTACATCGGTTAGTTACAGCCCCAGCTCAGGTCCTGAGTGAGCAGTCAAAGTGACGTCACATCTCGCGAGACTTTGACTGCTGCTCACTCAGGACCACTGCAGTACAGTGAAGCTCCTCGGAGGAGCTTCCTAGCTGTACTGCTGTATTACAATGCCGGTCCTCGTCGGCGGCTGCTGTTAGGAAGCAGCTGAGCAGCCGCCGAGGAGGACCTGAGTACACACAGTTAAATGCTCCATTTTTTTTTGTTCTAGTTGTGGGAGCCCTGTGTGTGTGGGGGCCCCTGGACGACCGCCCCTGCCACCCTGCCTATAATCTGGCCCTGCCCCCAGTAGTGGTCCCCCCTATGCAGTGCCCCCAGTAGTGGTCCCCCTATGCAGTGCCCCCAATAGTAGTCCCCCCTATGCAATGCCTCCAGTAGTGGTTCCCCCATGCAGTGCCCCCAGTAGTGGACCCCCTATGTAGTGCCCTTTATACAGTGCCCAGTAGTAGTCCCCCCTGTGCTTTGCCCCCAGTAGTAGTCCCTCCTATGCAGTTCCCCCAGTAGTAGTCCCCCCTATGCAGTGCCCATAGTAGTGGTCCCCCCTATACAGTGTCCCCAGTAGTAGTCCCCCCTAAGCAGTGTCCCTTATACAGTGCCCCCAATAGTAGTACCCCTCATGCAGTGCCCCCAGTAGTGGTCCTACCTATGCAGTGTCCCCAGTAGTGCCCGTTATATAGTACCCCCAGTAGTAGTCCCCCCTATGCAGTGTCCCCAGTACTGCCCGTTATATAGTGCCCCCAGTAGTGGTCCCTCCTATGCAGTGCCCCCAGTAGTGGTCCTACCTATGCAGTGTCCCCAGTAGTGCCCGTTATATAGTGCCCCCAGTAGTAGTCCCCCCTATGCAGTGCCCCAGTAGTGCCCGCTATATAGTGCCCCCAGTAGTAGTCCCCCCTATGCAGTGGCACCCCCTATGCAACAGTGGCCCCCCCTATGCAGTGCCCCCAGTAGTGGTCCCAGTAGTGCCCCTTATATAGTGCCCCAGTAGTAGTCCCCCCTATGCAGTGCCCCCAGTAATGCCTCTCCCCTCTATGCAGTGCCAGTGCCCCTTAAATATATAGGACAAAGACACACACACAAAAAATAAGTTACCTGAATCCCCGCTCCTGCGCTGGCGCCGTCCGCTCCTTAGTCCTCCTAGCCCGCTCTGCACTATGCGAGAGACGTCATGACGTCTCTACCATCACACACTGCAGGAGCCGGAAGGTGGAGCTCATGAGTGAGCTCCAGCCTGGCTTTGGCCGTGAGGGCAGCAGCCAATGAGAGTCTGTCTGACTCTCATTGGTTGCCAAAACAAACACAACGCCGCAGGTGGCGATGTGTTTGTTACTGTGTAGTGCAGGCCACACTACACTTACTGAAACGGACCTTCAGGGGGGGGGGCATTTATATAGCTTCTTCATAGTTATCATTTCTAGGCATGCATACTAACAATTTGAGTAAGTCAAGTACAAGACTGTAGATATATAGATGTAGAAACCCCCCAGAGAGAGAGAGACACGAGATATAGATAGATGTAGACCCCTGCCCAAAGAGAGAGAGAGATACTGTAGATAGATCACATACAAAACCAAAACTTACTTCCCCTGAAGGATCCCAGCTACTGATCCTCCTGAGTGGGATCTCTGGAATCCCCCTGAGTCAAGTCTCTCACCCACTCTGTGTGCTCCCGCCTCTGAGCTGCATGCCACCCCTCAGTCAGCTCAGCTTCCAGTTTGTGATCAGCACTGCAGGGCCGACTTCTGGCAGATGGGACAGCACAAATGGAGATGGGAGCATTTAGTGGAACCTGGCAGTACTGCACTCAGCAGTGACACTGACAGCAGCTCTCTCTTCTGCACCTGGCCAGCTCATAAGAGCCATCCTCTGGACGGAGCTGTAGATAGAGTGCCTGTGGGCCAGTAGTACTCAGAACCCCCCCCTACATGTACTACTGTAGAGCATATTCTATGGTCAATATTAAGAACTTCAACCTTTTGATTCAATCACTAAAATAACCTTATTTTAATAACACACACTTAAAAAACTGTATTGATTTTGTAGAAAAATTCACTCATTAAAAAAAATTAGCTTCATGGCCCCTCCGGGGTTGGGGGCCTTAAAGCTTAGGCTTCATTAATTCACAGTAGATCTGCCTCTGCCCTGTAGTGTTATACAAGGTGCACTGTAATCCTGCATTATGTTCACATATGGGGTCGCCGCATTAGAAGAGTGCTCCCGCTCACCACCTCTTAGTCCTGACTCACCAGTGATGGACGTCAAGTGCTCAGTGTCTGATGTTTAATCTATTGCTACTTAGTTGGTGACGACCTTTCCAAAGCTTTACATTTGTTAGTTTTGATGGGAGCTCTGATTCTCATCCCTTTGAAAAATTGGAACTACAATGTGCATTAGGAGCATCACCAATGGGCGGTCTGGGCCAGGCAGGCAGGGGTATCTTCCCCCGGGCTGGTACAATTTGTAGCGCTTTGCGCCACACACCGCATTGCATGCCTGGCTGCCCAGAGACAAGAGTAGCTGCCCGGCTGCTCTGACTGTTTAAACTACTAGTGCATGCCACAATATTTGGCCAGCACAGCCGCTGCTCCCAGTGACCTATATAAGCCATGCAGAAATTACTGTCCTTTTTTTAAAAAAAAAAAAAAGCTAAATTAGGCACTGGAGCGGTTTTGCAACAATTCCCTCAGGTACCAGCAATGATTATGGCGCGTTATCATCTCCTTCTTCAACAGGTCAGTGTCTTCCTGTTCTTTTTTTTTTTTTTAATCATTCTCCTCTGTCTGTTACTGCCTATATCATCTCTCTTTCTGCCCTTTCTCGCCTATGCCTTTTTCCTGTCTGTGCCAGACTCTCTTCCCTTCCTCTGTCTGTGCCAGCCTCTCTGCCTATCTTCTTTCAGTACTAGCATTTATGCCCATCCATCCTTTGTCTGTGCCAGTCTCTTTTCTTTCTCTGTACCAGCCTTTCTGCCCATCCCCGGCCTGGGCTGACTAGCAGTCAGAGGTGATGCTTCAGCTGGGGGGCCCGGTGAAAGGGTGGCCCTACGCATTTTTCCCCCCTGTATAACCAAGACCGGCTCAGAGCCCAGTGCTGGTTGCACTGAATACGGGGGACCCCTTCGTCATTTGTACCCTGTATTTTGGCAACCTGTACTGATTCTGAAAAGCCTGGTGCTGGTTGTGCTTAATATTGGGGACCCCTGTGTCATTTGACCTCTGTATTTAGCACTACCAGTACTGGGTCTCCAAAGCCCGATGCTGGTTGTTTTTTGGGGGGTGGGCCCACACCATTTTATTAGTTGTTTTTTTTTAAACATAGGCAGCCAGTCCTGGTTGTGCTTAAATATAGGAACAATACGGGGTCCCCCATATTTAAGCACAACCAGCACCGGGCAAGTCAGAACCAGACCTGGTTGCCAAAATATGGGGAACAAATGACGTAGGGGTCTCCCGTAAGTTGCACAACCAGCACTGGGCTCTGATCCGGTCCTGGTTCTGGAAATACAGGAGAAAAAAATTAGTAGGATTCCCCTTTAATTTTCAGAACCAGCACCGGACTATTTCTGACAGGGGCCTGATGCCACAGCCAGGGGAGCCCTTTCACCGGACCACAACCACAGCATCAACCCTGACCACTAGTCAATCCAGAGGATCCAGTCCCTGCCAGCCATTCTGCCGAGTACAGCAGCGGCACCCATTTCAAAATTCAAAGATTGGCTCGCGGCGGCAGTTCCAGGCCCGCCGCCAACACCCGAACCACTGCCGGTTCCTCCACAACCGCTGGGTCCCACCGCCACCCGCGACCCGCTGCTGACACCTGCGGCCCACCGCCGACACCCGCGTCGTCACCGACACCCGCCGCTGACACCCGTGCCGCCGCAACTGATGTCCCCACCACCTCCACCATTGCTGTGTTCCAGCACCACTATCGCCCGCAAACGACAGCCATCTTTGTGCACCCAAGTGAAGCCACATTGATTACACCTGCTGAAGGCTCCTACTGAGGCTGCGCAACAAGTTGAAAAGTCCTTTCTCTATAATGGCGCATTTCTGAGGTAAAAACTGTAACTTTCTAATTTACCTGAACCCCAAAAGCACATAGCCTGGCACAATAGCTACCTAATAAAACAAACTCCAAGTCTAAATTCCACCCCTACCCTGAGTTATGCCTTCCCCAAAAAAACCCCCATAGACTACAGCAGTGACAGTTGGAAATGTAGATTATTCCCAAATTCAAATTTTTTATGTTTTTGCCCTGAAATTTGGCATGCATCACCGAGTGACAGTTTATTTTATTTTTATTATTTATTACCAGTTATTTATATAGCGCACACATATTCCGCAGCGCTTTACAGGATATTTGTCCATTCATCAGTTCTACCCGGCCGTGCCAAATTTCAGCTCGGTACCTCCTATAGCTTTTGAGGTGTAGCCCTTTAAACACCATGCCCCCCCCCCTCCAGAATTCTCTACGGGAGAATTGCAGTTTTTTGACACGCAGCCTTAATATAAGGGCACGACTGTGCCTTTATAATATGTTTGCATATAAATGGGAAATTTGTACATTTTTAGAAACATTCAGTCATCCTGTTCTCATCAAATTTATCTCCTTCTTTTAAGTCTTTTCCTTCTTTTAAGTGAAGACCGCTGTGGGTGCCCCCAGAATCCAGACTTTGCCCACAGTAGATTGCATTGAAGAGTGTAACGAGGAGAGCCAAAGCCCCCCAGAATGGATGGAGAAGGAGATGATAATCGGGCAACACAGACGACATTCTCTGGCGCTTGTGGACAACGTAATAGAAAGTCTCCAGAATTACTGTGACCCGGCCCGGAGTCTCAGGAAGGACAAGGTAAAGCAGCTGTGATCTTCCCTAAGGGCTCGTTCATACAGCTGCATATAGAGGTTATGTGTAGATCCAGGGAAGACAACACAAACCACAAACAGTGCAATTAGCAATTTGTCCTCACAGGGCAAAATAATCCTACCCTGACCCGTACTTGTGTTTTCTGTTTACAGTGATTTGCAGTTGTGGGGCAGAATCTGCTTCACAATTGGCATTTTAAAAACTGTATGTATGGCTGCATGTGCACGCGTATATATGCACATACATATAAATATATATATATACATACAGTATATATACATATATATATATATATATAATATAAGCAGGGGCGTCAGAATGATTTTATGTTGGGGGGTAACATAAAATTGTCCCGGTGCCCGACCCCCTCCCTCTCTCTTACCTGAGCCGCTGAGTGGCGGCCGTAGACAGTCAGACTCAGGCCGGGGCTGTGCCTTGTAGCAATATAGCTGCACTGCCCCTGCACCGTACGGAGGAGGAGATGTAATGTGAGGTTTTTTAACTTAAAGACCAGCACATTACACCTCCTCCATGCAGTGCAGGGGCCATGCAGCCTATTGCTATACAGCACAGCCCCTGACCGTCCATGCGCCGGCTGCTCCCTTCACATGTTTGAGAGGAATCAAAGTTGGGGAAAAGCGGAATTGGGAAAAGATTCTGCACAAGAGAAGAAGTTTTTTAGTGTAAATAAACCAACTATAATAAGCATCACTAGGAGTACCGAGTACCTACTGCCCTCTTAATTGTAAGTGTTGGTGTTGCTCCCAATAGTCCAGGATTAGTCCAATGAGAAAAAAACGGTTTCCTGCACAGGCAGTCCAAGAGGACTCTTATTTGGGGCACTATTAGATATTTTAATGTATGAAATGTGTAAGATATGATTAGGTAGTTAGAAAACATAAATTTTTATTATTAATACTCATTAAAATATTCTGATAAATTCAAATGTTAAATACAAACAATAAGTCATAAATCCTGTCTGAAGAAGTCAAAATTGTACTTCTAATATCAGAATAGAGAGGGCGAAAGTATTTTAAAGGCAATCCTTATATATCTAAAAAAAAGAGAAACAAGGAAAAATTGCCAGCAGTCACAGGCAGATATTCGTCAAGTATCTAGAGTATCTCATCATGTTTGAGAGGACAGGCTGTCCCCTGTATCTGATCAAATGTGTTTTAATGAGCATTACTGTGTGGCAAAAATCGTTTTAAGGGGCATTACTGTGTGTGACATGTGTTTTAATGGGCATTACTGTGTGTGGCATACTGTGTTTTAAGGGGCATTACTGTGTGTGGCATAATCTGTTTTAAGGGGCATTACTATGTGTGGCATAATGTGTTTTAAGGGGCATTACTGTGCGTGGCATAATGTGTACAAGCCATGCCAAATTTTTTAACTTTCTCACTCATGCCTAATTACTCTGCTATTGAAAGTTGGAAGGTTTAACTACTAAAACCATTTAAACTATATTCTTGCAAACACAGTGTGTTGCTTACAAACTCGTATATATTGAAAACTTGAATATTCAACAATTAAAACTGGATAACACTACTAACCTTTTTTTTGCAAACACAGTATATTGCCTATAAGCTCTTTTATATTCACCATGCCTGTGTGAGTTTTTAAACACAGGGACAAGCCGTCTTTAACTACAAAATTGGAATATGGGGATTTTTTTCTCTTTTTTTCCTAAAGCTGCAACATCTCTATAAAAGATACAATTTGTTCTTTTTAACATTAGCATTAGCAACATTGTAACCTCGCATTGCAATTTATGATATCAATGTTTATGCCAGTGGTTCCCAAACTGTGCGCCGTGGCACCCTGGAGTGCCTTGTGACATTTGCAGGGGTGCCTCAGGTTGGTGGTCCAGCACCAAATCAAATTATTTTTGGTCAATGTAATGTAAATATGTGGACAAACAGAAGCACAATCCTGTCCACCACCACATAACTGAACTTAAGGATAACAGGTAAAAGCACAATTCACTTCATTTTACTACTTTACATTTTTTTTCTGAGTTTCTCAATTACTTTTGGCTTAGGGGTGCCGTAAAAACAAGCCTGATACTCTAGGGCGCCGCAGTTCAAAAAAGTTTGGGAACCACTGGTCCGTGCAATAGCTTTAGCAAGGTAATGTCTCTTGTGCTCAATTGGCAAATTGGTACGGTCTTTTTATTATTTTTTATTTATAGATCTGGGATTCTAATCTATTCATTGTATTATTTTATTGTGTTTTTTTGTGTTGTTATTTTATATGTAATAAATGTTTATTTTTTAATTTTTGACCAGCGCCTCCAACACTTCTTTCTATTTTTTTGGTCATTTTTTGGGGAGGATCCAGTATCCCTCAATCAATGTAGGAGCAGCTGTCAAATTTTTGCCTACTTAGGATCTTATAATATATGTATATATATATGCGTATGTATATATGCATGCGTGTGTAGGTATATATATATATATATATATATATATATGCATGCGTGTGTAGGTATATATATATATATGCATGCGTGTGTAGTTATATATATATATATATATATATATATGTATATGTGTTCTTTTGCTAATTAAGCATTGTACAGTAATAGATACATTTGCTCAGTAGGTCAGTGCATAAATATTTGTATGTTACCTTCTCATGACGCCTTTGTTCCGGTTCCCTCAGTTGCTAGGCGATCTGCACGTCTCAGGAGGTCACGTGTTATCCATAGCACAGCATGATTGGTTTGTCTTCCCATTTGAACACGCTAACCTTTTGCCGCCTCGCCGACTATAGCGTTCCCGTAGGTCCGCTCGGCTCAGCCGCAACGTCAGCATTCTGTATCACCTTGTGGAAGGGTATTCCAACTGTATTACCTTGCTATCGGCTCTAAAGCCTCTCCAATGGTTCCTTAGCTGCATCAGCAGTGTCCATGCTGCCACTGGCTCTCCAGCCTCTCCAACGGCTCCGTAGCCACATTAGCAGCATCCGTACTGCCACCAGCTCTCCTACCTCTCCTATGGCTCCCTAGCTGCACCAGCAGCTTCTGTGTTGGCACCGGCTCTCCAGCCTCTCCAATGGCTCCCTAGCCACATCAGCAGCATCCGTGCTGCCAGCAGCTCACCAGCCTCTCCTATGGCTCTTTAGCTGCATCAGTAGCGTCCATGCTGCCATCGGCTCACCAGCCTCTCCTACGGCTCCCTAGCCACGTCAGCAACGTCCATGCTGCCATCGGCTCACCAGCCTCTCCTACGGCTCCCTAGCCGCACCAGCAGCTTCTGTGTTGCCAACGGCTCTCCAGCGGCTTCCTAGCCACATCAGCAGCATCCATGCTGCCACCGGCTCACCAGCCTCTCCTATGGCTCCTTAGCTGCATCAGCGTTCGTGCTGCCACTGGCTCACCAGCCTCTCCTACGGCTCCTTAGCCGCAACAGCAGCATCCGTGCTGCCTCTGTCTCTCAAAGCCATACCATTGTACACTAACTAGTACACAAACTTGTGTACCAACTTTCATGAACACTGTACATTATTAGTGCACAAACTTGTACACCAACTTGTGTACCAACTCTTAAGGAAGCAGTACACTAATTTGTACACTAATTTGTACACCAACTTGTGTACCAACTCTTGTGGATGCAGTACACTGATTAGTACACAAACTAGTAGTACTCAAACTTATGTACTAGCTCTGAGCCACATCAATTACTTCTCGCTTCTGCATCCGGCTCCAAACCACACCATCGGCACTCTAAGCCGCTCTAAGCCGCATCAACTGTGTACAAGCTTCTGTAACTAGCTCCAAGCCGCACCATTGACTCTCAAAGCCGCATCTATTGTATACTTTCATCTACTCTTGGCTCCAAGCAGCACCACCGCCTCTCCAGCCTCTCCAATGGCTTCCTAGCCGCATCAGCAGCGTCCATGCTGCCACTGGCTCACCAGCCTCTCCTACGGCACCTTAGCCGCATCAGCAGCGTCCGTGCTGCCACCGACTCTCCAGCGTCTCCTACGGCCCCTTAGCCGCATCAGCAGCATCCGTGCTGCCTCCGTCTCTCAAAGCTGTACCATTGTACACTATTACACAAACTTGTGTAACAACTTTCATGAACACAGTACACTATTAGTACACAAATTTGTACACCAACTTGTGTACCAACTCTTAAGGATGCAGTACACTAATTTGTACACCAGCTTGTGTACCAACTCTTAAGGAAGCAGTACACTAATTTGAACACTAATTTGTACACCAACTTGTGTACCAACTCTTGTGGACGCAGTACACTGATTAGTACACAAACTAGTACTCAAACTTGTGTACTGGCTCTCATCCACATCGATTACTTCTCGCTTCTGCATCCAGCTCTAAACCACACCATCGGCGCTCTAAGCCGCATCAACTGTGTACAAGCTTCTGTAACCAGCTCCAAGCCGTACCATCGGCTCTCAAAGCAGCATCGATTATTACTCACTTCTGCATCCGGCTCCAAGCCACACCATCGGCTCTCAAAGCCGCATCGATTACTCACTTCTGCATCCGGCTCCAAGCCGCACCATTGGCTCTCAAACCTGCATCGATTATTACTCACTTCTGCATTCGGCTCTCAAAGTAGCATCGATTATTATTCACTTCTGAATCATGCTCCAAGCCACACCATTGGCTCTCAAAGCCACATCAGTTGTATCCCAGCTTCTGTTCCTGTTGATTCTCTCACCACTGAAACCATACTACCCTGAGTGATAAATCCAGTCGGCCGCCTACGTACTAGTTGAACGTCACCTAGTTCTAAGCGTACAACAGATGGTTGTTATTGGTAGAAGACTTCGCTAGCCTGGGTTCTAGGGGGTTCACACGAAGCAGGCTTTGGGTATCATAACACTATGGCACATGTTTGATCCCCTGCATGATGTCCCCTGTTGTGTGTATTTTAACACAGAGGATTATGTACACTTGTATGTTGTCAAGGCCAGTGCAAGGTTTCTAGGCGCCCTAGGCAAAGCTACACAATACCGCCCCTTCTCCCACAATACCCTCCTCCGCCCAATCCTTCACATACACTACACACCCACTTCTGTCCCTGACTAGGCCTTCTAGTTGTACACAGTCACAAGTCAGGCTTGTGGCTGCGAAAAGATGCGCATGTGCACTAAGAAATGCAATTTGCAGCTGAAAAAAGCAGCAAATTCCATTTTACATTGATTTGTGTCTTTTTAGTATTATATTTCACTTATTCTGCCTCTATACCCTTTTTAATATTATTGCTAAAATTTTCAGATATAGGCCCGTATTCAATTCCAGGCAAAAACCCATTATCGCCGGTGCGAAAAGTCTTTGTAAAAAAATTGGGTTAAGTTTTCTCCAGCCTTTAGCTGGCGAAAAAAAGTGCAGAATTGGGGTTTAGGGGTGCAGGCTTAAAATAAATAGCCTTCACTTCTGGGAATACCCCCTAAAAACAATGTGTGTCAAAAAAGTTTAAAGAAAAATTGGGACACCCCAAAAAATTATTTAAATTTTGGGGTTAAAAATGAATAAATAGGGAAGACACATTCGATCCAGAGGGGTTTCAAAGTATGCGGCAGGTGTTTTCTTCATGGCGGGTAGTAGTGGCAGGTACATTTTTGAAGAATTTAAAAAAATAATTTTAGGGACTTAAAAATATGCTTGCACCCATTTTCATGTACCCCAAATTTGATGGGCATAGTTATTTCCCCCCCAAAAAATTGTTAAATGCTATTCTTCATCACCTTCTCAAAGCCGCATTTATGCACCTGCCGCGGCTATTTAAAAACCCGACTTCCCTTCAGCAGGCAAAAGACGGGGGTACCCATAGTGATCCCCCATGTCTGGACATCTTAAGGAGGGTGATAGGATGTTTTCCTGAAAATTCCCATTTTTTTGTCCGCTCCCAGTTTTGCTGGGTCCCATTTTCGCTTCCTTTGAAATTGAATACAGGGATTATCGGGCACGCGCGCAATACTTTTCCACCTGGAAAACAGGCGAAAGAGGCGAAAAGTCCAGCAGGCGAAAAGTCTGGACTTTTCGCCTCAAATTGAATATGGGCCTAAATATTTATAATTTTTATCAAGCTGTATGATATTTAAATTGACTATTAACTAATTGTATACACTTTTTGGAGGCTGTCCCCTCTATTGCACAGCTGTTTAACCTTTAACAGCACCAATCAGATCACATAAACATTTTTGTATTTAATAAACCTTTATATAAAACCTTGCATACAAGTGATTCGTTTTCCTTTTTTTTTTAAATACATTTTGTAAATAACATATTTTTCAATTTTAATTGTATTATACATTGTATTATACACGAGTGATGTCAGTGGAGAGCTGCCGGCTCTATTAGAGCCGAAATCTCTCTGGGGCTTGCGATGAACGAGACCCTACCACAAGAGTCTTGACCATCGCGACCATCATCATGGCTGCTCGCTATAGATGTGGGTGGTCACCCACAGCTATGCGAGCGGCCAAGAGGTCGCTTAAAAAAAAAAAAGCCCGGCCCTGATTCAGAGCGAGCGGCTCTGAATCAGGCCCTCAGTCCCTGTGTGACGAGGGGGAAGCCCACATGTGCGCAGTAAACGACACAGGGTATGGGTGCATGAAGGTCCCCTGGGCCCAGCATTAACAACATTGTGTTATGGTTGCAAAACACACTCACATAAACACACATGCTGGAAAATATCATTATTTAATTAATCTAAACCCATTTTCATGTAGATGCAACATCAGAATTACACTGTATATCACAATGCTGCTTACACACTGTTCTGCCCACTGAACTTATGTACAGTATATAGACCAATAAATGCATCACAATGGTAACAACATTGAAACATGTATTAAGCAAATAACTGTTCTATCGCTGTAGGCATAAGACACACATTAGTAGTTCCAGTCAGGCCAACAGCACAGATGTGTAGTTACGAGACCGGCAACCACAATGCCGCCGGTCTCAATACTGACATGGGAATCCCGAAAAGGCACTTAAGATAGGCATCAAAACAACGTTTCCTACCTTAATCCTGACGCCAGAACGCCAAGCCGAACGAGGTAAGTCCGAGGCGCCCTTAGCGTCAGCTGCGGGGGGGAAAGGGTTAGGTTTTGGGAGCATAGTGGGGTTAGGATTTGTGGGGGGAGGTTAGGGTTAGGCACCACTGGGGGAGGGGGGGTTGGGCACTAAGGTGGGAAGGTTAGGTTTAGGCACGAAGGGGGGAGACTTAGGTTTAGGCACTAACGGGGATGGTTAGGGTGCGAGGTGGGGAGGGTGGGGCTAGAAGAAGGGAGGGTTAGCGTTAGGGGAGAAGGGGGGAGGGTAAGTATACTTATCCGACCCGTCAGGGTACTAATCATCGGAATGCTGCTGTCTGTATTCTGACAGGAGGCACCCCGACAGCCGGCATTACATACCGATTTCATGTGGAGACTGTAGTCTATTTACTAAGCCTTGGATGGAGATAAAGTCCCAACCAATAAGCTCCTAACTGTCATTTTTCAAACAGCCTGTGACATTGCAGTTAGGAGCTGATTGGTTGGGACTTTATCTCCGTTCACTTTATCTCCATCCAAGTCTTAGTAAATAGAGCAAATATCACTAGATGCAGGGATCTACATGTGCTCCATTCCCTCCACTGTTTTCATCCCTACCTGCACCCCACATGTCTGTTTGGGAGCACTCAGCCCTCACTCAGTCTCAGCCTCCTCCAGCAACAGGGAGAGGGTAGGGAGCAATCAGGGGCTCAGATCATGTGTTAGTAAATTATGACAGGGGCTCCACTCTTTGTTTCAGCTAACATCTGAAAATAAATTTAATTATTACCACTAACCACGTTGCTTGTATTATTTGTAACACCACGCTAAATAATAAGTGCTTATTCCATAAGATAGATGTCTGTAGATTAAAGGGCTGATAGTATTAATATATATTTGCCACTAACTAGTTAATTATGGTGTAAGGAATGTAGTTAATCACCATCAGCATAGTTAGCCTACATATAAAGAATTGTGGACCTCATTCAGAGGCGGTCGCACCCAAAGTGATCGAGAATATGCAAAACGAGCGCTCAATCGAAACGCTCATCGTAAGCGCGGAAACGCCCACAACAATGAAAGCACACCTCCTATCTCTACGGCCTAATTCAGAGTCGGTCGCTGGCGGCAACCTACGTCAGCACGATTAACACCTGTTACGGTGTTAATTGCCTACAGACATCGGTTGAGGCAGAAACCATTGCCTGCACTCGCAATGCTTAAGGTAGACCCTGGGCTACCTTTAGCACTACGAGCAGTAGCATCGTTATTGCAACGAGATGATGTATGTGATGACTCGCTCAGTAATATATGCACGCCCTTAAAACGCCCTTTTTAAGGTCAACCACACCTGCGTCCGCACCACCACTACCCCGTTCACAAGCACCTTCCGCTGTAACCACCCACAAACGACACAAAATATCAATCACAGCTACGACCTTGTAGTGACTAACGAGCAAGAGGATTGCGGTCGGAAAGACAGGCTTGCGCACGCGCACTGCCATGTACACGCATGCGCATTTGAAATAAACATTGCTCGCTACGACCAATCGCTCCGTGCAACCGCCTCTGAATGAGGTCCAATATCTGTAAATTTTTATATGATATCCCACTCTTTACAGTCGGATAGAAATGATTCATCTCATGTGATACATTGAGAGTTAGTATGTATAATGTCCTTTATTATTCCTCCAGGGACATAATGTTTCTGTTATTAAATGAACAATGTTGCAGGAGGACCATAGTAATTTCCCTTGAAATGTCAACGGGTTTTACATATGACCCAATAATACGTGTCTTTTGGCTTAATAATACATACATAGATACAATTGTATTCCACACTTATTAGTATTTGTAACAGATCCTAATGTGCACATTAATATATCTCAATGTACATCTGTCACATTCATTTATATTGCACATTTATCTCAAGCATATAATTTATACTGATCTCCATGTGTTACAACACGTATCTCCTATTAACACTGGGATCAGTGTATTTCATGACACATATTAACACTGGGATCTGGTTAGTATAAAGCATTCATATTGCTTCAAAGTCCGCAGGATTTTTACCAAGCGCTGCGTGTCTCTATCAATAAGACATGGGAGGAGTCAGGAATAGTAAGGGGAGGAGTCTATGCCATGAGCCAGGTGCTGCCGCGGGGTGGGCCAGGGGGCTTTAAAGGCCAGGGCCTATTTTTAGTCCCAGTCCTGCCCTGCTTTTACATTATTCCTGATATATTATCTAGATATAATTACATGACTAGATATAATGGTCATTGTTCCCTAGGAGAATCACTGAGCCTCTTATTAATGTGTGACTTATATGAAGGAAAAACTTAAAGTACTTAAAACAAGATCTGCTCATAAGCAAAGTATGGACAATATAGAGAAACATAGGTTACTATGAAAAGATGCATTGAAAGTGTTCAGCGATATTAAAAAACAAAATGCCATCTGGATGTGTATTAAAAAAATGACATTGTATTGACGCACACACGCACACACACTTACTTGATTAAACGGCACTGGGGAGTAGATGTAATGAACCAATGTGTGTGTTGTGCAAACAGCAACATTTTGTATCATACTTACTGCTCCCATACTTACCTCGGTGGGTAGACCTCCTCTCCTAAGGCTGTCCCATATCCCTTGCAGTGGGAGACGTTTTATATTACTGTCTTGATCTTGTATTCACCAGACTATGCTCAGTTTCTGATTTCACTAATGCTCCTTTCCCTCTCTCAGATCATAACCTTATCACCTGCACACTCTCCTCCATTACATCAACATAATTGAAATCAACCGAGCCTAAACCCAAAACCCGTAGAAATATTAATGCCATTAACCTTCAACAACTATCTACCTCTCTAAAACAACAGCTTTCGCCAATTTCTACATTCACTTCTCCTGAGACTGCTGCATCACACCTAAACCAGATTCTAGAAAAAGCCCTCGATGAAGTAGCTCCAGCTACCCATCACACACCACGTAGAGTTAGACGTCAACCGTGGCATTCTAGCTTAACAAGGCATCTACAAAAACTCTCGCGTAAAGTTGAACGTCAGTGGCGAAAGTCTCATACTCCAAGTGACTTCCTCACATATAAGACTATCTACAACTCTTATCGTACTGCTCTGGACACTGCCAAACAAACATATTTCCAATCTCTAATCTCTGCTCAAGCTTCTAATCCAAAGCGACTTTTTAATACATTTAAACTGCTTCTTACCCCTCCATCACCCAAACCACCTGCTACTATCTGTGCACAAGATCTTGCTTCCTATTTTAGGGACAAGATTGATAAGATCCGAAATGAAATAGTAGGCTCTTCCTCAGCTAGTGACCTGCTCAATTCCCTACCTGAACCCTCTGGCACATTCTCCTCATTTGATCTCACAAACAAAGATGAAGTATCTACACTCTTCTCATCCTCCTACTCTATTACCTCTCCTCTATATCCTATACCCTCACACATCAGTAAAGCTTTGTCTCCTGTGCTTATCCCAACCCTAACTAAAATCTGTAATCTCTCTCTCTCTACTGGCAACTTTCCATCACTGTTCAAGCACGCAGTGATTACTCCCATTCTGAAAAAACAAAATTCTGACCCTAGTACTCTCTCAAATTACCGTCCTATCTCCCAGCTCCCATGCCCCTCCAAGCTACTTGAGAGACTTGTCTACACCCGCCTCACACACTTTCTTAACTCACACAACTTATTGGACCCACTTCAATCCGGCTTTCGTTCCCAACACTCCACAGAGACAGCACTGACTAAGGTAGTAAATGATCTTGTCACTGCCAAGGCTAAAGGCCATTACTCACTCCTAATTCTTCTAGATCTCTCTGCTGCTTTTGACACTGTTGACCACTCTCTTCTCATACAAACACTACAATCCATAGGTCTTAAGGGCACAGCTCTTTCTTGGTTTTCTTCCTACCTATCTGATCGCTCTTTTACTGTTCATTTTTCTGATTCTGCCTCCTCTTCGCTACCTCTATCAGTTGGAGTACAGCAAGGCTCTGTCTTAGGTCCTCTGCTATTCTCAATCTATACCACCTCTCTTGGCAAACTAATCCGCTCTTTTGGATTTCAGTACCATCTGTATGCGGATGATACTCAAATCTACCTATCCTCTCCAGATTTATCTCCATCTGTATTGGTCAGTGTCACTGAATGTCTTTCTGCTATTTCATCTTGGATGTCATCTCGCCACCTGAAACTTAATATTTCTAAAACAGAATTCATTATATTTCCACCGGCCAATAACAGTTACCAACCTGATCTCTCTATCACTGATGATACCTCGACCATCCACCCCGCCCCACAAGCTCGCTGCCTTGGTGTCATCCTTGACTCTGAACTGTCCTGTGTTCCCCACATTCAATCTGTCTCAAAATCATGTTACATACACTTAAAAAACATATTAAAAATTCGACTATATCTCACACAAGACACTGCAAAAACTCTAATCCATGCACTTATTATTTCCCGCATTGACTATTGCAATTGCCTCCTTACTGGTCTTCCCAAAAACAGGCTATCACCATTACAATCCATTATGAATGCATCTGCAAGGCTTATCTTCCTTGCAAAACATTCTTCTTCTGCTGCCCCGCTCTGTCAGTCCCTCCATTGGTTGCCGGTTTTCTACCGTATTCAATACAAAATACTTTCACTTACACATAAGGCTATTAACCAAACCACACCAACATACATCTCTTCACTCATCTCAAAATATCTCCCAACCCGACCTCTCCGCTCAGCACAAGATCTGCGTCTCTCTTCCCCATGCATTACTTGCTCCCATTCACGGTTACAGGACTTTCTTCGTGCTGCACCCACTCTATGGAATGAACTACCTCGCACAATAAGACTTTCAACTAGTCTCCAATCCTTCAAGCGATCCCTGAAAACTCACCTCTTCAGGCAAGCTTATCAAATTCCAGAACCTCCCACATAACCTTCATAGCTTCCATATCTAATTACATCCCCTTTTTACAGTCCACACACAACCTCACACATTGTCTTTCTCTCACATCCTCATGACATTTGGTCGACATTCCTGTGTGACTGGATCATGCAGCCAACCAAGAAACTCTCCATTCTGGCTGGACCAAATGCAATATATAGCACCTATCCTTGTGTATCAATGCCTATTTCCCTATAGATTGTAAGCTTGCGAGCAGGGCCTTCCTACCTATATATCTGTCTGTTATGACCCAGTTTTGTTCTATTAATGTTTACAATTGTAAAGCGCAACGGAATATGCTGCGCTATATAAGAAACTGTTAATAAAAACTGTTAATAATATTTCACTCACTGTATGTAGCTTGTGTAAGCTGCTCCAGCGCCTTCCTCCTTAGGGCACAATGGTCCCAGGTAAATGGTAACGTATTAAAGAAGGCAATCAGAGACTTTACATTTAATCAAAATCCTCTTTTACTCTGACATTTTGGGTGTCTTCACTGAAGATGGGGTTGGCGGGACACGGACACCGGATAAGTCACAGTAAAAGAGGATTTTGATTAAATGTAAAGCCTCTGAATGCTGCTTTTATTAATCTATCTATCTATCTATCTATCTATCTATCTATCTATCTATCTATCTATCTGTCTGTCTATCTATCTATCTATCTATCTATCTATCTATCTATCTATCTATCTATCTATTCTAGTGTTGCTAGCTTAGTTAGTGAGAATAGTTATGGGACCATACTGGCATGCTGATATATTACAACTAGTTTAGATGAACTTCAGTCATTATGATACATCTGTATGTACTCTGTGATTTGCAAATTACACTATCTCCACCACATTTACATTGGAGGGAATTGATATCCTTTGTAAATTACTTAACTATTTTGGCCAAGTTATATTGAATTGTTTTCCCTGCAGCCATGTGTTACAGTGACTTGTGATGTCATCACACACATCACAAAGATTCCATGTGACATAAGTGTCTGCTGGAGGAGTCAGCCTTGGTATTTCTTGGCCATCTTACCAAATGCACATCCACATTTCACTAATGGATTTTGGTTGAGGACACACACTGTTTACACACACACTGGTTGAGGATACTTAGCTTAGAAACAAATATGGTCGTGGTTTATAATTCCTCATTTCCGCAGCTTGAACGGCAGCTGACCTTGGAGCAACTGATCAAGTTAAAGACAGCCTTCAAGGTATGTGCGTTTTTTTAATCAGTTATATTGGTAATATTAGGATATTATATTGGTGATATTAGTATGTACCAAGTTAGGACAGTCGTGCACTTTTGAATATGCTGGTTTACATCAATGTACAATGTAGTTTAGGGCAAATATAGAGCATTGGCATTCCAATCATCCTGTAATGTAGGTGACAGGATTTCTCTCTGTGACAGCCGCTATTGCAGCTCTAGAAGATTTCTGTCACTGCGATAGGCATCAACAGAAACACTGTTCTGTCTCCTCAGCTTCATAACTAGAGCCCACAGTCCCCAGTATAGGAAATGGCTGCAGGAAAGACAGAGCAGCCCAGTAGGGAATGTCCATGCTGAAGATATGTCCCATAACATCCAGAAATCATAATTCTATGAGAAGAAACAGCTTTCTGTGCTAGAGCTATATGTGCATTATTTCATCCATTCTGTGCAGGAGTACGGCTATGAGATCTAATCCTAGAGCATGAGTAGGCAATGTGTGGGACTACACATCCCAGCATGCCCTGTCACAGTTTTAGCCATAACTGCAAAATGGTGACAGGGCATGCTGGGATGTGTAGTTGCACAGCAGACAGAGTACCACATGTTGCTTATCCCTGTCCTAGCATATTCCTAAAAGACCATATATGACTTTAAAGTTCACATAACCTATATATAAATGAATGCTAGTTTGTGTAAGAGATGAGATGGGCACCGTGTCAGGTTCACTTGGGCCTCAGGCACAGGGTTGGACTGACCCACAGGGGAAATCCCCGGTTTGCCCCACTGTCAGGTTCCAGACTGTGCACTCAAATTATACATTGTTACTCTATTGTAGGGTCAGTTTCATGGCCAATGTCAGTCCAAGGCTCTGTGGGGACTGACCTCATCCCCTGTATTAACTGGCCACACCCCCAAAGCATGGGCCCCTACCATTGAATTCCCCTGGTGGGCCCTTCATGCTCCAGTCCAACACTGCTCAGGCATAACCCTGCTAGAAAGCAGCTGAGTACCTAAGTAACATTTGTTCCCTAAGTGATACTTATGATTCTATTATTTGAAGTCTTACGTTAAAACCAAGTCACGTTATAAGCTTTCATTTATAAAATAGAAAATAACTTGCCAGGACTGCAGGAATTTACTGGTTGTTTGTGTGGATAGGCTGCAAACTGAATACATCATCTGGGAGGCTTTGGTTATTCAGTGATTCATTTATTTCTAAACTGATTTGTTCTAGGGCCTGGAAAGGAATGGCAATACATCTCTGGACTTGGATGACTTTAAATTGGCTGTAAAGAAAAGCACAGGATTACTGAGAACTGTGAGTAGGGATTAAGGACCTAATTCAGACCCACTCGCGAGCGCTGAGCACTCGCAAGCGGGTCGATGTTGCCCAAGTGAGCATGCGCTCGACGGAGCCGGCTTCGTCGTGCGCATCCGCGAATCCCGAATAACGACGGCCAAGCCGTCGTTATGGGTCTCGCACCAAAGGGGGCGTGCTGTCGATGGTGATTGACAGCACGCCCCCTTTGGTGGGCGTGCCGGGGGCGTGGCTGGCCAGACGGAGGGGCTCCTATGGGAACGCCTACCGTCTGGGGCCGGCCCCACTGACATCACTAGTGATGTCAGAGGGAGTGCTTTTGGCTCTGATAGAGTCAAAAGCACTCCAGGGCTTGCGGCAGCGAGACCCTACCGCAGGACCATCATTTTGGCCGCTCGCTATAGCTGTGGGTGGTCACCCACAGCTATGCGAGCGGCCAGGAGGCCGCTCCAAAAAGGAGCAGGGACGGCCCTGATTCAGAGCGAGCGCTCTGTCAGAGCATCCGGCTCTGAATCAGGGCCTAAATACTTTGTTGTCTGATTGCTCTGATGTAAATCCACTGTCAGTTTTTTCTGACTCGCAAGGCTGTAGCCAAGTTACATAAACATGACTGTATGTACAGTATTTAGGGGGTGATTTAGCATCGGACGGAATTGCAAAGCTGCACGCAGGCAGCTTTGCAATTCCGTCCTTGCAAATGTGTATGACCCCCTGCTGCATTTGCAATATGCAGGCCTCCAGTAGTGCCCCCCCAGTAGTAGATCCCCCCTATGCAGTGCCCCTTGTGCACCCAGTAGTAAGCCCCTTATATAGTGCCCCCAGTAATGGTCCCCCCTGTGCAGTGCCCCTTGTGCCCCCAGTAGTAAGCCCCTTATATAGTGCCCCCAATAGTGGTACCCCCTATGCAGTGCCCTTTATATAGTGCCCCCAGTAGCAGTCCATCCCCCATGCAGTGCCCCCAATAGTGGTAACCCTTATGCAGTGCCCCTTAAATAGTGGCCCCAGTTGTAGTCTCCCCCATATGCAGTACCCCCAGTATTGCCCTTTATATAGAGCCCCCCGGCCCAGCCCGCCACTGCTACTACTACTGGGGGCACTACAAGGGGAGAGGACTACTACTAGGACCAATGCATAGGGGGGGAGGGGACTACTACTAGGGCCACTACATAGGGGGGAGGGGACTACCACTGGGGGCACTGCATCGAGGGACCACTGCTGGGTGCTCTATATAAAGGGCAATACTGTGGGTACTGCATATGGGGGAGACTACAACTGGGGCCACTATTTAAGGGGCACTGCATAAGGGTTACCACTATTGGCACTGCATGGGGGGTGGACTGCTACTGGGGGCACTATATAAGGGGCACTGCATAGGGGGTACCACTATTGGGGGCACTATATAAGGGGCTTACTACTGGGGGCACAAGGGGCACTGCACATGGGGGACCATTACTGGGGGCACAAAGGGCACTGCATAGGGGGGATCACTACTGGGGGCACTACTGGAGGCCTGCATAAGGGGGTCCTCTCCTGGGGCACAAGGGGGCACTGCATATGGGAACTATGACAGTGGGCTGCCCCTAATCTTTATTTTTACTTTACATTAATCCCATATGGAACCGCCTCCTCCCTGGAACACATGAGGGGGGGCCGCCGTAGCACGCACATTCTTCGGGCACCCTGGCTACACGCTACTCCTCTGCCAGGGCTGTCTGCAAGCATTTGCCCCCCAGGCTAAAAGTTGCCATCCAGCCCCTGAGTAGTAGCCCCCCCCATGTAGTGCCCCCAGTAGTAGTAGTCCCCAGTAGTAGTTCCCCCCTTGTATAGCCCCCAGTAGTAGTAGTCCCCCCCTTGTAGTGCCCCCTGTAGTAGTAGTCCCCTCCTTGTAGTGCCCCCAGTAGTAGTCCCCAGTAGTAATAGTCCCCCCTTGTAGTGCGCCCAGTAGTAGTAGTCCCCAGTAGTAGTAGCCCCCCCCTTGTAGTGCCCCCAGTAGTAGTAGTTCCCCCCTTGTAGTGCCAGCCCCCCCCCTTCAGTAGACACAAGTAATATAAAAAACCCACTTACCTGAATCCCTGTTCCCGCCGCTGCCATCTGCTCCCCCGTCTGTCCTCCCGGGCCGGGCCGCTCTGCATTATGGGAGAGACGCCTCTCCCATTACCCACTGCAGGAGCCGGAAGATGGAGCGGCTCCTGCAGTGGGCGCAGCAGCAGCTAATGAGAGTCTGTCAGACTCTCATTGGCTGCTGATCAAAACAAACACACAGCTGCCGGAGCCGGCGGCTGTGTGTTAGTCAGTGTAGCGCTGACCGAACTCCATCCGGTCAGCGCTACACATGCGGTGCAGCTGTGTCACACAGACACAGACTGCCCGCGGCCTGGGGGGCACATGGCACCCTGCCCCTTGGCCCAGCCTTCCACTGCTTTCTAGTAACCCAACTGAATGGGCTATCCGAATTACATTACATTGCTCTATCGCTGGCTAAAATGACTTTTCCCTATCCATTAATCCAAGTCTTCCCTGCTGGTGGCTCTTCTGGCCAAGCTGCAGGCACAGTATGGGGAATCCTATATAACAAGTACCACCACAGTCCTACCATCTCTATCATCTATCGCAGGATGACAATTATAGGGTAGAACACTTGTAAAAAGCCTTTCTTCACATCACAGTGCGCATTTTAAATATTATTGTTTTTAATCTTCTTTAAATATTTATATTTTGATGAGAGTGGAACTGGAAACCCAAGTCTGACCTCCCACTTCAAGTGCACATGTGTAAGTGGACCTAAAACTGTTTGGCAAAGTGTTAAAAACACCCCTAACGTTCCCAGCTGGTATTTCCAAGCTGCCGAGTATCAAGTTTGCTGTCATGGTTTTATGTCCCTAACAGAGCATTTTTGGGCTACGCTGAAGTATATTATTGTGCTATCACACTACCATGGATACACTCTATGGACACCCATGAAAGCAAGGATAGAGCATATCCACATTAATGTATAGTGTGACAGAACCTGGCATTACACTGCCGGCAACATACAGGTGTGATGAAATGCTAAATGCAGATACGCCAGAGGGACGGAATGGGTGCAGAAAGTTAATGACATCACTCTTAATTTGGAACAAGAGCCTGATTCAGACCCGGACGCTAAGAAGCGTTCGTTCATAGCTGCCTATTGTTCGCATTATGCGCATGCGCGAACCACTGCAAAAGATCAGGAAGTGTTCGCTCGCCGAGCATTGACAGCCCAGCTGAATGAGTGACAGGAGAGGCCGTTTATGGGTGGTAACGGGCTGGCCACTAGAAACGGGGGAGTGGAGGTGCGAACGCAGGTGTGTCTGAGCGTCTCAACGCCGTTTCAGAGGCATGCATAATTAATTAACAGGCAGCGTCATAGTACACGTCACCTGGCTGGTTTATACACTGAAGTGCTCGCAGTGATTGCGGTAGGGTAAAGTCAGCTTCAAGCGCTGTGTTCGCTTCCGATGTTACTCGATGTACCGATGGTTGCATACATTTCCTGGAGATGATGTGTGCAAGTGGGCATCTTAAGACAGGCTGGTGGGCGTCTGCATACACAAAGTGAACGCACACCGACATAATGGGCGTGCTTATGCCTTGCCCTGCGATCGCCTGTCTTGCTGGTTGTGTTCCGAATTTGCATATGCTGAGAACGAGTGAACGCTCCTTAGCGTCCGGGTCTGAATCAGGCCCCAGGTTCAGAGCTGAAAAACCAGTGAGACATTTCGGTTTTTCAGATGCATTTTCAGTCGGACGTCTGGTCTGACACTAGCCTAAGCATTCACAATGTGCTGCTTCTTAGTGAATTGGTAGGCTGTATTCTCATGGTTCTGGCCACCCAAATGGCTGCCTCTGTCTGTAGGTGTCAAATGCATTTTATATGAAATTGTTTTGCATAGAGGACTCGGTGGTATGTGTTCCCATTACATTCATGCAAATATGTTTCTTTTCTTTTCCTTTACAGAGTGATGGACAGATAGAAAAGCTCTTTATGAAAATAGATTTCCAGGCCACCGGAAAAATTGACTGGGTACGTATAATCTGTGTATTTACCTAAAACGGGCAGAATAAGCATTTATCTAAATAAAGGAACTGGTTAACAATTACATATTCATGGCCTGAATCAGAGTTGGGAGCAACTCAGAAAAATAATAAGCATTTTGCTCCAGGAACAAACCTAGTTGCAATGCAAGGGGTGCAAATGCATTATTTTTTTTTGTTACATGCAGGAAAATATTAGCTGCCTTTGCATGTTGAGAAGAGTTACCTATCTGCATTACAGCATGGTTTTGCCAAGGTGGAAATTGCTCCTTTCTTTGTTCCATTACTTTATTTGCTCTCAACTCTGAATCAGGCCCTCGGTGTAGAAGTGTAAATTAGGCTTAGGCGATTGCAGGACCTGATGATTAAGGGGCCCTTGTAGAGTTGGACATATTTGTCTTATTTGCGGAATATATGCATCTTCTTACTGCACTTGTGTACAAAATATACATACTCCTATATCCTTATGTAGCTGTGCATCCTACATTTACAACTCCTTATAGACTTGGAGAGGCAGGACGGGGAAGGGAAGAGGTGGCAAGCGAAGGGCTAGTAAGGGCGTTTACGTAATTGCGGCTCAGGTAGACCTGGACGCAGATCCAGATGCACCAGTTACAGGTGTATCTCTTGTAGGTGCTGAAGAACTGGTGCAACAAGATGTAATGTTAGTGATGAAGATCAACAGCACTAGCTTCCGATTGGCTAAATGCGTATTGACCCCTCTAGATCGTATGTAGTTATGTGACAATCCCGATGGCAGAATGCCGGCTAGGGATTTATGACAGCCTGTCATAATCCCAGCGCCGGATTCCAGGACAACGCGGGCCCGAACGAGGTGAGTACGGGACGCCCGTCCTGTTAGCCGCGGGAGGGGGGGTTAGGTTTAGGGTTTCCTGGGGGGGTTAGGTTTAGGGTTCCCTGGGGGGACTTGCTTCCCCTCTGGGAGGGTTAGGGTTAGGTTAGGGGAAGGGGGGGTTAGGCACCCCCCTCGGGAGGGTTAGGTTTAAGGTGCGGGGAGGGAGGGCTAGGTTTAGGCACCCCTGTGGGGAGGTTAGGGTTAGGCATCCCTAAAGGAGAGTTAGGGTTAGGGAGGGGAGAGGGGAGGGTTAGGGTAGTTACCTCACGCTGTCGGGATTTCCATCTGTCGGGCTCACAGTGTCGGGATTTGAACCGCCGGCATTACAATCCCATTCCCTCTAAATGATAGTACTTAAATCATTAGTGTGGTTGCTGCATAATGTGAAGTTGTGGCTGTCTGTTACAGACATGGGCAAATTTGTTGGTACACTTCCACAGAAAGAAGAGCCCATATTTGCTCTTTCCATAGATGATAGGATTCAGATTAGAGATGAGCGGTTCAGTTTTCCTGGAAACCGAACACTTGATTTGGCGTTGCCTTGGTTCCCCCAGCCAAATCCGGTTCTCAAATCGCGGCAAAACGTCATCCTGGAAATTACGGATCTTGCGTGGTTTGGATTGCATATATAAGTCTGTCCCTGCCTATTATATTTCAATTCTAAGATCCTAGGAATTCCTGAAGAGCAGCTGCACCTTTGTGGGTGGTCTGAAAGCAATGCACAGATCAGTATGTGAAAAACAGAATAAAGTTAATTGAAGAAAAATAAAATAAAAAATTATGTGGGGTCACCCCCAAATCAGTAACCAGCCCTGGACCACTCAGCCTGGGCTGGTACAGGAAAATAGAGGGAAAAATTGGTGTGAGGTCCCCCTATTTTCCCATAACCAGCACTAGCTGGGGTGGTATTGCCGGAATCAGTACAAATGACCACCGGCCCGACGCCGGAAGACCAGCAGGAGTGAAGATCCTGACAGGGGATTAAGGTAAGTAAAACTAACCCTACTCCCTCCTCCTAACCCTCCCTTAGGAGTGCCTAACGATAACCTCCCCCCTAGTGCCTAACCCTATACCCCCCTAAGTACCTAAACCTTAACCCCCCTTTTCCGCAGGCTGGGGGTGCCTAACCCTAACCCCCCTTCCCCTAGCCTAACCCTAAGTTCCCCCCGGGAGCACCTAACCTAACCCTCCCCCCCCCGCGGCTGTCTGTGCCGGCCGCCCGGCTTACCTTCGTTTGGTATGCAGTTCGGTATGCCAGGCATCGGGCTCCCAGCGTAGGGATAATGATAGGCGTCAGGATTTTGATGCCTATCATTAGACCCCTGCCAGGATTTGACAGTCGGGAAGCCAACGGTTGGCATTTCGACCGTCGGCTTCCTGACTGCATCCCGGTATTGCCATGGCAGGGAGACACTCATTTTGGGGTCCCCCTCCCATCACATTAACCAGCCCCAAACTGGTCATCCCAGGACTGGAATTCCTCGGAAAGTAGAGAACCCAATATTAAAATGGGGTCCCACCCAAGGAACAACCAGCCCAGGGCTCTTCCCCACACATCTGGTGTCGGTGGGGATAATGGTGTAAAATAAAAAATATTATTGTTCTTTACAGTGGGACTACAGGTGCCAGCGAGCCTGCCCCGGCATGCTGGCACTTGTGGAACTATAAGTGTCAGCATGCTCGGACACTCTGGGCCTGATGGCACCTGTAATCCCACTGTATAACTAAAATGAAAAACTAAGCTTGCAATACAGAGCCATATGCAACTTAGGGCCTGATTCAGACATGGGAATAGAGGGCCCGATTCAGACCCGGTCGCAAGCGCTGAGCGCTCGCAACTGGGTCGATGGTGGCCGAGAGCGCATGCGCACGACGGAGCTGGCTCCGTCGTGCGCATGCGCGAGACCCGGATAGCAACGGGCAATCCGTCGCTCCGGGTCTCGCACCAAAGGGGGCGTGCTGTCGATGTTGAGTGACAGCACGCCCCCTTTGGTGGGCGGGCCGGGGGGGGGGTGGCTGCCCAGACGGAGGTGTTCCCATGGGAACGCCTACCGTTTGGGGCCGGTCCCACTGACATCACAAGTGATGTCAGTGGAGAGATTCCAGCTGTTAGAGCCGAAATCTCTATGGGGCTTGCGGCAACGAGACCCTACCACAAGGGTCTCGTCGCAAGCCTGATGGTCGCAATGGTCTTGACCATCGCGACCATCATCATGGCCGCTCGCTATAGCTGTGGGTGGTCACCCACAGCTATGCGAGCTGCCAGGATATCTCTCTCAACTGTGAACTTGAACAAACCATATTGCAATGCAAGGGGTGTAAATACATAAAAAATTTTACATGTGGGGTAAATGCTGGCTGCTTTTACATGTAAGCCACAAATACTGCACAGCTTTATTATTACTCTATAATTTAGATGTCAGTTTGGACACCTCCCTCCCAAATCTAATTATCTCTGCACATTTTAAATCTGCATACGGGGAACATACTCAATATTTTCCATTCAGCAGCAGTTACAGAAAACTCTGCATTAGCCTCCATAGGTGTCTTCACAGAAGGAAGCCATCGCCTGACCCTTGTTCTGTGCTTTATTTCAGGAGCAGTTCTGTACTTTCATGCAACTGAACTATGCTGAGCTGGAAGACACTCAACTCCGACACAAGAAAGTCTGCTTCAATGTGCCGGCGACCATCCAGGAAATGCCTTATGGGGACAACATTGTGCGGGTTTTCCCCATGCAAGACAACATGTTAATAACGGTCAGAGAAGATGGACACATCTATTTTTGGTCTACAGATCTGAAGCTGAAGCGTGACAAGGCAATCTTTGTAAGTCCTATGCTTTGCTTATATCATGTATATGTAATAACATGAGCAGATGCTAAGATTAGTATTTGGTGCTGCTGTTTATCCAGTTTATTCAGCAGGTCACACTTTATAAACGTGCACTTGGCTCAGTACACAGGGCCGTAGGGAGGGTGGTGCGGCCAGTGCCTCCGCACAGGGCAGAATCCTCCAGCTGCACAAGCCACACACTTCTCTGCGCCGGAGGTCTGCAGGAAGAGACCTCCGGCAGTGGAGCGCGCCGCACAGTGAAAGTCGGCGTAGGATCCCGTCCTCCCTCCTCCCCTCAGAAGGAAAGGTAAGCACTCAGGGGGCAGGAGCAGGAGAGGGAGGAGGAGGAGGGGGGGCGGAGAGTGAGCGAGGGGGGCGGCAGTGCTGCACAGGGCGCACTGCCGTCCAGCTACGGCGCTGGCTCAGGTCACCATCTTCTCTAATGCTGTGTGTCCTCCATTATAGGACACTTTATTTGTTGAAACATGTTGACTAGATCAAAGCACAATGTTTCTGTATTTGTTGTATCAACTTAAAAATACCTAGGCCAGACGTTCCCAAATGCGGTCCTCGAGGTTCCCCAACAGTTCAGGTTTTAGAGATATCCATGGTTGAGCACAGGAGTTCCGGGAGAGAAAGCAAGTATGGGAAGAATACAGAAAAAAGGGGAACGGTGTGCAGGGGAATGGGTACAAGAACAACAATGAGTTCCCAGTGAAGTTTTTCGGTTTTTGGGGCTTGCTGATGTAATTCATTGTAAATAGTGACATCGTAACCCTCCCCCCTTCACGCTCTACAATGATGCGAATCGGCAAGTTGGAAGTACAGTACATCTGACGTTACAATCTTTACAGATGTACATTTATCTACCAGGATGAAGGAGAGAGAGGGACCTGGGAACATGGTGAAGGCCAGAAGATAAACACTCACTGAAGAAATGAGCCAAATAAAATGGGACCTAAGGCTCTAGATCTGGGGGTACAAAGGGTGTACATAGGATTGGTTTATTGGATTGTGTAGACTATAGTGTGTAGGGGGAGATAAACGTTTCCCATGCTGCCCCCCAGGAAGCCTTATGCCGCGTATACACTAGACGATAAGTTTGACTATATGAACGATAACGATATCGCTAACGTTCGTGTCCAATATCGTCCAGTGTGTATGCGGTAAACAACCAACAATATCTTTCATCGCCTGAACATGCAGGCCATTGTGACGATATCGTCAGGTTGTGCATGTTCAGGGATGAGGGAGGGTGCCGGCACTGAACGATATCATTAACGATATCGTTCAGTGTGTATACTCAATGTCATTAACAACATTGAGCCTGGCAGTTCAGGGGAAACACTAGACAATATCGCTCATGGAGCATATCGTCTAGTGTGTACACGGCTTTAGGGGAAGCGGGGAAATGAAATAGTTATTTATAAATCCTATTGTTATGTGATTTTGTCATGGTAACAGCTGTTTATGTTTCAGGAGAAGAGTGTGAAAAGAACACAATGGGTGACGGATTTCACTATCATGACGCAGTATAATAAGTTGGTCCTGGCCACCGGGTATGTACAAATACCTTTTATTCATAGTAAGATACTGTTATATCTGAGAATTGATACACAGCTTCCACAATGACTGTTATATAAATGATTGCGCTACTTTGATCTTAATATAGTACAGTACATGCAATCTTCAAGTCATTATACCAATTATTAAATAGATTCCTATTGCTCAAAGTTCATTAATTTAACCAAAAATACTGAGCGTTACAGAAGAAAATCTATATATTAAACCTATAGGTAGTGACACCCTGCCATTGCTGTATTGCGGGACTGGGAAGAAGTACTTTAATTATCACATGTAAATGACTGGGTAACAGGTGAGCACTGAAGCATGCAATGGCTTATTGCTTACATTTAGGACCTAGTGGTACAGTATTTATACACTGACACTGCCTCCAGTACCCCATAGCAGGAGATGTATCCACCCAGGTTGTGAGAGTATGTAAAGAATGCACATATGTATGTGGGTGGGGAGAGGTTACATTTACCTTCTTCATTTCCACTTAGAATTGCTTACAAACAGCACATTACCTTGTACTGCCACCTTATATATAACATAACTCATCCGCACATTATACAACATAAAACCATCAATACTTATTACAGTATAATGTAATATAAATACTACAGTAACGTAATAAAAATTAAATAAGGGGGGGCAGGGGTTACCGAAGGGGATTTTTTTTACTTGAACCAGTAGAAAGGACAAATTGTGTCCTATACAGAACAAGATTAATACTCAGTGAAACCAGGGAGACCCAGGTAGTACAGAGCAGTTGCAAACCTATATGTAATGATGTGTATATATACTAACAGGTGAAACCTAGATTGGTGGAAAGGTCATACAGAACCTGACACTTTCAGCTGTAGACGTGTTATAGTCTGTCCTTTGTTTTGTGATCTTACCCCATGTGTTACTTATGTGTAGTTCATGGTAGTACACATGTATTTATATTCTACAGATGGAATGTGGTTGCAGCTTGCTGCTGTAAAACTCTCCAATGATAGTGGGAGGAGATGGCGCATAGCATAGGGCAATCATGTTACTGCTGCCACACATTTCATATCATTGCCATGTATGGGGCACAGATGGCACTGCCTTGAACAAAGTTACGTCAGATTGCAGCATGCATCGCACTGCAGAGATGATCTGTATAAGCCAGTATGAACTAGTATGCCACCAGTAGAAGTAATAAAAAATGTAATTCTGGTTAAAGTATTAATTCTTGTTGGAATGTTGGGAGACATTCAGTAAAACTAATACAAAGTGTTGGTGCTGCACATAGCAACCGATCCGGTGATCGCTTTCATTTTATAAACGGCAGTAGAAAAATTACAGTATGTAACTGGGTGCTATAAATATATATTTTTTTATTTTGCATCATTTGTAAATACTTATTCCCCATTTGGTCCCCAGGTTTCTTTCTCTAGTAAATGCTAATGATCTTTTTCATCATACTAAATGCAGAATAAATAAAAACATTGTATCTTTTGTAGGGATCGGGAGATCCAGCTGTATGAGCTGTCTAACCTGGAACCGTACTGCCGGATTATTGGACTGGAATCTACGCCTTTAAAATTAGATTACTGGTAATGTATGACTATAAAAATGACAGGTAATTTATAAAGGGAATAAAGGCCCTTCATAACTTACATGCACAAATAAGAGCACTGCTGTTACAGCAGAAGTGATAATTTAAGCAATGCAAAAGGTCTATTAAGTAATTATTTCTGCACATAGGGGCTGAGTCATAGTGGACGCTGGAGCAATATTTTAGCAGGTTGCGATTTTTTTGGCCGGATCTGCACATGTGAAGGAGCCGTACTGAGCATGTGCAGATCAGCTCCTGCTGTGTGCTGGGCTGGTGAGGGTCCCGTGAGGCTGCTGCTCTCTCCATGCCTTCATGCGCCGCACACCAGTGCTCTGCTGCGCTGCTAGAGCCGATACCGCGATAGTGGGCAGAAGAAAGGTGTCAGGGTGACCTCCCCACGATAAATTGACAACTGCCAGGGTGTTTGCCTTATTATGTTCAGATCTTCAGCCATTCAGATAATTTTAGAGGGTTCACAAACTTTCTAGCACCACTATATATACCTGTGATGTATATATGATATCTTATTGCAGCTGCGCACCCCACTTTTCTATTTTGCTTATTTATGATTCTTAAAGCAGCCTCCAAATTGTAATTTATTTATTTCTCTTTTTAGTGTAACAGACAATGATGAATGTCTGATATTATACGGAGACGACAAGGTAAGCTGATGCTAAGCCAGGGCTTTCTGTCCTTCATTGTTGTCACTGGATATGTTGCAGGAATTCCATGTTGTTAAAAGGAAAAGACACCTGTCTGACAGGTCCTAAAGGGTTTGACATTTTACATTCGCTTTGCAGCCGAGAGCAAGTTATTGCCCAGGTCATTGTACGTGATGATAAGACGCCTGTTGTACATAGGAAAATAAAATATTACAGCATGATCAGAGGCAGAACAACGGCTAAGATTAAGCAAAGCAGGTCTGTGCCTAGGGGTGCAGGCAGGTGGCCTTGGGGTGCACAATGTGTATATACACAACCTTTTTTTATTTCACCATTCAATATCATGGGACCTAGCCCTGATCAGAGATTATTTCGAAAATATTATATCTACGTTCCTGTAATATGGGCACTAAATTGTGGGAGAGGGGCTGTTGGGGTACAGAGCTCGGAAATGGCCTAGATGAAGATTTATCAAACCATCTAAAGAGGAAGTGGAGGTGTTGCCCATAGCAGCCAATCAGCTTGTAGCTATCATTTATCTAGTACTTTCTATAAAATGATAGCTAGAATCTGATTGGCAGCATCTCCACTTGTTCTCTTTAGAAAGTTGGATAACTTTCCCCCTTAGAGGGGAATTAATTTAGACCCGTTAATTTAAAGAGTGTGAAAAAGGGTGATGACTTCGGGCTATATTGCCCAGGGCTATTCCACTCGAGACCCTTTTTCACTCGAGACCCTTTTTAACACCTGTTAGAGGTCTTTTAGCTTTAAAAGCAAAGGTGATGGTTGGGGCTTGTGTATGAGGAGTTGTTGGTCAGGTCACATGGAATATTATACATATAACAGTGGAGTTCTCCTTTTATCTACACATCACATTAAGAAAACAGGGAATAAAGAAAAACATAACATAAGATGTTCCTACAGAACGTCTATATTTACACTACTGGAATCTGTGACATGAAACTGCAGAATAACTACAGGGATTGCAGATCAGCATTGTCATTATCACCCAAGTCTGTTTGTGCTCTTATTACAGGGATGTGTGAATATTCTTCTTTTCACGTCAATAGGAGAAACATTAAGGTAAAAAACCACTGCAAATTATTACATCAATATTAAAGGTACATTATTATTAAATCTTTAAGCAGTATTACAAAAATAATTTGTATATTTTTATTTTATCATTTTGGAATCATTGTAGTTGAAGATGTCAGTGTGTGTATAGAAAGCAGAGAGGTTTATCTGTTCACTAGCTTAGCCTGCCCCATACTCTCCGCTCTACAGAGGGCACTTTCTACTATCTATCTATTGTTCTGCATCACAGTATAAGAGACAAATATGTGGGGACGAGGGGTACAAGTGCCAGGTCCCACATACTGATAACCATTGTTATAGTCTGTCTCTCCCTATTCACTGTGCTGTAGGCACTTGCCTGAGAATGAACCAACTTAGAGCACAGAAGCTATGTCCTTCTACAGTAAATGTTGCAAAGGTGTTAGGTAAAATGCTTTATACAAATGTCCCTGAATCTTGGCTTAAGCCTTGTATTAGCTGAGAATTGGGACACCGTGGAGGCAGTGGTGTTGTGGGCTGAGCAATACACATGATAATGTCGCCTGTCCACTCATTATTCACCTGTGGGAGTGGGAAGATTTACTACTTCCTAGTAGATTGATAGACTTACTTTTTGTGGATATTGGCTATGCCAACTCATCAGCCTCCTTGGGACCTTTATCATTTGAATTCCTATAGGCCTCTAACATGTGTGTGCCTCGTGCCTCAGTGATGTCGCTGGTTTAGGTTGCTTTCTCTTGAAGATTACAGCCAGCAAAATGGCCACTGCCACTATGTGTAGGAGATGTGTCCAAGCTCAGCTTGAAAGGGGCGATGTCATGTATTAATGATAGATAACCTAATATTTGTATTATTCTTTACTGTGACAATATCAACTTTTCATTTTTAGAATGTGGAAGAAGATGCCCAGACCAGATGGTATAATGCCAACCATTGGCATAGACAACGCTGTTCTCTCTCCGAATGTGTCTTTCATTCGCTGGAAAGTGCATGGAGCTTATGTAACACAGGTAAATGCACACTGTCACTATATAACACACAGAATGAGGAATAGATCTCTCAGAAATAAGTTATACTTACACTTGTGATACACCTACCTCCTGATAACTAAAGGCAGTTTTCCATGTATATAATTCTAAAGACAGCATACATTGTGACAGAAAATAAGGATCTGGGTCACATATTATTTATATTATTATTGTTATCTGTTAGGCGCCACAAGGTTACACAGCACCGTATAAGACAGGGGTAGCCAACCTCGATCCTCGAGAGCTACTAATAGTTCTCCATTTCCAGACCACCTAGCTGGTGCAAAAGTGTATTCATTACTCACTAATACATTTGAAAAGTGCCACAGGCAGAGATAAGTATTTCACTTGTGATTCTGTGAGGAGACCTGGAAAACATGCACTGTTGGTAGCTCTCGAGGACCAGAGTTGGCTACAGGTAACAAAAACAAGTAAACAGTAAAAATACAAAGCACTACAATAAGCATCACAGGAGTACAAAGCATAAATACAGACATTGCAGTAAAGCTACAGAGAAGGAGTGACAAGTCCTAGGGAAGGGCGGGGACACTGGCTGTAGCTAATCAGCATTCAGTGATCAGTTGCTTTGAGCACTGTCTAATAATGGTCACTATAAAGTATGGGGATAGGGTGTTATGCACCTAGAGGGCACAGTTATCTGTGTATCTGCATTTATTAATGAATGGAAGCATCATGCAAAGGTATAGGTAAATATAATACCCAGGGCTTAAAGTGGTCCTGGAGAGGTGGCGGAACTCATCTCCCCCACCCCCCTCCGCGCCACGCTAGTCTGACAGGCCAAAAGAAGTGTGAAAACTGTTCTTTACACACACACTATTGTGTATAGGAAATGGTAAAAGTCTTTAGGGCTATGACTGTGTGAAATCCATTTTAGATGCTTTTTTTTTAGCACTCCTGCCATCAGCCGTGACTACAATGTTAGATCACTTAAAAATAAAAAAAAAGTTCTATATCATCAGTGTTATTTTTCTGCCATGCCTCTTGAGTTTTTTTTATGATGTCCCCACAAACTAGTCTATGTCACTTGGATGCCCAATGTTTTTTTGCAACCCCTATGTATTGCCTTTGCTTGATTCTCTCCTTACCTATTGTGATAGAAGTACTGGAGAAGTTTGGTATGGCTACTATGTGTGTCCTAGATTCCTGTCCTATGTGTTTTAAAACCCCCAGGAGAAGTCTGTTTGTAAAAAACAAACTAGAATTGTCGGCTTTGGTCCTGGGGGACCAAAGCCGGAATGGGTCCTGGGGGTGTGGATGTGAGGAGAGGGAGGGCTCCATCCACAGGCCACTCCGGGTGTTGGGCCTTTCAGCCTGGTAGCAGGCTCATTAGGACTTGCACCTGGAAATGGCTGATATAAGCTGGGTTTAGTTGTGGCTGAGTGTCTCACACCTGGGAGAGCAGGCCCACAGGCTAGCTTGCTCTGAGACACTGTTTGATACAACCTGTAAGTACTGTGGACGTGAACTTATTTAGTCTTCTGATAGTGAGGGAACCTACTGTCTAGTTAGAGCCCAGACGGGCTAGGATTTTGTTTGTTTTGTTTTATTTATATGTCCTGTACAATAAAGACTGGAACCGACCAGTTTGCACGAGAACCCCAGAATTGTGTCCTGTTTCTCCGGCTGCTGTGCGTGTAAAGAGGGAGTCCACCTACACAGGAGAGGGACCCCTATGCCGACTGTGTCACACTATATGCTGGTTTTTCTGAAATGAGGCACATCTGAAAAAATTGAGACTCCCTAGGCAGATAGTGAGTGTCTCTGTGTCTGTGGGACCTCTGTGCAGGGACTTGGTGGAGGTGGAACTAGTTCCACCTACCATTAGAAGTGACAGAACTCAGTTCCACCCCGTTCTTGCCCACTTTAACCCCTGATAATACCCAGTGAATAATAATGTACTATACTTTGCAAACATATAGGATGCACTGGACCATACACATAATTATAATGACTCCTCTGTGGCATTACATTCACGTACAAACACTGCAATACATCATACTCACACTGGAAAATGTCATCATACATGTAGACATTGAAAACACTTTGGCTGGAGGGCCCTGAATCTGCCATAATGTCCCCCAGTGTATAATTAACTTTCTGACAAATATAGAAGGTAGAACTACAGACAGTCAGACAAGTGCACAGGGTGCATCTCACACTAACAGGGGTATTCAATATGGGAGCGAAAACGTCGTTGTTGCGTTAATATCGGAGGTATGACGTCATTATCGCAGGTTTTACTTTTATACCGTATTGAATTTCAAAGAGTTATCGCAGTTTTTAAAAGTCTTTGATAAAAAACGGGGATAACTTTTCACCATTGAATAGGTGTCGAAAAAAAGTGCAGAATTGGGGTTTAGGGGTGCAGGCTTTAAAAAAATAGCCTGCACCCCTGGGAATGTCATTTAAAAAAAGAACTGTGTCAGAAAAAAATTGGGACACCCCAAAAAATTAATTTCAAAATTGGGGTGAAAAAAAAAAGTGGGAAAAAATTGTTTAACAATAGGGAAATAGGTTCAGGGCTATTCTGCAAGTGTGCGGCAGGTGTTTTGATGAATAGTATTATAGTGGCAGGTGCACAAATGCAGATTTTTAAAAAATTTACTTTAGGGACTTAAAAATATGCTAGTACCCATTTTCATGTACCCCAAATTTGATGGGACCACTTAAAAAAATGAAAAAAATAACCTAAGTGCTCTTCTGCAACACTTCTTCAATGTCTGGAAAAAAACACCTGCTGCGGCTATTTAAATCCCCGACTTTCAATTAAAGGCTAAAACGGGGGTACCCATAGTGATCCCCCATGTTTTTACAACTTTAGGGGGTCTTACAATTTTTTTAAGGAAAAATTTGTAACTTTACGCAAATCCAACTTCGGAGTTTCCCGTTTTCGTTAATTTTATATTGAATACGGGGATAAGCGGGAGCGCGCCCGATACTTTAAAGCAGGTAAAAACTCCAATATGAAACGTTAACTTCAACAGTGAAGTTAACGTTTCATATTGAATACCCCTGTAAGGGGTAAATTTACTAAAGTGAGAGTTTTTAGAAGTGAGTTTTAGAAGAGATGTTGCCTATAGCAACCAATCAGATTCTAGCTATTATCTTCTAGAAGGTGCTAGTTAAATGTTAAGTAGAATCTGATTGGTTGCTATGGGCAACAGCTCTTCTAAAACACTTCTAAAAACTCTCACTTTAGTAAATTTACCCCTAACACTCATCTAAAATTGCCACCATGTCAATTAAAATCAGCACACTATTCCTATTCCTTTGGCTCACACAATTTACTCTCATTTTTCAGAATCTTCATATTAGGACAATTGTAAAAATGACAACAAAAGAAAAAACATTATCCCTTAATATTAAGTGTGTGTGTGGGAAGAGACAGGAAACACCTGCTAAGAGCATACAGTACCTGTGTGACTCCATGGCCTTGCCTTTTCACAGAATATCATTGAGAAGTTGCTAGAGTGCACTGCCATACTGCTTTGAGGATCTGTCCCACGTTGCTCAGCTCCCTGCCTTGGGTACATAATCTGCCATTTTAGCAGCAATTTATGCTAAAGCATCTTTTCATCTAATTGTTCTACCCCACTGTTCACAATCTGTCAGGCATTGCTGAGTAGTTGTTATGGTACAATTGTATTTTTTCAGTAAGTAAAATACCCATTTATCGCTCACATTATATGAATAAATGAGTCTTAAATGGAATTTTAAAATAAGTGTTTTCATGTTTCATTTTTGTAACCGCTATTGTGCAAAATGGGTTGTTAAATATATTTCTGTTCCTTTCATTTCTGTTATTTCAGATGAAATACTACGATTCTATTAAAGCTGTCATTTCGACTTCCACGGATGAATCTACGGCTTTAGTAATAGGTATATTTGATATATTTTAGTACTACTGTCATTGCTGTAAATGATGGAAATTACAAGCCAGGTTATTTGCTAGAGATAAGTGAAGTTGTAAAAACTGTTCTGTGAAATATTTACCTCACTCCACCATTGGCTGCAGAACGTCGCACATATCCCCGGTACAATGTGGCCTTAACTGCTGTGCATGGGATTACGCCGATCATTTGTGTTCTGTTCATTATCCCTCCATCAGTTCTGCTTCCCATTCAGACTTCTCCATTCCAGTCATACTCTGATTGCGCCAAAGAGCAGAATTAGGCGACGCTGTTGTCTGTGCGGCACTATTTATATACTATATTCAGTTGAATGCAAAATTTACAATATGGTATTTCGGTGCGGGAACTGGGCGACGGCAATGCGAGCGCACGGAATTGCCCTGTCTTGCTGCCACGTCGTGGGCGTGTATTAAAAGCTCCATGTGATGCTGAGACGTGCATACAGGGAAGAGAAGCCTGTTTCTGACAGATCTTACACCTAGCATGAGACTGGTGCAGTGCAGATACTAATGATGGCGGTTGTGGTGTCCAGCATAAAATCAATGGGTGGTGTAGGTTCCAGCTTGTAGATCCATGAACCCCAACATTAGTGGAACAGACTCTCACATTACAGAGACAGAAGATAGGACCATTCCTAACTAAATCACCAGGAACTGATTATTTCACAGTGACATTTACACTACACTTTGGGGTTAATTCAATTAGCCGCGAGGGGGGCCATTTGCAGCTCTAACTGCGTGAAACAATTTGAAGTTCTTTGCGATGTTCTGACAGTATTCTGAGTCAGACGTACCTATGTGACAGCACCGCCCCCATCCCTGCGCTTGCGTGAACAGTCGTCATCACTATCGTCCGCATATGCGCCATCCACGTCTTTGGTGCAGGATATCTATCTGAATAATATGGACGAATCTCTGCATACACACAGCTCGGAACAGGACACATCTCTGTGTACACACCCATAGAACATTTATTCTACGTGCGAATGCCCTGTTACTGTCCTGTTGGCACCCAGTAATGCCCATCCAGTCACAAGGATTCAGAGAAATGCGATAACCTGATGGTTAGTGCACATGTGTACTGGGCATGTGCAGCCCTCCATCTGCGAGTTGGCTCGCAGTGCCTCCCAATCACAGCCTGGATGAGCGAGGGCGTTCCCGGCCAGCGTTCCCATTCCGTCCTCATTCTGAATGGCGTTTAACTCCGAATCAGGCCCCTTATCTCTGTATTTCTTCTAGAAACTAGTTTAAACAAAGTGAAAGCTCTTTAGGACATTTATCAATTATCTTCCTGTCTTTGGCTTCTGTTCCCCCTCCAGTAAATGAGATTTTTTTTTTCAACCTACATTTATTAAAATCACTGTCTTGGTGTCCCAATTATTTATGGTAATGTTATATTTCCATGCAGAAACACGTGTAAGTGAGTGATTTTCCATCTGTTGTTATTAAGGTTGCACTGCTGGAAAAACAAATGTAGAGCAGCATATGAGGAACATGAAAAACCACACCAAGGATTTGAAAGGACGACGAGGAAAGGTTACAAATGGGCCACCGCAAAAGAGAGCAAGCGGAGACCACACTGTATTCCAGGTGCATAAAGGGGTGAAAACCTTTGCCTTCTGCAAGAGGAACAGTCTTGTTGTGACGGGTGGAATGGATCGCTTAGTTTGGATGTGGAATATTTATCTACCTGGGTAAGATTACCTTATTTATAATCTATCAGCACATATTGGTAATACAATTATATCCACATAATTGTCTGCAAAAGAGTTCACTTAATACTTACCAAAGTAATTGGGTAAGCAGTGGCAGGCATGGGCGTAACTTCCATAGGTGCAAGGGGTGCAGCTGCTATGGGGCCCAGAGCAGAGGGGGGCCAGCTTCCTTGTCAAAGTTACAGTGTTATATACATTTTTCACCATTGGGTAGTACATAGGGGCCCTTATAAACTTTTGCTCTGGGGCCTTCAAATACCTAGTTACTCCCACTCAGGGGTGTATTAAGAGAGGAGGGGACCCGTGTGCATTCTCCGTCCGGGGCCCCCTCCTCTCTCTCCGGCGGCCGGGCAGCGCACTGTGCCCAGAGTCTACTGCGCATGCGCAGGTCACCGGGAAAATGACGTGGCAGCCATTTTTGAGGCAATTTCCCTATACTCCTTATGCAGGGCTGGATTTAAGTCTGTGGGGGCCCCTGGGGAACAAACGTGTGGGGGGCCCTATCAATAAAAGTTGTGTGTGTGTGTGTGTGTGTGTGTATATATATATTATGCTCACACACACACAGATACACACATACATATTAACATTATTGGAAGAAAAAATAGGTGCGCAACTGAGTCAATGATAGAACTAAATTGTCTACTGAGCAGCTACACTGGGTGGAAGCTGCAATCCACCAATAGAGATACAAAAAGAAGGAAACAAGGTAGCGCTAGTAGACAATATAAAAACAATTTAATGTACAAATGTTACAAGCAATAGAAATAGATAATAAACATAGTTTCAATGTGCAAATATGCTGGCAATGAAATGGAGCTGATCAATAAATGACAAAGTCTCTCCACAATAGTAATAAATGTTCCAATGAAAAATATATAAAACTAAAAATAAAACCAGTGGAGGTGGGGGTTACACTGGATCTAGGTGGTGATGCCACTGAATGAATGGATAGTACCTTAATCGGATCCAACACTGTGGACAATGGCTGGATCTGTGACTTCCCAATAGGAGAAACGGGCCGTGGTGTAGAGTGGTAGACTCCTGCGGCTCACCGAGTGAGGTAGCCCGCTGCGAGAGCTTCTCCGCGTTGATGCTCTCAGCCTGTGCATGCTGACCGCCGGGTGGGATGATGCGGCTGTGGGTTGCGGCTGTGAGCTTTGAGTCCGTCCACCCTGACCGCCATGTCCGTGAGGAGGGTGATGGCACGGCTGTGGGTTGCGTCTGTGTGGAAAGTCCGCCAAACTCCAACAAGCTGTCCTCTTAAGGTCCCCGCTGTATGCTGTGAGCCCGTGCACCCTGACCACCGGGTCCGTGAGGAGGGTGATGACACGGCTGCAGAGTGGTCTGTACAGCAACAGACATGGTGTGTAGAACCAAGAAGGGTGGTTTGCAAATACTTGCGGGTGTAATGTCTCAGCGGTGGGAAGACTCAGAGGAGAATGATCAGCTGTATGTCTCCGTGTGTAAAGCAGCAGCATATAGCCCAATAGTCTTAACGTGTTTCTCCGAGACAACACTCCCAGTTTCTTCAGAAGGAGGGCTGGAATGATTTGCAGTCCCATGAAAGGTTAAATAGGTTGCCTAATCACACACCTTTCATTAATAAGTAATTAGCACTTTGTTCATACCATGGTCTCACTTAATTCGTTTAATACATTACATTGAAAATAGAAAAAAATAATAATAATAAAAATAGTAATCATACTGAGTAACATTCTTTTTTATAATAAAAAATAGAAAACAATATACATGCAAAAAATATATACATATATCAATAATTATTATTAATTAAGATTAATTTATAAATAATACAATATATAATTTAAAAAACAGATTATATAAAATCTTTAGTTCTAAGTTCTCTAATAATCTGAGCGTGCACAGGCTGAGAGCATCAACGCGGAGAAGCTCTTACAGCGGGCTACCTCACTCGGTGAGCCGCAAGAGTCTACCACTCTACACCACGGCCCATTTCTCCTATTTTGGAGTCACGTGTCCAGCCATTGTCCACGGTGTTGGATCCGATTAAGGTACTATCCATTCATCCAGTGGTATCACCACCTAGATCCAGTGTAACCCCCACCTCCACTGGTTTTATTTTTATATATTTTTCAGTGGAACATTTATTACTATTGTGGAGAGACTTTGTCATTTATTGATCATCTCCATTTCATTGCCAGCATATTTGCACATTGAAACTATGGGGGTCATTCAGACCCGCTCGCGAGCGGCAGGACGCTCGCAAGCGGGTCGATGTTCCCCACTGCGCATGCGCACGACGGAGGGAGCTCCGTCGTGCGCATGCGCGAGACCCGGCGAGTGACGGGCTCACATCGCTCCGGGTCTCGCACCAAAGGGGGCGTGCTGTCGATGTTGATTGACAGCACGGCCCCTTTGGTGGGCGTGCCTGCCCTTAATTCAGCCCTGCGGTACACCATACACCATGCACACATTATACATATGCATATGAGAAGGGGTGAAGTTTGCTAACTGTGGGGTATATTTATCAAGCAGTGAAAAGTGTAGAGAAGTGGACCAGTGGAGAAGTTGCCCATAGCAACTAATCAGCTCCTACCTATTTTATAGACTGTACTTGATAAATGCTACTTCAAAGCTGATTGGTTGCTATGGGCAACTTCTCCACTGGACCACTTCTCCACACTCTTGTCCTGCCAGTGGGAACAGAGGTATATCTATAATGTGCAGGGCACACAGGACCCTGAGCCCAGGAGGCCCATACCGCACACCCTGCACTAATATTTTTAATACTTACTTCTCAGGAGTCCCATGTTGGCGGTATCAGAGCTGCAAAAATTGTCTGGAATATGACTGCCGCAGCCATTTCCCGGAGTTTTGTGCATAAGGACAGGGCCGGATTATAGGGAGGGCGACAGGGGCGGCCTTCCCGGGCCCCCACACATAGGGGGCCCCACCAACCATGCCTCCCAACATAACCCTCTCCAGGAGGGACACAATGCTCTGGTCCTGGACTTCCCTGGTAATGTATGATTGGTGGCGGCTCCAGAGGTGGGGCTGCAGTACAGTTCAAAATTCAAATAGGGGAGTCACACCAACTGTCATTTCACACACTGCCAAACATCACTGGCTGGGACTCACTGGCAGTTGGTGTGACTCCCCTATTTGAATTTTGGACTGTACTGCAGCCCCACCTCTGGAGTCTCTGAAAACTCGATGCCTGTCATTAACCATACGCCGGAAGACCGACGCCCGGCATACCGAACTGAGGTAAGCCGGGCGCGTGGGGGGTGGGGGTGTTAGGTTTAGGGCTTCCGGGGGGACTTAGGGTTAGGCACGCCCCGGGAGAGTTAGGTTTAGGCTAGGGGAAGGGGGGGTTAGGGTTAGGCAGCCCCCGGGGGACAGGTTTAGGCAGCGGGGAAGGGGGGGGGTTAGGTTTATACACTTAGAGGGGGGATTAGGGTTAGGTACTTGGGGGGGGAGGTTAGGGTTAGGCAGCCCTAAGGGAGGGTTAGGGGGTAGAATTAGGTTAGCGATACTTACCCAGAATCAAACTGACTGAGGTACTAATTAAGGACCTGATTCAGAGCCGCACGCTGTGAATCAGGGCGGGGAGTATTTATTTAATTTTTTTTTCTGTCTGCTCTCTAAGCTGTGGGTGCCCACCCATAGATAGTGTGAGCGGGCAGGAGATGGTCGCGATTATCGTGACCATCGGCATTGCCCTTCTGCTCCACGGGAGGTTTCTGTCCTCCCTGAGCTCGCCTTAGGACACCTGCGTTACGGTTTGACAGGTGTACCGCCCCAGTCAAACTCCCCACCTAATAGAGCAGGAAGTCCACTACTGACATCATGAGTGATGTCAGTAGGCCCGCTCACAAATGGCAGGTGTTCCTTCGGGAACGCCTCCGCTTGTGCAGCCACCCACCCTACCCGCCTAAAAAACGGGGCGAGCTGTCGATCAACATCAACAGCCGCCCTGTTTTGTTGCGAGCCCCAGAGCTAGAAGTTCTCACTCGCTACGGGGCTTGCGCACCGCGCGTGCGCACTGGGCCAGTATCGACCTGCTTGCAAGCGCAATGCGCTTGCGAGCGGGTCTGAATCAGGTCCTAATTCACCTGAACTTTAGTATGTTATCCTTAAAGCTCAGATAAGTGTCGCATAACAAAGTAATTAGTGCAGTCTGGTGAAGTGTTTTGATGCATCTGTTTGCAACTGAGACGCTTTTTTGGGCACAAGCCGAGTCACATGCGGCCAGTGCATTATGCCGCATGGCGTATTGAGGCTAGGAGTATGAGGACACATCTGTAAGTGCTGCAGGAATGCCTGATATAATAGACGGCATTGTTACACTTAACCACACTAAACAAAAGGTCACATTAATGCCGGCAATGCACTCAGAATATCTCTTGTTTTTTTATTAGTGTGTATGAAGAATGCATTTGCCATAGACATATGATAATAGGTGTTCCAGCTATGTTCAGCATGCACTTAAACTTCTTAAAGCCAGTATTGACCACTGTTTGTATGCGTATATTTTGCATCTGCTATAAAGTAGAGATGTGCGCAGACCCCCTAGTTTTGGTTTTGGATTTCTTACAATAGATAAAAATAGCTACAATTAATCATTAGACCTGTTTACATGCAATCCAAAACCCGAGATTAATTTTTCTTTAACTCCAAGTTCCGAATTTACAGCAGACCTGAGTCAGGATTCTGTTCTACTTGGAACCCCAAAACTGATCCGAGCTGGGACTCTGGGCCTGATTCAGACCTGCTCGCGAGCACTGAGCGCTCGCCAGCGGGTCGATGTTGGCCAAGTGCGCATGCGCACGAGGGAGCCGGCTCCATCGTGCGCATGCGTGAGACCCGCATAGCGACGGGCAAGCCGTCGCTATGGGTCTCGCACCAAAGGGGGCGTGCTGTCGATGTCGATGGGAACGCCTACAGTCTGGGGCTGGCCCCACTGACATCACAGGTGATGTCAGTGGGAGTGCTTTTAGCTCTGATAGAGCCAAAAGCACTCCAGGGCTTGCGGCAGACGAGACCCTACCACAAGGGTCTCGTCGCAAGCCCGATGGTCGCGATGGTCTTGACCATCGCGACCATCTTTTTGGCCGCTCGCTATAGCTGTGGGTGGTCACCCACAGCTATGCGAGCGGCCAGGAGGCCGCTGTAAAAAAAAGACAGGGAGGGCACTGATTCAGAGCGAGCGCTCTGAAAGAGCGTCCGGCTCTGAATCAGGCCCTCAATTCGACCCAGAACACCAAAGTTCGGGTATGATCAGTTTTCAGCAAAACTGAACTGTACATCTGTACTATAACACAGGAGCAAGTAGACAGTGGTGATTTGTATAAACTAGCGGCATACTGATGCTCCTAATGCAGAGGCGTCCGCGTTTCCAAACGTGTACATCTCTGCGTTTCTGTGGAATTATCCTTTTGTTCCATGCACTTTGTTTCTCTTGAGTAATTTATTCCCACTTATTTACTTACTCTGCACCAGCTCCAAAGAGTGCAAGAAGGCAGATTGTGTTTGACAAGTTGATAACTGATAAGTGCACTCAAGGCAAAAGATGTAATTTGGGGTGGAGTCTGATCATATAAGACAAGAAATGTACGCTCACTTCCCTTCCCCGCTCCCCACCACCCACTTCCTGTTCAGGCGAATGGGAATGTTACAGACAAAGGGCATGTGCATGGAACCTGCCTGGTACAGAGTAGGGGGTGGTTAACACCATCTAAGACCCTGGAGGACACGGTAGGTAGTTACATGGTCGTCAGTTATGCTGTCCACAGTCAAATGTCGTACGCAGAAAGCAAACATGGGAGGATGGTTATTTACAGCACTTTTACTGTGTCGGCACTAGAATTGTAAACCGGATGGTAACACCCATTAATCCCACAGGATACAATGAATTGGGCACGGAAAGTCATTTATATATATTTTTTTTAATTTAATATTATTAAACTAGTATTTGCCTGTAATTAATACAGTCTATACTTTATCTAAATGACAATTGTTCTCTTTGTCTCTAGACGAGCAACCGGCATACTCCGAGGTCATACAGCACCTATTTTTTCCCTTGAGATATATTCCGAAGATGATCTAATATTTTCTGTTGCCACAGACAATACAGCAAAGGTAAAATAATCTATGTACTTTCCGCTGGAGGCACCAAAATGTACAGCAAGTAGGCAACAGTAAAACGAGACGGGCATTGAGGGCAGCATATAAAGATGTTGCAAAAATGCAGTCAATAAAATAAATGCAAATGTGAAAATAAAAGGCAGGGAGGGCCCTTCATACAATGTAGTGGTAGCAGGACAGCTGAGACAAGAAGAGAGACTGTGACTCAGAGGTTGGGACTGTTGCCAGGGGGCATCAGTATGGGTAATATAGGTGACAGTAGGGGAAGCTCTAACACAGAGATGGGTTTCCATGGAACATTTATAGGTTTGCAGGTTGCTACCTGTTCTGGTGTGGTAGGGAACTGGGGTAAATGGGGAGTGGTGAGGTGCAATTCAGAGGTAGATGTGAGAGTGGTGTTAGGCAGAGCAGGGCCGTAACTATGGTGCTGTGACATGTGCCCTGGCACAGGGCACCAAAGGGCAGGGGGAACTGTTCAGGCGCAGCCTGTCAATATTTTGTTTATAAACTTTTATAAACTTTCTCACTTATAGCTTCCGATTCTGTAATCCCCGGCATCTCCTGGCCACCCCTATCTCCTCCCTGGCTGACTCCCCTTTCATCTTGTCACCTCCTCAAGCACCTTCAGTCACATTCTCCTTTATTTAATGCATACATTTCAAAATATTGTCATACCGGGGACTCAAACCCATCACCTCTCACTTGGCAGTCAGACACTTTACACATGGAGCTACCTGCTATTGCAAATCAAAATTGTCATGCCCTTCCCCCATGAGACCACACCCCTTTTTGCAGGTGTGTGCAAACAAATAGAGGGGGCGCCAATGCTCTTTCTGGCTCAGGGCACCAAAAAGTCTAGTTACGGCTCTGAGGAAGAGTATTACAAGTTGAGGTATGAGATGTGGGTGGAGTTATGGGCTCTGTAGGTAAGGGTAACTATGCTGACACTATTTCATTGTATGTGGCATAATAAACACATGGGGGGGCGATTTAATTGTTGCTCTGTTCATGTGCCCCCTCCTGGAATGGCGAGCAGAAATGTGTGAAAAGTCTATTGGGCACACTAACCAAGACTTTAGACTGGTTTAGCCATTTTACAATGCTAAACCAGGTCTAATTGGGAGTGATAAGCGCAATAAGTAATGGGTGTCCCAAAACAATAGAGATGCAACATTGGGCTCCCATTAATTAGAGTGCCTTAAAAAACATTTGAGTAGCCCCCATGGAGCGAAAGAAATTGCGGAGTCCTCAGACCATATGAATACATGTATAAGATAAACGAACCATTACATAAGCCGTATATTAATATTACATTTATTTAACAATAATTCAATATCAGAAATAAATATTAAGATCTGTGGTAGATTTAGTCATTGTAGAAAGCTTTTTTTTTTTTTTTTTTTTTTTTACCCTGGTGCTTAGTATAGGTCCCATGTTCCCCCTAGTGGAAGTTTTTGAAATTACAATTTTTTCTCAGCGAGTTTAAAAAACATAATTTTCACAAGTCATAATTATGTAATGATGAATAGACCCCTATGTATCTATATGTTTTAAATGATAATTTATACAATATAAATGCTACATATAAAATGGGTATATTTTTAAGAAATCATTATTGGAAGAAGTACAGTCTCCCATAGGTACTGTGTGACCAAAATAGCATTTTTATATCTCTCATTTGTTTCAGATTTGGGACATACAAACTCACACCTGTTTATTTAGCACCTGGTCAAAAATCAGCAGGATCAGAGGAGAACTGCACGCTTGCCAGTATGTCCCTTACCTCAAAGCACTTTGTATGGTCACTGATTCCATCAACCTTCTGCAGATCAAGTCAAAGTAAGGCACAACCCTTTTTTTTACCCGAAATCTATTGATGGGATGTATATAAAGGGTCCTTTTGGCCGGGTGGACATCCGCCACAGGTGAGGAAGGCATAACTTGGCGAAGATGGTCACCGTTTCTTCACTCTGGTTGGAAAGTAATCCTAAATCTCTACAGTACAGTATTATGGTTGGGTGGCACCTAAAGCTCTGAATGAGCACCCCCCTCACTGAGCGCCGGCCCCTGACCGAGGAGAAGCAACCGCCAGGTCTCAACCTGTGAAGCTGATGCCCCTCCATGTCAGTGATGGGCTTGGAGAGTGGCACTTGAATATGATGTCACTGCCCAGTGCCACTCTCCCAGACTGAAGGGTGCAGGAGATGTCTCCCCAACCTCAAACCTTAAAAGTTAGGAAGCAAAGGAGGTTGGGGGGCACCATCTCTGAGTTCTATGGAGTGGGCATTGATTTCTGAATGGCCTGACAACCTCTATAATCAATATGGGTAGATCAGAGGATGGACAAGGCAAGGTGCTTTTGGTTTTTACCTTAAACAGACCCGATTAATAATGGTGTCATCCCTACCAGTGGTGTGCCTATCACCTCTTAACTGCTAGGCTGTCCCAACCATGCTCCCTCTCCATAAAAATGCCCTGTATTGCCTTTTATCTCGCCTGACCATCCTGTCAGTCTCCTTATAGTGGGACAGCCTTACCTATAGCAGGACAGTTCGGGGGTATATGTTATTGCCACTAGGAGAAGGAATGAACAGTCAGTGTCACAGTGTTCTTACCTCTGCATGGTCTGGTATCTGGGAAAGTTGCAGCTACAGAGACATTCCTGTGTATGATCACCTGTTCAGATTCTAATGTTACATTGGTAAAAAAAAAAACACACTTTATAATCCAAAATAAATGCAGAATGATAGGTGGTTTGGAAATACACAGACAGGGGTTCACTTACCTTATCTGGAAATCCATTTTCCAGAATTCCAAAAGTGAATGAGAAAAAGAAAGTTAAATTATTGGTCATTTTATGTGTTGGAGTAACTAAGGAAAAGTGATCCAAACACCGAAAATAAAAATAATAATGTCCAGGGTCCAAGTTTAATGGAAAATGGATATTAAAAGTATTCACATATCTATAAACTGCAGATTAGTTATGGTGGCTATAACAATTACTAGCCCCACCTCCCACGCATTGTAACTAAGACTCATTTTCATAAAAAAAAGACGCCTGGTGCCAGCAGAGTTAAACGGGACCTGGCGGCTCACTTGCCCCATCTTTTTTTGGGGGCAATTTATCATGTGCTGGGACATGGGCTCCAAAATGTCTACAAAGTAAAAAAAAAAAATAATAATAATACGTCCCTCCACATCAGACTGTACAGGCTTTAATTACCAGAGAGGGATCCAAAAGATCCTGATCTCCAAAATAAAAGTGTAAATGTAGCTCGTAGGCTGAATTGGGCTTACATTAAGTAGCATGGCCAATCTCTGAAAAGCTAGGCTTTTAGTAGCTTGGTAAAACGGATGTTTACGCTCTCCCCAGGGAAAGCCGTGAGGGTGGCATCTGCCAGCGTAGAGGTGGAATGGAGCAGATGTCTCCAATATCTTCTGTGTTAGTACTCTGAAAATAGACAGGAACAAATAGCTCCTTATGCATGTTTGGACATCCTCCCATCAGAAATGTATTTTCCAGATAAACTTTCTTGATTCTCCCAATTGCAGTTTTAAGTATGTGCTGAATGTCAGATGAGTATCATATGGAGCATTCATTTTATTTTAGAGCAAAAGTGTGCAACCCATAGTTCAGGACCTCAGGTGGGGTCAACAGAATCTGGTTTCGGGGCCCCAAGTTTTTCAGATATGCAACACATATGTTGGGAATCACCTTTTTGCATGCCCAAATTCCCAACTTTGCAGGACCTAGAACTGGGACAATGGGGTGGGGGGGGGGGGGGGGAGCTCTCACCATTTGGATGTGCCTGGTGCTTCTGATGTTCTAGGCTTTCCCACCTTGGCCCATCGCAGCCTATTCTGATGTGTTTTGATCTCACTTTAGAGAATGAAAGCAAATTTCTGCTACCTGTATAATGTAAATCAAATGATGGTGAAGATCCCCAGGACACTGTATACAGCAGGTGTAATGAGTATGTGGTGATCTGGTGTGGCCGCTGTTTCTCAGCAGTACTATGTAACCTGAGATAACGCAAATACTGTGTTTTGTTGTAAGGCCCGTGACACAGCCCCACCTGGATACTTCTCATAGGGAACCAGTCCTCTGCTGCAAGTACAATAAGACCTTCAGGCAAGTCGTAACCTGCTCAGAAAGATCGGTAAGTTCCTCAAGACTGTATTCTGTTAAAATGTACTGTATTTGCCCAGGTGTGGATTGATAGGTCTACAATAAAAAGGTAGACAGTCAATATATATTGACATGGTCAATAGATCGACAGACATTAGGTCAACATTTAAGTGGTCAACAGTGACTTAGGACAACAGTGTTAAAAGGTCAACATTCAAATGGTCAACACAAAAAGGTTGACATATGAGAATCTTCTGCATTTTAGGGCAGATTCCCAAAAATGTTTAAAAGTAAAAGTGTATATGTTGCCTATAGCAACTAATCAGTTTATAGCTATAATTCTCTAGAGCAGTGGTTCTCAAACTCGGTCTTCAGGACCCCACACAGTTCACGTTTTCCAGATCACCCAGGAGTTGCACAGGTGATTTCATTACTCACTAACACATTATAAAAGTTCCACAGGTGGAGCTAATTATTTCACTTGTGATTCTGTGAGGAGACCTGGAAAACATGCACTGCTTGGGGTCCTGAGGACTGAGGGCCTGATTCAGAGCCGGACGCTCTGACAGAGCGCTCGCTCTGAATCAGGGCGTTTTTTTTTGTGACCACCCACAGCTAGTGCGAGCGGCCAGGATGATGATCGCGATGGTCAAGACCATCGGGGCTTGTGACAAGACCCTTGTGGTAGGGTCTCATCTGCCGCAAGCCCCAGAGAGCTTTCAGCTCTAATAGAGAACCTGTGCTCTAGAGTGTACTAGATCAATCATAGCTAGGATTTGATTAGTTGCTATCGGTTACAATGCCACTTTTCCTTTTCAGAGGCTTTAGTAAATCTAGCCCTTTATTACTAAATACATAGCTTTAGCTTTCATATACTCAACAGTATGTCCTTTATTACTTCCTAGCACAGTTCTATGTCTTTGTTCCTTTGTTCCCCTTAATATGACATTATCACAGAACAGAGAGCAGCTCTGTGTCATATCCAAGAGCTACAAACATAAACAACTCAATCGGTGATGCCATGGCGTTGCTGAAAATCACAGAAAAAAGTTGGAAATCTGAAGTGATGTATAGTAAGACTTACAGGACAACATAGACAAAAGCGAATAAATGAAAATAGTCTTAAAGTCCACTAAAAGGAGAAGATGCTCTGTAAAATTCAGCCATAAGTATAATAACTGGAATATATAAGTCTACTTTAAGGTCACAAATAGTAAAGTTATTATATAATGAGTTTTGTGTCTGCAGGTAATAAGAGTTTGGGATTTTGAGACTGGGAAGCAGGTGTTGGAAATAACCGAGGCGCACCAAGATGCTGCAATAACGTGTATGACCTTTGATCTTACTGGAAGAAGGTATGTCATTACTGGAGGGGGCATTTACTATGGTGGCTCATAGATTAGAGAAATCCATGCTCAATATATTAAGCATATAGGGGAGAGAGAGAAAGACAGGGGGAACACACATCTTAGTGTCAGTGATACAAGCTGTCCACCATTTCTTCCATATTGTTCGATTTTTGGTTCTGCAATCTACATCTTTCTCTGACTCACCAAAGTGTATTTATTGCTCTAAAATTAAATGAATCTCCTATCAATCCTGTATATTGTTATGAACTTTAGTTGTTTGTTCTGTTTGCAGGGGCCAGCGCCATTTTTCCTGTGACAAAAACATGACACTTGGGCAAAAGACTGCACAGTCTTTGGCACTGTGCATTCGCCATTTTCCCTGGAGAAGGGGGTCCTCACATAAACTTGCACACAGGCCCCCTCATTTTCTATCTCCCCTCATCGGTGGCTGTATTTGTATATGCACATACAATATTTGGATACAGGAATCTTGTTCCAATATTTAGTGACACATTTAGTTTCTATCACTTCTTAAATGTTTTGTGATATGTTTTTGTATACCTTTATATGGAGTCATCATTACATCATCATCGTTACTGTGTGCTTGTAAGATAACACAAAACTGCCGCACCAGACAGTCAGTGTTACACATAAACACAACACAAATCGCAGGTAAAGACAGGAACAGTACGGATGAGGCTGAGGAGATGCAGAATTGAGACAAATGGGCCAGTCTGTGAGACAGTGTTTCCCAACCTCAGTCCTCAAGGCACACTAATGGCCGGTACACACTAGACCACAGGTTCTCAAACTCGGTCCTCGGGACCCCAAACAGTGCATGTTTTCCAGGTCTCCTCACAGAATCACTAGTGAAATAATTAGCTCCACCTGTGGATCTTTTAAAATGTGTAATTGAGTAATGACTACACCTGTGCACCTGCTCGGTTACCTGGAAAACGTGACCTGTGTGGGGTTCTGTGGACAGAGGGCCTGATTCAGAGCCGCTCGTAAGCGGCCGCTCGTTCGCTCTGAGCGATGTTTGCACAACTGCGCATGTGTATGGGTCCTAATGCGCATGCGCAAACCAGTCATTCCGGTCGGAAATCGTGCGCTCGTAAAACAGCGAGGGGCTGCTAATTTGATTGACAGAATGTACCGTTTGTGGGTGGTAACAGGGGAAGGTGCTTGAAAACGGGGAGTGGAGATCCGAATGCAGGCGTGCCTAACGGTCAAAAGGGAGTTTAATGGGAGTGCATAATTAGTAAAGGAGCGTCATCGACCACGTCACTTGGTTGTCTTTTAGCCTGAACTGCTCGCAGTGATAGCGGTAAGAAAATCCTACCACAACCACTGCGAGAAGTTCAGATGCCTTTCGATGTTCCCGATTAATCTAATAAATACCGGAGATGACGTATGATGCGAATGGCAAAGGGGCGTCTAAACAAAGTAGCGAGTGCATTTTTCGAACGCTCGCTCAGACATAGAGGTGTCAACACACCGCAAAGAGCGAACGCTCAATTTAAATATCCAGCCCCTTTTTTAGAACGACTGTCCGCAAATAGCATCCGGCTCTGAATCAGGCCCAGAGTTTGAGAACCGCTGCACTAGACGATATGTTGTCTGATCTGGCCAGATCGGACGACACGTCAGCAACATCGTCTAGTGTGTACACCTAATGACGCTAAGTGCTCCCGAGCATCGTCAGCGACATCACACGTCGAACCTGCATGCCAATTGCAGCATGGCCCCCACCGTCGCAAAGCCATTCCAGAAATCGCCAAGTGTGTATGCACTTGCTGATGCCAGGACCCCCCCCCCCCCCATGACATCATTAAATGTGTACCCAGCATAACAGTCCAGGTTTTAAGAATGTCCATGCTTTAGCACAGTTGGTTAAATCAAAATAAATAAGGTACTAATTAAGTCATCTGTGCTCAAGTATGGCTATCCTTAAAACCTGGACTGTTAGTGTGCTTTGAGGACCGAGGTTGGGAAACACTGCAGTGAGAGCTTACAAGAGATGATATACCTATATGTATCTCATTGGAAATGCATGGTTATGCATATTTATTTGAGAATTCAAGTCCTGCATGCAGCTGATAAAATGTTAATACATTATATATCCGTGTCATGAGCTAGCAGAAAGTCACTCGGCAGCAGGTGTGTGTGTATCATGCATTAATGTTCTTTGGCCACGCAAATTACTGTATGCAGATTTCATCCATATTAATTCCTAGAATGTTCATATTTACCATCTATTCAATGGCAAGAACTAATACTAAGACCAATTTAAGATATCATTACACCATGACTGCATTCTAGTCCTATACAAGTGTACAGACCTCAGGGGGCTCCCAAAGAAAAGGTTTACAGTCATTTGCTGAGAAATCTATTTTCCAAAAGCACAAAAGAGTAGAAACCAGACAAGACTTGTACAGTATGCAGTGCTCAGAGAGAGAATGATATCTATAATAATACAGTGTACAGTATGCAGTGCTCAGAGAGAGAATGATATCTATAATAATACAGTGTACAGTATGCAGTGCTCAGAGAAAATTATATCTATAATAATACAGTGTACAGTATGCAGTGCTCAGAGAGATAATGGTATCTATATAATACAGTGTACAGGAAGCAGTGCTCAGAGAGAATGATATCTATAATAATACAGTGTACAGTATGCAGTGCTCAGAGAGAGAATGATATCTATAATAATACAGTGTACAGTATGCAGTGCTCAGAGAGAGAATGACATCTATAATACAGTGTACAGGAAGCAGTGCTCAGAGATAATGATATATATAATACAGTGTACAGTATGCAGTGCTCAGAGAGTGATATCTATAATAATACAGTGTACAGTATGCAGTGCTCAGAGAGAGAATGATATCTATAATAATACAGTGTACAGGAAGCAGTGCTCAGAGAATGATATCTATAATAATACAGTGTACAGTATGCAGTGCTCAGAGAGATAATATCTATAATAATACAGTGTACAGTATGCAGTGCTCAGAGAATGATATCTATAATAATACAGTGTACAGTATGCAGTGCTCAGAGAGAGAATGATATCTATAATAATACAGTGTACAGTATGCAGTGCTCAGAGAGAGAATGATATCTATAATACAGTGTACAGGAAGCAGTGCTCAGAGAGAATGATACCTATAATAATACAGTGTACAGTATGCAGTGCTCAGAGAGATGATATCTATAATAATACAGTGTACAGTATGCAGTGCTCAGAGAGAATGATATCTATAATAATACAGTGTACAGTATGCAGTACTCAGATAATGATATCTAATAATACAGTGTACAGTATGCAGTGCTCAGAGAGAGAATGATATCTATAATAATACAGTGTACAGGAAGCAGTGCTCAGATAGAGAATGATATCTATAATACAGTGTACTGGAAGCAGTGCTCAGAGAGAATGATATCTATAATACAGTGTACAGTATGCAGTGCTCAGAGAGAATGATATCTATAATACAGTGTACAGTATGCAGTGCTCAGAGAGATAATGATATCTATAATAATACAGTGTACAGTATGCAGTGCTCAGAGAGAGAATGATATCTATAATACAGTGTACAGGAAGCAGTGCTCAGAGAGAATGATATCTATAATAATACAGTGTACAGTATGCAGTGCTCAGAGAGATAATGATATCTATAATAATACAGTGTACAGTATGCAGTGCTCAGAGAGAATGATATCTATAATAATACAGTGTACAGTATGCAGTACTCAGAGAGATAATGATATCTAATAATACAGTGTACAGTATGCAGTGCTCAGAGAGAGAATGGTATCTATAATAATACAGTGTACAGGAAGCAGTGCTCAGAGAGAATGATATCTATAATAATACAGTGTACAGTATGCAGTGCTCAGAGAGAGAATGATATCTATAATAATACAGTGTACAGTATGCAGTGCTCAGAGAGAGAATGACATCTATAATACAGTGTACAGGAAGCAGTGCTCAGAGATAATGATATATATAATACAGTGTACAGTATGCAGTGCTCAGAGAGTGATATCTATAATAATACAGTGTACAGTATGCAGTGCTGAGAGAGAGAATGATATCTATAATAATACAGTGTACAGGAAGCAGTGCTCAGAGAATGATATCTATAATAATACAGTGTACAGTATGCAGTGCTCAGAGAGATAATGATATCTATAATAATACAGTGTACAGTATGCAGTGCTCAGAGAATGATATCTATAATAATACAGTGTACAGTATGCAGTGCTCAGAGAGAGAATGATATCTATAATAATACAGTGTACAGTATGCAGTGCTCAGAGAGAGAATGATATCTATAATACAGTGTACAGGAAGCAGTGCTCAGAGAGAATGATACCTATAATAATACAGTGTACAGTATGCAGTGCTCAGAGAGATGATATCTATAATAATACAGTGTACAGTATGCAGTGCTCAGAGAGAATGATATCTATAATAATACAGTGTACAGTATGCAGTACTCAGATAATGATATCTAATAATACAGTGTACAGTATGCAGTGCTCAGAGAGAGAATGATATCTATAATAATACAGTGTACAGGAAGCAGTGCTCAGATAGAGAATGATATCTATAATACAGTGTACTGGAAGCAGTGCTCAGAGAGAATGATATCTATAATACAGTGTACAGTATGCAGTGCTCAGAGAGAATGATATCTATAATACAGTGTACAGTATGCAGTGCTCAGAGAGATAATGATATCTATAATAATACAGTGTACAGTATGCAGTGCTCAGAGAGAGAATGATATCTATAATACAGTGTACAGGAAGCAGTGCTCAGAGAGAATGATATCTATAATAATACAGTGTACAGTATGCAGTGCTCAGAGAGATAATGATATCTATAATAATACAGTGTACAGTATGCAGTGCTCAGAGAGATAATGATATCTATAATACAGTGTACAGTATGCAGTGCTCAGAGAGAGAATGACATCTATAATAATACAGTTTACAGTATGCAGTGCTCAGAGAGAGAATTACATCTATAATAATACAGTGTACAGTATGCAGTGCTCAGAGAGATAATGATATCTATAATACAGTGTACAGTATGCAGTGCTCAGAGAGAGAATGACATCTATAATAATATAGTGTACAGTATGCAGTGCTCAGAGAGAGAATGATATCTATAATAATACAGTGTACAGTATGCAGTGCTCAGAGAGATAATGATATCTATAATAATACAGTGTATATATGGAAATCGGTACTTAGGCTTGCTAAAGAAAATAATTAGTAAACCCTAAACAAGAGACATTCAAAACACGTAAATAAATAAATATGTCACAGTAATTATACATCACTTAAATAGACAAACCTCTCACACAGCAGCTGGTAGTCAGTGAGATTATGCACCAAAAGTGTCATAATAAGGCCAATGTGCACAGATCCACAATGTATAGATAATATAATTGTAGATTGGTTGATACACTATATAATAAGCGAGACTGACAGCTCTGATTGACACAAAAAGATCCTGTGTACTTACATGATGCTATCAAAGGGTAAATGTGACCAATATCAGATCACAAAAATAGCTTCAGTGTCAGAGGCCACCCGTATAATGATGCTGGCAGTCTGATTATCAGCATCTGCTGTATCCGTGTGATGTACTTCGAAAGTATAGGCTGTAACAATGGCTCTCTCAGGAACATCCTCAATGTAAAGACAGTCTAATGTTCTAGAGCAGTGGTTCTCAAACTCTGTCCTCAGGACCCCACACAGGTCACGTTTTGCAGGTCACCCGGCAGGTGCACAGATGTATTCATTACTCACTGAAATATTTTAAAATATCCACAGTTGTAGCTAATTATTTCACTTGTATTCTGTGAAGAGACCTGGAAAACATGCACTTTGTGGGGTCCTGAGGACGGAGTTTGAGAACCTGTATTCTAGAGACTAATCCCAATTTAGGGACATCTATGCCATAGATGGGGACTGTGGGACTGTTGCCTGGAATCTTGTTACTGCTGTGCGACTACACAACGGGTCTGATTTACAGTTTACAATAAATCCATTTGCACCATTTAAATTTGCCCTTTGGTAGACTGTGCACGCGCTGAAACTTGTACCTTACGTAAGATGTCCCGTATTGAAACTGCATTTCTAGAGGTGGGTATAGGGCATTCAGCCAGTGCAACCAGCCCAAATACACTAGTTAAGCCTCCTAATTCTAAAAGGCATTTAGCGTTTACTTGCTTTATGGAATATGTTTTGCACATTCATAAACATTATTTTTTAAACACTAAAGCTGCACACACACACACACACACACACACAACGATTTAGTTACCAACGATTTTATGAACGATTTTCTGTCAGATTTTTTAAAGTGTAATGAATGATTTTTTTGAACTACAAATGATTTTTGCATATTCCCTTAATGAAAATCATTCAGTTGGTCAGTCTGACTGAACTACAAACTACAAACGTGAATGCGCATGAACGATAATCGTTCATCAGTTTAACTCAGAAAGTGAACGATTTTTTCAACGATATTGTTATCGATAATCGTTCAAAAATCATTGGGCTGTATTCAGAGGCGGCCATACGGTCTACGTCCGCATGGCCGCCTCGATGTTTGTCTAGTGCGCATGCGCACGAGGGAGCTGGCTCCTTCGTGCGCATGCGTGAGACCCGCTACGACCGACAGCACTGGTCGTAGCGGGTCTCTTTCCAAAGGGAGCGAGCTGTTGATGTTGATTGACAGCTCGCCCTGTTTGGAAGGCGGGCCAGGGGGTGGCAGCCCAAACGGAGGCGTTCCCATGTGAACGCCTACCGTTTGGGGGAGGCCCCACTGACATCACTAGTGATGTCAGACAGAGCCAGAAGCTCTCCGGGGCTTACGACAAGTGAGACCCTACCCTAGGGTCTCGTCGTAAGCCCCGATGGTCGCGATGGTCAATGACCATCGCGACCATCACCCTAGCGGCCGTTAGAGCTGTGAGTGTTAACCCACAGCCTAACGACCGAAACAGAGGTTTCTGAGCGACCGCTTGCATCCTCCGACCGCCTCTGAATGAGGCCCCTTGTGTGTGTATGCACCTTAACTTTAAAGTTGCAGCAGTCGTCATTAAACTGTTTGGCGATAATAAGAAGTGTTTGTTTTCTCTTTATAATTGCATTTATAATTGCATCAGGTCTAAAAGCATATTGGAATATGCGCAACCCATATATAGACAAATATATCTGGGACACATACTAACCAAAGACACTGAAATGTACAGTATATATGAAATAAATAGAAACTAGTAGTTAATAAATAATAATACTATACATATATATATATATATATATATATATCAAACTCCAGAAGAGAACCGCACACACTTTAGTAAGCAACAAGGGGTGCCTAAACTCCTTAATAATATATATAAAAATTGAGACCAGATTCCCTTCATCAAAATAAGGGGAAACCAACCTCCGAAGTCAGCACACCAAACAAGCAGTCAATGAAAAAAACATGTATTAATGAAGTACAGCCATGTTACATCGGGAAAAAAAACACTTGCATGTCACATCTGCGATGCAGTAGATTTTCAGTAATGCCTGGTGACCTAATGCAGTATGCTGAGTGAAGCGCCCGACGGCCGTTTCAGTGGTACAACCACCTTCATCATGAGCACAAACTGAATCAAGTAACCAGGCCTAGAAATAGGAGAAAAGGGCGCTGAATCAGACATACAATTAACACTCTCACCTGGTGCCAGGGAGCCAAGACTCGTTCTGGGCTACACATACCGGACATAGACGGCTGTTCATCGCAGACTGCCGGATACAGGTAACCCCCGCGAGACGTCATGTCGCAAAGGAACCAATGACTGCGCGTGATGTGAGGGGCGTGTGTCAAGCACAAGGCCTGTGCAGTGGACAGCCAGAGACACGTGACACAAATGTGTCACGTGTCACAGGGACCCTGAAGACCTGTCCCATAACGGTTGCCTAGGCAACCGGAACACACGTACAGATCCGTGCAGAGTGGAAAATAGACGCCTGACAGGCACCCTTTCATCCATCAATACAGTAACAAAACACTGAAGGACACACACATATAAAAATACATAGACCAAATAACACAGGAAGACATTGCTGCCTTATGAAAAACATCTCGCATTAAATTTACTACTTATAGTCAATCCCGGACATCAAGAGAAAACTGTAATATCTACCCAATCTAGACAAAACAAAACAAAATCAAAAAAAATTTTGATCAAAAAAATAATCACATAATAATACCATCCAGTGAAAAAATAGAACAGGATTGATGAATCATGTTATCTGACTAAAACAATCATCGAATCCATCAACTACGCCCAGCAGTCCCCAAAATGATTCGTCCTATAGGCTGGTCACAAAAATACATTGAAGGATAGTTCATCATTGAGACCAAAGGGACGAATCGAACCCAACTGATATATTAGTTCACATTCCTTTCGCAACAGCTTTTTACCCCGGTCACCTCCCCTTCTCAGAGGTTTGATCTGATGTATAGGCATAAAGTGAAAGTCACCCATATTATGTCCTTTATCAACGAAATGTCTTGCCACTGGTGGCGTATTGACATCGATAACTGAAAAAGCTTTTTTAATCGATGATCGGTGCATGGCAATGCATTCCTTTAACATTCTGATTGTCTTGCCCACGTAAATCATTGGGCAAGAACATTGTATAACATAAACGATATACCGGCTTTCACAATTCATCCTCTGATGTATATAATATTTATAGCCATTGATTGGATGAACAAAGACGTCGCCAGTCAAAATATATTTACAGTTGACACAGCCACTGCAACGAAAAGCACCGTTTTTTGGCATCAGCCAGTTATCTGCCCCACTTCCAGGTCGTATATCAGCATTGGTCACCAGGTCTTTTAAATTACTGCTCCGTTTATAGGCAAATAATGGCTTATTTTCACATGTATGTTTCAAAATGGGGTCTGAGCTAATGATATGCCAATGTTTGAGGATTGATTCTCTTAGCCTACTTAGCCTACTTGATGAAATAGAATAGGTCGTATATATATATATATATATATATATATAAACCTGCACATGCAGTGTAATACAAAGGAATGATAATGAGGCTCTTAATCTAGGTTATTATGATCAATGGAATCATTACGGATTTCTGGTTATTATCTATATAAAAAAGAAATTGCAGAAGTGGAAGAATGGGTAAATCTCCTGAGGTCAGTAGTGGTATAACCTTATAACCTCACCTAACATTAGGGATTAAGTATAACATGATAACATATTTCTATATTACATGACACCTGGAGGGCCTTAATAATAACCTAGATTTACACTCTCATTATCATCCCTTTCTATTACGTTGCATATGTATGGGCAGTCGCATCGCAGCCTTTTTTTCTTTTATCATTTTTACTATTTTGATGTATACTATGTAGACAAAAGTGATTGGACACTGACAGCAAATAGATCAACAAGATTTTATTGACGTCAGTACTTTGTAGGGCCACCACGTGCAGTGATTACTGCAGACACCGTTCTTGGCAAACTGCCCACATGTTCCTGGACAACAGCAGGCGGTATGTTTTGCCATTCCGCCTTACGTACAGTTACTAACTGTGACACTGAAGGAGGTCGAGGTGGCCTAGAACGGACCCGTCGCTCCAATTCATCACAGTAGTTCTCTGACCAGTATGGGAATCACAGCTCACTGACCAGTATGGGAATGACGGCTCACTGGCCAGTACGGGAATCACAGCTCACTGACCAGTATGGGAATCACAGCTCACTGACCAGTATGGGAATCACAGCTCACTGGCCAGTATGGGAATCACAGCTCACTGACCAATATGGGAATCACAGCTCACTGACCAATATGGGAATCACAGCTCACTGACCAATATGGGAATCACAGCTCACTGACCAGTATGGGAATCACAGCTCACTGACCCGTATGGGAATCACACCTCACTGATCAATATGGGAATCACACCTCAGTGACAAATATGGGAATCACACCTCACTGACCAGTATGGAAATCACAGCTCACTGACCAATATGGGAATCACAGCTCACTGACCAATATGGGAATCATACCTCACTGACCAGTATGGTAATCACAGTTCACTGACCAATATGGGAATCACATCTCACTGACCAGTATGAGAATCACAGCTCACTGACCAGTATGGGAATCACAGCTCACTGACCAGTATGGGAATCACAGCTCACTGACCAATATGGGAATCACAGCTCACTGAGCAATATGGGAATCACGGCTCACTGACCAATATGGGAATCACGGCTCACTGACCAATATGGGAATCACAGCTCACTGACCAGTATGGGAATCAGAGCTTAATGGAAAGGAGTAAAAGCAGGGGAATCTCAGAATAAATGATCCTACTACCACCCACAAATAGTGCCTAACTGGCAATCACTGACTCTAAATCCTCTCTACAAGTAACATTGCAGGGGCGTTGGGATACATGTGCCATGCGACTTAGATGCATGCACTGTAATAAAAACATTGTCCAACTGAGTAAATTTCGGCACAGCGTGCATCGCGGAATATGTCCATGGACAAACACTGGGGCTTATTGTCAGACGCCAGTTAACCTACCAGTATGTTTTTGGAGTGTGGGACGAAAACAGAACATTCAGAAGATAACCACACAAGCCCTGGGAGAACATACAAACTCCACACAGACAGGGCACTGTAATAGAACCCATGGCCGAAGCACTGTGAGGCAGCTATGCTAACCACTGTGCCACTATGGTGCCCAGTTTGTTCTCAGCCTCTCTCAGATGTGGGAGGCCCCAGTTGTATTCGGCCTAACGTGTCTGTGGATGTCTTTGCATTATGTAGGTTGATCACTGGAGGAAGAGACGGCTGTCTGAGAATCTGGAATTACAATAACGGGCTCTGTTTACACACTCTTAAAAAAAGAGGTAGGTAGCAAAATGTTATTGTAACTTTTTAATTGAATTGTTCATAGTGGCTAATCTAACTGATTTATTGTATGTATTTACTAAGATGACCTGCCCATCAGAGCCATTCCCAGCTCACATTTGTGCTCTCCAAGGACATAGAGGGGACGGTGTAACACAGAAGACTAGAAATATATTTTATTCCTTGTCATTTTTATCCTCCAAGCAGTAAGCAGAGAATTGGCTGCAAATTGTACAATTCCACAGCACAAAGTATTTCACTGTACATAACGCTCATATCTCTCATATACCCACTGGTGGTTTAACCCCTTCGCTGCTGAGGGTTTTCTCACCCCTGTGCTGAGGCTCCCTTAGTAGTTACTGCATACTTGCCAACTCTCCATGATTGTCAGGGAGACTCCCTGAAACAGTAGCAATCTCCCTGTCTCCCTGAAGAGCTTAGCAATCTCCCTCATTCTACCATACCCCCATTATAAATATGTTATATATAAAAATAAACAGAGATATTTACATCCAAATGGGATCATTAGTATCATTTCCCTGCATTGGTTATAGGCACAGTGATCCCTATGGCTACATCCATTTTCTGTAATGTATCAGTGTGTTTTCATCAAAAATTAGATCTTACTAGCTGCTTTTGGGCTGGTTTACATGTGGATGTAAGTCAGTTATATGACACGCCTCTCAGATGTAGCAGTACACGCAGGGCTGGCCCTAGCCCAATTTTTTTGGTAAGCAAGTATATTTTTTTGCGCCCCCTATGCAGTGCCCCTTTTACAGTGCCACCGGTAGTGGACCCCCCTGTGCAGTGCCCCTTGTGCCCCCAGTAGTATTCCCCTTATATAGTGCCACCAGTAGTAGTCCCCCTATGCAGTGCCCCCAGTAGTGGTACCCCCTATGGAAGCCCCTTTTACAGTGCCCCCGGTAGTGGTCCCCCCCTGTGCAGTGCCCCCAGTAGTATTCCCCTTATATAGTGCCCCAGTAGTACTCCCTCCACTATGCAGTGCCCCCAGTAGTGGTACCCACTATGCAGTGCCCTTTATATAGTGCCCCCAGTAGTGGTCCCCCCCCTTGTAGTGCCCCTAATAATAATCCCCCCCTTGTAGTGCCCCCAGTAGTATTCCTCCCCCCTTGTAGTGCCCCCAGTAGTATTCCTCCCCCCTTGTAGTGCCCCCAGTAGTAATCTCCCCTTGTAGTGCTCCCAGTAGTAGCCCCCCCTTGTAGTGCCCCCATTAGTAGTCCCCCCATTGTAATCCCCCCTTGTAGTGCCCCAGTAGTAATCCCCCCCTTGTAGTGCCCTAGTATTCCCCCCCTGTAGTGCCCCCAGTAGTATTACCCCCTGTAGTGTCCCCAGTAGTATTACCCCCTGTAGTGCCCCCAGTAGTATTACCCCCTGTAGTGCCCCCCAGAAGTATTACCCCCTGTAGTGTCCCCAGTAGTAATCCGCCATTGTAGTGCCCCCAGTAGTATTACCCCCTGTAGTGTCCCCAGTAGTATTCCCCCCCTAGTAATCCCCCCTTGTAGTGCCCCCCAGTGGTATTACCCCCTGTAGTGTCCCCAGTAGTATTCCACCTTCCCCCGCCCCCCGCAGTAGAGATGTAACGAAAATTTTAAAAAACCCACTTACCTGAAACCTGCTCCTGCTCCTGGTCCCGCCGCCGATACCAGCTCCTCCGTCCACCGCTTTGCATTATGGGAGTGACGTCACGTCATGACGTCACTCCCATTACCCACTGCGGGAGCCGGAAGATGTCCGGCTCTGACAGTGGGAGCAACAGCAGCCGATGAGAGTCTGTCTGACTAAAGCAAACACACAGCTGCCGGCGGCTGTGTGTTTCTGCTGTGTAGCGCTGACCGAACTCCGTCCGGTCAGCGCTACACACGCGGTGCAGCTGTGTCACAGAGACACAGTCTGCACCGCGGCCCGCATGGTACGCAGCTAAGGCGCCCTTCACTATGTGGCGCCTTACGCAGCTGCGTACCATGCGTAACGGGAGAACCGGCCCTGAGTACACGCCCACTTTACCGCTGCGCTCATAGGTGCTGCTTTCACACTCTCCCTGAAATTCTTTTTCAAAAGTAGGCAAGTATGAGTTATTGTCTGGTGATCCCCAGACACTGACTGAGACCTACAGGAGAGCCAGCTCTGCAGACATAAATACTGTGAGGAAATGAGCTGCTTACTTTATGCAATGAGTTCTTATTTGTCACAAAATAAAGAGTAATATTCTTCTCATTTTCAGACCAGGCAGCTGAGATCTGTGACTGCACCTATGTGGACATAAATAGAAACCGGTAAGATTATTGTTATTTCAGGGATTTACCAAATCCTGCATTTGTTCAGTCACCAAAGACTCCGACTTCTGCCAAATGCTCTTCCAGCAGCGAGTCCGGTATAACAGCTTTTCCTGTAAGGTGCGCGGCCCTCCCCCATATGTGTGACCTGTATGCGGACTGTCTGTCAGTAGTCGCAGAACAAATTTGGACAGAGAGAGAGACAATTTTGGCAGGCAATCCTGTCACGGCCAGCAACTGCGCCAAAGACTCTACTGCAATGGCACCAGCCGCCATATTCCGAACAACCATAGGGTGGATCTGTGGCTGAGGGTGGGGCTGATCACTGGCGCAAATGGTGCAACTCTTTACACAAAGCTGTGGATTAGAGACGCTGCTGTTGGGCGCCTCTGTACACAATCCATTGACTGCCGCATTAGCGTGAATTTGCAGTTGCACTGCGTACAAAGGCTCAGCCGTGCCGGGATCTGTGATCACCTTCGAATCAGGGCCAATGTGACCATCATTGATTAAAGTGTGTAATGCATGATATTTGCCCAGAGTGCTGTGCTCCTTATAATACTGCTGCTCTTTCTATGCCCTCCTCGTTACCCCCACAATTATCCTTTATACAGATGAGGACTATTATCCTTTATACAGATGAGGACTATTATCCTTTATACAGATGAGGACTATTATCCTTTATACAGATTAGGACTATTATCCTTTATACAGATGAGGACAATTATCCTTTATACAGATGAGAACTAGTAGATGTAGATGCTTTAGCTACAATGGATCGGTGGGAAATGTCTGTGTCACCGATAGATGAAAAACCTTCTTATTCACCTTAATAAATATTCATATGTATTGCTCATGCTGTCAGTTTAGACAGAAAATGATGCCCCCATAATAATATGGAGCATTTCTATTCTTATTCAGATACACTGTTGCTGTTGGCTGGGACAGAAGGATAAATATGTATTATGTGAGTATACTTTACAATCTTATGGCTGCAGGCTTATTGCTTTTTCACAGCTCATGGATATTTATAATATCTTTATATTTTGCAATAAGAACTGCATTATTAGCTTTAATAGGAGCAGTCATTTTGACAAAACAAAATTAAGTATTTTAGTATCTTATTAAATTGCGTTTTAGTATAATTATATTTACAGCATTATGTTATTATAAGACGTGAAGAATTGTTAAGCAAAACAATTGAGCATTGTTCAGAGAATGGAAAAGTCTAAAGGTGCCTAAACATTAGACGATATGTCACCCAAACCGGCGCATTGGGCCGACATATCGTCTACATCAGCGAGTGTGTACTCACTGTGTCGGCCCTTGCGCGCTCCAGCGTGGTCTTTCATTGCATCGACAGATCTGCAGTACATGCTGTTCAATCTGTCAATGAGATGAACGACACCAGGCAGGTAAATGGGGCCGGTGCCCGACATATCGGGCGGTTAGGCATCGGATCGTGTCATAGGCTCTGCTGCTGTGAGCGTGACACTTGACACTATTAACATTCACCATCCAATCTGCTATTATTCATTTTGTAACCAAATCATTTCTGTCCTATTCCCAGGATTCTGATGATGATCTACATCACATTCAAGAGCCAAAGCAATATTGGCACGATGATAAGGTAAGTAATTCAGCTTTGGGTGTCATATCCTAAGTGATACTTTGTGCATAAAGGTCACTTACTTGGCGTCTGGGCTATCTGTCAGGTCTTCCGCACGCCTTCTGCTGCTCCAGTCACTCCTGCTAGCTACTACTGACAGCATGTAGCCGGTGGGCATAATGGGGCCTGTATGAAAAAAGATCTGTTTGGTAGGAGCAAGGAGAGTGCGTCTGAGACTGCAGGGTTCCCCCTGACCTTGGTGATTATATTTTAGATAGGCAACGTGTTGTCCACCATCAATAAGCTGACAGCAGGAGAGAATGGAGCAGTGGTGGGGGCACAGAACATATGAGGGTACCCACAGGGACAGCCCGAACACCACTTATTAAATGCAGACACTTTTCTCATACAGTTAATGTGTTTCTTACAGAGAGTGTAACTGTGATTGCTCTACATTGAATGGTCACAGGTAGAGTACATAATGCTTGGAGTGCGTCTACCTCATTGCTTGTAGTGTGTAGCTAGTGTCTAAATTGGGAGTCAAATAGTCTACAAAGAGAGTAACATTAGCTAGTATTTTTTCCTGCTATATGTTAAACTTGATAGACTATTAGTGTAGACAACAATAAGCTTCTTGCAATTATGAGCTATGGCGCTAATCATTTTTCATGCTCTGGGAGCAACCACAGGTCTTGAGGATGATAGAAAATAACATCAGACATCAATGTGCCTTTTTTTTCTCTAGGTCCGAGGTCACCGCGAAGACATTCTCTGTGTAACTCAAAAACATCCTAATCTCCTTGCCAGCTCAAGCTATGATGGAGAAATTATTGTATGGAACATGAACACAGGTCACATAGAATCCCGAATTAACACATCACATCATTTTGAGTCTGCAGGAATGAAATGTAAGTGTCTTCGTTCTAATACATATCACCAGTGGCATTTTAGCAGCATCTACCCAACGTTGTCTTCGGAAAGATGGAGTATGCACAGAAGGTAGATACATGTCTCCTGTGCCGGCGCCATCTTTCTGAAGTCATCACTGGAAATATAGGTCACCGCTGTGGTGATTGAAATCACAATATATTGTTACCCGCTTAATACATATCAGACACTTAATGCATAATTCTTCCACAAATAGAATATAATAAATATTCCCCTTTGTTTTGGATGCTGATTTGCCAGTGATTACAGCTGTGGTCATTGTTAAGTAATGTAACCTTAAATATAAAAACCCTATGCTTGGATTAGAGATTGTACTCACCCAATCTTAGGATGGTTTAAGATTTAGGATGCAGGTTAGGTTTATGTAGGAAAATGGAATATATACTATATTAATTGAAGCTGAGTTCACTTCTTTTTCAATTAATTACCATTTTTATAATGCTCATAAGGGGTATGCAGTCGGGATGCCGATGGTCTAAATGCTGATCGTCGGCATCCCGACTGTCTAATCCCGGCAAGTGTCTAATGACAGGTGTCGAAATCCCGACGCCTGTCATTAGACCTACGCTGGGTAAGCCGGGCGCGGACAGCCGCGGGGGGGAGGGTTAGGTTAGGGGCTCCCGGGGGGGCTTAGGGTTAGGCAGCGGGGAAGGGGGGGTTAGGTTTAGACACTTAGAGGGGGATTAAGGTTAGGCAGTTGGGGGGGAGGTTAGGGTTAGGGGGGGAGGTTAGGCTAGTAAATAGAAAATATACTTACCTGTCGGGATCTTCACTGCTGGGCTTCCGCTGTCGTGATGCGGCCGGCGGTAAATCATACTGATCCCTCATAAGGCTCTTAAATCACTGTATGACAGGTTATCCTATCTCTTTTGGTCTCCTCCATACAGTCTGAAAAGACTAATGGTGATCCATATAAAGGGCCTAATTCCGAGTCAGGTGCATCTGTGAAAACTGGCGCATCTTCCGTATTCAGACCGACTGCGCATGTGTCTAAATTTCAAAACATGGGGTGTGCATACGCCACATGTTGTGTCCAAAGTTGTAAGTGGCGCCTACGTGCGTGCTGCCTCTTGTGCGACCGGACACCAGTAGGTGTCTCTGGGCGGCGAGCATGAAGATACACAGAGCAGCTATTTCAGGTGGGTGTGTCACAGGCATGTATGTACAGCTCCGTGGTTTTCTGAGTCATGCATAGGGGTAACAGGCCCCTGTTTGTGACGGATCTCTTTGTACCCATACTAATGGTGACGGTTGCATCTGCGGACACTAGAACAGGCGGGATAATCTTGCAATTGCAGACAGACAGATTTGCGACTTAGGGCCTGATTCAGACCCGCTCGCTAGATGCGGCCACTCGCTCCCAGCGTATGGAAATTTTGCGAAGTGACATCAAGGCAGCCGCTTGCTCGGCAAGGCATAAGCACGCCCACTATGTCTTGGCGAGCGATCACTTTGTGTTTATAGATGGCCACCAGCCTGTCTTTAGCCACCCACCTGCGTACGTCATCTCCAGGAAGTATATACAACCATCAGTACATCTTGTTATATCGGATCTGACCGCAGCGCTTGTGGTTGACTGTACCCTACCGCAAGCACTGTGAGCACTTCAGTGTATTATTCAACCAGGTGATGTGCACTATGACGCTGTGTTCTAAACTCCACTCCCCGTTACCACTGGCCTGCCCCTATTACCACCCACAAACGGCCTCTCCTGTCACTCATTCCACTGGGCTGTCCTTGCAGGGCGAGTGAGAAAAATCCGATCACTCGTACTATTTTGTGCGCACGCACTGCGAACTACATGCATGCGCACATTAGCAAACATCGTCTGCAACGAGCGGCCGCTTGCTAGAGAGCGGGTCTGAATCAGGTCCTTAGTTCGGCCGATTGCATAGCATGTAAAGGTGAGTACAAGGCCGCAGCTGTAGGGAAAGCGGCAGCAGAAGCGCGAGAATCAGTCCCAGACTGTTTGCCCTAATGCAGATGTTGATTAAAACAGCTTTGTTAGAGCTTTAATGGCATAAAGATAATACGGTATTTGCTACTGCTATTGCTGCTACTACAAGTACTGATTATAAGCATGCCCATCTCTGTACAGCATTAGTCAGTGCTCTAACAGTAACATATATATCTTTGTCACAGCAACAGACAAAAGCGTTAGCAAGATTCTGTTTTTGACAAAACGGACAACGAAGCTACAGGTGGTCGCATCTCTGGTCTCCAATGGACCGCAAGGTAACGTATTACAGAACTCTAGTGATTACAATAAGGATCTGCACTACCGTATGGTGAAGTAACACATTGTTTTTTTTATATATATATTTTAAAGGTACTGTCAATTTCTGGAATATATTACAAGGAGGAAAACTGATGGCAAGTTTTAAACCGGTGAGTGTCCGTCTTACACAGGTTTCACGAAAAATAATGTCCTCCTGCTAGTGAATCACTGGAGTACATTCAAATAGGAGGTATCGCCACTGGCATGATGTAGCAGCAAAAACATTCAGTTATATTCAATTCTATACATCAAGACATACAGGTTACTTTATAGCGCACTGGTTGTTTAAACACTGTGGAAGCCATTTTGTGGGATGTCATGATACCGCCTAGGAATTCACCGGGAACCAGTGACTTACATTTTGGTCATGTCTCATAGTTAAGTTGTGGTTATGGTCAATACTGTTGCAGCCCACAAGTCACTGACATCACTGTGAGCAGGCAATGCGTGTTCTTTAATCACTAAAATAGAAATGTACTTTAAATTATCACTAACTCATTTATCAAAGTATTGTTTAAAGAAAATAAAATCTCATGAAGGGAACTATATATCACATATCGCAACATATTTAATTTTGTTTTTGTTTTGTATATTTTATTGAAAAAAAAAAAAATCATGCCTCCCGCCCCCCTCCCCCACCCACCTGTGTACATAGGGCCTGATTCAGACCCGTTCGCAAGCGCATAGCGCTCGCAAGTGGGTTGATGGTGGCCCACTGCGCAAGGACGGCGCGAGCCCCGGAGCGAGTGAGAACTTCACTCGCTCCGGGGCTTGCAACAAAACGGGGCGGCTGACGACGTTGATCTACAGCTTGCCCCATTTTGTAGGCAGGTAGGGGGGGGGTGGCTGCACAAACAGAGGCGTTCCCTTAGGAACGCCTGACGTTTGTGGGTGGCCCTACTGACATCATTCGTGATGTCAGTAGTGGACTTCCTGCTCTATTAGAGCAGGAAGTCCTTCTCGGCATTGCGAGTGCTGAGACCCTACCTTAGGGTCTCCTCACAATGCCGATGGTCGCGATAATCGCGACCATCTCCAGCCCGCTCGCACAAGCTGTGGGTGGGCACCCACAGCTTGGCGAGCGGGCTGGTTAAAAAAAAAAAAATAATAAAACTCTGCCCTGATTCAGAGCAAGCGCTCGCAAAAAGCGAGCGCCTCCGAATCAGGCCCATAGTCCCCCATTGTAACTGTACCTATCATCCTCCAGGGACAATAAATCCCTCAGCAGCAATGGATGGCAATACCCCCCACCTCCTCCATACCCCCACCATATATCCCAATGTATATTATAATCTCTTTTAACCCCCCAAAATGTCTGCCCCTATCATCTTCCAAACCTAATAGTCTGTGTTTAATATCGCCAGTAATCTGCCCATATTCTGAGCTTGCTATCTCTCCTTATTTCCACTTATTCAGAAATTCTCCCAATCCTGCTACTGCTGCTTGTACAACACTTTCACTATATTCCATAATTTGTTTACTTGTATAAAAAGGACGCTGCCTGCCTCCCGCACCCTTATCATTTCCCTTCTAGATTACTGTAGCTCCCTTCTATCTGACCTTCCTCTCACAATGCTGTCTACTCCACAACCAATCATTAATTCTGCAAGTCTGAGTAATGACTATAATATTGTGTCCATGTTTCTTCTCTTCCTTTAGTCCATGATTGGGACCCAGATCAGCAGTCTTGCTGTTACTAACGACAACTCGCTGATGTTTGTATCCGACAACATTGGCTACATTTATGTCTATGATATCAAACACTATGCCAAAGATGGGCCAGAAACAGATTCTCCAAGGTGTAAGTTTGAATTTTTATTGTGCATTATAAGATTTAGATATTGGGTGACATTTAAATACCATGTAGTGCTGTGTTTATGGGAGATATTTTGAGAATGTATTATTAATACTACATAATAATAACATACAACATGAACCACATAGAAAATACACTCATGTTACATACTGTGTTACAACTTTGTTTTAATTTCCGTAGGTGTCAGTCACTGGAGGGCTCATGTGGACATTATTACATCGTGAGTAACATTTATTGCATTTGTTTTCTGTTATATATATTATAGATGGATAGACAGACAGATAGATAAGGTTATACTTTTTGTACATGAACTACATCACTGTGCTGGATTGAGCCTGGGGGCTGCGACCCTGAAGGGGTTGAGTCCCAGCGCCAGGTGCTCTGACCACTGTATATAAAATGCAGGGTCAGATAAATATCTCATTGTATTTTCTCTTGCAGCAAGGCTGGGGAACACTGGACCATGGGGATTGTAAATTGGGGCTGGAGCTGGCACTTAATAAAAACTTTAGCTTTAAATTCTATGCTCCTCCGCCCTGCAATCCCACAATTCCAGTCTTCATTAAGTGCCTGAGGAGTTAGGCATAATTTTTATGGGCTGCTATGCAGCCCTTCTATAGTGTAGTTTTCTTTTTACTATTCATTTGTAGTTTTTGTATTTTCTTTCTAGTTAGGAGCTGTGCACAGCTTGTAGCAGCGCGCAGCGTGAATGCGGGCGGCTGTGGGAGCTGTGGCAGCTCGTCAATATGCAGCTTCGGCGGTTGGGATGCACGCCAGCGAGACTCCCCACAGAGCACTCCGGTCTCTCTGAGAGACTGCCTGGATCCGGGGACAGTGCGCGTTCGGAACCCTTTTAGAGGGGGCAGGGCGGCAGTGCTGTCCCGGATGACGGTGCTATCTTGCCAGTTCTGTGGAGAGCAGCTCCATTGTGGGAGCGCGCACCTCACAGGCAGCTCGGTTGGATTTTTACAAGTGTTTTCCCCAGGCAGGGGAGTAGTGCAGTCACGGAATAGGGGGGCGGAGCTTGTATCGGCCGGCCTCCCTTGCACACACATTGCCGTGCTTGTTTTGGCAGCGGCTTTCCTCACACAGATGCAGGAGGAGCACGCACACCACAGACTACACGGGTCAGCCGGGTTTAACCATAGTATCTGATCTTAACTGTTTAATATTTGATATGTTCCCTATCTGAGTCGCCACAGGTTTATATACCGCCTCTATGTCCATGTAGCTAGTGGCCACTGATCTTGGACAGTAACTGATGGAATCTATCCACTACCCTGACAATGACTGCATAATGGTTAGCATTGTTGCCTCACCGCACTGGAGTAATGGGTTCGATTCTCGCTCCAGCCCTAACTGTGTGGAGTTTGCATGCAGGGATTTTGCTGTATTTTGGGCGCAGTTTACTTCCATGCGTGGGGTAACGAGCAGTTGCCCTTGGGTCCTTGTGATGTGTAGGCATCTGGGACGCTGCGTCCAGCAGGGTGGGACCTGTGTGGGCTGGGGCTCTCAACATGTCAGGGTGCGCCCTAGGACAGCTGGTGGCGCTTCACAGGGAGACCAAGTTCAGGATTGGGTGTTCCCTCATCTCGGGCACGGGTTTTGTTCCCTCTATAGGTTTAAGTTCCTAGCCTAGGTATGTCCCGCTCTGGCTCCAGGCTTTGCAGCGTGCGGCATCACAACTTGCATCAGGTTCCTCTATTTTGCTGCGTTTTTTTTGCAGGGCTCCACTGCTGTGCAAGGTGCAGGTGGAGGCGTGTTCTTCCTCCCAGGGCCCCATTAGCATTTTCACAAAGGAAAGACCTTGCGCAGACTTGCGCTGTCCCTAAGGAATAGGACCTGCTGTCTTTCCATCTCATTGCTGCTGCGTACCACTCTGTGGGCGGTTTAGTTCTTGAGTCCCATGGCTCTGGGTCTGTTCAAGCATTGGCGATGAAAAGTCACTACTTTCCCTTCGGCGCATCTCTCCAGACTCATCAGGAAGGCCTAGGAGACGCCGGATTCGGAGGGCTCTGTTCCACTAGCTAGACCTTGGAGGATTGTCTCCGGTCTAGTTTGATAGGTTCTGGGGTTGTTATCCGGCCTTGGGTCACTACAGCTACCATCTTTGTCATAGGGCTTCACAGTTATTCGCCTTGGGATTCCGTTGTGCATTGGTAGATCATACGCTGCAAGCTCTGTGTGGGAGGCCAGGCAAGATGGGGCACAAGTAGCTTCCGGGTTGTCGGCTATGGCTGGTTTGGCTTGAAGGGCCCTTTGGCTCTACGCTATGCATACGCATTCAGTACTGGATACACTATCTTTGGTTTGGTAAGGACTTTCTCTGTCAGTGGACGTCCCTAGTGGTGGGGTCCACATTGCCAAGTTTTCGTTTCTCCTTTAAGGTGGTGCGCCCTTGGAAGGTCAGTCTGACACAAGCCGCTTCTTCGCAAGCAGGAGTTCATTTTCCAGGGGCAGAATGTATGGTAACAATCTCCGTTCTGGGGACCCGGCTTTAAAGAAGCCTAAGGGAGTTCCCAGTTCACTTGCACGTGGTAGGGTGGGTACTTGCTTGGGGTCAGCGACCATTTTAGTGACTTCTTCAGCCATCTCCTGGCTGGAAAAAGTGCATGGCATCGATACCGTAGTCTTTCCGGGGTGGAAACCTTTGTTCCGTCTCTCTCAGTGGTGGTCTTGCCGGTAGTGGGACATTGGACAGTGGACTTCCTCAGCAGAACCACGTTTCTCTCAAGGCAGTGGTCTCTTTCTCTTTCCACTGTCCACACTGTTCCTTCAGGTCTCCAGGGGCATTAAGGCTTCCCGAATGAGGGTAATCCTGGTGGCTCCAGGCTGGCGGCACTGGTGATGGTACATGGTTATTCTCCCGAGGTCAGTAGACCCGGGGTGGTGTCTTTCACTTTGTCCAGACCTGCTACAACTAGGTTCTTTTCTACCGGGGGACTTCCTCAGTTGTTTTTTGTGCCTGGACTTCTGGGCCTGGGAGTGATAACGCTCATGGTCGTGCTTACCTCCAGGTTTGGAAACGCTACCTCTTGTGGTGTAACCGTTACAAGTTTTCGCCTCTCACATTTATGCACCTTCCTTCTGAAGGGTTGAGACGCCGGCTGCTGACTTTGTCTCATGACGTTACAGGTTTTAGCCCTGTCATTTTCTTTCCAGCTGTGTTTGTCTCTTCCTCCAAGGGTCCAATCCATTTTTGCATGGTGGGCTGCGTATTTGCCACAGTTGCATCCGCAGGTGGAGCCGTGGATTCTTAATCTAGTCTACTCTGCTCTCACACAGGCTCCATTGGAGTCATTGCATTCAATGGATCTTCAGTCTGTTGTTTGGAAGTTGTTCCTCCTTATGGCTATTGCCTTTCCTCGGCATAGTTACGTATTTGCTCGTCTTCCATGTAGATTGTGCAGTTCTCCATACATGTTTTACGATTCCAGTCAACGCTGGTTTCGGATGTTGTCCTTCCGGTTATTCCTCCTTTTGTGAATTCCCGGGACTGGGATCATCTGACTCTGCTAGTTTGGCTGAGCTATGAAGATTTCCTTGGACGCGTCTTCTTTGGTACGCCGCACTGTTCTCTATGGGTTCTTTATGATGTGTTGGAATAAGGTTGGCTGGCTACTCAGCAGACCTTTGCACGTTGGATCAGCTTGGTGATTACTCAGCCTCTTCTGGGACGGGTTGACCGCCACCAGACTTGGTGTCAGCGCCTACCGCTGGGGCGGCGGTGATCTCTTGGGCAGCGCAACACGGGACTTCAGAAGCACAAGTCCAGTGTGCGGCAATCTGGTCCCCTGTCCGCATGTTTGCTTGTATTTACGTTTCAGGTTTTTTGGCCTCCGGCAGCACCCACTTTGGGCGTACAGTACTCCGGTCAGGAAGCTCGAGTGTTCCCTCCTCTGGGGGCGGCTTTTGAACGTCCCATGGTCCAGTGTTCCCCAGCCTTGCTGCAAGAGAAAATAGGATTTTTGGTCAACTTACTGTTGAATCCCTTTCTCTTAAGCAGGCTGGGGAAGACTGCGAGCCCTCCCTCATGCTCAGTCGTGCGAGCTGTTTGGTTCTTGACCGATCTTTTCCCTACTGGTTTGTTTGGTTGTTCTAAACAGTTTCATGAGGTTCCTGCTACTCCTCTCTGGACTCTTTTAACCACTTAACTGACGTAGTCGTATGGGTGCGAACGCAGGTAGCTGTGCTTCAGCTGACAAGGTGCGACCGAACCACCCGCTGCTTTTTTTAAATTATTATTATTATCCTTTATTTATATGGCACCACAAGGGTTCCGCAGCGCCTCACAAAGTACATTAACAAATGAGCAAACTCGTAAAATAGCGCCTTACAGTACAAGACAATGAATAAGAACATGGTTTAGAAACATTGCTGCAGCGATCATAACACTCAAAAAAAGCAGTAGGGCGTCAGCTACCAAGTGTTAAGTGCCCTTGTGGAGAGTTTTGAGTAGATGATCGTATGAGTGAGGGAAGGAAAAGCACATAAGGGAATAGGGCCCTGCTTGTGAGAGCTTACATTCTATAGATGTTTTTGGAGAGGAAATTTGTTCTACGCATGTGCAGAATGGTTCTCCTCTGACTCCCAGGACTTTCCTGCAATTTCTGACCGGTTTTGCTAAAAAAAATTGTCAATAAAAACAGAAAACTTAAGTCTTAGGCACTAGAAGGGATCACAATTAATTGATTCTATAGAGCAAATAATTTTGACACCATTTGGGACACTTTCTCTGCTCCTTTTATTAATCCAACGATTGACTATATATGAGCAGTATGAACATGGTGGATCCTAGCAATTAACGGATTTTTCTCAGGGATTGCTATAATATTGTTTGGTGACTGATTAATTTATAATTCACTAAAAATTTCTAGTAACCAATTTAGCTGGACGCGGCTATCTGGTTAAAAGATCTCAAGGATCAGTGGATTTTACTGCACTAATTTCTACAGTTGCAACAACAAATACCAAGAGAGGTTTATTGTGGACCCTTTCAAAAGGGTTTTAGCAACCAGCTGATACAATGTATTAACGTGTTAAAATTGAATTCTTTTTTTGTAGTTTAGAGTTTTTAGGTTTTACAGATTGTATATATGTTTTAAAGTGAGCATTTAGAGATAACATATGTATTATTCTACTCTTTTATATAAATATTAAATATTTTCTAATTGATACACGGTAAAAAAATCGGCAGTTAAGTGGTTAAAGAAGTACTGGAATTGTGGGATTGCAGGGAAGAGGAGAATAGGAATTAGAGCTACAGTTTTTATTAAGTGCCAGCTCCAGCCACAACCTACAATCCCCATGGTCTAGTGTACCCCAGCCTGCTTAAGAGAAAGGGTTTCAACGGTAAATTGATCAAAAATCCTATTTTATGTGCAATGTATAACATGGGGGCTGCAGAGGTCACAAATAAGTGTATGATATTTAAAATAAATGTATAGAAAATGTAAAATTGTATATACTGTAAGTAAAATAAAGCCTGTTCCTTGGTGATACCAGGAACCCCTTACACTTTTCCTCTCAGCATAATCTAGTTAGATGTCTGTTGTAAACACGGCCTACGCGGGAACAAGTCTGCTGGCCACTCTTGGTACATAGCAGGTTTTGCAGTTGTTCGATGTAAAAGAAGGGAGTGTTTGTAACATTTTGAAAGAAATATGTTTCTGAATGAAGCAAGTAGACAAATGAGCCGACTGGAGTAATCTTCTATTCCAAAATTACAATAATCAGAAAGAACAATGCTACAAATGAATTTAATTTGCAACATTTGCGTAACTTCCTTGGTTCCTCAGCGTAACTTCCTTGGTTCCCCAATTCACACATTTAAATATATTCTTATTAACAAAACAATAACCAACCCTGGACCTCTCAGCCTAGACTGGTATTGGAAAATAGGGGGAAAAAACTGTGTGGAGTTCCCTCTATTCTCCAATAACCAGCACCAAGCTGAAGCAGCTGGGGGGACGATTCTATAGCAGGGAGACTTAGAGCCTGGGGTCCCTCTGCCATAACATTAACCAGCCCCAAACTGGTCAGCCCAGAGCCGCTCCCATGCTCCCAGCCAATCAGCGCATCCCCATTCATTTTAATGGCAGTAACTGTGAGTGATCTGTCATTTGAGTTAGGCACTGTACACAATGTACACATTTGGATGCCTACATGGAACAAAGAGGAGGCCACCCAAGGATTTGGTAAGTATGAAACTTTGTTTTTTTGAATAAAATATTAAAACAGTCGGTGTGAGTGTATTGTGTTTATTTTATTATTTTCTTTACAGGCAGACTACAGATTCCAGTGGACCCTTAATGTCCAGGCATGATTGCACTTGTTGTTCCACAAGTGTCGGCATGCTAGGGCTGGCTTGTTGGTACTTATAGTCTACCAGTAACGAACAATATTCGTAATCATAACTATTATTTTACTATCCTTGGGAGGGGGACCACATTTTATTTTTGGGGTCCCAACTTTCCAAGGAATTCCAGCTCTGGGCTGACCAAACTGGGCTGGTTAATGTTATGGCTATAGTATTATGCCCCTGGCTGGTTACAATCAGTTTTGGTTTAGAAATATTAAATGTATAAAATGCAGCTGAAGACTCGTCGTGATGTCTCAGGGAGTTTTTTTTTTTTCTTAAAGTTCAGTTGCAATTTTTCCCTGGGTCTAAGCTTGTTTGTCCCTATAGTGATACCCTCCATATTGTATTAAAGATTAAGAGATATATATATATATAATAGGGTGCGAGGTCCGTGGACCGGTGCAATCTCTGCGATTAAGGCTGTAGATTTAAAGAGGCAATAATTTAAAAGTCAAAAGCAGGTTAGTTTTGCCTCTTAACTTATTGCTACTTTAAATTTAAAGCCTTAATCGGTGGGTTTACAGTACTAGGACACTATTATATATACTCTTAAACCTGTTATAGACCATTAACAATATTTCAAATCATTCCTTAGGCTGGAGGTGATAGACGAAGAGAAGATGGTCTTGACTTCATCTATAGACTGTGCAGTGAGGCTCTGGAGTATTGATGGACAATTTGTAGGTTAGTGATTTTTGCTTATCAAACTTATCATTGATAAGTAATAAAGTAATATTGCATTGTAAAAAGTACTACGATTGTCTAATAAGCTACTGTAACCTACCCAAAACACATACGAACTGAGTTGAAGGATCTTTTTCCTATTTGGCCTCGTCTAAATGGCTAAATTGGACAGATCCATTTAGAACTTACCAGCTTCAGAGAGACCCAGCTATTACCGTGTGTTCCATCCTGCTGCATCCGCTGATACCGCTTGTATCCTGTATCGCTACTCACATACAGTCACCAGCTGCTCAAGCTCTGCTCCATGCTGAGAGTCTGTATATGCATAACTGTGACTGCGGCTGTACTAATTATACATTACAGTTGAATAAACAACCCAACTGGTAAAGTACTGGGCTGGTCATTAACTCGGGGCATTTTCTGGTGTGTACAACTACTCTGCCATACCACTGCCAATAGTACACACATATTCCCACACACAGTACATGTAATCACCAACTGCACTGAGTCAATGGCTAATGGGCCCCATACATCTGCGATGGATTGCCGCGATGCTGCAACCCGGCATCGCAGGATCGCAGAAATCCAACATGTTGGATTTCTGCGATTTGATGATCACGATCAAAAAATTATCGCAATCGTCAAATCGGGGACACTTAACATGTCAAATGTCTGCAATCCGGCGGCGGATCACAGAACATCGATGGTGGGCGATCGGAAATTTCCGATCGCATCCCTGCATTGCGGCGATCCATCGCAAGTGTATGGGCACCTTAACACAGTGCCTGTAATCACCAGCTTCCCTCAGTCAGGAACTTATACAGTGCCTGTAATCACCAGCTGCCCTGAGTCAGAATTAGCATAGTACCTATAATCTCCAACTGGGAACTAGCATATAAAAGTATATACAGTTACATCTGTCTGCCCTTTTTTTCTGTGCATATGTTTTTTTTTTTAGGCTTGGGAGGGATTTGGGGATTACACCACTTTTGTTTTTTATTTTTGCCCTTAATATCTTTTATTTAAGACTTAGTGCCATATTGTCAAATGGTACCCAACCTTCTCATTCCTGAAGTATCTGTGCAACCATTTCTCCCTAGGCTCCATGGGTTTATCTTACATCCCCAGTCTAAAAAATGGGGCTGTGTGCCGTTGCAGGGATAGCATTTGAGTGGTTGGACCCATACGCCGAAACCACCAGAATTGGACAGCACTACTGTATATACTGTATCTTTACATACCTGTAATAGCAAATGTTAGCAACTATAGATAGTATCTCATAAACCGTGACTGTCTCACAGTTCATTGTCATGCTCTTCCAGGTACATTTGGGCAGGCAGACCCCTCTGAGGGTAGTACACCAGTCCAGAACCTTAGAGACCCGCTGAGCAAGGCTCCAAAAATAAAAACAACACATGAGCCGGAAGACCGCCCACCGAGAAAAACTTCAGATTTAAAGGTTTGAGAAACAGGCCGCGTTTAGCTTCTGCCCTTGTCATATCTAACATAACTGGAATGTGGACATTTCTCCACTGTACAAATCACAACTATAACCTTTAGGACATATTCTTCTTCGATATATATTTATTTTCATGTTATATATTCATATTTATTGGATGGTGACTAGGGTTTGGGTACGTGATGACGGCACTTGGGTGCTTGACACCAGCATCAGGACAGGGTTAACCCTCCCCTAACCCCGCTACTTACCTTCGGTATTCCAGTGGTCGGAATACCGGCGCCGAGTCTTCTGACAGGTGTCGGGATTCCAGTGCTGGCATTCTGAGCGCCGGAATCCCCACGGTCGGGAATCCTGGTGACTAGAAGGACTGCTACCTGTATATGCACAAACAATACAAAGTGGTTATTAAGTTGGCTGCAATTTGTCAAAATCAACGGTTTTCAGCGTTTTTTACCGTGCCAAATCCCAGCTCAATGAATAAACTCCAAAAGGAAATGTAAAAACTAGAGAAATCCAGAGGCTTTTATATATGATGTATGGAAGAGATCAGCTGGGAGTATAGGACATTTAAGGGCCTGTTCATCAAGATGATCAGGTCCATTATGCATGTGGGAACAGTAGTTTCCTTATGTTTTATGGATCGACCCATTCACCATTAGTGACCCCATGTAAGCGCCATCTATTCCACAAGCTCTGAAAACTTTCAGTTTTCAGAAGCTGACTGCTGGAACTAACGCCATCTTCAGATGGCATTAACCCGCTAAGCTTCGCTCCTTCCTGTTGGATCCCTCCACCACCGTCCCTCGCTGTGCGCATGCGTACATTAAGATCAGTGTAAACTTTCGCCACTACTAGTTAGCAGTGAAAGTAGTACTGGTAGGGCTCGCGGCATTGGAGCAATACTGATTTACTCCTGTGTATTAGTGTCTGCCACAATAAATCAAGGCAAGTTGGAAATTTAATTTACGTGGGGACATTGGGCCTGATTCGGACCCAGATGCTATTGACCAATGTATAGTTAACTGTGCCGGAACCTCTGTGCTGCTGCTTCTTCCGGGTGCGATGTTGGGGAGGAGACAGAGGGGGTCATTCAGAGTCGGTCGCAAGCGCTGAGCGTTCGCAACCGACTCGATGTTGCCTCACTGGGCATGCGCACGACGGAGCCGGCTCCATCGTGCGCATGCACGAGACCTGGCTAGCGACGGACGCTCCATCGCTAGGGGTCTCGCACCAAAGGGGGCGAGCTGTCGATGGTGAGTGACAGCTCGCCCCGTTTGGGAGGCGGGCAGGGGGTGTGCCTGCCCAAACGGAGCCGTTCCCACCGGAACACTTGCCGTCTGGGGGCGGCCCCACTGACATCATTGCTGATGTCAGTGGGGAGCTTCCTGCTCGATCAGAGCAGGAAGCTCCCTGGGGCTTACGAGTGCCCAGACCCAACCTTAGGGTCTGGTCGTAAGCCACGATAGTCGCGAGGTCTTGCCCATCGTGACCATCACCCATGTCGGTCGCTAGAGCTGTGGGTGTTAACCCACAGCTTAGCGATCAACAAGGAGGCGGTCGTTCAGGATGCAAGCGGCCGCCCTGATTCAATGCAACCGCTTGCAACTAACGACCGCCTCTGAATGAGGTCCAGAGACCGTTGTACAAAACGAAGACGTGTTGCCTCCGTTTTATGGGTGTGCCGAGACCAGAGACTGCATCTTCTGAAGTGGCAGCCTTTCTGAGTACCCTTAGGGTTACACAGATAGCCGATGCCTGTCCAATGTTCCCAATAGTGATCCAATGCTGCGTCTTTGGACGCAGCCAGCGGATCACAGAAGCTGGCAGGAGGCATCTTTTTCATCCTTTTGCATTTGCATATTGTTGCATAGCCGCTGCGTGCAAAAACGCAGCCATTGGTTGGTACTAATGAATAAGCCCCATAGAATGATGACTGGGAAACAGAGCAGAGCAGTGACAGAATGGAACATATTCAATATTGCTTCAGCTTTTTTATAATCTTGATAGTAAATAATTTCAGATCTGTATTTTGTGCTCCCATTGGTTATCTGGTTACATACTGTATAGTGTGATTAGACAGATAAGACCATACTGGTAACAAGCACATTGAGAAGTAATACAACTATATTAATTATTACGCTCAGTAGTAACTTGGGCCATATTTATGTTATTTCCTCACCTTTTCCTCTCCATCACTACTGAGATCCATGTCCCAAATTCCTCATCTCACCTGTATAAAAGGAATAATGTCGCCATGCAGACATAGCTGAAAAGAAATGGTGACATGATGAAACAAGAGGCTGATTGGTTGCCTAAGGCTAAGCCCAACCAGCCTGAGCTGTCTTTCTACAAACCATTAGCTGTTTATACAGCCCTTTCCTTACAAAGGGTCATTCATTAAGAATAAAATGTTTACAGTATGTATATACAAGTTACTATTTAATTCTTGTTTACGTAGTGTTTGCCTAAGTGTTTCTTCATATAGGAGCTAATTCAGTGCAATGCTGAGCGCAGATTCCCTATTACCAGGAATCTGCGCATGTGCAGGACCCGTTGCATGATCACACGCAGCCCCTTCTATGCCTCTGCCTGATTGACAGGCATAGCCATCTAAGGGGCTGGATGGGGGCGGCCGGCGTTCCCAGAAAAGGGGGCGTGTCCGCTCCGTTTTCGGGGAGTGGCAAGGCCAGGGGCTGCGTCCACAGACGCAGTTCCTGGCTTCGCAAGCCAGCCAGCCTGAATAAGTTGAAGCTTACTCAATTGGCTGGTGGCCCGGCGCCGTCCACCATCGCATCTGATGATCACGATGGTGATCCCAGCATGCAACCTTCTTCGCAGTGCTGGGATTGCTAATGTAGCAGGGGTGTGCTTGTGTGCAGATTTACAATTCCATCCAGTATTGAATAATCTCCCCCATAGACCATGCGTGCTTGCCCTTCATGTATCCTAACACAATGATACACCTTGCAGAATGACATCACTGTAACAGAGGAGGAAATCCAGGAGATGATAAATAAGAAGAGCTTCTGCCATGGCCAGGGAAAGCGGTAAGACGTCTTCTTATGTCTTTAACAGCAGCACTTAAACTGTTGCAAGAGATCCGTATAATAGCTTCAATTTTGGAAAGTCCATTTCTCTAAGGAAAACATTTATTTCCCCAACATAATGAAAGTGGTTTATGAAAACTATATTATAGGTAGGTCTTTCCCCTATCACCCAATCAGATTCTGTCATTTTACTAGTGCAGTTGAGAAAATTAAAACACTTATCTGATTGGTTGCTCTACAGTACACCACATTTTCTACAGTTACCTGCGGAACAGTCACCATAAATGCTCTCATGTAGTGGTTTCATCTCTATATATCACTGTAAAGAAAAGAAGTAATCCACAAAATAGAACCTAAAGGCCTTTTTATCTCGTGTACTAGTACTATGGATCCATCAATCGGTGGGTGAGGGTTTTATTTTTCCTTCATCTCTACAGGACCGAGCAGCTGCATTACTGTGGGGGGTAGAGCAGAGGATAGATGGGCTGGTGCCAGTCAGACGGTGGGGAGGCAACTGAGGTGATCCAGGTCCAATATACTAGTTCTATAGAGAAAAGCAGGGCTTTATCAATGGCATCCTGTATTTTAGAGTCAATTAACCTTTATAGAATATAACACAATTTTGCTAAACACTTTTATTCATAATTGTAATTCTTAAGAAACAAGTATATTGTCCCTTATATACTGTACTCTGTTTTGCAGGTTACGTCACGAGCGGTACACCATCACCCACAAACCTCTGGACCATGGCGGGCCAAGTACTTTTAATACCCTACAGTACTTTGACTTGGATATCAAGCCTGTCATAGTTAAACGGACGGCCAAATTAAATCTTTCGGTGGACAGGTCATCAAGAACGGCCTGTATGATCGCCTCGAGCCACACTCTGGCGTGATGTTGGAAGCGGGTAGCCAATTACTGGTGGTATAACATCCTACTTTATCACCCTCTCCATCTAGAATACCTACCAGTGGCCCCGCGAATACCCCTGCCCTTGACTTACTCCACCGGACCATTTTGGATATTGGTCTCTCTCCTGCTCTAGACACCTTGTGCTGGCGGCGCTCCAAGCTGGTGATGTTGTCCTAGTGACCTCCTCCGTGGCTAACTGCAGGTGTCCTGTCACAGTAGGTTCCAGCATGGATCAAAATTACAGCCTTAGCCATTGTCTGCTGTGACTCTTCAAAACATTCTACCTGTGCTTTCCCGTGCGCCAGTACCTGCTCATGTGCCACTGCCTCTGCCACAACCCCGCTCTCCCAATGGCATCTAGCAGCTGAACCATATCGTCTGCTGCTGGGGGTGCGCATCGGATGAACTCTGTTGGTGCGTCTCTACTCCTATCAGGGCTGCTGACTGTCAGTGTGCAGGAGTGAAAATGGGTTCCCATTGGATCTACCCCGCTGATGGAGCTTACTGTCTGAGCTGTACACTGGATTCCCCTGCCTGCGGATTCTTGAAGCAATTAGGGTGATCTGATGAGGTGGAGCAGCACCTACATATTAGTATCCTGCCAACCTGAATACCGAAGTACCCTTACTCCACTGTTGGACTTGTGGACAGCCGCCGGTCTGTAGCTGCACTTTCTACTCTGCAGTCTGTTCAGTTCAATTGGTGGAACATTAGACCCAGTGCCTTAATTACTGGTGCATCCTGTCCCTCTGAGTGGTACATCTGTACTGTCGAACCCTCGAATATCTCGGGGAATACCTGAACTAACTTATTCCCTCTGTAAGTGTATTTACTGCCGGCTCTGCTATGGGTCCGGTTGGCTGCAGACACATTCCATTAGTTGCCGCCTGCTTCCTGGACTTTGTGGAGGATTTGTTCTGCCCAAGACCCTTACTTCATGCCAGTCTCTGAGTACTTCACCCCCTGTGCATTGGACGCTGGATGTGCCCTCCTGCAAGACTCCCCGCCTATCTGTCTTCTGCCCCTGCCAGCTCTATATTGTAATTGTCTGCTAATTATACCATTTTATTTATCTCTCCTTGTTCATTGCTGTCTCACATAACATTACACTAGAGTGTATTCAGAGATGTTTTCTAATAATTTTCCATTGGTTTTATATTCACTAGTCCAGAGGTTCCCAAACGTGGTCCTCAAGGCACCACAACAGTTCAGGTTGTCGAGATATCCATGGTTGAGCACAGGTGGATAAATCAAATTGACTGAGGTACTAATTTAGGCACCTGTGCCTAATAAGTGAGAGGGAGACATTATGTGAATCCAATCGGATATAGCACCACAGGAGGATGCTGTGATTCAGAGCGGGGGTGTAGGAAAGACAGCCAGGGTAGTGCTCATTGATTCACCCAGTGCCTAAGCTGATTGTAGTAAAACCAGGCTGAGGGACCTAAGTTAAAATTTAGCACCGAGCTTGGGAAAAGGGAGAATAGAAGATGGAGAAAATAGGTCTTCAAAGGTCTTGATGCCAAACACAGCCAATAGGAGGACTGGGGGTGTGGCATTAATTTATTTAGAGCAGGGGTCTTCAAACTTGGCCCTCCAGCTGCTGTGGAACTACACATCCCAGGATGCACTGCCACCTTTTTGATATAACAGCATGCTAAAACTATGTGCAGTGCATGCTGGGATGTGTAGTTCCACAGCATCTGGAGGGCCAAGTTGGAAGACCCCTGATCTAGAGCCTTGAGAGATACATTTTTGTAGGGAGCGCAAAATGTAAGCTACGGCCCTGGTCTGCAAGCTTCCAACACTACGGGGATTTATGCGTGTCTCCCCATATTTTTAAAGCGGCAATCATTTTAAAGGCTAAACCAGCATCAGAAGCTCACAGGCTACTACATTTAGCCCATAAAGTCTAATAGTTTATGAGGGATTTCATAGGGGATGACATGAACCAAATACACTAACTTTGGCAATAATAAAATTTTGAATGCCGCCAGGCGGCCTAACTAAAAGACCTTGTGATTCATCCAGGCATGAACATTCCTAATAGAGGAGGGATTATGAATCCCCAGATAGGTTAGAGAAGCTGCATTCCATATGAAAGGAAAGGGATTGAAGAACCAGGGGTGGGGGGGGATATTATTAGGAAGAGCTTCAGTGTTGGCGCATTGAGTTTATAGTACTAGGCAGCACTATAGCAGTCCAAGATAGACTGGAGAGTGATCAGCGAGGTCTCTGGGTTAGTAACAAATAGGAGGACATCATCTGCAAAAAGGCAAAGCTTATGAGAAGTATTACATATCAAGAGCCCAGGGAATTCAGGTTCAAATGCCAGGTAATGGGGAGAATTTTGATCCATTTGGTGTGCTAATGCACCCATTTGTCAAGTAAGACCAGCTCAGTTCTGGAATAAATATTGTGAACCGCAGAAAATAAGTTATAATCTCTCTCCTCACGCAAGTGGGTGCACCAGGCATCGTACAAATCAAACTCCGCTAGCAGTTTCTTAAAAGCACAGGAAGGGCCCATGTCATGAGAGGGAGGGGTGCATCACCGGGAATTTTTTTTGTCAATTTTGGGGTAGAGGAACAAATTGAAATCGCCTAGCAAAATAAATTTGCCCTGGTGAATCTCCTGTATTTCTTTTAAAGTCTCCCACAATAAAAGGGATCTGACTGGAGTTAGGGGCATACAAGGTGATAATGTGTCTCCAAAAGCGCCACTCAGAATAAGGAATCAACCATTTTTATCTTTAACCTTCTGGCTCAAAATGAAGGGTGTAATAGCGTGTAATAAAATGGCTACACCATTTTGGTTAAAAGGTCCATTGGCCATGTAACAGTATCTGTGGTCCTTAAGTGTAGGGGGTGTTAAAGAGGAAAAGTGCATCTCTTGTAGTGCTACAATGTTTGCTTTGTGTTGCTGAAATGTGGATGGGGCTAACCGTCCCTTATTCTCTTATTGAGAGAGTTAAGCCCTTTATATTAAAAGAACCTTAACCATTAAACTTACATAAAAAAGGAGAACATGGAGATGCCTGAGGTGAACCTGTTCCATAAAAAAAAGAAAGGTAAATAAAAAAAACCTGGGAGAAAAAAACAAACAAACAGAGAGAGGACAAAAAACCCAACTAGTCCACTAGACTGGGCCACAGTAGTTGCCATAGGGACAAGGTACGGCAAAATGGTAAACATGCAGAGGTGGGAAGTCACAATCGTCACCCATGAGACTATACAGTATAGTATATAGGAAAAACCCAGATATAAAATGCCTAAATAAAACAAGATAGCAGAGTAACAGTATAGAATCCAAGCATAAATGGAATATTCCGTTGCTCTTTACAATTGGAAACATTAATAGAACAAAATAATAATGGGTAATAACAGACAGATATATATGTAGGAAGGCCCGGATCGCAAGCTTACAATCTATAGGGAAAATAAGAGATATGGTAAGAACTTACCCTTGTTATCTCTATTTCTACGAGGTCCATAGGGTTCCACAGGATACCTTGGGTATAGGCGATGGCGGCAGACATCCAGGCACCACAGGGTTAAAAACTTCTCCATCCTCCCAGGATGCACTGGGGTCCCTCTCCTATACCCCGCCCCCGAGCCTCAGGCACTCAGTTTCGTCACAAGCCATAGGACGGAGGAGGATAAAGAGAGAGAGAAGAAAGTCTGGAACACACAAGAATCACATTCTCACCAGAGGGAGACAGAAAAACCGGTGACCAGAACCACAGCCCATCTGCAGTACAGGTGCGACAGGGCGGGAGTCCTGTGGAACCCTATGGACCTCGTAGAAATAGAGATAACAAGGGTAAGTTCTTACCATATCTCTTATTTTCTACATCAGGTTCCATAGGGTATCCACAGGATTCCTTGGGGATGTCCCAAAGCAGTATCCTTCAAGTGTGGGGACGCTCCTGTGCTGAGAGGAGAATCATCCTGAGAGGCGTAGGTGTCAAAAGCATAATACCGAACGAAAGTATGGACAGATGACCACGTGGCTGCCTTGCAAAGCTGAACAGCTGAGGCGCCACATCGAGCTGCCCACGAAGGACCCACAGACCTAGTGGAATGATCTTAACAGAAGATGGAACAGGAAGGCCCTCGTGAGCAAAAGTTTCAGAGATAGCCAGTCGAATCCATCCTGCCAATGTTTGTTTAGTGGCAGGCCAACCTCTTTTATGGAAGCCATACAGGACAAACAAAGAGTCTGACTTCCTATAGACAGAAGTGCGGTCCACATAGATTTTCAAAGCCAGCACCACAGCCAAGGCGGCCTCACCAACCGAAAGGTCCGGTGAAGTAAGCTATGGTACAAAAATTTCCTCGTTGATATGGAAACTAGATACCACCTTTGGAAGAAACCCAGGACGAGTGCGCAGCACAGCCCTGTTTCTATGAAAAATTAGAAATGGAGGTCTACATGATAGAGTTCCCAATTCTGAAACCCTTCTGGCTGAAGCAATAGCCAGAAGGAATACAGTCTTAATGGTTAGCCATTTCAAATCCACTGAGCCCAGTGGTTCAAATGGCGGTCCTTGAAGAGTCTTCAAGACCACCACCAGAGGCTGAATAAGAAGCACCCCTTGCATAAAGGTGCGTACATCTGCACCTTCAGTGAAGCTAGGCGAAGACCCTGGTCTAAACCCGCCTGTAGGAAGGCCAGAACCCTGCACCATCTGAACACCTGAGGAGCATAACCACTAGTGCGACACCAATGGAAGAAAACCCGCCACACTCTATGGTAGATGTTGGCAGATGAAGGCTTCCAAGCTCTCAGCATGGTGTTGACCACAGAGCTGGAGAAATCTCTGGACCACAAGAGGGCAGTCTCAATAGCCCCGCCATCAAAGACAACCGACTCAGGTCCGGATGAAGGCAAGGACCCTGAGACAGCAGGTCATGACGTTGAGGCAACCACAGCGGAGTGTCCACTGAGAGACCCTGAAGATCCGTGTACCAGTGCCGCCTGGGCCACGCTGGATCAATCAGCAGTGGCGACCAGCCTTCTTGCCTGAATTTGCGTATCACTCGAGGAAGAAGGGAGAACGGAGGGAAGAGGTATGCATACTGGAAGGTCCACTTGACCGCCAGAGCGTCCACTAAACAAGCCTTTGCGTCACATGTTCTTGACCCGAACATCGGCAGATTGTTGTTGTGTCGTGAGGCCATGAGATCTATCTCTGGAAGTCCTCACTTGTTCACCAGCAGCTGACACACCTCCTGGTGAAGAGACCAATCTTCTGAATGCCCGTCTTGACTGCTGAGAAAGTCTGCTTCCCAGTGGAGAACTCCTGGTATGAACACTGCTGATATTGCAGTGAGATGCTTTTCCGCCCACACCAGAATGCGGGACACCTCTGTCAGAGCTGCCTGACTGCGAGTCCCTCCTTGGTGGTTTATGTATGCCACTGTGGTGGCGTTGTCCGACTGTACCTGCACAGGTTTTCTCTGCAGGACCTGTCTTGCTTGCTGGAGAGCCTTGAATACTGCCCGCACTTCCAATATGTTTATTGGAAGAGCAGATTCTACTGATGTCCACCTTCCCTGAAAGAAGCGTGGACCCATCACCGCTCCCCAGCCCCAGAAACTGGCATCCATCGTCAGAAGGGCCCAGTCTGCGATCCAAAAGGGGCGCACCTTGTTCAGGTGAGCCGTCTGTAGCCACCACACCAGAGATAATCACACCCCTGGGGAAAGCACCATAGTCTGTGTCTTTCTTCTTTGGGGCGACCCATTCCATCTGGAAAGGATCAACTCTCATTGCAGAGTGAACAGACACCCGGTGACTCTACAGGTAAAGACAGACCATTGCCTGTAATGCAGAGATCTTTTCTCCCGTCACCAAGATCCTCTGATGTTGGGAATCCAACAGAGCACCTAGAGGGAGCATCCTCTGTGATGGTACCAGGGAGGACTTCTTCCAATTTATCAGCCAGCCGAGAGACTGCAATACAGAGACTGTTAGTTGCAGATGGCGCTGAAGTTTCTCTGAAGACTCCGCCAGTAACAGGAGATCGTCCAGAGAAGGTAACGGGCGGACTCCCTGCAACCGCAAGTGGGCTGCCACAAGGGCCATAACTTTGGTGAACACCCGAGGTGCTGTAGCCAAACCGAAGGACAGAGCCTGAAACTGGAAGTGGTCCTTGACCACTGCAAATCTGAGGAAGCACTGGTGTGCTGGGACAATAGGGATATGCAGGTAAGCATCCTGAATATCCTGCGACACCATGAAATCTGCAGGTTCCATTGCTAAAATAATGGAACGCAGGGTCTCCATAATGAACTGAGGAACCCTCAGAAATTTGTTGAAGGATTTGAGGTTGAGTATTGGCTGGTAGGACCCATTGAGTTTCTGCACCAGAAAAAGATTGTAGTAATACCCCAATCCCTTCTGAGACAAAGGAACTGGCACTATAACTCCATTCTGGAGCATCGAGTGCATTACCTTCTTGAGTTCCTGGACCTTGTCCTGATTGGACAGAAGGCCTGTGGTGAAAAACCGTCTGGGAGGCCTCCTGCGGAAGGAGAGGGCATACCCCTGAGAGACCACTTCTCTGACCGATGTGTCTGAAGTGGTCAGACACCAGCTTTGGGCGAATTTCAGAAGTCGGCCTCCCACTTTGAGGTCCCCCAAAGAGAGGACCGTCCCGTCAGGCCGAAGGTTTGTCATCGGACTTGGGAGTGGGATGTCTGGTACTCCAGGCCTGCGTCCTGGGCTTTGCAGGTTTCTTGGCGGCAGTCCTCCTAGGAAAGGACTGTACCCTGGGTCTGTTCTGCGTTCTGTAGGGCCAAAAGGACGAAGAACCCGCTCCTGATGGACAGTAGTGGAAGACAGACACGCAGACTTAGCTGCTGCCGAAGTAGCCACAATTTTATCTAGATCAGGGCCAAACAGCACTTCTCCAGTGAAGGGTAACCCCTCCAAACCCTTTTTTTTTTTTTTTAAATCAGCATCCGCCTTCCAAGAACGCAGCCACAGGATACAATGAGCCGCCACTGCTGCCGAGGAGATCTTGGACGCCATGAGGCCCATAGCTAAAGCTGCCTCATTAATGTAGGTAGCCGAGTCCCTTACATTACCCACCAACTCCACCTGTTCAGGTGAAGAGTCTGGGTCCAGGGATGCCTCCAAGGTATCAGCCCAGTGCTTCATAGCTCTTGACACCCAGCACACGGCCAAAGCCGGTCTGGACACGCCTCCTGCAAGGGAATAAATCATTTTCAAACATATTTCTACCCTGCGATCCGTTGGATCCTTTAAGGAGGACATAGAGGGCATAGGCAACGTAGCACTCTTTACTAGACGTGTAAATCCACTTGTGGTGGGTTATCACATTTTGCTAAATAATTATCTGCAAAAGGGTATGCCACTGCAAACCGTCTAGGGGGCTGGTAATGCTTACCCGGCGTTTTCCACGCCTCCTCTAAATGATCCACTAGCTGATCAGATAGGGGAAACACCATAGCATCACTTTTAATATCCTTGAAAAAGGTATATTTTGATTTAGCTACAGGAGAGCCATGCTCAATAACCAAAGCCGTGTGCACCTCACGTATGAGCCATCATCTGTCGTCACAGCATCCTGATCTTGATGAGGTTGCAGCTGATGCTTCTGCGCCCGCACAGACGACTCGCCCTGTAACACCTCTGACAGCTGTTGTACTGAGGTAGACAGTGAATTAGCCCACGCAGGTTCATGGATGACCTGAAGGGGCGACAACGGGAAACTCTGAGGTATGATAAACTGTTTAGGAAACCCCTGCATAGGGGACGACACCCAAGACTGCTGTGAGACCCCCATCTGGGGACACGCAGGGGTTGTCGTTAACTGGCCCACCAGGATAGTAAGTGCCATAGCAAAACAAGCCCATGGTAGCTCCTGCACAGGTGTAGTGACAGAAATCGGCCGTGCCAACCGCAGGCACGCCTTACACAATCCATCAGAGTTACCATCACCCTCTGCCAATGGTACCTTGCATACAGTACACTTAGGCGGAATGGGGAAATCGTGCTCACAGTCAGACATACTGAGTGTGTGACCCGGAGCTATATGTGACCACCGCACTTCACAACAAGTTGTATAGTGAGTAGGGGTGTGCACCGGCCACTTTTCGTGTTTTGTGTTTTGGTTTTGGATCTGGATCTTTCTTCGTGTTTTGGATCTGGATTGGTTTTGCCAAAACCACCCTTCCGTGTTTTGGGTTCTGGGTTTTGTGTTTTGGATCTGTATTTTTTTTTTAAAAAGCATAAAAACAGCTAAAATCACAGAATTTGTTGGTTTCTCTGCTCCTATGCTATTATTAACCTCAATAACCTTAATTTCCACTCATTTCCAGTCTATTCTGAACACCTCACACCTCACAATAGTGTTTTCATGTCCAAAAGGTTGCACCGAGGTAGCTGGATGACTATGCTAAGCGACACGAGTGGGCGGCACAAACACGTGACCCATCTAGGAGTGACACTGCAGTGGCAGACAGGATGGCAGTTAGAAAAACTAGGCCCCAAACTGTACATAATGCAAAGAAAAAAAAGAAGTGCAAGATGGAATTGTCCTTGGGCCCTCCCACCCACCCTTATGTTGTATAAACAGGACATGCACACTTTAACAAATCAATCATTTCAGCGCCAGGGTCTGCCACACAACTGTGGCTGAAATGATTGGTTCGTTTGGGCCCCCACAAAACAAGCTGGCAATTAATGTGTCCCTGCACAAACTGGCTCTACGGAGGCAAGATGTCATCCTCATCCTCCTCATCCACCGATTCCTCACCCTCTTCAGTGTGTACATCCTCATCCTCACAAAGTATTAACTCGTCCCCACTTGAATCCACCACCACAGGTCCCTCTGTACCTTCTGGAGGCTGGTCTCCCTGGAAGAGCTGATAATTCATTTTGATGAACATCATCTTCTCCACATTCTGTGGAAGCAACCTCCTACGCCTTTCGCTGACAAGGTTCCCGGCTGCACTAAACACTCTTTCGGAGTACACACTGGAGGGGGGGCAACTCAGGTAAAATAGAGCCAGCTTGTACAGGGGCCTCCAAATTGCCTCTTTTTCCTGCCAGTACAGGTATGGACTGTCTGACATGCCTACTTGGATGCTGTCACCGATGTAATCCTCCACCATTCTGTCAATGGTGACAGTATCATATGCAGTGACAGTAGACATGTCAGAAATTGTTGCCAGGTCCTTCAGTCCGGACCAGATGTCCAAACTTGGTCCTGCCTGCCCTGCATCACCGCCAGCGGGTTGCTTAGGATACCTAAGTTTTTTCCTGGCAGCCCCAGTTGCGGGAGAAAATGAAGAAGGAGCCGTTGACGTGTCACGTTCCGCTTCAGCTGACAGCGTGTTCACCAGCAGGTCTTTGCACCTCTGCAGGCTTGTGTCGGCCGGAAAGAGAGACACCACATAGGCTTTAAACCTAGGATCAAGCACGGTGGCCAAAATGTAGTGGTCTGATTTCAACAGATTGACCACCCTGGAATCCTGGCAAAGCGAATGAAGGGCTTCATCCACAAGTCCCACATGCCGAGCGGAATCGCTCCGTCTTAGCTCCTCCTTCACTTTCTCCAGCTGCTTCTGCAAAAGCCTGATGAGGGGAATGACCTGACTCAAGCTGGCTGTGTCTGAACTGACTTCACGTGTGGCAAGTTCGAAGGGCTGGAGAACCTTGCACAACACGGAAATCATTCTCCACTACGCTTGAGTCAGGTGCATACCCCCTCCTTTGCCTATGTCATAGGTGGATGTATAGGCTTGTATGGCCTTTTGCTGCTCCTCCATCCTCTGAAGCATATAGAGGGTTGAGTTCCACCGCGTCACAACCTCTTGCTTCAGGTGATGGCGGGGCAGGTTCAAGAGTGTTTGCTGGCGCTCCAGTCTTCGGCACGCAGTCGCTGAATGGCGAAAGTGGCCAGAAATTTTTCGGGCCACCCAAAGCGTCTCCTGCACGCCCCTGTCGCTTTTCAGAAAATTCTGCACCACCAAGTTTATTGTGTGAGCAAAACATGGGACGTGCTGGAATTTGCCCAGATGTAATGCCCGCACAATATTGGTGGCGTTGTCAGATATCACAAATCCCCAGGAGAGTCTAAGTGGGGTAAGCCACTGGGCGATGATTTCCCTCAGTTTCTCTAAGAGGTTGTCGGCGGTGTGCCTCTTACTGAAACCGGTGATACACAGCGTAGCCTGCCTTGTAACGAGCTGGCGTTTCTGAGATGCTGCTACTGGTGACGCTGCTGCTGTTGCTGCGTAAGGTGATACATCTACCCAGTGGGCTGTCACAGTCATATAGTCCTTAGTCTGCCCTGTTCCACTTGTCCACATGTCCGTGGTTAAGTGGACATTGTGTACAACGGCATTTTTCAGGACACTGAGGACACTTTTTCTGACGTTTCTGTACAGTCTCGGTATCGCCTGCCTAGTGAAGTGGAATCTAGACGGGATTTGGAACCGGGGACACACTACCTCCATCAATTGTCTAAATCCCACTGCACTAATGGCGGATACCGGACGCACGTCTAACACCAACATAGCAGTCAAGGCCTCAGTTATACGTTTTGCTTCAGGATGACTGCTGTCGTACTTCATCCTCCTCGCTAAGGACTGTTGGAGGGTCAATTGTT